>CM045932.1:1248558-1848558 GCA_025177825.1 Aechmea fasciata | reverse complement strand
TATATATATATACTAGTTGAGTTTACGTGCAACTGCACGTAACAATTTTTTAAATTTGTTTTAAATCAATAAACATTTGTAAATTATATTTAATCAAAAATTTAAAATAAAATATTTTATAAATTTATATGTTACATTTTATTAAAAAAAATCAACAATACCAAATTTAAATTTTAATATAAAATAGATGGATAAATTTGATATCAAAAATCAAAAATTTAATTTAATTCATAATTTAAACTCGGATTTAAATTATAATGTAAAATAAATGGATAGAAATGAAACTTTTTGTGAGACCCCAGTTAGTCCTATATATAAGATATAATAGAGCTAAAACTCTAAATCGGGCTTAAGCATTTTGGGTGGTGGCAAGGCCCAAGAGGTTAAGAGAGTTAAGCGTGCTAGGACGGAAGTAGTCCTAGGATGGGTGACCCCCGGAAAGTTGGGCGTCACGATGGTATCGAGCCAATTACCACCAAGTGTGAGATGAGTCTCACGAGCTGTGGTCCGGATGACGGGCTAGCGAGACGGGTCTCACATCGCCTGGTACTTGTGAGTCTGAGCCTGACGAGGACGTCGGGGCTTAAAGGAGGGAAGATTGTGAGACCCCAGTTAGTCCTATATATAAGATATAATAGAGCTAAAACTCTAAACCGGGCTTAAGCATTTTGGGTGGTGGCAAGGCCCAAGAGGTTAATAGAGTTAAGCGTGCTAGGACGGAAGTAGTCCTAGGATGGGTGACCCCCTGGGAAGTTGGGGCGTCACACTTTTTAACATATTGAACATAATAGTTCAAATATTTTTAACTAATTGGTCATAACCGTTTGTAGAATTGAAGTTATAGATAAGTATAAATATTTTTTTCTATTAATGTAAAAAAAAATATTTTGAAATTAAATAGAAAAATTAAAAATATTATCTTAAAAAGAAAAAATATTTTGAAATTCATAAATATATATAGAAAAGAAAAAATATTTTGAAATTATAGAAAAATAAAATCGGTTAGAAAAAAGTATTTTGAAATTAAATGGGAAAAAAAAAATCTGTTATCTTGAAAAGAAAACATATTTTGAAATTCAGAAATATATATAGAAAAGAATTTTTTATAGGATTTCCAAAATATCTAAAACAGATATTTTAAAACTAAATAGGAAAATATATCTTTTATAGGATTTTCACACCCGTAATCTGTTATAGAAAACTTACTATTGAAATTTCAAATAGAAAAATAAAATCTGTTATCTTAAAAAAAAGATATTTTAAAATTCAAAAATATATATAAAAAGTAATATTTTATAGGATAAAATATATTTTTTAGGATTTTCATACCAGTAATCTGTTATAGAGAAATTACGTATTTATTACGATTTTTATTTCTATTCTTATTCTTATATTTAAAATTTTACGTACAAAAAGAGGAAAAATGAGTGCCAATAAAATTGGCGCTAATTTTCCCTCTAAAAACGGGGTCTCACAATGCACCCAAATTTAAATATACGTGCTTTTATATATAGTATATATATATATATATATATATATATATATATATATATATATATATATATATATATATATATATAACTATGAATACTATTAATAGCACCAATGATTTGGTGCTAAGTTTTCTACCCTTGGATTAAAAGATGTGCGGATAGGATGATGTTGGCCCTCTAGGGTTTAGTGGGTGGTTGGTTGAATAGTATAATCTAAGGGTTAAAATTAATCAAAGGGGTTAATCCAAGGGTAGAAAACTTACTAGCACCAAGTTCGTCGTGCTATTAATAGCATACAAATTAACTATATATATATATATATATATATATATATATATATATATATATATATATATATATATATATATATATATATATATATATTGTCACGCCCGCTACCCGCCTATTTGGTCGGGTTCGGGCCCGTCAACGTACGCCGAACCCGACAGTGGCCTCCCCGCCCGCCCAAGGCTCTAACAACAAGTACAATTTAACAAATCAAAGAGAATTTGCAATTATACAAGGCTTACACGAAGGTAAGCAACAACACAGCGGAAGAGTAAGCACTAAGCTAGAATATAAACCATACATGAACTTGATTACATTTCAACCAAATACAAGTAAACTAATCTATTACATTCCTTTAACATTCGATACATCATTTCTTTTTACATTTGTCATCTCCCAAAAATTACTTGAATTGTTTACAACTTGACATCTATAGTTCAACAAAATAAAGTTGATACAAGTATAACAAAAAGGAAATGACTAATGCGATACTCGGCCACTAGCTATGGCGCTAACCCCTTGCCCCTGGCCTCCGCCGCCCGCTCGTGCTAGGACCTGTGGGGTTAGTGGTGTGAGAACTACAACGAAGTTCCCAGTGGGCTCGGCAACCGACCCCGCCGACTTACCCACTAGGTCTATCCAGGCATAAGTATTTCAACGAAAATGAAATAGTAACCAAACTATATAAGCTAATACTATGCCTGCAAGAAAGAGTCAGATAGATAGATAATCGAATTTAGATATGTTTGCATGCATGCTCGTTACCATACTTTACTTGGCTCATTACCCAATCTTGCCGGTTAACATAGTTAACCCCAACAAACTCAAGACCCAAAATTCCTCACTGAACGGGGAGGCTCTAAGCCTACAAGACCCGAGGGACCGTCCGTCGGGGCCACGATCCCCTAGGTGACTGTTCCGGAACTCACCGCTTGAGGAGGAGCGACCTCCCTCAAGCCAAGACTTGTCAAGAGTATCGATCTAATCCTCACATTGAGGATTCATAGCCACTAGTTACCATGCCATTGTCAATGATAGGTTTTCTACCTAATCATGTATATCATTCTTGCCATAATGTCACTGAGTTAAACTATGTTTAACTAAGATTATCTCAATGCTAATCTTGTCTCTATGTTCAATATCACCTTTGTTGACTAAGATCAAGTCCATTCTATATTCACACAAGTAGGGTTCTAATTCTCATGCCTCTATGGTTCTATTACAATCTCTAAGTTCATTTTCATACTAGAACAATAATTGAAGTTCAACCATAGCATAATTAACCTCTACCCTATCATGCATGAATATACTATACATATAATATGCTCAAAAGGTGAAAACAGACATAGAAGGGAATTCGATGATTCCGGTATGCACCCCCCACCTTAAAATAATTTTGTGAGGATGACCAAGAAGTTTCACGACCTACCGAGGCCTGGGTAAAAACCTGCAGTTTAAAAGTGAACCTAATCAGGCCATTTTACATATTAGCCCCTATATCGGATTTTCGTTTAATTAAACGGAGTTGTCCCACGCGTCGGGAATACCCCCAATTTGGTTTCTACAAGGTCAATTTGACCCAAGAACCCTTATGTTTAAAAGCCCCAAATTTGGGTGCTCCAACAATACCCTATGTCAAACCTAGGATTTTGATCTCATTCACAAGCAAAATATAGCTTTAGATCAACCTAGAAGCTCTCTAAAACCATCCTTGACCCATTAGAACCATCTATTTGGGGTTTACAACAAACCCTAGCCAACCACCATTAGAGCTCATGAAGCTCTCATGAGTTTTCATGGAGTTTATGGCCAAACAAGCCCTCTAACACTAGCAACAAGCTAGAAACTCCAAATCTCAAGCTAAAATCGAAACCCTAGGGTTAAACTTGCAAGAACCTACCTCTTGTAGCAAGCTCAACCCAAGCCCTTGTTGTAGGAGAGCTCCAAGATCCTCCAAGAATCCTCCAACAAGCTCCAAAGCCACCTTCTCCAACTCCTTCTCCTTCTTCTTCCTTGCCCTAGAGCTTCTCTAGAGAGAGAAAGTGAGAGAAAAGAGAGTAAGTGTGTGTGTGCTGTGGAATGGGGTGTGGGTAAGTTTATTGTGTTGTAACAATAGCCAAAAAGCCCCTCTACTACTTTTATTTCGCGCAGTTCACAAACTGCTGTCAGACCATCCCATACCGGTATGGGGGAAATCTGCAGGTATGGGGTGCTACGGCGAAACCCGAGAGCAACTTCCCTCGGTTTCGCAGCATCTATACCGGTATGGGGGCGACCTGTACCGGTATGGGCCATAAAATTATCAAACCCGAGGGCTCTTCCCTTCTCGGGTGTGATGGCTATACCGGTACAGACACCCGGGCTGTACCGGTATGGGCCATAAAATTATCAAACCCGAGGGCTCTTCCCTTCTCGGGTGTGATGGCCATACCACGTACGCCACAGAGCTCTCCTCCTCTCGGGTGTGATGGCTATCAGTCTGGACACATGGGGTACATGTCGGTATGGTGCTCAGGACTTGTGTTTTTAATTTGTTTCGACTCTACTTCGCGCCGAACAACGCCAAAACCTTCTTAACTCTTTTAGATCATCTTACAACCTTTCCAAGAGATTTGGAATGGCAATTGGAACATGTCCAACTATTTTATTTTCGTACTTTAGTCAATTTGGCCAAAGTCCGATCTTATTGTCGAATTTTCGATATGCTACATTCTCCACCCCTTAAAATTAGTTTCGTCCGCGAAACTTAACGCATACCTTAGCTTCTCGATTCGAACAAGTGAGGGTACTCCTTCCTTATTGTGTCCTCAAGCTCCCAAGTGGCTTCACACACCGCATGATTGCTCCACTGGACCTTGACGTAGGAAATCTTGCGATTCCTAAGCTTCTTTTCGCCTTTCCCAAGAATACAAACCGGGTACTCTTCATAGGTCATGTCCTGGTTTAATTCCACCGCTTCATACTCCAATGCATGAGCCGAATGGTGGATATACTTGCGAAGGTTTGAAACGTGAAACACATTGTGCACTCCCGCAAGTCTCGGTGGTAATGCCAACTTGTATGCTACCGCACCGATCCGCTCCAATATCTCAAAAGGTCCGATATATCGGGGACTTAGCTTCCCCCGAACTCCAAACCTTTTTATGCCGCGCATAGGTGACACTTTCAGAAATACGCAGTCTCCAACCGCAAACTCTAGATCCTTTCTCCGCTTATCGGCATAACTCTTTTGCCGAGATTGCGCCGTCGTGAGTCTTTGTCGAACTAGGCGGACTTTTTCCTCCGCCTCCCGCACAACATCGGGGCCAAGTGCCGCTCTCTCGCCCACGTCGCTCCAATGAATTGGAGAACGACACTTCTTACCATAAAGGGCCTCGAATGGCGCCATCGCAATACTCTCTTGATAGCTATTGTTGTATGCGAATTCCGCCATTGGTAGGAAATCGTGCCATCCGCCCTTATAGTCGAGTACACACGCCCGAAGCATATCCTCAAGTATCTGAATAGTCCTCTCCGATTGACCGTCACTTTGAAGATGAAATGCCGTGCTAAAATTGAGCCGTGTACCCAAAGCATCTTGCAAGCTCTTCCAAAAATGAGAGGTGAACCTCGGGTCCCGATCCGATACAATTGACACCGGAACCCCGTGTAACCTCACAACCTCGTCGAGATACACTTGAGCTAGCTTGTCTCCCGACCAAGTAGTGTGGATCGGCAAAAAGTGAGCCGATTTTGTCAACCGGTCCACAACTACCCAAATCGCGTCGTGCCCGCCTTGTGACCTAGGTAAACCCGTCACAAAGTCCATAGCAATGTCTTCCCACTTCCACACGGGTATTGGTAGACTTTGCAATTTCCCCGCTGGAAAGCGACGCTCCGCTTTTACTTGTTGGCACGTGAGACATTGTGCCACAAACTCTCCAATGTCCCTTTTCATACCCGGCCACCAATAATGGAGTTTCAAGTCTTGATACATCTTAGTGCCGCCCGGGTGAATGCTATAGGGTGATCGGTGTGCTTCTTGCATAATCGCCCTTCGAAGATCATCGTCCTTGGGCACACACCAACGGTTCCGACACCGTAGTGTTCCGTCGGTCCCAATGCCAAAATCTTCGGCACTACCGCTGTCACGCCCCGGGGTCGGCAGGACCTTCCCCAAAGCGTGCCCAGACCCGCCATATGCCAACCATATAAGGCGTCTAAATAAAAACAGCGGAATTGAAAAAACAATAATAGGCTACAACTAAGAATATCAGAGCCACATACAGCTATCCCTATCAGCAAGTAGGATCAATAAACAGTTAGGAAGGAAAAAGAGTACTAAAACTGCTACTAGTAAAAAGTAAACATAACAGTGTAGCTCTAGGTACATAAGGGTAGCCTCTACCAAAATACAGGTACACACACTCATCCTCTCCAACTAAAACAAAGGAGAGATGAACCACCTAGCGAGACTCCCCGTCGCTAGCCGAAGCGACACCCTTGCCGCGATCCCTGGCCTCCCCCGTTGAAGGCGCTGAAACACGTCAGAAAATAGAGGGCGTGAGAACTATAAAAATGTAGTTCCCAGTGGGCAATTACTGACCTGCACAAGTTGCACCACTAGGCCCAAAAGAAGTAATAGTACAGAAGTAAATAACTGTAAATAAAGCATAACGGTAAATAGAGCACAACTGTAAAGCTGAATAATTAACCCAAAGTAAATATGCTACATGCTTTATTAAACCCGAAATGCCCACTTTAAATAAGTACATTCTAATAAGCTCTCAAGTATACCATAATGGAAATGTTGTCCTATCAAGTATACTACCCATCTCCAATACTGTGCCACAGTATATCCGAGTATCCAACTAATAAGTCCTATCTAGTAGTGATGTCAATTTTCTATTATATGTCACTGTTCAATTCTCTTTCTAGGATCTACACAAGTGTAGTCCAGCTTGTGCCGCCTAAGTACCGTGGTAGCCCAACATCCCCCGCGAGGAATGAGTCATCCCCAAACGGTCCCGTAGGCTTCTCACACCGCACGCGCGAACAAATCGCAAAGGCTAACTCCGGAGTGCCGGCTTGTAGGGAGCGACCCTCACAAACATGTGCGAAGAGCACAAATGGCAACAAGCACTGTCCAAGTCTCAAGTGTCCAAAACCTCATGTCACTCACATGGCAAATGTCACTAGTAACCCTAAGGTCTAGTACAATAGTTCACGTGACACTAGAATTTCTATGTCAAAGTTCGAATCCGAGCCTAATGCCGCTTGATGACATTAGCTCACTAGTTCACAAACCGATGCCAAGTCTAATGCCGCTTAATGACATTAGCTTTTCCCCTATATTATACATAGTCTAAGTTCAAGTTCACTTGTTCTCATGTCATTTTCACTATATCCAACATGCTCTCAAGCCACAAGTAGAATGCAACACTATGCCTAAGTCCACAAGCCACTCTCTACTATATAGAGGTCAAAAATTTCATTACACATAAGGCATATGTTTTAAGCATTCTAAAATTCAACAACGATGCAACTAACATGAAAACACATAATTTTCTATTTTACGGTGCTCAAATAATTCCAATGAGAATTTTCATTGAATTTGGAGGTCAAACCCACCGATAGTCCTCGCACGCTCCGGGTCGCCAACCCCGACACTTTTCAGACTCCTTGTACCCTAGAAAGGTCACACAAGAAGTTTCAAAATCAACTGGCAAGCCCACGACTCAAACTGCGAAGATCAAAACTAACGAACAGGAAAAAATTCACCTATGAGTGAAATCCCTCTCTAAGCTTCAAATGGAAGCTAGATCCCATCTAAGGCAACCTAAGTAAAGAATCTAAACCACATAATTAGGTTCAAAAGCCTTAGAAATTACCCAACTCCAAAACCACATAGAAAGGGTAAAACTTACCTCTAAGATAGCAATCTCTCCAGAGATCCCAAAAGTAAGCTAGAGTCTCCTCAAACCAACCTAAAGGAAGGTTCTAACATCATCAATTAAGCTCTAGATGCACCAAATCAAAAAGCCCCAAAAACAAACCCTAACATCAACATCTAGGGTTTCATCTATTATAACGCAAAAAAAGCTTAAACTAGAGGATTAGAAGTAATCCATACCTCTTAGGAGCCTCCTCTCAAGAATCAAAACCTTCTAGAAGCAAAGATCTCCCTCACACCAAGCTCCAAGTCCAAGCTCCAAGCTCTCCAATGGTGGAAAATGCACCAAGAAGCAAAAGGGGAAAAAGAGAAGATCAATCTCTTAAAAACAACCAACCAAAACCAAGAAATAGAGAGGGAAGGGTTTGAGAAGCTCCTACCTCTCTCTCTCTCTCTGGTCTCAGCAAAAAAAGACCCTAAGGGGGCTGAGGGGTTACAAATAGAAGCAACAAAATGCTAACAAGCCCCTGCAGTTTCGGATTTTCGAAAACTGCCAGGCTGTACCGGTACAAGCCAATTTTGTACCGGTACAAACCCCACGAAACAGCCAAACCCGAGGCTCGGTTAGCTCGGTCTGCACTTCTATACCGGTATAAATCTCGGTCTGTACCGGTATAGCCATCAAGGCTGTACCGGTATAGCAACAATTTTGTACCGGTACAAGAGCATAGAAATTCAACCGAGAGCCACCTAAAATCCAACTTTTTGGACTTTAGAGCTTGGAACTCATCCACTAACCTCGGTACTCGTGCCATAGGTCGGAACACAGTCAACGACCCTCCAGAAAATTTGGAAAAGCTCAGATCTCACATCCAACACTCGAACCTTGCTATTTGCAGAGTTCAGTGCGTCACAACCGCTCTCTACTTCGCCCCGCACCTTTTGGAGATAAGGATCGGAAACTTGCAATTCCTTTATCTTCTCCAACAAAGTGGGTTGCACGATCAACATAGCAACTGTTGCCGGCACTCCCGGCGCCACCACTTCCAGCCCTAACCGCTGCATCTCCTTGTGCAATGCAGGTTGAGGTGTAATTGTCGTCGCCAAATTCTCCGCCGACTTTCTACTCAAAGCATCGGCCACGACATTTGCTTTCCCGGGGTGATATAGAATAGTAACATCATAGTCTTTAAGCAATTCTAACCACCGCCGTTGTCGCATATTCAACTCCTTCTGGGTGAACAAATATTTGAGACTCTTATGATCCGTGTAAATCTCACAATGTTCCCCGTATAAGTAATGCCTCCAAAGCTTTAGCGCGAAAATGACCGCCGCTAACTCCAAGTCGTGAATCGGGTAGTTCTTCTCATATGTCTTTAACTGGCGCGAAACATAAGCGATAACTCGGCCATTTTGCATCAGAACGCACCCGAGACCAACGTAAGAAGCATCACTGTACACGACATAACTCTCCCCCGGCGTCGGCAAAGCAAGCCCCGGAGTCGTCGTCAATCTTTTCTTAAGCTCCTCAAAGCTTCGCTCACATTCGGGGCTCCAAACATACTTCACCCCTTTGTGCGTAAGGCGCGTTAGTGGAGTTGTTATCTTGGCGAACCCCTCCACGAACTGCCAGTAGTAGCCCGCAAGCCCCAAAAAGCTCTGAATTTCCGTTGCACTTGTCGGGCGAGGCCAATCCTTAATTGCCTCAACTTTCTTTGGGTCCACTGAGACGCCGCCTCCAGATATAACGTGACCCAAGAAAGTAACCTCCGGTAGCCAAAACTCACATTTCTTCAATTTGGCATAAAGCTTCTCTCGTCGGAGTGTCTCCAACACGATTCTCAAGTGCTCCTCGTGTTCTTCTTCGGTCCGAGAATATACCAATATGTCGTCAATGAACACCACGACGCACCGGTCCAATAGCGGACGGAAGACTCTATTCAGTAAGTCCATAAATGCCGCCGGGGCATTAGTAAGCCCGAAAGGCATAACCGTAAACTCATAATGACCATACCGCGTACGGTACGCCGTTTTGTGCACATCCTTGGGCCGTATCTTCAATTGATGGTACCCTGATTGAAGGTCAATCTTCGAATAAACCCTTGACCCTTGCAACTGATCGAATAAATCGTCAATCCTCGGCAACGGGTACTTGTTCTTGATTGTAACCTTGTTCAACTCGCGATAGTCAACGCAAAGTCGAAGTGTGCCGTCCTTCTTCTTCACAAACAGCACCGGAGCTCCCCACGGAGACACGCTCGGCCGCACAAAGCCTTTGTCGAGCAAGTCTTGCAGCTGGGCTTTAAGTTCCTTAAGCTCCACCGGTGCCATTCTATACGAGCCTTCGAGATTGGCGCCGCCGGGATTAAGTCAATG
This sequence comes from Aechmea fasciata, assembly GCA_025177825.1. Lineage (NCBI taxonomy): Eukaryota > Viridiplantae > Streptophyta > Magnoliopsida > Poales > Bromeliaceae > Aechmea > Aechmea fasciata. Next base: position 1,838,529 of record CM045932.1, on the reverse strand, counting down.
ACAAACTCAACTTCCCGGTCCGGTGGCAATCCCGGTAACTCCATGGAAACACATCCGGGTACTCGCATACCACCCGAATGCTACTCAATTTCGGGTGCTCCCTTTGGGTATCCACGATGGTCGCTAAATAAGCCTTGCAACCACCTTTGATCATCCTTTTCGCCCTCACCGACGATATGGTCGCCGCAAAACGTGCACCCTTACACGCTTGGTAGACCATTTCTTCTTGTCCAGGTTCACGAAATGTGATAACCTTCCTCTCACAATCGATAACGGCGTAGTACTTAGAGAGCCAGTTGATCCCTAAGACCACGTCGAATCCCGATAACCGCTCGACCACTAGGAGATCGATTGGCATAATCCAATCTCCAATTTGCACTGGGCAATTTTCGCACTCCTCGTCCACAGCAAAAGAGTGCTCGCTAGAGTTGACCCACCAATGGTCATCATGACGCCCTATCTCTACCCCATGAGCCTCGGCGAATGATGCACGTATGAATGAATGAGATGCACCTGTATCAAATAAAGCTTTAGCTCGAGTGCCTTGGATCGAATAATACCCGCCAACACATCATCTGGGCCCAGTGCCGGAGTCGATCGCTCCTCCACCCGAGTGGCAAAAACCCGCCCACTAGGTGCTCGAGGTGCCTCCTGCGACGAGGTGCCGATGATCGTCCGGCCAGAACATAGCGGGTGGCGGTCCGCCAACTGTCGCGGAGTGTCTTGTCTGAAGGCTGCAGAGGTGCGGGGAGATGGTGCCGGTCGCGACCAATGTGGCCCGCCTGGCCACACCGAAAATATCGCCCCTCCCGCTGAGGGCCAGTAACAACTCGGTGGTTCCCGCCGCAGATAACACACGGGTAGGAGGTCGACTCGAGTCGACTCATTGCCGCGCCGCTTGTGACCGGCGAGGTCGAGGGGGCCGCTTAGAGCTCGGCGCCCGCGGACCCACTCGATGCCCGCTTCTTGGACTTCTCCATCCTTGTCCCTCTCAAAAGCCTCGCGCTCCTCTCGCGCAATAGCATTGCCGCGCTCCACCCAAAGTGCGCGGTCCAAAACCTCTCCATAGGTCGTCAGCCGGAAAGAATCAACCGTCTTAAAAATATCCGGCCTCAACCTACGCTCGAACTTCTTCGCCGGTCCCCGTCGCCGTGGACCAAGCTCGGCACACAATGAATCATGTGCGTGAACTCCCTCTCGTACTCGCGCACTGTGCGACTCCCCTGTCTTAGCTTGCGGAAGTCCTCCTCGATCTTTCTCTTATCACTTTCGGGGAAATACTCCATCAATAGCATCTCCCGAAACGTCTCCCAAGCCATGGTAGTATCGTTCAAAGAACGATCCTCTTTCACTTGCCTCCACCAAAGGCGCGCCGACCCTTCGAAGCAATGGGCCGCCAAATGCACATTGTCCCGCTCGAGGGTATAGAAGTCCTCGAACAAGGATTGCATAGCGATCAACCACGTCTCGACCATCCACGGGTCCTTGTCTTCCCCGTTGAAGGTTGGTGGCTTTAACCGCTTGAAAGCCGTCAACACCGCTACCGCCCGTTCCCGCTCCGCCTCGGAGGTGTCGTGATACGAAGCCGACGAACCCGAAGGCGGCGGTGGTACAACCCCATCCTTGGTACCGCCGCCGCCACGGGAGGTGGTGCCGCGGAGCTCAAGCGGGTGGCGTCGGGTCCGAGGCACGAGCGCCGCCGCCGCCTGTTCTTTGAGTCATGGAGCCTACTAAGGCTGCTCACTTTCTTTCTTCCGCCGCTACTTGGGCTTGCGGCTCGCGTACTTCGCCGTCCGGCGCTCGGGCACCTCGGGAGGTGGTGCCGCGGTGGATCACGTCTTAGGAGGCGTCACCGTAGTGCCATAACGTCCTGAAACACAGCACACACATTAATACTCAATGCACGTGACTCTTACACGTTCCAAAATAACTACCCAATTAAGCGAAAGCAAATAAGTAAATTATTTCCCACTCTAGGTGTCATGTGGTCGGCCGCCCCACAAGGTTCCTTAAGCAGAAATAAATACTTAAATTCATCTCTAATTCCTTCTAGAGAAGTCTTAATGTCAACCCAATCCACTAGCTTTCGCGTTTACCAAATCCACGTTAAACGTTCCTAAGTCCCTAAGGTCTCCAATCCTATGGTTCTTAAGTCAATCCTAGACATTTGCTTACTTCCATTTACTCTCTGATACCACTTTATCTGTCACGCCCCGCTACCCGCCTATTTGGTCGGGTTCGGGCCACATCAACAGACGCCGAACGGACAGGGCCTCCCTTGCCCGCCCAAGGCTCTAACAACAAGTACAATTTAACAAATCAAAGAGAATTTGCAATTATACAAGGCTTACACGAAGGTAAGCAACAACACAGCGGAAGAGTAAGCACTAAGCTAGAATATAAACCATACATGAACTTGATTACATTTGAACCAAATACAAGTAAACTAATCTATTACATTCCTTTAACATTCGATACATCATTTCTTTTTACATTTGTCATCTCCCAAAAATTACTTGAATTGTTTACAACTTGACATCTATAGTTCAACAAAATAAAGTTGATACAAGTATAACAAAAATGAAATGACTAATGCGATACTCCGGTGGCCACTAGCTATGGCGCTAACCCCTTGCCCCGGTCCTCCGCCGCCCCGCTCGTGCTAGGACCTGTGGGGTTAGTGGTGTGAGAACTACAACGAAGTTCCCAGTGGGCTCGGCAACCGACCGACTTACCCACTAGGTCTAACCAGGCATAAGTATTTCAACGAAAATGAAATAGTAACCAAACTATATAAGCTAATACTATGCCTGCAAGAAAGAGTCAGATAGATAGATAATCGAATTTAGATATGTTTGCATGCATGCTCGTTACCATACTTTACTTGGCTCATTACCCAATCTTGCCGGTTAACATAGTTAACCCCAACAAACTCAAGACCCAAAATCCCTCCTTTGAGCAGGGGAGGCTCTAAGCCTACAAGACCCGAGGGACCGTCCGTCGGGGCCACGATCCCCTAGGTGACTGTTCCGGAACTCACCGCTTGAGGAGGAGCGACCTCCCTCAAGCCAAGACTTGTCAAGAGTATCGATCTAATCCTCACATTGAGGATTCATAGCCACTAGTTACCCTGCCATTGTCAATGATAGGTTTTCTACCTAATCATGTATATCATTCTTGCCATAATGTCACTAAGTTAAACTATGTTTAACTAAGGTTATCTCAATGCCAATCTTGTCTCTATGTTCAATATCACCTTTGTTGACTAAGATCAAGTCCATTCTATATTCACACAAGTAGGGTTCTAATTCTCATGCCTATATGGTTCTATTACAATCTCTAAGTTCATTTTCATACTAGAACAATAATTGAAGTTCAACCATAGCATAATTAACCTCTACCCTATCATGCATGAATATACTATACATATAATATGCTCAAAAGGTGAAAACAGACATAGAAGGAAATTCGATGATTCCGGTATGCACCCCCCACCTTAAAATAATTTTGTGAGGATGCCCAAGAAGTTTCACGACCTACCGAGGCCTAGGTAAAAACCTGCAGTTTAAAAGTGAACCTAATCAGGCCATTTTACATAGTAGCCCCTATATCGGATTTTCGTTTAATTAAACGGAGTTGTCCCACGCGTCGGGAATACCCCCAATTAGGTTTCTACAAGGTCAATTTGACCCAAGAACCCTTATGTTTAAAAGCCCCAAATTTGGGTGCTCCAACAATGCCCTATGTCAAACCTAGGGTTTTGATCTCATTCACAAGCAAAATATAGCTTTAGATCAACCTAGAAGCTCTCTAAAATCATCCTTGACCCATTAGAACCATCTATTTGGGGTTTACAACAAACCCTAGCCAACCACCATTAGAGCTCATGAAGCTCTCATGAGTTTTCATGTAGTTCATGGCCAAACAAGCCCTCTAACACTAGCAACAAGCTAGAAACTCCAAATCTCAAGCTAAAATCGAAACCCTAGGGTTAAACTTGCAAGAACCTACCACTTGTAGCAAGCTCAACCCAAGCCCTTGTTGTAGGAGAGCTCCAAGATCCTCCAAGAAGCCTCCAACAAGCTCCAAAGCCACCTTCTCCAACTCCTTCTCCTTCTTCTTCCTTGCCCTAGAGCTTCTCTAGAGAGAGAAAGTGAGAGAAAAGAGAGTAAGTGTGTGTGTGCTGTGAAATGGGGTGTGGGTAAGCTTATTGTGTTGTAACAATAGACAAAAAGCCCCTCTACTTCTTTTATTTCGCGCAGTTCACAAACTCATCGGACAAATCCCATACCTGGTATGGGGGAAATCAGACTTGGGTATGGGGTGCTACAGTGGCAGAAACCCGAGAGCAGCTTCCCTCGGTTTCGCAGCATCTATACCGGTATGGGGGCGACCTGTACCGGTATGGGCCAAAAAAACTATCAAACCCGAGAGCTCTCCCCTTCTCGGGTGTGATGGCTATACCGGTACAGACACCCGGGCTGTACCGGTATGGGCCATAAATTATCAAACCCGAGGGCTCTTCACTTCTCGGGTGTGATGGCCATACCGGTACAGACGCCAGGGCTGTACCGGTATGGGCCATAAAACTGTCAAACCCGAGAGCTCTCCTCCTCTTGGGTGTGATGGCTATCTACGTACGACACCGAGTCATGCGGTATGTGCTACTGAGTTGTGTTTTTGTTTCGACTCTACTTCGCGCCGAACAACGCCAAAACCTTCTTAACTCTTTTAGATCATCTTATAACCTTTCCAAGAGATTTGGAATGGCAATTGGAACATGTCCAACTATTTTATTTTCGTACTTTAGTCAATTTGGCCAAAGTCCGATCTTATTTTCAAATTTTCGATATGCTATATATATATATATATATATATATATAGTAGGGCTACTGTACTATTAATAGCACAGCAGCCCTTGTGCTCCTAAGTTTTTAACCATTTATCAATTTTGATGGGTGGTTAAGGTGAGAGAGAAAAGAAAAATTGATGAGAAATTAAGGTTTTCAATTTCTCATCTTTTTGAATAACGCAGCAATTTTTCGGCTCTCTCTCACCTTAACCACCCATCAAAATTGATGGATGGTTAAAAACTTAGGAGCACAAGGCTGCTATTAATAGCACAAGACTACTCTATATATATATATATATATATATATATATATATATATATATATATATATATATATATATATATATATATATATATATATATACTACTATGCTATTAATAGCACCAAGCCATTGGTGCTACTAAGTTTTTGGCCATTGGATTGAGAGATGTGTGTGGTTAGGATGATGTGGGCCTCATAGGGTTAAGCGGTGGTTGGTTGAATAGTATGATCTAACGGATGAAAATTATCAAAGGGGTGGATCTAACGGTGGAAAACTTGGTAGCACCGAATGCTTCGTGCTATTGATAGTATAGCAGCCGGACTCTCTCTCTCTCTCTCTCTCTCTCTCTCTCTCTCTCTATATATATATATATATATATATATATATATATATAAATATATATATATATATATATGTAGTTCGGCTTCTATACTATCTATATACATATAGTCCGGCTACTATACTATCTAGACTATCCTTAGTACTAAGCGCTTTGTACTATTGAGTTTTCTACTGTTAGATTTGCCTGTATATATATAGAGTCCGGCTATTTTACTATTGATAGTATTAAGTATTTGGTGTTATCGAGTTTTCTGCTGTTAGATTTATCCCTTTGGCCATTTTCATCCGTTTGATCATACTATTCAACTAGCCATGCACCCACTCAACTCTAGGGGGCTCCTATCATCCTGACCGCACATTCCTTTATCCAAGGGCTGAAAACCTAATAGCAAACGGTTTGTACTATTAATAGTATAGTAGCCTAATTCTATATATATAGGTTCAGGCTACTATACTCTTATAAGTATAAACCACTTTATACTTATAAAATTTTGGCCGTTGCGTGTGTGATTAGAATGATAGTGGTCCCTTAAGATTGAGTAGGTGGTTCGTTGAATAGTATGATTTAACGGATGGAAATAATCAAATGGGTAGATACAACGATCGAAAACTTATGAGTATAAAGGGGTTTGTACTTATAAAAGTATATATATATATAGTAGCCAAATTCTCTCTCTCTATATATAATTATATATAATATATATTTTGTCACGCCCCCGCCCCGAAAACCGCTACCGATTTGGTCCGGTTCGGGCGCGCCGAGCGGACGCTGGACGGGCAGCACCTCCCCTACCCGCCTAAGGCTCAACCACAGATTGTGTACAAGAATTTATCCAGGAAAAACTAAATTCTAAACATACACAATCAACGAAGGGCACAAACAGTGCCAACAACAACTAAGAGCAAGTAATCTACAAGTACAAATGTAGGTTATAGGTCTCAAGGATCTAAAAGGTAATTAACACCTAGAGGGGGGTGAATAGGTGCACAATGGCCTAATAAAAATTCTCGATGCGATTTTAAATAAATGCGAAAAAATAAAATCAACACACCGAGATTTTACGTGGGAAAACTCCAACTCGGAGTAAAAAACCCACGGGACCGATCACACGAAAATTCACTAAGAAACAACCGAGTACAAGGCGATTCACCCACGACTTTACCCGATTAACCGAATCTTCTATGTGAATATCCTTCGCTGGTCCACGATCGATTGAAGTCCTCCAACCGATCACGCCGCAACTCCTTGCCGCGCCAACGCCTCGAATCCACAAAGCGTCCACCGAGTCCTCGGCTCCCCCTACACGCGATCCCAGCGCAACACACCTCCGTCTGGAGAAGAAGAACGAAGATTTATGGTGATCTCCAAATTAAAGCACCGTAGACGATGGGAAGAATTCGTCTAATTGATCATCAAGTTGATTCACAAGAGTAGAATCAAATGAAAGAAAACTAGAATCAACTTGACGATCAATACTCCATCAAATCTCTCTAAGAACTAGGTCAAAAAGCTTAGGAGAGAGATTCTAGGGTTTTGAGGATTAATAATATTCAGGTATATTTTATCTTAAACTCCCATGGTCTATTTATAGTGTTTAGAAGACTTGTTAATTAGAGTAGGATTGAAAACAACCTTTCAGAAATAGATTAGAATTGAAATTAGCCTGATTTGGAATAGATTAGCCTGATTTGGAAATCTGTTTTCGAGTCCACTGTCCGGTCAAACCATCTCTGTCCGGTCTCAGTGTGTCGTCAAATTTTTCGCATCGAGCACTGACCGGTCAGACCAGGGGATTGTCCGGTCCTAGGCTATAGCACTCAGAAAGTTCATCTCACTGTGTCCGGACAGAATCCACGATCCGGTCAAAGCTGCGAAACTTTCTGCTATCAACCTCACTGTGTCCGGTCAAAGAAGTTGGTCCGGACAGAGTGTTGCGAAAAGCCAGATGACAGACTCACTGTGTCCGGTCAAAAGGGCTGATCCGGACAGGGTTTATACAGAAAATATTTTTCACGAAAACCAATATTTTAAACCCTTTTTAAGTCTTCTAAATACTATGTTATTAATGTTAATCACCATAAATGATCTTAAATGCATACCTGAGGTGTCGAGCTTCTCTGACGAGTCCTGGAGGGTCCGATCTTCTTGTAATCTCTTGATCTCTTCAAGACTCCGACAAACTCACGAAATCCGCCAACTTACAAAATCCTTAACAATCTCCCCCTTTGGCGATTTCGTGACAAAACATATTACAAGCTATTACACCCTCAAAATCAAAAAGACAAGAGAATATCGTAATCACCAAACGATAACTCTTTGCATGATCGATCCAACAAAAAATTAAAAAATTACAAGAGCAGCATTGCATTCAATCCTAAAATGACCTAGACCTTGGAGTCTTGAAGTCTTGAACGTTCCTGCAAAAAGATCTCAAACACATTCAAGCATCAAGAACTCATTAAGCACCAAAAGTAAAAGTCATAGATATAAAATTAAGCATCTAAGCATCAAAGATCAGATCAGGAAACATCATCAAACATCATCATCATCCAACTTTTATCGCCATCTCCCCCTATCATCATTAATCATCTCCCAGTCTTTTCCCATATGTCATCTTCATCTCTCCCCCTTTTTGTCCGAAAGCGCCAAAATAACAGTAGGAGGGGCTTGATACTAAAAACACTGAGTCATTGTCTGGAGAAAAACATATTCACATCTTATCTTGACCTCCTCCAACCACAGAAGTAACTAGTACCAAAAATTTATGAATACATGATGTGGAGGTTAAAATCCGCTGTTCACATATAGGGTTAAACACATTGAACACAAACATATCAATAATTAAGAAAACCCCCTTTTGTAAAAAAAATGATCTCTAAAACTTCTTAGGGCCAAGCACATTAAGTTTAATACTGACAATCACGCATATAAGTGTTGCAAAATATAGCTAATTTCGAAAAACAACAAAAATTTTTAGCCAAGACCGGACACAGCTTCCAATGTCCGGATGCCACAATGTCCTGTGCAGTGTGCTTGTGTGAGGTCCGGACATGACGGTGAAGACCGGTCTCTGAAGGCAATTTCGGAAAGATATGAAATTTTTCGGAGCATTTTGTTTCCAACGGAAGTTTGATATGAAATATATTAACAAACTTCTAGTCAATAGAATTCAAAGATGTCATACATGTTGAATCGTACATCAACCAGAATTTAATAATATATATCGTTAAATAAGCACATCAACCAAGATCTAATCATTAATTGCACCGATTTTACTTGACAAGTATGCATCAATTAAGATCAAAGAAAATCATACTAAATGAAATAAACACAAGAATATTGTCTAATTGAGTTATGCACACATCTAAATTAAGGAGTGGCTCTTTGAGCATCTTTATCATAACTTCCACCTTATGTCATTCAATAATAAAACATCCACCAAACACCTCAAAAAAAACTTGATTTCTTTTCTTTTCTTAGAGATGTACACTTATATTCATGTGGTAGCTTCACACACTTATCGGACGACCGGAGTGGTAGCTCTTTCCTACATGTGGTGGTAGTTTCACACTCCCTCGAAGGGATGTAACTCTTTCCACATCTTGTATAGGTGGCAGTTTTCACACTCCCAAAGGGATGTAACTCTTTCCACATCTTTCAACTTTAAGATTACTCCCCCTCAAATAGTGCAACCCTCAATGAGAAAATAGTATTGTGATTTCATAAAATAATGACATTATTTTTCTAATAATGCAAACACTCAAATAATCTCAATACACTTTCGATAGTTCATAAAAGATGTACTAATTTAACAAAGATACAAAAACAATTTCTAGAAGATGTTGAGTGTCAAATAGAATGACATAGAAGAATTGAAGTGAATTGAAGAATGTTAAAATAAATCATGCAAAACTATGAATCAATTCAAAACCTTCGTGCATAATAGTCAATATGGAAAAAATGGCCCATAGAATGTATCTAGATAGAAGGATTCATACCGATAGCCTTTCTCAAATGTAGAAAACGTTTTTGATCTAAAGGCTTAGTCAAAATATCCGCTAGTTGATCATCGGTAGAAATATATTCAAGTTTAAGAGTGTTTGATTCGACCAATTCTCTTAAGAAATGATATCTTAGTTCAATGTGTTTAGTTCGTGAGTGTAGAACAGGGTTTTTAGAAATATTTATGGCACTAGTATTGTCACAAAGAATTGTAAGACAAGAGGAAGAAATCCGATAGTCACTCAGTAAACTCTTCATCCATAACAACTGAGTAGCACAACTACCAGCAGAAATGTACTCAGCCTCAGCTGTAGATAGAGCAATGCAATTCTGTTTCTTACTATGCCATGACACCAAACAATGTCCTAAATAGAAGCATCCTCCACTGGTGCTCTTCCTGTCATCCACAGATCCAGCCCAATCGGCATCTGAATAACCAATAAGATCGAGTGTGGTTCCCATTGGATACCAAATTCCGAAATCCGTTGTTCCTTTCACATACCTTATCACCCTTTTTACAGCCTTTAAGTGTATTTCTTTAGGATTAGCTTGATAGCGAGCACATACCCCAACACTGAAAGCAATATCCGGTCGACTAGCTGTCAAGTATAATAGGCTCCCAATCATGCTCCGATATAACTTTTCATCCACACTATTCCCTTCAATGTTTACTCCAAGTCCTTTGTTACTTGTTCCCATTGGAGTGTCAAAATGTTTTGCATCAACCAACCCAAACTTCTTGACCAATTCCTTAGCATATTTAGTTTGGGATATATGAATTCCCTCCTTCGATTGTTTAATTTGAAGACCGAGGAAATAATTGAGTTCACCCATCATAGACATTTCGAACTCATTGGTCATTAACTTGGCAAATTCCGTGGCATCCTTATCTTTTGTTGCTCCGAAGACAATATCATCTACATAAATTTGCGCCACTATAAAATCATCCTGTGAGTGCTTGACAAACAAAGTTCGATCCGCTCCTCCTCGCTTGTACCCCTTTTCCAAAAGATATTTAGTGAGTCGTTCATACCATGCGCGTGGTGCTTGTTTAAGACCATAAAGAGCCTTTTTAAGATAATACACATGATTTGAAAATTTAGAGTCTACAAATCCTTTTGGTTGTTCAACATAGACCTCTTCTTTTAAAAAACCATTTAAGAATGCACTCTTTACGTCCATTTGAAACAGAATTATTTTAAAATGACACGCGATAGCAAAAAGAATTCGAATCGACTCAAGTCGTGCAACCGGGGCGAATGTCTCGTCGAAATCAATACCTTCAACTTGAGAGTAGCCTTGTGCCACCAACCTTGCCTTGTTTCGCACTATGGTACCATCCTCACTTTTCTTATTCTTAAAGATCCATTTGGTACCGATGATGTGGTGTTGCGCTGGTCGTGGCACAAGTTCCCACACATCGTTTCTAACAAATTGTCCGAGCTCTTCTTGCATTGCGTTAATCCAATATTCGTCTTGAAGAGCTTCGTCCACATTTTTAGGTTCAACCAAAGAAACATAACAAGAGAACTCACATTGTAGTTGACTCCTTGTTCTCACTCCAACTTGGGGATCTCCAAGTACATTAGTCAATGGGTGATCCTTTGTGACTCTCATAGGGGTACTTTCAAAAGATGTAGTTGGAGAGCTGGAGGTGTCAATTTGTAGCTCGGATGAGTCATTTGATGCATTTACGTTAGATGAAGTAGAAATATCGGAAATAGTATTCTCATCATTCAAAGGCACTATAAAAGGTGAATCATCATCATCATCATTAAGGTAAACATTTGAAGTGTCAATCACAGAAGGAGTAGATAAAGAAGCCTCATCTACTTTTATATTGATTGATTCTACCACCGTCTTTGTTTTTAAATTGTACGCTCTATAAGCTCTACTTGAGGTAGAATAACCAAGGAATATCCCTTCGTCACTTCGAGTCAAATTTTCCAAGATTTTCGCGATCCCGAAGGATAAAACATCTACTCCCAAAGATACGAAAATATTTGATGTTTGGTTTTCTACCTACCCACAACTCATATGGAGTATTCAAAGTACCTGGTCTTACATAGATTCGGTTGATAACATAGACAGCCGTGTTAACTGCTTCAGCCCAAAAATGTAGTGCAATCTTTTTACTATGCAGCATAACACGTGCCATTTCTTGTACCACTCGATTCTTGCGTTCTACAACTCCATTTTGTTGTGGTGTGTACGGAGCGGAGAATTCATGTTTAATACCATTCGAAACACAAAAATCTACAAATTTAGAATTTATGAATTCTCCTCCTCGATCACTTCTTATACGTACAATTTTATCATTACGCTCATTCATAAGACGGATGCAAATTTCAGAAAATAAATCAAAAGTATCAGCTTTTTCACGTAAAAATGCACTCCAAACATAACGAGAAAAATCATCAACCATTAACAAGATATAGCGTTTGCCCCCCAAGCTTTGTATTCTAGAAGGTCCCATTAGATCCATATGAAGTAACTCTAGAGGTCGAGAGGTACCTAAATGATTCAGATTCTTATGTGCGGATCTAGTTTGCTTTCCCAGGTGACATCCCCCACAAACAACGTTTTCTTTGAAATCAATCTGAGGAACACCTAGCACAATCTCTTTCTTGGTGATCTTAGATAGCTCCTTAAAATTTATGTGACCTAGCCGTTCATGCCAAAGAGTTTCGGTCTCTAAAGTTGCTAGGTCACAAGATTCGGATTGAGAGCTAGGGACTATGTAGCAATTGTTTTGGGATCTAACACCCTTTAGAAAAAGACAGTCATCATCTAGAGTAACCAAACATTCTTTGGAAGAAAACTTCACATCGTAACCATCATCACATAATTGGCTAATGCTAACGAGATTTGATTTGAGCCCCTCAACATAAAAGACATTATTCAACGTGGGGCCATCCGAGATAGTGATTGTTCCCTTTCCCAAAATCTTTGAAGATCGACCATGTCACGCCCCGAGACCGCTACCGATTTGGTTCGGTTCGGGAACGCCGATCAGGCGCCGAACGGACAGCACCTCCCCTGTCCGCCCAAGGCTCAACAACAAGTCATGTACAAAGAATTGCCCAGGAAATTAATTCTACATCATACATGACAAGAAGATGCACCTAAAGGTGCGAACAACAATGAGAGCAAGATACAAGTATTTTATACAAGTAATATAAAGAGAGAAGAGTCTATCTATTACAATCATTCAACCATTTGTTTACATTGTTTAACTTTAATTACATTCTTTCCCCAAAATACATAAGTCTCTACATATCCAAAATGTACATTGTTCTTTCTCCAAGTTATATAAAACTATACCAAAATTTATCCGAGGAAGGCTCTAATGCAAATGGCGGCCTCTACCAACTAGGGCGCGATGCCCTTACCACGATCCTCACCAACCGCCCGCGAACTTGCACCTGTAATAGAGTGGGGTGAGAACTAACTTCCTTAGTTCCCAGTGGGCTCGGCCACCGACCCCACCGATCTCCCCACTAGGTCTAAGCAGGCAATAGCAGATAGATATTTATCTTAAAGCTGTAAATACGGTAAGTAAAGCATAATAGAAGAAATGCAATAACTACCTTGCCTGTAACAATAAGGTAAGAGTAATGCTCTAGCCATGTAACCACCAACATGCTAATAGAACTCTATCAAGTAAATTGCAATTCTATCATGCTCAATATGTACTTTTGTACCCAATCTCATAACTCTTTGGAGTTTGTTACCCAATCCATGGCTAGCCCGTAGGCACGCACACGACTCAACACATTCAACCTCATGGGTTGTCTGTGGGACCCTACATAGGCTATCCCTCGGGACCCCACATAGGCTATCCCTATCGAATCACGTGCCAAGACCTCCGAGACTCGCACTACTCGTGTGGAGCGACCACGTCACGAGAAGCGGTGTGAGTATGATCTTCTCCTCCAATTTGGAGGGCATCCAACACAGGGGAACTAGTAACCATCTCCTCCACTTTGGAGGGCATCCATACAAGGGAATTAATAATCATCAAGTTCTATACTTGGTTCACATATCTCTAGTGTTCTTTACACTATGTCATTATACAACAATATTCATCAAGTTGTCTACTTGGTTTTCATAGCTCTAGTGTCCTTTACACTAAGTTACAATGTCACAATGTCATAATGTCATATTGCCAATCATCAAGCTCTACACTTGGTTCATATATCTCTAGTTGATAATCATACATAATTAAATTGTCTCTAGGGTTCAGTGCCACAATATTCATCCTGATGCTTCCTATGTCCAAATGCAAGCCTATGGTGAAGCACGATAAGGGAAGTGTGCAAGCAGACTCCCTATGTCCTAATGCGACGCCCATAGCTCCGCACGATAAGAAAGCATGCAAGGAAAGTCATCTAACCATACCAACCCTATCATGCATGAAAACTATACATATGCACATATATACGCAATATGACCAATAATTTACTTAGACATAAAAGGGAGCCCAGCGGCTTCGGTAAAGCACCCCCCACCTTTTGGGATGTTCCACGAGGTTAGAATGCCGCTCTCGACGTTTCCAACCACTACTTTGACTCCCCGGCCCAATATCGAAGCTGAAAGCCTTCGTTTGGCTCGGATCGCTTAAACCGTTCGCCGAATCGACGAACCGTCGCCTCGCACGCGTTCGTGGACCTAACAATATGTTAGAAATGAGGTTAAAAGAGATCAAAACCTCATATTTAGAAAACCCCCAAATTTGAGCCCTAGATTTTGCCTCGAGCAAAATCTCGCGCTAGAGCTCAAATCGACCGTGTAGATCACTTCTTAGAGAAGCTAGGGTTCCAAGAAAATTATTTCTAAGAGGTACAAAACACTCTAGAAGAAGCTACCATGAAAGCTCTCTAGGGCTTACCTCTATGGTGAGCTCCAATGGTGGAGAGGAAGAAGAAGACTCCAAGGATCTTCCTCTAAGTATGCTTCTCCACCAAAATCTCAACCATTTTCTCCTTCTCTTTCTTCTATCCTCTTCTCCTTCTTCTTGCTGCTAGAGAGAGAGAGAGGAGAGTGATCGGGTGAGGGAGGTGAGGAAATAACAGGGAGAGAGAGAGTGGTACCCTCTATAAGCTCTATTGTAACAAGATGCTAAAAGGACCCTCAACTATGCAAACTGCACCAACTGGGCATTTTTCGGGCTCAGGGACCGGTCTCCCTAACCCAGGACCGGTCCCAGAGAGCCTTGCTCCACTCTGCGCAGCTGCGGGCCGGTCTCCCCTTACGAGACCGGTCCCCAGAGCTGCTCTCGCGGGACGACCTTCCGGGACCGGTCTCCCTTTTCAGAGACCGGTCCCCCTAGGGACCATCAGCCTACTCCAAGGACTTAGCCAAATTTTCAGCTTTTCGTCGTTTCTTCCCGTTTTCGCTCGTTTGGCATCCGATTCTTTTCAAATCCAACCGAGACTTTGCAAACATGTTTTCGAACACGTTTTCATCATCTTTTCACCCACGCTAATGCCGGATTTAGCTCACGACCCAACATAGCTTTTCGGGTTCCGTTTTCGCGCCTACGCGCACAAAAACGCCCGAAAGCTTCCGAACTTCACCGGGAGCAACTCCGATGCACTTTTTGCCTTCGGATCAACTTCGAACTTTTCGAAGTCCATCCACTCGACAATTAGTCAATTATAAACGTGATGCAACTCTCGGATTTCGAGAATTCACATCCTTACAGACCATCTCCAAACATTACACATCCACCGGAGAGTTCATGAAAAGAAGTGAACCAATGTTTGTCTCCGGTCATGTGTCGGGAACAACCACTATCAAGGTACCAAGATGTATTATCGTAAGCATGTAGGGATGTATGAATAACAAGACAAGGGTAGATTTCACCTTTGCGCACCCAAACCTTACGAATTTTGGGATGCGTTGGTTGGCTTGTAAGCGTCTTGTGAAGCTTGTCGACGATTTGAGTTCCCTTGCGCTTTGGATCATTCTCTTTTAGTTTCCAAATTTGTTTGGTCATTGATTTGGGATTATACTTCTTCGGCTTCCATGTTTGTTTTGACTTCGATCTTGGAGCGTTCTTTGTTGACTTCCACACTTGTCTCGGCTTCATTTTCGGATCATCTCTCTCGTTCTTGGATTGCGTCCCTCGATCCACGCGTGCCATGGAGTTCTTCTTTTGTGTACAATTTCTCTTCACATGTCCTAGAACTCCACAATAATGACAAACTTTGTTAGTAAAGAAAGATTTTCTAGAAGGAACGAAAGTACCTTGAACCTTAGGCATTGATTTTGTCGAAGTTATGCTCGCTTGCTTAGAAACTTGGTCAACATGTGTCCGTTCATATCCAAGACCAAACTTGTTGGTTTGACCAATTCCTAGCATCTTGTCGAGTTTAGTAGATCCGGAGGAGAACTTGTTCATATCCTTTTTGAGTTGAACAACTTGCTTCGTGAACTCCAAATTAGCTTCCTTAGCCTCTGACAATTGCTCGTTGAGAAACTTAAAGTTTTCTTCATACGTCTCTTTTTCATTCTCAAGTAAAGCAACCTTCTCTACTAAGGAATTGTAGGCCCTCGACAATCCGTCCTTCTCTTGCTCCAAGGTTTTCGTAGACGTGATCAATTCCGAGTTTTCTCCTTGTAAGTCGAATAACTTTCTTCTCAATCACTTGTTGTGCTTTGCCATCTTCTTTGATTCGACGACCAATTGGTGATATGCAGCCGCCATCTCATCTACATCCGACTCTTCCTCCGAGGAATACTCCGACTCGGATTGTTCATGCAAAGAACCGCCCTTAGCCATTGTCTAAAACCTATACCCGTTCTGATACCAATTGTAGGTTATAGGTCTCAAGGATCTAAAAGGTAATTAACACCTAGAGGGGGGTGAATAGGTGCACAATGGCCTAATAAAAATTCTCGATGCGATTTTAAATAAATGCGGAAAAATAAAATCAACACACCGAGATTTTACGTGGGAAAACTCCAACTCGGAGTAAAAAACCCACGGGACCGATCACACGAAAATTCACTAAGAAACAACCGAGTACAAGGCGATTCACCCACGACTTTACCCGATTAACCGAATCTTCTATGTGAATATCCTTCGGTCCACGATCGATTGAAGTCCTCCAACCGATCACGCCGCAACTCCTTGCCGCGCCAACGCCTCGAATCCACAAAGCGTCCACCGAGTCCTCGGCTCCCTACACGCGATCCCCGCGCAACACACCTCCGTCCGAGGAAGAACGAAGATTTATGGTGATCTCCAAATTAAAGCACCGTAGACGATGGGAAGAATTCGTCTAATTGATCATCAAGTTGATTCACAAGAGTAGAATCAAATGAAAGAAAACTAGAATCAACTTGACGATCAATACTCCATCAAATCTCTCTAAGAACTAGGTCAAAAAGCTTAGGAGAGAGATTCTAGGGTTTTGAGGATTAATAATATTCAGGTATATTTTTTCTTAAACTCCCATGGTCTATTTATAGTGTTTAGAAGACTTGTTAATTAGAGTAGGATTGAAAACAACCTTTCAGAAATAGATTAGAATTGAAATTAGCCTGATTTGGAATAGATTAGCCTGATTTGGAAATCTGTTTTCGAGTCCACTGTCCGGTCAAACCATCTCTGTCCGGTCTCAGTGTGTCGTCAAATTTTTCGCATCGAGCACTGACCGGTCAGACCAGGGGATTGTCCGGTCCTAGGCTATAGCACTCAGAAAGTTCATCTCACTGTGTCCGGACAGAATCCACGATCCGGTCAAAGCCTGCGAAACTTTCTGCTATCAACCTCACTGTGTCCGGTCAAAGAAGTTGGTCCGGACAGAGTGTTGCGAAAAGCCAGATGACAGACTCACTGTGTCCGGTCAAAAGGGCTGATCCGGACAGGGTTTATACAGAAAATATTTTTCACGAAAACCAATATTTTAAACCCTTTTTAAGTCTTCTAAATACTATGTTATTAATGTTAATCACCATAAATGATCTTAAATGCATACCTGAGGTGTCGAGCTTCTCTGACGAGTCCTGGAGGGTCCGATCTTCTTGTAATCTCTTGATCTCTTCAAGACTCCGACAAACTCACGAAATCCGCCAACTTACAAAATCCTTAACAACAAATACAAGTGAAATAAAGAGAGATACACCTAGCTATTACATCACATTAGCTTTCAATTTACAAATTACATATTTTCCTTTTTCCCAAAATGAATACACGATCATTTAACTTCAAATATATACATTATTTTCCTAAAAATATAAAGCATCTAGATACAAAAGGTTGTACTCTAATACATAAAAGGAAAGCTACTAAATGTAACTACTGCTCGGGCGCGACGTTTTTGCCGCGATCCTCGCCCTGCGTGCCCGCACTCAACCCTGAAATAGAGTGGGGTGAGAACTATCTTCCATAGTTCCCAGTGGGCTCGGCCGCCGACTCCGCCGACCTCCCCACTACGTCCAAGTGGGCAAAGTACCATGAGTAGATAGATAGATAAATATCTAAAACTGTAAAGACATGGTAGGAAAACGAATATACCATGCCCATAATCATGTAAAATGAATGTATGCATCATATAGTAAAGGTTTACTAACATGCTACCAAGTTCATTCTATGTTCAACAAGTAATTATTCAATGACAATATTCTCTTTTCATTTACCCAATCTGTGGTGAACCCTGGGGTTTGCCTACGCCTCACATCTAAATCCCGTTTTGTGTAGAAAGCTCCATGTGCACTCAAACTCGGGATTGTTTGTGGACCTCCATGTGGTCTCGATCGTGCGACACTCCGGAGTACTCGACTACATGAATGGCTATACCATCCCAAATACAGACCGTGAGTTTGATTTATCCTCTCCACATGAGGACACCCTACGAACTAGGGCCAACATTTTCCTCAGAACTCACCTATTCCGACAATCATGCATTGTTACTTAGCTTACTAAGTTCTTGTTCTCGAGTCACTTTCTAGGGATTTCCCCCAATCCCTAAGTCCATAGACCTCTAGTGTCAAATACACTACTTTAATGCCACTCGATCTATCCATCTATCGATTATATGCCACTCATTATGACACTATCGACTATCAAGTTCATCTCTACCTTTAGCATTATAAGATTCAATGTCCCGACCCAATCCTCACCTATCCTATTCACCTAGCATTCCATGTACACTAGGTTAACATTAGAAAGCATAAGAAAAAGGCTAAACATGCAATCCTACAATGCGTATGCGAGAGATGAAATTATATATGTTCTAAGATATAGAAAAGAGTTCAATGATTTCGGATCGACACCCCCCGCCTTTTGAAGCTGTTCTAAGTTGCTGAGGTCCTAGAGAAACTCGGCACTTGCTTCGATGCTTTCTCGGCCGTTTAGGTCGAAACGAAGCCCGAACAATCTTATTTTGCCTTTATCTTTTAACCCATTCGACGAAACGTAATTTTGTCTTTGCCAACGCGTTTAGACGCCCTACAATTAGGTTTAGACATGATCAATTGAGATCAAACCTCAATATTTACCAAAATCCCAATTTGGAGTCCTAGGTTTGCACATATAGCAAACCTCTCCAACAAAATCCTAAACCTTGGGGTTGATCTATTTAGAAGCATGCTAGGGTTCTATTTGATCCATTTCTAAAGCATAAAACACAAAACCCTAAGTTCTACAACTAGGATTAGCAAGCTTACCCTTGAGCTTGCTCCAATGGGGTGAAGAGTGGAGAGGAAGGTGGTGGAGATGGCCTTCTCCAAGCTCTCATCCTTCTTCTTCTTCTTCTCTTCTTCTGTTTTCCTTTCTTCTCCTTCTTCTTTCTTTCTTTTCTTTCTAGAGAGAGAGATGGAGAGAAATGAGAGAGAGGGTGAAAGTGAGGGTAGAAATGAGAGAGGAAGAGAGAGCTATTTGCTCTATCCCACTAATGCACATTTGCAGCCAAGCCCCTCCACTTTTCCATTTCACAACCTAGTCTGCCTAGGCAAATTTCGTGCTTGGGGACCAGTCCCTCTACTCGAGGACTGGTCCTCGAGAGCACCCCCTGCGGGTTGAAGCCCTCTGTGAGCCTTTTTCGTAGGCGGGGACCGGTCCCTTCCCTGAGGTTCGGTCCCCCGGAGACCGGTCCCTCTACCAGAGATCGGTCCTCGAGAGCTTGCTCTCGTGGGACACCTACGGGAACCGGTCCCTTGCCAGGGGATCTAGTCCCCACAGGGACCTCCTTGCTTATGGGGACCGGTCTCCCCCGCCAGGGACCGGTCCTCGAGAGCAACATTGGTGCACAGGGGGTTTTCCCTGCGCACCCAGCTTACGGGAACCGGTCCATCTTACCAGGGACCGGTCCCCGAGAGTAGAATCTGCTAAAGTGCAGATTTTTGTACTTTGCTCTCGTGGACTCTAATTCCAATGCACTTTTGGGTTTCAGATGCCTTCGGCCTTTCCGAGGCATACCTACTCGACAATTAGTCGATCCTGAACGAAGTACAATTCTCGGATTTCTAGAATTCACTTCCTTACATCCTCCCCTCCTTAAAAGGAGTTTCGTCCTCGAAACTTATCAATTCCTCAACTTTAACTAAATCCTTACCTTAATCCTTAAACAAGTGAGGATGATGCCCTTTCATCAGCTCCTTGAGTTCCTAGGTGGCCTCGCGATTATCATGATTGCTCCACCGCACCTTCACATAGAGAATTTCTCGATTTCTCAACTTTCGCACTTCTCGGGCGATAACCTTCACCGGAAACTCTTCGTAGCTCAAGTCTTTTTGAAGTTTCGGTGGTTCATATAACATCGCGTGCTTCGAATCATGGATGTACTTGCGAAGGTTGGAGACGTGGAAGACATCATGCACGCGGCGAGCTTCGGTGGCAAGGCAAGCCGATAGGCCACCAGGCCCACACGCTCCAATATCTCATAAGGCCCGATATATCGGGGACTTAGCTTTCCCCGCACTCCAAATCGCTTCACACCCCACATCGGTGAAACTTTCAAGAACACGCGATCGCCCACTACAAACTCTATATCTCGATGGCACTTATCTGCATAACTCTTCTGTCTTGATTGCGCCGTGAGCATTGCTCTTGCGAGCAATGCGGACTTTCTCCTCAGCTTCTCGCAACACGTCGGGGCCGAACTCTGCACTTTGGCCTACATCGCTCCAATGTATAGGAGATCGGCACTTCTGCCCATAAAGAGCCTCGAACGGTGCCATCCCTACACTAGCATGATAACTATTGTTGTAGGCGAACTCGGCCATTGGCAGGTGGTTGCACCAACTCCCTTTATAGTTGATGACACACGCTCGCAACATATCCTCCAGAGTTTGAATAGTTCTCTCCGTTTGTCCATCTATCTGAGGATGGAATGCTGTGCTGAAATCGAGCTGTGTGCCAAGGGCTTCCTGCAGGCTCTTCCAGAAATGTGAAGTAAACCGGGGGTCACGATCCGAAACGATTGATTTCGGCACCCCGTGTAACCTCACAATCTCGTCAAGGTACACCTGCGCTAATTTGTCTCCTGCCCAAGTGGTGTGGATCGGCAAGAAATGTGCTGACTTGGTCAATCGATCCACAATCTCCTAAATTGCATCATGGCCGCCTGTCGAGCAAGGCAAATCGACCACGAAGTCCATCGATTTGTCTTCCCATTTCCAAACGGGAATTGGTAGGCTTTGAAGCTTTCCCTCTGGAAATCGACACTTCGCCTTCACTTGTTGGCATACTATACATTTCGCCATGAAGCGCCGAACATCACCCTTTATTCTCGGCCACCAGTAATGCGCTTTCAATCCATGATACATCTTGGTGCCGCTCGGGTGATCACAATAAGACGACCAACGTGCCTCTTGTAAAATCAGTTTTCGGATCTCCTCATCATTCGGTACACACCATCGATTTTGAAATCGAAGTGCATCACTGGCGTCTACTGTGAAGTCGCCGCCACGGCCCTCCTCGATGTCACGCCGAACCTTTTGGAGACTCGGGTCCGCGGGTTGCAGATTCTTAATCCTCTCCAGTAAGGTCGGTTGGACGACGAGCACCGTCAATTGAGCCGGAATCTCGGGAGTAACCACCTCAAGGTCCATTTGCTCCATCTCCAGCCATAGGGGCGTTTGATTCGTGACCCACATGGCAAGGTTCTCCGCCGACTTCCTGCTAAGTGCGTCGGCGACCACATTCGCTTTCTCGGGGTGGTAAAGGATATCTACATCATAATCCTTTAGTAGTTCTAACCACCGCCGTTGACGCATGTTCAGCTCCTTCTGTGTGAACAAATACTTTAGGCTCTTGTGGTCGGTATAGATCTCGCAATGGGCACCGTATAGGTTGTGCCTCCATAGCTTCAAGACGAAGATCATCGCCGCTAGCTCCAATCGTGGATGGGGTAGTTCTTTTCATAACTCTTTAGCTGCCGGGACGTATAAGTGATTACCTTCCCATTCTACAACAAGACACCCCAAACCCGAATAAGATGTATCGCTGTAGACCATAAAGTCTTCACCCTGCATCGGTAGACCGAGCACCGGAGTCGAAGTCAATCTTTTCTTCAACTCTTTAAAACTCCTGTCGCACTCGTCGCTTCAAATAAACTTAGTGCCTTTCTGGGTCAGACGGGTGAGTGGAATTACTATTTTTGAGAATCCTTTCACGAACCACCTATAATAGCCTACCAAGCCCACGAAGCTTCGAACCTCCGTGACATTCGTCGGGCGCGGCCAATCCTTGATCGCCTCTACTTTCCTCGGGTCTACTGAAACTCCACCTGCGGAAATGACATGCCCTAGAAATGCGACTTCTCGGAGCCAAAAGTCACACTTCTTTAGCTTAGAATATAGCTTCTCCCCCCCGAAGGACTTGAAGCACTAATCTTAGATGCTCGGCATGCTCCTCGTCACTACGAGAATAGATCAATATGTCGTCTATGAAGACCACGACAAATCGATCCAAGTACTTTCTGAAGACAAGGTTCATTAAATCTATGAACGCCGTCGGAGCATTTGTAAGCCCGAAAGGCATGACCGTGAATTCATAATGTCCATACCGCGTACGAAACGCGGTCTTCTTGACATCCTCCGACTTAATCTTCAATTGGTGATAGCCGGACTGCAGGTCTATCTTCGAGTACACGCATGACCCCTGCAACTGATCAAACAAGTCGTCGATTCGGGAAAGTAGGTACTTGTTCTTGATCGTGACTCTGTTCAATTCTCGATAGTCCACACAGAGTCAGAACGATCCGTCTTTCTTCCGTACGAATAACACCGGGGCTGTTACGGATTTTGTGTTGGCAAGTTTCGTGATTTGAGTCGTGATTCGAGTCGGAGTCTTGAAAGATCGGAGCGAATCAAAGATAGTCAAAGAATTCTAGACTTCGAAGAAAGCAACAAGATGAATCACGATGCCCAGGTAAGTTTTTAATCATAATGTGGTGATTCATACTTAGTTGTAGGCCTTAAAATCATAAAATTGTTGATTATCGGATTAGAGGTTATAACTATACTTTGTAATTTTCGAAAAAGTGAAAATCAGCAAAAAATTACAAAGTATACCGGTACAAGATGAAATCCATACTGGTATAGCCATCATGTACATACCGGTATTGCCATCCACCCATTACCGGTAATGACGCTTCGAAAAATAATCTTCCGTCATTGCATTACCGGTAATGCATGTTATTTTGTACCGGTACAAGTTGGCAGATTTGGAAATTTTGCTAATCCGAGTCTAATTGATTCTAAAACCTATAAATAAGCTATTAGGGGTTCTCTAATTGGGTGGACAACATAAGAATACATGTTTTAGAAACCCTAGAGGCTAGGAATTCCTTCAAAACTTATTTTCTACTAAATAGCCTCTTCTAGGTCAAATCGAGATATCGTACTTCCTCTATTATATGTCGATTTGATCTACGTCTTCGCTTGGAGTTTTCGTTTTCGGTTTTCATCGATACTCAAGCGAAGAATCACCATATTCATGATTCTATCATGAGGGCGTCGTGGATTCGGCGTGATTGAAGACTTCGTGGATTCGGAGCGTGGCGTCGTGGATTCGGTGTATTGAAGACTTCGTGGATTCGAAGCAAGGCGTTTCGTGGATTCGGAACGTGGGCGTTCGTGGATTCGGACGTGATCGTGGACAACTCGGTGGAGTGCGCGGAGATCCATAAGAGAGTTAGAGAGGTTAAGTCCGTGGAGTCTGTAATCACCTTGTAATCTTTTCTTTTAGTGGATTGGTATTCGCGTGTTGGTCCCGTGGGTTTTTTACTCCGAGTTTGGAGTTTTCCCATGTAAATCTTGGTGTGCTTTTTATTTTCCGCATTTACTTTTTTAAAGCATCGAGAATTGTGGTTTTTGGCCTTTACACCTATTCACCCCCCTCTAGGTGATTTGATACAATCTAAATAGATCCTTTGGGGCTTTCTCGTAACTCACAGGGGCTCCACACGGTATACACTCGGTCGGATAAACTGCTTGTCGAGGAGGTCCCGTAACTAACTTCTCAACTCTTTTAGTTCCGTCGGCGCCATCCGATATGGAGCTTTCGAAATAAGCGGGGTACCGGGAATCAAGTCTATGACGAACTCAATCTCCCGATCCGACGGTATTCCCGGCAACTCTGCGGGAAATACATCCGGAAATTTCCGAACTACAGATAACTCCTCCAAAATCGGAGCTACACGGTCCACTTCTACAACGGTCGCCAAGTAGGCTGCGCAAGCGTTGTTGACCAACTTTCTTGCTCTAGTCGCTGACACCGTCGCGGCAAAGCACGAACTCTGACAAGCCTTATACGTGAACGCTTCTTATCCGGGCTCACGAAAACTAAGCACCCTGCTCTTGCAGTCGATCGTCACGCAATACTTGGAGAGCCAGTCTATGCCCAATATGACATCGAACTCTTTAAGGTACTTGAGCTCCAACATCTGAATAGGCATTATCCAGTCACCTATTTGTACTGGGCACGAAGAACACTCCGTATAGGTGTTAAATGTCGACTCAGGGCCCTCAACTCGCCACTTGCCCTCACTCGCCTCTATGACTAAATCATGCATGCGTGCGAATGATCTACTGATGAATGAGTGCGTGGCACCTGTATCAAACAGAGCCCTGGAGCGAACTCCGTTAATTAAAATGTCACGCCCAGGGGTCACTTTGAGTTTGAAAACATAGCGGAAATGACTAGAATTTTTTTTTTTTTGAAAACCTGACCCCCCAGGGTATGCCAGATCTGCCACAAATACAGGGAGTCCACTGTTCACACGGACAGAGTCTCCTCTGTATTTGCACGGCGTCACACAAGTACAAGAGTACAAACAGGATACAACCACAACTAAATAAACATACAATCATCCCTACAATTATACATTCACATACACCATTCACCACAGGTTCATTCACATAAATTTAATCATAAAACCACGAGAAAACCTTTTTGAAACCTGTTTCCCACACGAAAACTTTTTCTTTTTAAATCATGCTACCACGAAGGGTAGAAAACCATTTTCATTTCATGAAAACTCAAAATCCTCACTACAACAAAACTGGGCTTTAGGGACACATTTCTGGGACACTTCTATAAAAGTGTCCCATTTATGTCCTAAACTTTCCAACAAAAATCCACCTAATTAGAAGTCCAACCCAGTTACAAATATAAAACCCAATCTTATTCCTACTCAACCCACCCACCCAACCCATTACAGAAAAAAAACCTAATTAGAAGTCCATCCCAGTTACAAAAAAAAACCCTAGCAACCTAATTAGAAGTCCTAAACTTTCTCTCTCCCTTTCTCTTTTTCTCTGTTTCTCTCTCTCTCACTCCCTCTCTCACTCCCTGTAACATACTGGACTTGCGCAAATTGCGGAGTTCGAGTAGTTGACTTGAGTTTGGAGCTTTTCCAGATTTTCTGGAGGGTCGTTGACTGTGTTCCGACCTATGGCACGAGCACCGAGGTTAGTGGATGAATTCCAAGCACTAAAGTCCAAAAATTTGGATTTTAGGTTGCTCTCGTTTGACTCGAGGGCTTGTACAGCCCTTGGTTGCTATACCCAAGACCATTGTTGCTATACGCACAGGTGGATTCTCGTACGGCATGGGATGGGAGGCGCCCAACCCGAGCCTCGGTTTGGTCGTTTGCAGGTCCGTACTGTACGGGATGGCTTGTATCAGACACTGGCATTTCGAGCGCTTTAAACTGCAGGGGTGTTTTAGCATTTTGTCGCTTCTAATATAGCACCCCTTGCCCCTAGGGCTTCTCCTTGTGCTGAGAACAAGAGAGAAGGAGGTAAGGAGCTTCTCTCTCTACTCCCTTGTGTTTTCTAGGGTTTAGGTTGGATTTTTAGAGGATTAAAACCCTCTCTTTTGCTCTTTTTGCTTGACTACCACCATTGTTGGAGCTTGGAGCTTGCCTTTTGGAGCTTTGTGGTGGATCAAGCTTCAAGCCTAGGGCTTTTTAAGCTTGGTGTTGAGCTTCTTAGAGGTATGTGAATGATCTCTTTCCTCTAGTTTTGAATTTTGTGGGTTTTTGTGTGATGAAACCCTAGAATGGGATTCTAGGGTTAGGATTTGGGGATTTTCGATTTAGGGCCTTTGGGACCTAATTGATGGGTTTAGAACTTTGATTTAGGTTGGATTAGAAGGACTCTAACTCCCATTTGGAGATCAAGAGCACTTCCTTCGCATTCGGTGAGTTTTCTCCAACCCTTTGACGAAATCCTTAAAGTGTGAACTCAAGATTTATCTGCTTAGCTTGTAACTCCTAGGGTGTGCTTTTTAGGTCTCTAGGGGAGCTTATCGACGCTTCGTTAGCGGTTCGGAGCAACGCTTTTCGCACTTGGTGGGTTTGGCTTCATGAGCATAGGAGCAAATGGCTCCTAAGTGCTTATTCGGTTTGATTTAATTATTTTGAATACATATTCATGCTAAATAGATTTATTATGAATTTTGAACCACTTAAAATGCATGCCTCATGTATGATAAAATTTTCACAATATGTAGTAGTGCTTTCGGGGTTAAACAGCATGCATGTGAGGGTGGGATTTGTGGGCACCTGGGAGTGTGCCATTCATGTTTATGTAGCTTAATTAATGTAATTGAGAACATTAAACTTGGGTTGGAACTTAGAAGAGCTTAAGTGTCATCAAGCGGCACTTAACTTAGAAAACTATGAAACTGCAACATAGAGACTTGACATAGGCCACTGGACATCTATTATTTCCATGTTAGAGACATGATGACATAGAGATAGGCCTTTGGACACTTGTACATTCCATGTTAGAGACATGACGATTTGGGACTTGTGACGAGTTTTGTAACTATATGCCATTGTGCTCATTCGCACATGCTTGTGAGGGTCGCTCCCTACAAGCGCACTCGGAGTTGGCCAACGCGTTTCTTGTATTCGCCGTGCGGGATTGGGCGCTCAAGTGGATTGCCGTGGGACGCCTCATTCTTAGGGTGGGAATGTTGACTACTACGGGGCCATTAGGCTCGAGATTTGGGCTAGGCACCTTCGGGTGGGCATCGGCCATATCGCCTTCGGGTTGATCTTATTGTACTTAAACTTAATGTAGTTTAAAGAAAATCGTGGACTTTGACTAGAATAGTAAACTTTAACACTTTACTATCACTTGTGGACATTATAGATCTTGATTAGAATAGTAAACTTAGTCTTTTACTATCAAGTTGGGAACTTCATGTTAATTATAACGCTTTCTATTCATGCTTAGAATAGCTTACTTATGCAAATTCATGCTAAGTAGGGATATTGTGTTTAGTAGTTTACATGTTATTTACATGTTGCTTATTATCGCTTATTATCGTTTATACTTACTTGCTTAGTTTTGGGCCTAGTGGAGCATGCAAATCGAAGTCGAATTGCCCACTGGGAACTATTAATTAATAGTTCTCACGCCCTCTTTTTCTATTGTGTTTCAGAGCCTTCGGCACCGGCGGAGGCAAGGGATCGTGGAAAGGGAACCGCTAGCTAGTTATCGCAGCTTTCCACCTTGTAGAGGTTTTTTTTTCTCTCTTTTTGTTCTTGGTGAGGTTGAGAGAGTTTTGTATCCCTATGTAGAGACTACCATGTACTTAGTTATAGTGGTGTTGGTTTCTTTTGTTGTACTCTCTTTATAGTTTATATTAGAGATTGGTACTTTACTTTTAGTCACTTCTTTTATGTTTCCTTGTATAGAATTCTAGTTGTTATACCGTCCGATGCTTCTAGATTCTTCTTATCTTCGTGGTTATTTATCGTTTTTGTTAGACGCCTTGTATGTTGTAGACATACGGCGGGTCCGGCACGCGCCGGCGAAGCTTCCGCCGGGTCCCGGGCGTGACAGATTAAATTGGTATCGAGACTAGGGTTGAGTCTTCTTGTGGACCTAGCAAACCTTAGGCAGTTGGACTATAGGATATAGGCTCGTGAGAGACGAGGACTATTTAACTTGTGAGCGAAAGTATTAAGATTGGGTATCTTGAATAACTCTAGTAAGTAGAGTTGAATCGAAGTGTATAACTTCTAACTGCGCGGAGGGTTACGTTGGCGGCCGACAACGTAACATCGGGAGTTAGTAGTAAATGACACTTCATTACTTTCGCATGATTTGGGTATTTATAGCATGAGCGGGGATGCGATTGCGTGAGCTTACTAACTTGCGCTTTTATGATGTTGTAGTGGCGATGCCGGTAACTCGCTCGAAATCTGTTGTAGCGGACAATGCGGCAACTTTTGAGGAGGTCGAGGCCTCCGCTACCTCCGATCCGGCGAGGTCCGTGAGTTGAGGGGCCGCTTGGCGGCCCTCACAAAGATTGGTGACGCAGCCAGCGACCGCGGCGACAGAAGCGCGCATGAAGCGCATGGAGGATCTTCTACTACGGCGCGGCTGCGAGGAAGGCTCGACCCCTTCACCGCCAAAGACCGGCCCGAGGTTGACTTACCGCGGCGCAGCCCCCCGCGCCGCTCACACTGCACGACACGGCAGCTTGAGCGCCGGGGAGGACCGGACACCCCGCTGAGAGCATCGCCGGTGGCAGCGGCATTTCCAGTTATGGCTCAGGGAGCCGAGAGGGATCGACTCATGGCTCGCCTCAAGGAGTTCAGGAAGTGCAACCCGAGGACCTTTGACGGAGAGAAGGTCGACCACTGGATCGTGGAAAAGTGGTTGATGCACATGGAGAAACTGTTCCGTGACACGTTCGTGGAGGAGCGGGACAGAGTGTGGCTCGCCACCCACCACTTGGACGGCGAGGCCTACAGCTAGTGGATGGATCTCCAGGAAAACCCCAGCACAGACTTAGCTTCTATTACTTGGACGAGGTTCAAGGAACTACTGTTGGCACACTACTTCCCCGACAGCGTCAAGAGGCAGATGGAGCAGAGTTTGCGCAGCCTTTACTCGGGGGATCGATCCGTAGCCGAGTACGAGAGGGAGTTTTCTCGCTTCGCATTGCGTGCTCTTCGTCGTGCGGGACGACGAGGATAAGGCCCGCATCTTCGAGCGTGGTCTGCGACCGTCGATTTTCCGGTTTCTGCAGTCCTCTGAGCTTCAGACTTACCGACAGGTGGTGAACCGCGCGCTCACTGTGGAGAGCGGCGCAGCCATGGTACAGGAGAGACGCGAGGGCTTGGATAAAGGAAAGGGCAAGAGGCCCGCGGCCGAGGGTGCGAGCCAGACGCACTCTAGGAGGCCCCCGAAGCATCCGAGGCACCAGCAGCGCAGTCGAGGCGCACCGACTCAGCGAGGAGGACCTGACCGACGCCGACCTCCCCGGTGTGTGATCTGCGGTGGTCCGCACCACCCGCCGCAGTGTCCACAGCGGGCAGGCAGGTGCTTCCAGTGTGGCCAGGAGGGCCACATCCGTACCGAGTGCCCGAGAGGTTCTTCACCGGCACCATCTTCTCGCACGGCACGCTCTACCACCGCGCCTGTGGACCCCGTCGACACGATGCAGATCGGGCGGCCGACCGTCCAGCCGCTGAGCGAGGGTCACGTCGAGCGCCGAGTGGGCGCATGTACGCCGCGCAGACGAGGCGCCGACAATGAGGATGTGGTGGCAGTATCATTTTACTTGATGGCATTAGAGTACGTGCATTATTTGATACCGGTGCATCACATTCATTTATAGATCGGCTGTTTGCCGAGTTGCATGACATCCAGTTTGTTCCTTTACTACACCCTGGACGTATTGTTGTACCCGACCACATTGTGGACGTGCGAGAGTATTGCCCCAGTTGCCCTATTCAGGTAGGAGATTGGACCATGCCCGCGGATTTGCGTGTAGTGCGCAAGTTGGGGGATTTTGACGTGGTTTTGGGTATGGATTGGTTGACTAGATACTACGCCACTATCGATTGTGTTAATCGAACTGCTTACTTTTAGAGAACCGGGTCGAGTGAGGTGGTGTTTAGAGGATGTCGAGTTCGCCTTTTGCGATGTCGATCAGTTCGTCTCGAGCTAGGCAACTGATCAACCGTGGATGCGTAGCCTATTTGGCTAGTATCGCATTGAGGGGTGAGGACGATACCCCTAGGATCGAGGATATCCCGGTGGTACGGGAGTTTCAGGACGTGTTTCCAGTGGAGCTACCAGGCATGCCACCTGATAGGGAGATCGAGTTTGTGGTAGATCTCGCTCCCGGGACTACCCCAGTCTCGAAGGCACCCTATAGGATGGCACCGGCAGAGTTAAAAGAGCTGAGGGCACAGTTACAGGATATGTTGGACAAGGGCTTCATTCGACCGAGTGTGTCACCTTGGGGAGCATCGGTTCTTTTTGTGAAGAAGAAGAACGGATCACTTCGTCTTTGCGTGGACTATCGTGAACTTAATAAAGTCACGATCAAGAATAAATATCCGTTGCCGAGGATTGATGATCTTTTTGATCAACTTCAAGGATCAAATGTGTATTCCAAGATAGACTTGAAGTCGGGATACCATCAGTTGAAGATTGCGCCTGGGGATGTGGCGAAGACGGCTTTTAGATCACGGTATGGACATTACGAGTTCACTGTTATGCCGTTTGGGCTTACTAATGCCCCGGCTGTCACGCCCCGAGACCAATCCATTTGGCCGGTTCGAGCGCGTCAACAGACGCCGAACGGACAGAGCTTCCCCTGTCCGCCCAAGGCTCAACAAGTACAGATAGAGTATAATTTTTACACATGCGGAAGCATACACAAAAGGCTTACACGAGGGTAAGCAACATAGCCAAAATGAAAGTAACTAATGTAATACATACAAGTAACATGATTAATTGCAATCACATACATGCATAATTCTTACAACTTTGCGTTCTTTAAAGACTACCATTCTTTACATTCTTTGCATCATTTCTTTTTACATCTCATAGTCTTCAAAGATAAAGCTTAAATACATTTGATATTAGCATCTACCATCATCAAATACAAAAGATGATACAAAAGGGTAATGCAACTACAACAAAAGTAAAGTACTCCGGTCTCTACCTAGGGCGCGATGCCCTTACCGCGATCGTCGGCCGGCTCACTCGGTCCCGGCTCTGTGGAAAAAGGGGTGTGAGAACTACAACAAAGTTCCCAGTGGGTTCGGCAACCAACCACGCCGACTTTCCCACTAGGTCTAACTCAAGCGTAATAGAAGGAAGGGTAAGATAAGAACCAAACTATCAAATGCAACTAATACGCTTGAAAGTAAAGATAATATGCTCAAACTGTAAAACATGCAAGATCATAAGTTCAATACCCAATCTCTTGGCTAACCCGTGGGTTTCGCCCTCAACAAGACTCAACCAAACTCAAAATCCCATAGTATACCGGGGAGGCTCAATATCGACCCGTTGGGACCGTCCTCGGGAAAACTCATTCCCCTGGAAAACTCATTCCAGTGGTGACCAACTCCGGAGCGCACCGCTCGAGGGGGAGCTACCGCCCCCGAGCAAGGACTATATGGTGAGTACGATCAATCCTTAACTTTAAGGATTCCAAATCTCAATCTATTCCTTGCCTTCAAGGAGAACTTATGTTCATATGACCCTTAACTCTAAGGTTATTGTCGAATGTCAATCTCATGACTCTACTAGTGTTATGTACACTACAAGTTCTTGTTCTTGCTCTTTGATGTCACACATGTTGTCTAAGTATTCTAGACTCATTTTTGTCACATTCTCTAATACATGTCCAATGTCACATTCACTTGTCAATTACACTACTTGTTCTTTAACATGCATATATATAGGGTTCTTGTTCTTTGTCATATAATCTCATACAATTACATCTCATGCATTTGAACTCACAAATTGCAATATAACTCATAATTTACCCTATCATGCATACATACTCAAACATATATAGAATGCTCAAAAGTGACACATAGACTTAGAAAGAATTTCGGTGTCCTTGGAATGCACCACCCACCTTCTAAAATTACGGATGGGTTGCCCGTCGAGTCTCGTAGCTAACCGAGGCCTATTTTGCAATCTGCGCAGTTATCAGATTTTACATCAGGCTAACTTACATAGCAACTCATAGGTAGGCTTTTCGTTTAATTAACCGGAGTTGTCCCACGCATCCGGGATACCCCCAATTAGGTTTCTACAAGGTCAATTTGACCCTAGAACCTCTATGGCAAAAAGCCCCAAATTTGGTGCTCTATCCAAGCCCTATGCAAAACCCTAGGTTTTGATCTCTTAAACAAGCAAAAGAGAGCTTGTTGTTACTCTTAGAGTTCATCTAGAACAATTTAAACCATCATTAGGGCCTCTACTTGAAACCCTAAGAATCCACCATGAGAGGACCTTGAGCTTTCATGGGTTTTCATGGAGCTCAAGCCTCTACTAGGCTTCTACACCAAAGAGAAGACTCAAAACTCTAAGTTCCTTGCTTAAAACCCAAACCCTAGTCTAGGTTTACCATGAAACCTCACCTTGGCCCAAGCTCCACCTTGTAGGAGAGCTTCTAGGTCTTCCCTAATCTCCAAATCTCCTCCTTGGGCTTCTCCTCCTTCTTCTCCAAGCTCTAGGAGCAAATCTCTAGAGAGAGAAAGAGAGAAATGAGAGAGGGATGTATTGGGAGTGAATGGCTGTGAAGAGGAAGCCATTGGGTACATATTGTGTTGTGACAATTGCCAAAAAGCCCCTCCATTTGCGAAAATTACAACCGTCGAATCGCGCTGTCCACTGTCCGGTCTCGGCCGGTTGTCCGGTCTCAGTACGCTGGTTTTCCAGGACTTAGCCATTTTTCTGCATGTTACGCAGCCACTGTCCGGTCTTGGCTGGCTGTCCGGTCTTGGACTGTCCGGTCTTGGCTGGCTGTCCGGTCTCAGTACGCTGGTTTTCCAGGACTTAGCCATTTTTCTGCATGTTACGCAGCCCCTGTCCGGTCTTGGTCGGTCTTGATCGTCCGGTCTTGGTCGGGCTTGTCCGTCTCAAGATTGTTTTCCACACTGCACTGGGCACTTGGTGGCATCCGGACAACTCCCATTGTCGGTCTGCTTCCAAGTCTCGGGAATTTCCACCGGACTTGCGGTTTAGCTTTTCCAAGACCCCACTTCGCCGCGCACGTGTTCCAAAGCACATAGAACCCACACTTACTCGCTCCACTCCGGGTCCCGCTCATTTTGACGGAACTCGGCGCGCTTTCCGGGGGAGTGGGTTGTTACATTCTCCACCCCTTAAATTTAGTTTCGTCCGCGAAACTATTCCTTTATCTACAATCTAGATTCGTACCTTAATCCAGATTTTCGAATAAATGGGGATAGTGTTCCCGCATTACGCTCTCGAGCTCCCACGTAGCTTCCCGGTCGTTGTGTTCGCTCCAACGGACCTTGACATACGGAATCCTCCGATTCCGTAGCTTTCTTTTTTCTCGACCGATTATGTATGTCGGGAACTCGTCATAAGTCATATCCCGAATCTCTCGATGGTATATACGAGAGAATATGATCGGGATCATGAACATACTTGCGAGGTTGGATACATGGAATACATCATGAACTCCCGCAAGCCTGGTAATGCAAGTTTGTAAGCCACCGCTCCGATTCGTTCCAAAATCTCAAACGGTCCAATATACCGAGGACTTAATTTCCCCGATTCCAAACCGTTTAACTCCCGTGTTGGCGAAACCTATAGGAACACATGGTCGCCAACATCAAACTCAACGTCTTTTCTTCGTTTGTCGGCATAACTCTTATGCCGCGATTGCGCCGTCGCAAGTCGTTGGCGAGCAAGGCGAACTTTCTTCCGCCTCCCGCACTACGTCCGGCCAAGAACGTATTTTCGCCCACGTCGCTCCAATGAATTGGAGAGCGACACTTTCTTCCATAAAGGGCCTCGAATGGCGCCATCGCGATACTTTCTTGATAACTGTTATTGTATGCGAACTCCGCCATCGGTAAATGGTCGTGCCAATTGCCCTTGTAGTCGAATACACACGCCCGTAGCATATCCTCAAGTATTTGGATTGTCCTCTCCGATTGTCCGTCACTTTGAGGATGGAATGCCGTGCTAAAGTCGAGCCGTGTGCCCAACGCTTCTTGTAGGCTCCTCCAAAAGTGAGAAGTGAACCTCGGGTCCCGATCCGATACGATCGACGCGAACCCCGTGAAGTCTCACAATCTCATCAATGTAAACGTGAGCCAACTTGGCCCCCGACCAAGTAATATGAATCGGAAGGAAATGCGCCGACTTCGTTAACCGGTCCACGACCACCCAAATTGCATCGTGTCCCCCTTGAGATCGAGGCAATCCGGTCACAAAGTCCATAGCGATATTTTCCCATTCCCAAACGGGTATAGGTAAGCTTTGTACCTTTCCCGCCGGAAACCGCCGCTCCGCCTTTACTTGTTGGCAAGTAAGACATTGCGCAACAAATTCTCCAACGTCTTTCTTCATGCCCGGCCACCAATATTGCAACTTTAGGTCTTGATACATTTTGGTGCCGCCCGGGTGGATACTATAAGGAGATTGATGCGCCTCTTGCATAATCGCCTTACGGAGATCCTTATTCTTGGGTACACACCAACGATTTCGAAATCGTAGTGTGCCGTCGGTCCCAATGCCAAAGTCATCGGCACTACCGCCTGCTACCTCGCCGCGCACCTTTTGGAGGTACTCGTCGGAAGTTTGCAACTCCTTTATCCTCTCCAATAAGGTCGGTTGCACCACTAAGGTGGCAAGAGTTGCCGGCACTCCCGGTGCCACTACTTCCAATCCAAATCGTTGCATCTCCTTTTGCAACAACGGTTGGGGCGTAATTGCTGAAGCCAAATTTTCACCCGACTTTCTACTTAGCGCATCGGCTACGACATTTGCTTTTCCGGGGTGGTATAAAATCGTGACATCATCTTTCTCGCTCGGGTCGTAGATATGGTGGCCGCAAAGCGCGCACCCTTGCACGCCCGGTACACCATTTCCTCCTGATTAGGCTCACGAAAAGTGATCACCCTTCTCTCGCAGTCGATGACTGCATAATACTTGGTAAGCCAGTCCAGCCCCAAGATCACGTCAAACGACCACAACCGAGTTAGCACTAGCATATCGATCGGCATGACCCAATCACCTACTTTCGCTATACTTGTTCACGTCACTCACGTTACCTTAGGTCCTTAGGTTCTTTCCAATCCTATGGCCCCTAGGTCCATCCTAAGCTTTCACTTTTTGGCTTTATACCCGCTCTGATACCATTTTATCTGTCACGCCCCGAGACCGATCCATTTGGCTTCGAGCAACGTACGCCGAACGACAGTAGCTTCCCCGTCCGCCCAAGGCTCAACAAGTACAGATAGAGTATAATTTTTACACATGCGGAAGCATACACAAAAGGCTTACACGAGGGTAAGCAACATAGCCAAAATGAAAGTAACTAATGTAATACATACAAGTAACATGATTAATTGCAATCACATACATGCATAATTCTTACAACTTTGCGTTCTTTAAAGACTACCATTCTTTACATTCTTTGCATCATTTCTTTTTACATCTCATAGTCTTCAAAGATAAAGCTTAAATACATTTGATATTAGCATCTACCATCATCAAATACAAAAGATGATACAAAAGGGTAATGCAACTACAACAAAAGTAAAGTACTCGGGCGGTCTCTACCTAGGGCGCGATCGCGATCGTCGGCCGGCTCACTCGGTCCCGGCTCTGTGGAAAAAGGGGTGTGAGAACTACAACAAAGTTCCCAGTGGGTTCGGCAACCAACCACGCCGACTTTCCCACTAGGTCTAACTCAAGCGTAATAGAAGGAAGGGTAAGATAAGAACCAAACTATCAAATGCAACTAATACGCTTGAAAGTAAAGATAATATGCTCAAACTGTAAAACATGCAAGATCATAAGTTCAATACCCAATCTCTTGGCTAACCCGTGGGTTTCGCCCTCAACAAGACTCAACCAAACTCAAAATCCCATAATATACCGGGGAGACTCAATCGACCCGTCGAGACCGTCCTCGGGAACACTCATTCCCCCGGAAAACTCATTCCAGTGGTGACCTACTCCGGAGCGCACCGCTCGAGGGGGAGCTACCGCCCCCGAGCAAGGACTATATGGTGAGTACGATCAATCCTTAACTTTAAGGATTCCAAATCTCAATCTATTCCTTGCCTTCAAGGAGAACTTATGTTCATATGACCCTTAACTCTAAGGTTATTGTCGAATGTCAATCTCATGACTCTACTAGTGTTATGTACACTACAAGTTCTTGTTCTTGCTCTTTGATGTCACACATGTTGTCTAAGTATTCTAGACTCATTTTTGTCACATTCTCTAATACATGTCCAATGTCACATTCACTTGTCAATTACACTACTTGTTCTTTAACATGCATATATATAGGGTTCTTGTTCTTTGTCATATAATCTCATACAATTACATCTCATGCATTTGAACTCACAAATTGCAATATAACTCATAATTTACCCTATCATGCATACATACTCAAACATATATAGAATGCTCAAAAGTGACACATAGACTTAGAAAGAATTTCGTTGTCCTTGTAATGCACCACCCACCTTCTAAAATTACTACGGATGGGTTGCCCGTCGAGTCTCGTAGCT
The DNA here is from genome assembly GCA_025177825.1 of Aechmea fasciata. Classification (NCBI taxonomy): domain Eukaryota; kingdom Viridiplantae; phylum Streptophyta; class Magnoliopsida; order Poales; family Bromeliaceae; genus Aechmea; species Aechmea fasciata. The sequence continues at coordinate 1,802,052 of CM045932.1, read as the reverse complement.
AACCGAGGCCTATTTTGCAATCTGCGCAGTTATCAGATTTTACATCAGGCTAACTTACATAGCAACTCATAGGTAGGCTTTTCGTTTAATTAAACGGAGTTGTCCCACGCGTCGGGGATACCCCCAATTAGGTTTCTACAAGGTCAATTTGACCCTAGAACCTCTATGGCAAAAAGCCCCAAATTTGGTGCTCTATCCAAGCCCTATGCAAAACCCTAGGTTTTGATCTCTTAAACAAGCAAAAGAGAGCTTGTTGTTACTCTTAGAGTTCATCTAGAATAATTTAAACCATCATTAGGGCCTCTACTTGAAACCCTAAGAATCCACCATGAGAGGACCTTGAGCTTTCATGGGTTTTCATGGAGCTCAAGCCTCTACTAGGCTTCTACACCAAAGAGAAGACTCAAAACTCTAAGTTCCTTGCTTAAAACCCAAACCCTAGTCTAGGTTTACCATGAAACCTCACCTTGGCCCAAGCTCCACCTTGTAAGAGAGCTTCTAGGTCTTCCCTAATCTCCAAATCTCCTCCTTGGGCTTCTCCTCCTTCTTCTCCAAGCTCTAGGAGCAAATCTCTAGAGAGAGAAAGAGAGAAATGAGAGAGGGATGTATTGGGAGTGAATGGCTGTGAAGGGGTAAGCCATTGGGTATATATTGTGTTGTGACAATTGCCAAAAAGCCCTCCATTTGCGAAAATTACAACCGCTCGAATCGGGCAATTTTCGGGTCCATCGTCCGGTCTCGGTTGTCCTGGCCTCGCACGCCGGTTTTCCAGGACTTAGCCATTTTTCTGCATGTTACGCAGCCCATCGTCCGTCTTGGCGGCTATCCTGGCCTTTGGATCGTCTGGTTTGGTCGGTCGTCTGCCTCGCACGCGGTTTTCCAGACTTAGCCATTTTTCTCGCATGTTACGCAGCCCATCGTCTTCTTGGCTGTCGTCTGCCTTTGATCGTCTTGGTTTGGCTGTCGTCTGCCTCGATTGTTTTCCACATCGCACTGGGGCACTTGGTGGCATCCGGACAACCCCCGGCTATCCGGTCTCGGCTGCTCCAAGTCTGGGAATTTCCACCAGACTTGCGGTTTAGCTTTTCCAAGACCCCACTTCGCTGCGCACGTGTTCCAAAGCACATAGAACCCACACTTACTCGCTCCACTCCGGGTCCCGCTCATTTTGACGGAACTCGGCGCGCTTTACGGGGGAGTGGGTTGTTACACCGGCAGCTTTTATGGATCTAATGAACATTGTCTTCAAGCCTTATTTAGACAGGTTCGTCGTGGTCTTCATCGACGACATCTTGGTTTATTCCCGAAGTGATGTGGAGTACGAGGAACACTTGAGATTGGTACTACAAGTGCTTCGGGAAAAGAAGTTATTTGCACAGCCGAAGAAGTGCGAATTCTGGCTTCGAGAAGTGGCTTTTCTGGGACATGTGATTTCGTGGATCAGAGCAGTGGATCCTAGGAAGATAGAAGCCATTCAGATTGGCCAAGACCGACGAGCGTCACCGAGATCGGGAGTTTCCTCGGGTTGGCTTGGCCATTACCGCCGATTCGTGGAGGGCTTTGCGAAGTTATCTACGCCCCTCACGAGGCTCACGCACAAAGGAGCTAAATTCATTTGGAATGATGCGTGTGAGAAGAGCTTTCAAGAGTTGAAGCTGAGATTGACGACCGCTCCAATCCTCACATTACCTATTGCTGGAGCAGGGTATGTGGTTTATAGTGATGCATCTCTTAACGGATTGGGTTGTGTCTTGATGCAGGGTGACAAGGTGATCGCGTATGCATCTCGCCAATTAAAGGAATATGAGAAGAACTATCCTACACACGACTTGGAGTTGGCGGCCGTAGTCTTTGCATTGAAGCTATGGCACCACTATTTGTATGGCGAGCGGTGCGAGGTCTATACGGATCACAAGAGCTTAAAGTACCTTTTCACTCAGAAGGAGTTGAACTTGTGACGGTGGAGATGGTTGGAGCTGCTCAAGGATTATGATTTGACTATTCTCTACCACCCGGCAAGGCTAACGTGGTGGCGGATGCGCTAAGTCGGAAATCTACCGAGAACTTAGCGATGCATGTTGTTACTCAACCGCAGTTGATCGAGCAGATGAAGCGGTTGGAGTTGGAGGTAGTGACTCCCGATACGCCTATGCGGCTGATGACTATGGTGGTGCAACCTACTCTTATGGATAGAATTAAAGAGAAGCAAGCTCTTGACTTAGAGTTGCAAAAAATTCGAGACAAAATGGTTGATGGTTGCACCGGTGACTTCCTAGTGGATGATCAGGGAGTGATGCGCTACTGGGGACGGATTTGTGTGCCTACAGAGCATGGGACTTAGAGAGGACATCCTTCAGGAGGCACACAGGGCACCTTATGCTATTCATCCAGGAGGCACCAAAATGTACAAAGACTTGAGGTTACTTTATTGGTGGCCTAGGATGAAAAAGGATGTTGGCGAGTTTGTTGCTAGATGTCTAACTTGCCAACAAGTGAAAGCTGAGCATCGAGTTCCAGCGGGAAAACTTAGAGTTTACCTATTCCCGTGTGGAAGTGGGAGAAGATCACCATGGACTTCGTGACAGGATTGCCTCGCTCTCAAGCTGGGCATGATGCTATTTGGGTGATAGTGGATAGGTTGACGAAGTCAGCGCACTTTATACCTATCCATACTACTTGGGCTGGAGAGAAGCTCGCACAAGTGTACCTTGATGAGATTGTGCGACTTCATGGAGTACCTACATCGATCGTATCTGACAGGGACACTCGCTTTGTGTCACACTTCTGTAGGAGTCTACAGGACGCCTTGGGTACTAGATTGGATTTCAGCACTGCTTTCCACCCCCAGAGTGACGGGCAGTCGGAGTGCACTATACAGACTCTAGAGGACATGCTTCGAGCATGTGTGATTGACTTCCAGGGAGGATGGTCGCAGCATCTACCTATGGCGGAGTTTGCTTATAACAATAGTTATCAAGCAAGTATCAAGATGGCACCGTTCGAGGCATTATATGGACGAAAGTGCAGATCGCCACTTCATTGGAGTGAAGTGGGCGAAAGATTGGCTTTAGGCCCTGAAGTGCTCCAGGAAGCAGAGGATAAAGTTCGAATCGCTCGGGAGCGACTACTGACGGCCCAGAGTAGGCAGAGGAGCTATGCAGATAAACGCCGACGAGACTTGGAGTTTCAGATTGGAGATCATGTCTTCTTGAAAGTCTCGCCGTCAAAGGGATTCGGAGATTTGGAATTCGAGGTAAGTTGAGTCCTCGATTTATTGGACCCTATGAGATCTTGGAACGTATAGGTCCTAGCGTATCGACTTGCTCTACCGCCGAACCTATCGGGCGTGCACAACGTCTTTCATGTATCGGTCCTTCGGAAGTATATCCATGATCCGGCTCATGTATTGGAGGCTGTACCCATAGAGCTGCGGGAGGATTTGAGCTTCGAGGAGCAACCCGTGAAGATCTTGGCTCGCGAGGTGAAGAAATTGCGGAATCGGGGCATTCCGTACGTGAAGGTTCTTTGGAGCAACCACGAGGAGCGAGAGGCCACGTGGGAGCCTGAGAGCGCACTGCAGGAGCGCTATCCCCATCTCTTTCAGATGGAATCTTGAGGTATGAGTTCGCTTTAGAGTTTCGCGGACGAAACTCCTTTTTAGGAGGGGTGAATGTAACATACTGGACTTGCGCAAATTGCGGAGTTCGAGTAGTTGACTTGAGTTTGGAGCTTTTCCAGATTTTCTGGAGGGTCGTTGACTGTGTTCCGACCTATGGCACGAGCACCGAGGTTAGTGGATGAATTCCAAGCACTAAAGTCCAAAAATTTGGATTTTAGGTTGCTCTTGATCGGGGAGGACTTACCAGTTGACCTTGGTTGCTATACGCATGCCATTATTGCTATACCAGACAGGTGGATTCGTACGCATGGAATGGTCGAGGCGCCAACCCGAGCCTCGGTTTGGTCGTTTCGCAGGTCTCGTACGTATGGGATGGCTTGTACACACTGGGCAGATTTCGAGCAGTTTAAACTGCAGGGGTGTTTTAGCATTTTGTCGCTTCTAATATAGCACCCCTTGCCCCTAGGGCTTCTCCTTGTGCTGAGAACAAGAGAGAAGGAGGTAAGGAGCTTCTCTCTCTACTCCCTTGTGTTTTCTAGGGTTTAGGTTGGATTTTTAGAGGATTAAAACCCTCTCTTTTGCTCTTTTTGCTTGATAGAGCCTCTACCACCATTGTTGGAGCTTGGAGCTTGCCTTTTGGAGCTTTGTGGTGGATCAAGCTTCAAGCCTAGGACTTTTTGAGCTTGGTGTTGAGCTTCTTAGAGGTATGTGAATGATCTCTTTCCTCTAGTTTTGAATTTTGTGGGTTTTTGTGTGATGAAACCCTAGAATGGGATTTTAGGGTTAGGCTTTGGGCATTTTCGATTTAGGGCCTTTGGGACCTAATTGATGGGTTTAGAACTTTGATTTAGGTTGGATTAGAAGGACTCTAACTCCCATTTGGAGATCAAGAGCACTTCCTTCGTATTCGGTGAGTTTTCTCCAACCTTTTGTCGAAATCCTTAAAGTGTGAACTCAAGATTTATCTTCTTAGCTTGTAACTCCTAGGGTGTGCTTTTTAGGACTCTAGGAGTGATTATCGAAGCTTCGTTAGCGGTTCGGAGCAACGCTTTTCGCACTTGGTGGGTTTGGCTTCATGAGCATAGGAGCAAATGGCTCCTAAGTGCTTATTCGGTTTGATTTAATTATTTTGAATACATATTCATGCTAAATAGATTTATTATGAATTTTGAACCACTTAAAATGCATGCCTCATGTATGATAAAATTTTCACTCTATGTAGTAGTGCTTTCGGGGTTAAACAGCATGCATGTGAGGGTGGGATTTGTGGGCACCTGGGAGTGTGCCATTCATGTTTATGTAGCTTAATTAATGTAATTGAGAACATTAAACTTGGGTTGGAACTTAGAAGAGCTTAAGTGTCATCAAGCGGCACTTAACTTAGAAAACTATGAAACTGCAACATAGAGACTTGACATAGGCCACTGGACATCTATTATTTCCATGTTAGAGATATGATGACATAGAGATAGGCCTTTGGACACTTGTACATTCCATGTTAGAGACATGACGATTTGGGACTTGTGACGAGTTTTGTGACTATATGCCATTGTGCTCATTCGCACATGCTTGTGAGGGACGCTCCTCATGCTCCAAGACTCCGAGTTGGCCAACGCGTTTCTTGTATTCGCCGTGCGGATTGGGCGCCAAGTGGATTGCCGTGGGACAGCTCATTCCTAGGGTGGGAATGTTGACTACTACGGGGCCATTAGGCTCGGCATTTGGGCTAGGCAACCTTCGGGTGGGCATCGGCCATATCGCCTTCGGGTTGATCTTATTGTACTTAAACTTATTGTAGTTTAAAGAAAACTGTGGACTTTGACTAGAATAGTAAACTTTAACACTTTACTATCACTTGTGGACATTATAGATCTTGATTAGAATAGTAAACTTAGTCTTTTACTATCAAGTTGGGAACTTCATGTTAATTATAACGCTTTCTATTCATGCTTAGAATAGCTTACTTATGCAAATTCATGCTAAGTAGGGATATTGTGTTTAGTAGTTTACATGTTATTTACATGTTGCTTATTATCGCTTATTATCGTTTATACTTGCTTAGTTTTGGGCCTAGTGGAGCATGCAACTGAAGTCAGTAATTGCCCACTGGGAACTATTAATTAATAGTTCTCACGCCCTCTTTTTCTATTGTGTTTCAGAGCCTTCGGCACCGGCGGAGGCAAGGGATCGTGGAAAGGGAACCGCTAGCTAGTTATCGCAGCTTTCCACCTTGTAGAGGTTTTTTTTTCTCTCTTTTTGTTCTTGGTGAGGTTGAGAGAGTTTTGTATCCCTATGTAGAGACTACCATGTACTTAGTTATAGTGGTGTTGGTTTCTTTTGTTGTACTCTCTTTATAGTTTATATTAGAGATTGGTACTTTACTTTTAGTCACTTCTTTTATGTTTCCTTGTATAGAATTCTAGTTGTTATACTGCTCTGATTCTTCTAGATTCTTCTTATCTTCGTGGTTATTTATCGTTTTTGTTAGACGCCTTGTATGTTGTAGACATACGGCGGGTCTGGGCACGCGCCGGGCGGGCTTCCGCTGGGTCCCGGGGCGTGACACTCCCTCTCTCCCTCTCTCCCTCTCCCACGCCGACCCAAAACCCATCGCCCTCTTCCCCACTTCATCTCCTCCAACCTCGTCTCCACAATTTTCTAGGGTTTTCGATTCTTCCACGTTGGGAAGGATTGGTTGTCGGGGTGATCTCTCTTGACGTTGCACCTCCACGCCGTCTCCGCCCTCCTCTTTCTGCTTCCGTGCTTCGTCCACTTCTCCAACCTCGTCTACTACGAGAAGACGATCAAGGGGAAGCTCTCGTACGGCGCCATCTCCGACCTCTCCGGGATCCAGGCGAAGAAGCTCTTCGTTTGGCTCCCTGTCACCGGGATCGTCGCGCACCCCAGTCCTAGACCATAGAATTCCAAGTAGGGTTCCTCTGGGAATCGCTCTCCGCGCGTTGACGAGTTCGAGACCATCCCCGTTTGCAAGGCCTCCGGGGATCTCTCCGAATTAGGGCTCCTTTTCACCGAGGTGATATTACTAATCTTTTAACGTTTTAGAATGATTTGTAGTATAGATGTAGTTTATTGATCTTGCCCTAATTGTTTCTAGCTACTTAATCCACCTTTTAAATTATTTTTTTTTCAACCAAATGATGTGGCTTGTGTGTAATGTGTTTGTATGGTTTGGTTGTGACATACCTAATGTGACAACCAAATGATGTGGTGTTAATTATCTGATCTTTTGGGACTGGACTCGCTCTTATGATATGGTTTTGTGAGTTACGGGGAAGCCCCAAGGATCTATCTAGATTGTATCCGACACCTAGAGGGGGGTGAATAGTTGTACCGGCCAAAAATCACAAATAATCGATGCGTTAAAAGTAAATGCGGAAATTAAAAACACACCGAGATTTACGTGGAAAAACTCCAACTCGGAGTAAAAAACCCACGGGACCAACACGCGAATAACAATCCACTAAGAGAAAAGATTACAAGGTGATTACCGACTCCACGGACTTAACCTCTCTTAACCTCCTATGAATCTCCGCGCACGCCGCCGCGTTGTCCACGTCCGAGTCCACGAACGCCACGTCCCGAATCCACGAAACGCCTCCACTTCGAATCCACGAAGCCTTGATCACGCCGAATCCACGACGCCCACTCGAATCCACGAGCCAACGATCCGAATCCCCGAATCGCCTTCAATCGCGCCGAATCCACGACGCCTCACGCCGAATCCACGACGCCGTTCATGAGAAGCATCATGAGTATGGTGATCCTTCGCTTAGGAGTATCGTAGAAAACCGAAGAAGAAAACTCCAAGCGAAGCGTAGATCAAATCGACATATAGATAAGTAATTACGATATCTCGATTTGACCTAGAAGAGGCTATTTTGTAGAAAATAGGTTTTAGATGAATTCCTAGCCTCTAGGGTTTCTCAAACAAGTATTTTCATGATGCACACCAAGTTAGAGAACCCTAAGAACCTATTTATAGACTTTAGAATCAATTAGATTCGGATTAGAGAAAAATCAGATTTTTACCTTCTTGTACCTAAGATAAAAAAAATGGCCACACGGTAATGCAATGACGGAAGATTTTTCTACGAAGGGCCATTACCGGTAATGGGTTTGATGGCTGTACCGGTATAGCAACCATGCTTGTACCGGTACAGGTTCAGGCTGTTACCGGTAATGGGTATGATGGCTGTACCCGTAATGGTTCAGGCTGTTACCGGTAATGGGTATGATGGCTGTACCCGTACAAGTTCAGGCTGTTACCGGTAATGGGATGGCTGTACACGTACAGGTTCAGGTATAGGTCAGGTACACTTTGTAAATTTTTCAATTTCCGAAAATTACAAAGTTCCAATATAATTTCTAATCCGTTAAATATTAATTTATGATTCTGATGCCTATAACTAAGTATGAATCACCATATTATGAATTAAAAACTTACCTAGACATCGTGATTCACATCGTGAGCCAATTCCCTTTTCTTCGAAGTCTTTGATTCTTCGTCGTTCTTCGATTCGTTCCGATCCTTCAAGACTCCGACTCAATTCACGAAACTTGCCAATACAAAATCCTTAACAATCTCCCCCTTTGGCAATTTCGTGACAAAACACAAAAACTAACTAAAATTAATTCATAAAAGAAAAACGAAGTTCAATGTCATCACCAAAACATCAAACTTCTCGCGTGTAATCCAAATACAATTTGAAACTCAAAAATACATCAAAAACTCCTAAAACAGACTCTATGACTTAGACGCAACTAGGAGTCTTGAAGTCTTGATTTCCTGCAAAACAAAATTTTCAACAAATTTTCAAAGTTAATTTTATACCTCTTCTCTCCCTTTGTTCTTTTCTCCAATTCATTTTCAAAAATGTTATCTCTCCTTCTCCCTCAATCTCATCACGTCTCCCCCTTCGTACGTCTCCCCCTTCGTGTATGCATCAAATACCAAATATCCTCTCCTTTTGTACTTGTTTTCCATTCTCCCCCTTTTTGTCAAAAATTGCCAAAAGAAAACACAAATAGAGAGAAAAACTAACTAAACAGAGAGTAAGTATTTCATAGTTTCATACCTAGATGCATAAAGGAAACATAGCCCTAGGAGTAAAAAGATAAAACATATATAATGAAGCTCAAAAAGGTAAAATCACTCAGTGTCCTCCTCATAAAAAATTTTGCCTTGTTTTCACAAAAATCCTTCAAAATTAGATTAATTTCATAAAAAATTAAAAATTGTACTTCAAAAATCATTATGATGAAAATAAGATATTATTTGATTTCAAAAGACATCAAATCATCAAAATTTGATATTAAAAATAATCTAATGTTTTAAAGTCATCAAGATGCAAATTGATGAAAAATAATTTTTAGAAATTTGGCAAAATTGACACCAATTTGTCGCAACACGTTCAAAATAGAGATTTAACCAATATGACACCGGGGGTGGCTCTTTGAGCATCTTTTTCAATCTACCACCTTATAACGCCGAAAATTCTAAAATATTCACATATAATTTTTTCAACCTTTTCGGTTTTTCATATAATTTCCCATGTGGTAGCTTCACACACGTACCGGACGACCGGGGTGGTAGCTCTTTCCTACATGTGGTGGTAGTTTTCACACTCCCTTTTAGGATGTAACTCTTTCCACATCTTTTTAATCATAGGAGTTTCTCCTTCCTTTTTTTTTAAATATTCAAACTCTCCCTAAATTAGACAATCTCACATTTGAAAATAATTTTGACGAACTTTAGTCGATTAGCAAATATCCATCAATTATATTCAACATTCACTACCAAGATGAATTAATTACCAAGAGATTAAAATTAATTTTAAAATTTTGATGAACGTATGTAAGAAGAAATCACATATTAAATTATCGTCAAAATAATAAAAAGTGGAGTAAAATCGATAATTAATATGAATTTAATTCAATTTGAATTGACTTTAAATACCGTTTAAGGCTCTTTCAAAAACCTTTAATTTCCCCAATATAATGATATTCAATCATCTCCTTTCTAAAAATTTCAATCAAATTAAAAACTCTCCAAAAACCTTTCCTCAAAAACGATTTTCAAATCAAAATTTTAAATATCAAACCTCGTCTAAATATGTAATGCAATGAAGAAAAATTATGCAAGAAACACCTATCAAAGCATTACAAAAATAAAAATATATTAAGACGAGGAACAAGAAAAGATATCACCTTTCCGGATCCAAACTTGTCGGATCTTTGGTTGTCTTGACTTGTCGACGTTAGGATCAAGTTGTTTTGTCTTTTGATGTTGTCCTTGAGGCTTAGAAACCCAAACCGCATGTTGTTTCGACTTAGAAATCCGCTTCGGTTGTGGGTTCGATCGATATTGACGTTGAGGCTTAGATGTCCGATTCGCTTGTGGCTTTGATTTCCGGTTCACATATGAGTCACGGTTTGCTTGATGCACTCGACTCAATTGATTTTTCTTTTGATTCCGTGGGGGAAGCCGAGTTGTAGATGATACCAATTGTCGATTCGAAGTTGCCGATTGAGACTTGAAATTTTTGTTCGGGCAACTCTTTTTGATGTGTCCTTTGATGCCACATCTATGACACACCTTCTCCTTCAAACTTGTTGAGAATTTCGATGTCATCTTTTGATCCTTCTCAACATATGTCCGTTTGTATCCAAGACCTAACTTGCTCGTTTGACCCAATCCGAGCATGTTATCCAATTTCTTCGTTCGAAGAAAACTTTTGAATATCGGACTTGAGTTGATGGACTTGCTCGGTCAATGCTTTGTTGGATTTGTATGTTTCCTCAAATTGATGCTCCAAAAATCCAACTTTATCCGTAGTAGATTTGATTATTAAATCCGATTCTTCTAGCTTCTTTTGGAGGACCGAATTATTATTCAATGTTGATTCCCTTTCCTCCTCAAGTGTTTTATTCATGTTCTTCAACTTGTTGTTTTTCTTTTCAAGTTCAAGTAAACGCTTCCTCAATTTCTTATTGTGCTTCGCCATCTTTTTGGATTCGACGAGGAGTTGATGATACGCTTCCGCTAATTCCTCGTCGTTTGATTCCTCATCGCTAATCCGAGTCCACGTCTTCTTCCTTTGATGTTTTCAACGCAACTCGTACTTTTAGAGAAAGACTTGGAAGAAGATTGGTTAGTAGGAAAAGTCATCTCATAAGTTTGCAACGCACCTACTAACTCTTTGGCCATTAGATAACAATATATCTAGATCCTTCTCTGATACCAATTGTGAGTTACGGGGAAGCCCCCAAGGATCTATCTAAATTGTATCCGACACCTAGAGGGGGGTGAATAGTTGTACCGGCCAAAAATCAAAAATAATGGATGCGTTAAAAGTAAATGCGGAAATTAAAAACACACCGAGATTTACGTGGGAAAACTCCAACTCGGAGTAAAAAACACACGGGACCAACACGCGAATAACAATCCACTAAGAGAAAAGATTACAAAGTGATTACCGACTCCACGGACTTAACCTCTCTTAACCTCCTATGAATCTCCGCGCACGCCGCCGCGTTGTCCACGTCCGAGTCCACGAACGCCACGTCCCGAATCCACGAAACGCCTCCACTTCGAATCCACGAAGCCTTGATCACGCCGAATCCACGACGCCCACTCGAATCCACGAGCCAACGATCCGAATCCCCGAATCGCCTTCAATCGCGCCGAATCCACGACGCCTCACGCCGAATCCACGACGCCGTTCATGAGAAGCATCATGAGTGTGGTGATCCTTCGCTTAGGAGTATCGTAGAAAACCGAAGAAGAAAACTCCAAGCGAAGCGTAGATCAAATCGACATATAGATAAGTAATTACGATATCTCGATTTGACCTAGAAGAGGCTATTTTGTAGAAAATAGATTTTAGATGAATTCCTAGCCTCTAGGGTTTCTCAAACAAGTATTTTCATGAAGCACACCAAGTTAGAGAACCCTAAGAACCTATTTATAGACTTTAGAATCAATTAGATTCGGATTAGAGAAAAATCAGATTTTTACCTTCTTGTACCTAAGATAAAAACAGGCCACACGGTAATGCAATGACGGAAGATTTTTCTCGCGAAGGGCCATTACGAATGGGTTTGATGGTCAGATAGGTATAGCAACCATGCTTGTACCAGACAGTTCAGTCACGGTGAATGGGTATGATGGATGTACCCGTAATGGTTCAGTCACACGGTAATGGGTATGATGGCCGTACTGCATGTTCATTCACGGTAATGGGATGGTCGTACACGTGTGTTCGTATAGGTCAGGTACACTTTGTAAATTTTTCAATTTCCGAAAATTACAAAGTTCCAATATAATTTCTAATCCGTTAAACATTAATTTATGATTCTGATGCCTATAACTAAGTATGAATCACCATATTATGAATTAAAAACTTACCTAGACATCGTGATTCACATCGTGAGCCAATTCCCTTTTCTTCGAAGTCTTTGATTCTTCGTCGTTCTTCGATTCGTTCCGATCCTTCAAGACTCCGACTCAATTCACGAAACTTGCCAATACAAAATCCTTAACAATCTCCCCCTTTGGCAATTTCGTGACAAAACACAAAAACTAACTAAAATTAATTCATAAAAGAAAAACGAAGTTCAATGTCATCACCAAAATATCAAACTTCTCGCGTGTAATCCAAATACAATTTGAAACTCAAAAATACATCAAAAACTCCTAAAACAGACTCTATGACTTAGACGCAACTAGGAGTCTTGAAGTCTTGATTTCCTGCAAAACAAAATTTTCAACAAATTTTCAAAGTTAATTTTATACCTCTTCTCTCCCTTTGTTCTTTTCTCCAATTCATTTTCAAAAATGTTATCTCTCCTTCTCCCTCAATCTCATCACGTCTCCCCCTTCGTACGTCTCCCCCTTCGTGTATGCCTCAAATACCAAATATCCTCTCCTTTTGTACTTGTTCTCCATTCTCCCTCTTTTTGTCAAAAATTACCAAAAGAAAACACAAATAGAGAGAAAAACTAACTAAACAGAGAGTAAGTATTTCATAGTTTCATACCTAGATGCATAAAGGAAACATAGCCCTAGGAGTAAAAAGATAAAACATATATAATGAAGCTCAAAAAGGTAAAATCACTCCGTGTCCTCCTTATCAAAAATTTTGCCTTGTTTTCACAAAAATCCTTCAAAATTAGATTAATTTCATAAAAAATTAAAAATTGTACTTCAAAAATCATTATGATGAAAATAAGATATTATTTGATTTCAAAAGACATCAAATCATCAAAATTTGATATTAAAAATAATCTAATGTTTTAAAGTCATCAAGATGCAAATTGATGAAAACTAATTTTTAGAAATTTGGCAAAATTGACACCAATTTGTCGCAACACGTTCAAAATAGAGATTTAACCAATATGACACCGGGGGTGGCTCTTTGAGCATCTTTTTCAATCTACCACCTTATAACGCCGAAAATTCTAAAATATTCACATATAATTTTTTCAACCTTTTCGGTTTTTCATATAATTTCCCATGTGGTAGCTTCACACACGTACCAACCGGGTGGTAGCTCTTTCCTACATGTGGTGGTAGTTTTCACACTCCCTTTTAGGATGTAACTCTTTCCACATCTTTTTAATCATAGGAGTTTCTCCTTCCTTTTTTTTAAATATTCAAACTCTCCCTAAATTAGACAATCTCACATTTGAAAATAATTTTGACGAACTTTAGTCGATTAGCAAATATCCATCAATTATATTCAACATTCACTACCAAGATGAATTAATTACCAAGAGATTAAAATTAATTTTAAAATTTTGATGAATGTATGTAAGAAGAAATCACATATTAAATTATCGTCAAAATAATAAAAAGTGGAGTAAAATCGATAATTAATATGAATTTAATTCAATTTGAATTGACTTTAAATACCGTTTAAGGCTCTTTCAAAAACCTTTAATTTCCCCAATATAATGATATTCAATCATCTCCTTTCTAAAAATTTCAATCAAATTAAAAACTCTCCAAAAACCTTTCCTCAAAAACGATTTTCAAATCAAAATTTTAAATATCAAATCTCGTCTAAATATGTAATGCAATGAAGAAAAATTATGCAAGAAACACCTATCAAAGCATTACAAAAATAAAAATATACTAAGACGAGGAACAAGAAAAGATATCACCTTTCCGGATCCAAACTTGTCGGATCTTTGGTTGTCTTGACTTGTCGACGTTAGGATCAAGTTGTTTTGTCTTTTGATGTTGTCCTTGAGGCTTAGAAACCCAAACCGCATGTTGTTTCGACTTAGAAATCCGGTTCGGTTGTGGGTTCGATCGATATTGACGTTGAGGCTTAGATGTCCGATTCGCTTGTGGCTTTGATTCCCGGTTCACATATGAGTCACGGTTTGCTTGATGCACTCGACTCAATTGATTTTTCTTTTGATTCCGTGGGGGAAGCCGAGTTGTAGATGATACCAATTGTCGTTTCGAAGTTGTCGATTGAGACTTGAAATTTTTGTTCGGGCAACTCTTTTTGATGTGTACTTTGATGCCACATCTATGACACACCTTCTCCTTCAAACTTGTTGAGACTTTCGATGTCATATTTTGATCCTTCTCAACATATGTCCATTTGTATCCAAGACCTAACTTGCTCGTTTGACCCAATCCGAGCATGTTATCCAATTTCTTCGTTCCCGAAGAAAACTTTTGAATATCGGACTTGAGTTGATGGACTTGCTCGGTCAATGCTTTGTTGGATTTGTATGTTTCCTCAAATTGATGCTCCAAAAATCCAACTTTATCCGTAGTAGATTTGATTATTAAATCTGATTCTTCTAGCTTCTTTTGGAGGACCGAATTATTATTCAATGTTGATTCCCTTTCCTCCTCAAGTGTTTTATTCATGTTCTTCAACTTGTTGTTTTTCTTTTCAAGTTCAAGTAAACGCTTCCTCAATTTCTTATTGTGCTTCGCCATCTTTTTGGATTCGACGAGGAGTTGATGATACGCTTCCGCTAATTCCTCGTCGTTTGATTCCTCATCGCCGGAATCCGAGTCCACGTCTTCTTCCTTTGATGTTTTCAACGCAATCCCTGTACTTTTAGAGAAAGACTTGGAAGAAGATTGGTTAGTAGGAAAAGTCATCTCATAAGTTTGCAACGCACCTACTAACTCTTTGGCCATTAGATAACAATATATCTAGATCCTTCTCTGATACCAATTGTGAGTTACGGGGAAGCCCCCAAGGATCTATCTAGATTGTATCCGACACCTAGAGGGGGGTGAATAGTTGTACCGGCCAAAAATCACAAATAATCGATGCGTTAAAAGTAAATGCGGAAATTAAAAACACACCGAGATTTACGTGGGAAAACTCCAACTCGGAGTAAAAAACACACGGGACCAACACGCGAATAACAATCCACTAAGAGAAAAGATTACAAGGTGATTACCGACTCCACGGACTTAACCTCTCTTAACCTCCTATGAATCTCCGCGCACGCCGCCGCGTTGTCCACGTCCGAGTCCACGAACGCCACGTCCCGAATCCACGAAACGCCTCCACTTCGAATCCACGAAGCCTTGATCATGCCGAATCCACGACGCCCACTCGAATCCACGAGCCAACGATCCGAATCCCCGAATCGCCTTCAATCGCGCCGAATCCACGACGTCTCACGCCGAATCCACGACGCCGTTCATGAGAAGCATCATGAGTGTGGTGATCCTTCGCTTAGGAGTATCGTAGAAAACCGAAGAAGAAAACTCCAAGCGAACCGTAGATCAAATCGACATATAGATAAATAATTACGATATCTCGATTTGACCTAGAAGAGGCTATTTTGTAGAAAATAGATTTTAGATGAATTCCTAGCCTCTAGGGTTTCTCAAACAAATATTTTCATGAAGCACACCAAGTTAGAGAACCCTAAGAACCTATTTATAGACTTTAGAATCAATTAGATTCGGATTAGAGAAAAATCAGATTTTTACTTTCTTGTACCGGTACAAAAACAGGCCACACGGTAATGCAATGACGGAAGATTTTTTCAAGGGCCATTACACGGTGAATGGGTTTGATGGTCGCACCGCAGATAGCAACCATGCTTCTACCGCATGTTCGTGTCATAGCACGAATGGGTATGATGGTCCGACTCGTAATGGTTCAGCCGGCACGGTAATGGGTATGATGGCTGTACCCGTACAAGTTCAGGCTGTTACCGGTAATGGGATGGCTGTACCCGTACAGGTTCAGGTATAGGTCAGGTACACTTTGTAAATTTTTCAATTTCCGAAAATTACAAAGTTCCAATATAATTTCTAATCCGTTAAACATTAATTTATGATTCTAATGCCTATAACTAAGTATGAATCACCATATTATGAATTAAAAACTTACCTAGACATCGTGATTCACATCGTGAGCCAATTCCCTTTTCTTCGAAGTCTTTGATTCTTCGTCGTTCTTCGATTCGTTCCGATCCTTCAAGACTCCGACTCAATTCACGAAACTTGCCAATACAAAATCCTTAACAGGTTTTAGTGGTTTTTGTATTTTGTTTATTCTGATTTTGGATTGAGATTTATAAATAGTGATGTTGCTCTTTTAGTTGGGGAAAGAAAGATAATGATCAAATTTGTTTTGTCTTTTTGGAAAATATAGGTTCAATTATTAGAAAGATTAAGCTACTGCATCTGCTGAGTGTTAATTAAGCTTTTTTGATAGAAATTGGTTGGTTTGCGTGATGCTGAAAGAATAATTGGTTGTTTTAAATTCATGTGTTGGACTTCGGATTAAATATCCCAAGGGGAGAGCTGTGATATTGTTATTGGATATATGATTGTCTAGTTCTTTGCTAATGAGATAAATATGTTTGTATGAGTAGTACTCAAGGTCTTTTTTTATAGGTTTTGTGCATATACTTCCTCATATTATTTTTCATATATATATCATTGTTTCGGAAGGACTTTAAGTGAAATTGTTACTTTTTTGGCTGAAATGATTTGAGCAACTACTATTAGATGTGCAATATTTTGAAATTTGCACCACCATTCTTAAATAACCATATATAGTTAAGGTGAGCTCTGTAAAATAATACACAATAACTTTCACATACGCAATAACTTTCATATTGTTCAATTATCATTGTTCAATTAGAGATGCTTAATTCTCTAGTCTCATATATAAATTTAGCTTCCAATCTTTATCCAGTATTTCACATTTAAAGGCTCCATGTGCTCCATAAGTGTTATAACTATATATATTTTTTTGTTGCTTTTATAGGTTATTTATATATATTGAAAGTTTAATTCTTAATGATGGACAAAAGTTGGATTAATAAGCCGTGAAATACCAAGGATTTTCTCGATGGAGTTGCTAATTTTGTAAGATCTTGTGGAAATTCTGCTGAAGTGCACTTATCACACATCACTTTCCCGGTATGCTTTCTCTTAATGGCATTTATATATCTTTTGCTTTGGTGTCTTGTTTTAGCGAGGATATTTAATTGTTTAACTTATGGCCTCTCGGTAACTAATTAAAAAATAGTCGTTAATGAACAAGAGGAGATTGTCAGGTTAGGTATTCTAGCATTCAAGAGAGACAATATAATGAGTTTGATTTAACAATTGTGGAGTCTTTAACAATTCAGCATCTTCAGGATATGGATTCCACTTACAAGGTGGTTTATAATATCGTGAAAGATATTTAAGCAGCAAACTGGTTCTTAGTGAACATGAGCATTGATAACTCAGGATGTTGATTATTTGATTTGAATTTTTGTGCTTTAACTCTCTGTTGGTTGGTAACTGTTGACTTACTATATATGCATGATAACTGAATTTGATGTGTCTCTGCAATCTTTCTACTTTGGCTAAATTTCTTTTCTTCTCAATATTATTCACAACTGTATATAAACTAAGAACAGTATCATCAACATCTATAAACCGAATTGACGTGGTTTGGTTCGATAATTTTGTTTAGATCGAATCGTTCTTTAATTAATTAAGAAGTTATAGCTAGGCATTTTTAGGATATGGATTCCACTTTAAATTA
Organism: Aechmea fasciata; assembly: GCA_025177825.1. Classification (NCBI taxonomy): domain Eukaryota; kingdom Viridiplantae; phylum Streptophyta; class Magnoliopsida; order Poales; family Bromeliaceae; genus Aechmea; species Aechmea fasciata. The sequence goes on along the minus strand of CM045932.1, from coordinate 1,784,370 downwards.
ATATGCATGTTACTTTCCGCTTTTAGTTATAAGAATTGGCTGAGTTGTAAGTTAAATTTCGTCTTGCCTATGAATGCAGAATGTGGAAGAAGCAGACAGACCATCAGAAGGCTTCTACATTTGCTCGGGAATCACAGTGATACCAAAGAATGCTGTAATTTCTGACGTAACCATCATCTAAAAGTTTAACCCCGCAATTATCTGTAATTTCTGACAGAACCATCATCTAAAAGTTTAATCCCACGATTTGAAGCAAGTACATTGATAGGAATAGAATTTCTAGACCTTTTTCTTAAATCGATCGGTTGCTATTTTGGATTAGTTGTGACAATGAAGAACCTGTGAACTCCTTTCTCTTTTCTCATGTGATTGCAATTACAACCATTATATATGTATATGTATGTATTACTCTCCCACCTCTCCATTTATCAAATTCTTATCAAGTCTTTCTATAATTAATCGACCAATTTTTTGTTCTTCGTTTAATTTACAATGAATACTTCTAGTGTAGTGACCGGAAATTGCCATACCTGTTGACTTTTCTCCCATTGGTCACATCACCTACTTTTTCCCATGCCTTGCACGTTTGGAGCAGAGAGAGGGAGAGAGAGAGGGAGGCCTCCATCCTTGCTGCTGCTGCTGTGTTCTTCTCCTTCTCCTTCCTTGAGCCAGCAAGAAGTGGAGGGAGAGCTTGGTGGTGTGAGCTTCATCCACGACGCGCCAACGTGTGGTTTCAACGGGTTTTTGAGGTCGTGGCGCTGCGAGGGAAACGGACGAGCGTAGGAACCCGCCGTCCTTGGCTCTGTGACGGCTCGAAGGCATCTCCTGAGGTGAGTAGCTCAACGAGATCTCTCCTTTAGCATCAAACTTCCATGATTTTCGAGTTGCTGCTATTCCTGCAGTTTTTCGGCGTCGACCGTCGGCATTTCGACTCGTACGCGACGTAGGAGCGGCGGAATTCGGCGAAATCTGGACCGTTGGACTCGGGACTTCGAGACGAATCCAGAGAACCCTTATTTGCTGGATTTGGAGAAGGTTTACCCTATCGAACCCTAGTTTTTCTAGGCTGCTGGTTGCCGAGTAGATTTCTGAAATGCTGTTTCCCAGTTTTCAGCGTCGACCTTCGGTACTTTGGCTCGTACGCGACGTAGGAGCGACGGATCGCGACGAAACTTGGTTTGCTGGATTCGCGACTTCGAGACGAAGATTCTGAGCCCTTGTTTTCTAATTTTGGAAAAGGTTTGCTCGGTCGAACCCCATCCTTACTAAGCTGTTGTTTGCCAAGCAGACTCTGATGTGCTGATTGCAGATTCCCAGCGACGACCTTCGGTATTTTGGCTCGTACACGACGAGGGAGTAACGGATCGGGGCGAAACTTGGGGTGCTGGATTCTAGACTGCGAGAGGAATCCACAGAGCCCTGAATCGCTGAATTTGGATAAGGTTTGCTTGTTCGAAGCCCTTCTTTACTTCGCTGTTGTTTTTTGAGGCGGAACTTCGAGTTTTGAGTTCATCTTGGTGCTTTTTGTGAAGGGTTGGAGTTGCGGACCTCGGCGGACCAGCAGTGTAAGGTACCGAACTTCCGAAATTATGAAGTCGCGGTGAGATGTAGTATACCGAATTTTTAATATAAAAATAGATATAAATAAAAATAGTGTGAGATACTATTTTTATTTGACTTATAAAGGTAAAATATAAGTCTGGTTTGACCTGTGCTGAAATCGGACCTGAAACAGGAGATTTAGAATTTTCTGTTGGAAACGGGACTGATAAATTAGCAGAAAATGTACGGTGTGAGAAAATTACGAAAAGCGGGAATATGTCAGGATTATTTATATGAGGCTAGATTTAAAGTTTCATGACAATCGGACTCCCGGAAGATAAGAAGTAAAATCCGAATGCTATCTGATAGCGATTACAGTTCGGTAGAGCTTTCAGTGACCAAACGGGGTCAAAACTGAAAGATTTAAATTTCTTCTGTTAAGTTATGTAAAAACGAACATAGCTGTCAAATTTGAGCTGAAACGGACATTCCGAAGGGCAGGCGAAAATATCAAAGCTTCAGCTGAAAGTTGAGGTAAATAGTGTGATGAATAGTGTTTTGACTTTTGAGGGTTGCTTAATAAAGAAGCAGCAGCTTCTTCTCCCTGCTTCTTCAACCGAGCAAACCCCAAGCATCACACGCATGGTGCAGGGGGAGTGAAACCCTTCTTTCTCTCTCTAAAATCTCTCATCTCTCTATATTATTCGCTCAAATTCGCGGTGTTGGCGGAGAACGATCCTGCGAACGCGTTGGAGGCGACGGATCGAGCTCTCGTGCGCCCGTTTGTGCGGCGTGTCTTCGACCCGACGTTCACAATGATGGTGAGTGTTTAGGGTTTGGTTTACATGCTCTAAAAATGGATTTAGTGGAACTCCTAGATGCTAATTAGGGGTTTATTGCTTAAATCATAGATTAATTAAATGATTTTTGCAATAGTAAACCTATAGGGTTTAGAAATGCAATTTTTGCTAATTGAAGGGTTTGATCTAATTTGACCCTTCGTAAACCTAATTGCTAGATAACGAAACGCGTTGGCGAAGTCGGTTCGGCAATTCGTTGTTCCGTTGCGAAGATATTGAGGTTTGAAGCCGTCGACGTAAAAATGGTCGCGACTTGCGGCGAAAGCTTCCAAAAATCGTGAGAATGGAATTGGGGGCTCGTGGCAACAAACCGAATACCTATAATTTTCGGGGCTGCGACGGAGCACGGTTGAGCGCGATTGCAATATCGGGCGGTGCCGGATACGGATGTCACGGGATGCCGATTGCAAGTGTCGACAAGCAATCGGAATGCGATAACAGGTGGGGGGTGTCATTCCGGAGCCATTGGGCTACCTTTTATGTCTAAGTACATTTTTGGTCATATTGCATAAGTATATATATATTTGTGGTTTTATGCATAATAGGGTTGGTATAGTAAAATGGCTACTCTAGTATGCTTCCTTATCGTGTGGGACTACGGAGGTTGCATTAGGACATAGGGAGCATGCTTGCATCCTCCCTTATCGTGCGGCACCGTAGATTTGCATTTGGACATAGGAAGCATAGGAGTGAGTATATGACATTGAACCCTAGAGACGATTTAATTATGCATGATTATCCACTAGAGATATATAAACCAAGTATAGAGCTTGATAATTGGCAATGTGACATTATGACATAGTGATATTATAACTTAGTGTAAAGAACACTAGAGCTATGGGAACCAAGTAAAGAACTTGATGATTGACATTATGACATAGTGTAGTGACACTAATGACATGAGAACCAAGTAGATGGCTTGATGAATATTATTGCATTATAACTTATGTAAAGAACACTAGAGCTATGAGAACCAAGTAAAGAACTTGATGATTGACATTATGACATAGTGTAGATACACTAGTGACATGTGAGCCAAGTAAATAACTTGATGAATGTTGACATAGAAACATAGTGTAAGATAACACCTATGTATGCTTCCCCTGCGAGGATGCCCTCCAAATGGAGGAGAAGATCATACTCACACGATCTTGCTCGAGCGCTCGTGGTGGTCGCTCCACGCGAGTAGTGCGAGTCTCGGAGGTCTTGGCACGTGATTCGATAGGGATAGCCTATGTGGGGTCCCGAGGGATAGCCTATGTGGGGTCCGCGGACAACCCATTGGGTTGAGTTGTGTTGAGTCGTGGGCGTGCCTACGGGCTAGCCAAGGATTGTGTAATAACATAAGAACATAATGAGTATTTCATACATACTTGATTGGAACATAGTAGCATGATAGATATTTCATAATTATATCATGATCTTGTGGTTTCGAGGCATAGCGATGGTTGCATTATTTATATCATGCTTTACTTACCGTCGTTCTGACTTTACACTATCTATCTATCCTGCTTTTGCTGCTTAGACCTAGTTGGTAGATCGGTGGGGTCGGTGGCCGAGCCCAGGAACTAAGGAAGTTAGTTCTCACCCCACTCAATTACGGAGTTCCGGCGCGCGAGCGACGATGAGGATCGCGGTAAGGGTGTCGCGCCCTAGCTGGTAGCCACCTACTTGCATTAGAGCCACCCGTGGTATTGTTTTGGGAACATAATTGTATAAAGAAATGATGTAACCTACATTTTGGGAGATGAATATGTAATTATATTTCAAAGTTAAAGAATGTAAGAAAATGGTTGAATGGTTGTAATAGATAGACTTATCTCTCTTTATGTTACGTGTATATATACTTGTACATTGCTCTTATTGTTGTTCGCACCGTTAGGTGCATCGTCTTGTCATGTATGATGTAGAATTCCATTTTCTGGGCAATTCTTTGTACATGACTTGTTGTCGAGCCTTGGGCGGACGGGGGAGAGTCTTTGTCAGTTCGGCGCACGATCGCGTTCCGAACCGAACCAAATTGGTAGCGGTCTCGGGGCGTGACAGGTTTAAGATGGTATCAGAGCAAGCTAAGAGCAAGTAAAGAGAGAGTCTAGGATTGACCTAGGAGACCCTAGGACGGTAAACCCTAAGGCTATAGGTGCGTGAGTGAGACGTGAACCTATACCGAGTGGCGGAAGTTGAATCGATTGGGTTAAGTATTGAAACCTCTAAAATGGATGTTAGAGGTAGACTCAAGACGTGGTTTATTCTCAACCCAGTGTGTTCATGTTGGGCGTACGACAACATGAAACCGAGGGATGAGAATAGACGCTCTTGCATGACTTTCGCCTGATTTGAGTCAAATCGATGTCCGTTGTTACGTGCTTGACCTAGAAGGTCGAGACTGATCGTGTTGTCGTGGTTCGAGGGACGATAACATCGCGTAGGCGATCTTTGATTAGGTCGGCGCGGGAGGGGACGAGTGATGTCCCTAAGAGTTTCGACGTGCGAGCGGAGAATTGAAACTTCGCTATCGATTGGCCACACTCGTGGGAGTGGTAAGGCCACGGGTCCTTGCGGTGTAGCATCAGCAGGAGGCTGCCTTACACTAGAGGATCGTGTAAGAGGGACTCCAAGAGTTGGTGGATCAGTGGTGATCGCACCAATTTCGGCTTGTCGAGTACGGTCGGGAGTCTCGGCAGAGATGTTTTCATCGGGGTCGGACAAGCCGACTTCTAGCGCTTTAGGGGTCGAGGTAGTGAGGGAGTGAGCGTTAGCGGCCCTCATGACCTTCAAGCGGTTTGATCCATCTACCTTGATAGAGAGGATGCGGATCCGTTGATCGTGGAGTTGTGGACCAACTCCATGGAGACTCCATTTGAGGAGTTGTGCACTGTGGTGCGGGACAAGTATTGTCCATAACGATTGACGAAGGTGTGGTGGATAGGCGTCGAGTGGAATCGATCGCCTAGTCTCCCTCCTACGGCTTGGTAAGTGTTTTGGGGATTGATAATCTCCGTTTATTCCCCGACGGGGAAAGAAAAAAAAAAAAAAAAAGCTTTGGGAGAGGTTCCAGAAGCTGTGGCGAGGAAACCGCACCGTGAGGGAATACGAGCGGGGATCCTCCCGTATCGTGGGTCGCATCCCGAAGAAGTGCGGGATGATGAGGATGTGGTCGATGTGTTGTGTGAAGACTTCGGCCAGACGTGGTCGAGGTTGGGGATGTAAAGAAGTGAATTCTCAAAATTCGAGGATTGGACTTCATCTGGAATCGACTAATTGTCGATTGGGTATGCTTCGAAAAGACTGAAGGCATTAGAAACCCAAAAAGTGCAAAGTGGCCTTAGTGGAGAGTATATGAGCATGTAGCTCTCTCTCTTTCCCTCATTTCTTTAAGCTAGGCCTAAAACTTCCTCTCTCTCCGGGTTATCTTCCCACTCTCTGAAGTTGGAGAAGAAGGAGTCGCAGGAACGGCTTGGGGAGTAAGATCTTCATCTTCTTTCTCAAGTGGAGAGAAGCTTTTGGAGGTAAGCTCTTGAGCTCGCCAAGGGCATACGTCTAGGGTTTTTCTTGTTTAGGCTCTAGAATGGTTTGGGATAACCGAGACCTTGGCGTTGGTGACGGCCTCCTCCTCTCGAGACGATCTATGGGTGCGCCACCTACGGGATGGTCGGGAGAGTGAGTGATGAGAATGTGGCGAGAAGGTTGCGGCGTGTCTTAGTGGCCATGAGTACGCGACTTAGGTCGAGGAGCCTGGCATGCATTTGTCATGTGGTCTTCTGCTATTAACTATGCATTAGTATAGTAGAGACCAATGGACGGGTGAGTGTAGATACCCGAGCATGCTTGCGTGTGGAAGCGTGTTACCTGTTGAAGCAGGTAGACGGCCTGATGGCACTAGCAATTGCTGGTACAAGTAATGAGACTCACGATAGAGGCGGAAAATAGCGGACCGACTCTCAATGCAATGTGGTTAATAGATTGCGAAAGTTAAACCTCGACTCTTGAGACTACTCAAGTGGTCGAGTATTACGGATATTGTTCCGACAAATTGAATAGGGAACGTAGAAGCACAGATGAGGGAGTGGCAGGTTAGTTACCGAGTTATGACACGTGGGCCTAGTGGTACCTCAACTTGAGGTTGGAAGTTGCGCTTGTTTGGTCGGCGTGCATAGGCAGGGTTGCCTGGTGCTGGGTTTGGTTTGAAACGCTATAGAGGTGTATAGAGCGCACGAGTATAGGTACTCGTTGTGTGCGGTATTGACTCAGCCGGGAGAGTGAGTTGGCAGTAGCACTTTAGCATGGCTAAGTGTGAAGCGGGCCATAGATCACTCGTAGGGCTGGTGGCTCGCACTAGGTGCTTAGGAGCGGGTAAAGTGTGTAGCTCTGTAGAGCATGTCGTACAGGACGACGTTGGCGGGTGTTGCTTGGGGACGACCCGTGCCTGGACCATTTGTGGGTGTGGAGCTTGGGCCCTTTGGGCGAGCACGGTCATTGCGAGTGGCGACGGCCGGTACCTATTGGTAGGACGAGTTTTGGTCGGGACGGTAGTCCGAGCTTGTACCGGAGCGTGGAAATGACACGTGTTGGATCTCAAGATCGAGAATTAACCAAGAGTACGGTTGTGACCCACCCCCAGAACCTGATGTGGTTTGCGGTCTTGATAGCTCCTGGTTGGAGTGTGTGTGAATTCCCAAGTGAGAATTTCGCCCAAGAGTGATGATTGGGTCTACACTAGTAACAGGAGACGCTAAGCGTAGTTGAGACACGTCTTGTAGGCCGTCGTAGGGTTGGTGACCATTGGTCCACCCACAGAGACCGAGGTGAGCGGTTTGGCCGATAACTCTATTGAAGGGTTGGCTTAGATTCACAAACGAAGTGTTCGTGTGAGATGAGCCTGACAGAAGGGGCCGAATTGGCCGTGGCCATTGGAATTTGAAGCAAGTGGTCCCTAGGAGACACTTGAATAATGGAGGCCACGCGAGAGAGTTGGAGTTGATGCTCTCAGGAGAGTTGGAGCATAAGGATAGCGCTCTTCAGTGGATTGATATTTAAGATGTGCCGAAGTGCGCCATCTCACGATAGAACAGGGATCTGGTTGGGATTGGAACACTCGCGATTAAGCGATGCACCTACGATATTGCTTCTAAGCAATGACGGTGATCGAATCGGAGTGTGTTCCCTGAATTGAGGGTGAATGCAAGGAAGAGCTGTATAAGACTCTTGGATAGCCGAGTGGTAAGCGCCACTTCGTGGACGCCGACTAATCCGAGAAGGTCTACCGTGTGCATTGTGTAGTGGTGATGGGTCGTTCGACTAGTTGGCACATTCATGCTAGATCCACACCCCGAGGATGGCGGGTAGTCCCGGTCTCAAAGGAAGCGGTTCGGCCTTGGTGTGCCGTTTGCGAGTGGGGTTGGAGTAGGTAAAGTCGTCGAGTATCGACTTGCCCTACCACCGAGACTCGCGGGAGTGGTAATGCGCTTTCAGAGTTTTACTTGACTGATGTGAGTGAATCTGGTCTTATATCTTCCGTAGTGGGCCTTTTGACAATCCCAATGAGTAAAAGGCCACTCCGAAGTGCGAAAGTACATTGAAACTCCAGATTGCTCGATAAGCTGAGTTGTAGCATGAAGCGATTTGAGGTGCGGGGGAAGCTGAGTCCCCGTTATGTTGGGCCAAGTATTTGCTGGCCGAGTCCGCCTACAACAACGGTTACCAAGACAGTGTAGAGATGGCACCGTTCGAAGTCCTTTGCGGGCGGAAGTGCCGATCTCCTGTGCATTGGGGTGATGTAGGTGAACGGGCGGTGATAGGTCCCGACGTGTTGCGGGAGGCGGAAGAGAAAGTTCGCCTCGCTCGTCAGCGGATGCTCACTGCGCAGTCGAGGCAACAAAGTTATGCCAATAAGCACCGTAGAGAATTGGAATTCGCGGTAGGTGACCGCGTGTTCTTGAAGTTTCACCTATGAGAGGCGTGAGACGATTTGGAGTTCGAGGAAAGTTAAGTCCTCGATATATTGGACCATATGAAGTGTTGGAGCGCATCGGAGCGGTAGCCTATCGAATTGCATTACCGCCACAATTAGCGGACGTGCACAATGTGTTTCACGTTTCCAACCTTCGAAAATATGTTAACAATCCCGATCATGCCATGATGTATGAACCGCCGGAGCTTCAATTGGAGTTGAGCTATGAAGAGTTTCCGGTGGCGATTATCGCTCGGGAGGTGCACAAATGGCGGAATCGCGAGATTCCCTATGTTAAAGTTCGGTGGAGTAATCACGACGATCGTGAGGCCACTTGGGAACTCGAGAGCGAGATGAAAACGCATCATCCTCATCTAATGGGGAGTGAGGTATGAATTTAAATTTAAGTTAAGTTATGTATAAGGGTTCGTTTCGAGGACGAAACTCTTTTTAAGGAGGGGAGGTTGTAAGGTACCGAACTTCCGAAATTATGAAGTCGCGGTGAGATGTAGTATACCGAATTTTTAATATAAAAATAGATATAAATAAAAATAGTGTGAGATACTATTTTTATTTGACTTATAAAGGTAAAATATAAAGTACAGTTTGACTGTCTTTGAAATCGGACTGAAACGGGGAGATTTATAATTTTACATTTGGAAACGGGATGATAAATTAGCGAGAAAATGTACGATGTCGAGAAAATTACGAAAGCGGGAATATGTCAGGATTATTTATATGAGGCTAGATTTAAAGTTTCATGACAATCGGACTCCCGGAAGATAAGAAGTAAAATCCGAATGCTATCTGATAGCGATTACAGTTCGGTAGAGCTTTCAGTGACCAAACGGGGTCAAAGCGAAAGATTTAAATTTATACTGTTAAGTTATGTAAAAACGAACATAGCTGTCAAATTTGAGCTGAAACGGACATTCCGAAGGGCAGGCGAAAATATCAAAGCTTCAGCTGAAAGTTGAGGTAAATAGTGTGATGAATAGTGTTTTGACTTTTGAGGGTTGCTTAATAAAGAAAGCGACTTCTTCTCCCACTGCTTCTTCAACCGAGCAAACCCCAAGCATCACACGCATGGTGAAGGGGGAGAAACCCTTCTTTCTCTCTCTAAAATCTCTCATCTCTCTATATTATTCGCTCAAATTCGCGGTGTTGGCGGAGAACGATCCTGCGAACGCGTTGGAGCGACGGATCGAGCTCTCGTGCGCCGTTTGTGCGGCGTGTCTTCGACCCGACGTTCACAATGATGGTGAGTGTTTAGGGTTTGGTTTACATGCTCTAAAAATGGATTTAGTGGAACTCCTAGATGCTAATTAGGGGTTTATTGCTTAAATCATAGATTAATTAAATGATTTTTGCAATAGTAAACCTATAGGGTTTAGAAATGCAATTTTTGCTAATTGAAGGGTTTGATCTAATTTGACCCTTCGTAAACCTAATTGCTAGATAACGAAACGCGTTGGCGAAGTCGGTTCGGCAATTCGTTGTACCGTTGCGAAGATATTGAGGTTTGAAGCGTCGACGTAAAAATGGTCGCGGCTTGCGGCGAAAGCTTCCAAAAATCGTGAGAATGGAATTGGGGGCTCGTGGCAACAAACCGAATACCTATAATTTTCGGGGCTGCGAAGCGGAGCACGGTTGAGGCGCAGTTGCAATATCGGGCCGTGCCGGATACGGATGTCACGGGATGCCGATTGCAAGTGTCGACAAGCAATCGGAATGCGATAACAGGTGGGGGGTGTCATTCCGGAGCCATTGGGCTACCTTTTATGTCTAAGTACATTTTTGGTCATATTGCATAAGTATATATATATTTGTGGTTTTATGCATAATAGGGTTGGTATAGTAAAATGGCTACTCTAGTATGCTTCCTTATCGTGTGGGACTACGGAGGTTGCATTAGGACATAGGGAGCATGCTTGCATCCTCCCTTATCGTGCGGCACAGTAGATTTGCATTTGGACATAGGAAGCATAGGAGTGAGTATATGACATTGAACCCTAGAGACGATTTAATTATGCATGATTATCCACTAGAGATATATAAACCAAGTATAGAGCTTGATAATTGGCAATGTGACATTATGACATAGTGATATTATAACTTAGTGTAAAGAACACTAGAGCTATGGGAACCAAGTAAAGAACTTGATGATTGACATTATGACATAGTGTAGTGACACTAATGACATGAGAACCAAGTAGATGGCTTGATGAATATTATTGCATTATAACTTATGTAAAGAACACTAGAGCTATGAGAACCAAGTAAAGAACTTGATGATTGACATTATGACAGTGTAGATACACTAGTGACATGTGAGCCAAGTAAATAACTTGATGAATGTTGACATAGAAACATAGTGTAAGATAACACCTATGTATGATTCCCCTGCGAGGATGCCCTCCAAATGGAGGAGAAGATCATACTCACACAGTCTGCTCAGCGCTCGTGGTGGTCGCTCCACGCGAGTAGTGCGAGTCTCCGGAGGTCTTGGCACGTGATTCGATAGGGATAGCCTATGTGGGGTCCCGAGGGATAGCCTATGTGGGGTCCCACAGACAACCCATTGGGTTGAGTTGTGTTGAGTCGTGGGCGTGCCTACGGGCTAGCCAAGGATTGGGTAATAACATAAGAACATAATGAGTATTTCATACATACTTGATTGGAACATAGTAGCATGATAGATATTTCATAATTATATCATGATCTTGTGGTTTCAGGCATAGCAGTAGTTGCATTATTTATATCATGCTTTACTTACCGTCGTTACAGCTTTACACTATCTATCTATCTGCTTTTGCCTGCTTAGACCTAGTTGGTAGATCGGTGGGGTCGGTGGCCGAGCCCACTGGGAACTAAGGAAGTTAGTTCTCACCCCACTCAATTACGGGTTCCGGCGCGCAGGCGAGCGATGAGGATCGCGGTAAGGGTGTCGCGCCCTAGCTGGTAGCCACCTACTTGCATTAGAGCCACCCGTGGTATTGTTTTGGGAACATAATTGTATAAAGAAATGATGTAACCTACATTTTGGGAGATGAATATGTAATTATATTTCAAAGTTAAAGAATGTAAGAAAATGGTTGAATGGTTGTAATAGATAGACTTATCTCTCTTTATGTTACGTGTATATATACTTGTACATTGCTCTTATTGTTGTTCGCACCGTTAGGTGCATCGTCTTGTCATGTATGATGTAGAATTTCATGTTCTGGGCAATTCTTTGTACCTGACTTGTTGTCAAGCCTAGGGGGGACGGGGAGAGTCTTTGTCCGTTCGGCGCCTGATCGGCGTTCCCGAACCGAACCAAATTGGTAGCGGTCTCGGGGCGTGACAAGCAGGGGATCGAGGTGGACCCGGGATACCCTTCGCTGCCAGGATTTTAGCATCGAGGTGGGTTTTCATCGGATCATGCCTAAGTACTAATAGTCGACATGTATAGTTGTATATTGATGTTAACCTTAGCTCAATTCATCGATATTAGTTGGACTAAATCTGAATTTTGGAGCATGTTTAGCAAGTAATATTTCATACATGTTGGACTTAGATTTGACTTAGGAGAAAACTACGACTGGATCGTCATATGTATTTCACTACCAGATTTAGCTCTAGGAGCCGAGACATACTGTATCGTCGTTGTTGAGTGCGATGGATACCAGGGTAGTGTAGTTACTCTTACGCTCGTGCTGGGGATGCCGAGCTTAGTTATAGCTGAGTTCTGACTGTTCGCGTTGTCGGGGACCGTCGGGGGTTGACGGTAGGCCCAGGATACTGTTTTGGTTACAGATTGTGCCAAGGGCACGTGACCTATTGGTGGTTAGACCCTGTTTACTTGACTATGCCTGTGAGAGCCTGATTAAGCTCGACAGAGATACGCTTGCATACTCGGTTGGTTCGCGCCCACGAGTGCCGCTCCGGAGTCTGGCTTAGTGCTTTTGCGTTGGTGTCGCTGTGCCCTAGTTGTTGGACCTGCTCTCCACTAGCTACCCCAGGGGTAGTTGTTAGTGTTGCTTCGACAGGCGGGACGCGTGTATCACAGTCCCTCGTAAGATTGGGTCAGTTTTTACTTGTTCTACAGAGGGTGGTTTTAGAGCAGGATAGTACGGCGGCTTTTAGCTGTTGAGTGTTTCCAGCTATCTTTTACCTTTCTTGCTTACCCTGTAGACTTAGTGGGTGGACCGATGTTGTTTAGGACGGCACCCACCGAGGACTACCTGTTTTTACAGTAGTTCTCACGCCCCTTTTCTTCCACTGTTGTTGCAGGGCCTTCAGTCGCGGCTGCTGCTCCTCCTGAGTTGGATCGCGGTAAGGGCGTGGCGAGTTAGAGCCCTACACCGCGAGTTCTGTGTTAGAGGACTTTCCCTCCCGCAGGTAGTGATTTTTTTGGGTTTTGAGAGTTATGTACATACAGTTGTGAACTCGCTGGAGCGAGTAGTTTCTTGTATCTGTGGTTGTTGTACGTATATAGAACTCGTGTTTCTTTCCCTACCTGTTTGTTTATAGTATTTTCAGCTCTATGCTACTGTTTGTAGTATTGTTTGTTATACAGGTACAGCTACGCTTCGTGTACAGGAAAAATTTCTTATACACGGCGGATTTGTCGGCGTGCCCGGGGAATCCTTCAACCCGGGGCGTGACATCTAGTGCATCGTTTTCCTTGTCGGGCCTTTTGCCACCATACTCTAATCAACAAGAACTATTGTGCTATGAGTATTAAGCTTTTTGCTCATTACAACCATTATATAGTGCATTGTTTAATTTTTTGTTCTTCGTTTTCTCTCAGCCAAGAAGCAAAGGAGTGAGGAAATTAAAGCTTGTGGAATTAAGCTTTTTGCTGTTGGAGCAGGGAACTAATTAGTGAGGCCTCGAAATTTAGGTAAGCTCCCTGGTTAATTAAGTGATTTTAATAGTTCTAAACAGAGTTGTAAATAATAGAAGGGTTGTTCTATGTGTAGGAGCTGTGAGAGAAAGAACTAGAGAAGAAGAAAGTGTAGAATTGGGATTTGAGCTGAAAAGAAGACTTTGGAATAGAAGTTTGGGTTGCTGGAGCTGAAGGCAACTTGGTGGAATATTGAATTAAGGTAAGCTGGACCTAATAGATAATTAAAGTTAAATTGATTGCATTAGAGATGATCTACATAAGGGTATTTTGCTGCCAGGAGTAGCAGACTTGTTGTTTCGGGCTTGTTGGAGCTGCCGAGCAGAAATTGTAGCTGAGGGGGCTTAGAACTTGGAGTAAGTGACTTCCTTTTCAGCTAGGACTAGTATAATTACATAAGAGAAGCTTCTAAAAGTGGTCAATTTGATGTAGGTAGAGCTGAAATTTCAGCATAGTGCAGAAATTTCAGTATAGTGCTGCTGTTGGAGCTTCCTGAGCTGTTCCGAATCAAAGAGGATTTGAGGGAGCTTTGAATTAGAGCTGGGAATTTGTTGGAGGAGCTCGAAATTGAGGTAAAGTTGAGAATGTCCCTGGTTAGAGAGGGATTAAGCTTTGAGTTCTTGAGTATTTAGGACTAGTATAATTACATAAGAGTATTTGCAAAACCTCAGCTCATTCAGAAGTTCAAACCAAATATGATTATCGAGTATCTCAGGGTATTATTACCTTATGCTTAGTCACTTACTTCTTTTGGACAAATTTATGTTCTCTTTTATATGTAACTTGTCATTTTCTGAAAGATATGGATCCCAAAGATCTAAAAGGTAATCGACACCTAGAGGGGGGTGAATAGGTGTATAATGGCAAAACAATGAATCTCTATGCGTTTTAAAAATAACTGCGGAAAATAGAACGAACACACGAGATTTTAACGTGGGAAAACTCCAAGACGGAGAGAAAAACCCACGGGACCGATCACACGAAAATCCACTAAGAATCAAATTGAGTACAGGGTGATTTACCGATGACCTAACCCAACTTTACCGATTCTCCAACGTGGATCTCTTTCGCTAGTCCTCGATCGCTTGAAATCCTTCAATCGATCACGCCGCAAATCCTTGCCGCAACAACGCTCCGAATCCTCGATGCGTCCACCGAATCCACGGTCCTTCACGCGATCTCCGCGCCAATCTCCATCCGGAGTAGAAGACGATGATTTATGGTGATTTTAACAATTAAAAACCATAACCGATGGGGGATCTCTTTTTCAATGATCATCAACTTGATTCCAAAAGAATAATCAAAAAACTAGAATCAATTTGATGAACAATCCCTCCGAAACTCTAATTTAGAAAAGCATTAGGTTAAAAGAGTTTCTAGGGTTTTCAAAGAGATTGAGATTGTAAGTATATGAATTATAAACCCCCATGGTCTTTATATAGTATTTAGAAGACTTAGAGATAGATTAGGATTGTAACATCCACATCTGGAAAAGACTTACCGCAGCCAAGATCCGGACTCTGCCCCCTCAACCGGTTCTGACTTTCGTCATTGAAAAATATTTTTCACAGGGTCCGGACCTAAGCCATGAGATTCGGTCCATAAATGCGCAACATCAAATATTATGCTTCGGGATCCGAACCTCATTCAAGGTCCGGATCACAATTAAAAGTGCGCAGAGAACCAGCTTACGGGATCCGAATCTCACCTCCCAGATTCGGATCTGAATCAATTTTTTCTCAGCTTTGATTTTTATCAAATAAAAATTAGTTTAAGTCCTCTAACTACTATATCTTGAGTTTAAAATCACCATAAATGATATTTTGAATATTACCTGAGATGCCGAGCTTCATTGCAGAGTTTTGTAACGTCCGTTAGCATTTCTTTGTCCAAGTGTGCTCCTGACTCTTTCAAGACTCCAAACACTTCACGAAATACGCCAACTTATAAAATCCTTAACAATCTCCCCCTTTGGCGATTTCGTGACAAAACTCAATAAGAAGCCCGTACAAAACTCAAAAGCTAAAAGATGAGGATTATTACAATCACCAAACAATAACCCCCGCATGACCGATCCAATAAAAATAAAAATACAGACTCTAACCCTGTTACCAACTCTATGACCTAGACATTGGAGTCTTGAAGTCTTGAATGTTCCTGCAAAAACTCTCAACACAGATTCAAGCATCAAAGATTCCATTTAATCATAAAAGCAATTAGTCATAGTTACAGTCCAGAGTCAAAAAACAAAAAAAATAATATCATCTATCATCATCATATCATCATCATATCATCTCCCCCTTTTTTGTCACAAAAAGCCAAAACGACAAGAGGAGGGCCCGAGCACCCTAGTCGGAGTCGGTGTCAGGCGGAGGCATCTCAGAACCCGTACAGCCCATCTTCTCACAAAGTAGGCGCAAATACTGAGAGAAACGCCCTTGGCGCCTCTTGAGCTTGACAATATCTTGACGGATGACGTCCTGAACCGATCCCTGTCGCTCTAACTCGCCGGAAAGACGCTGCTGCTCACTAAAAATCGAGGGCATGGATGCAACATCATCGGGAGCAGCCTGAGGTGGAGAAGGTGGAGCAGGTGGATGAACAGGAGGCGGAGCGCCTGGATGTAGCTGAGCGCGAGACTTAACCATCGTCGACTCGCTAATTGGTCCAAGGGAAAACTCATATGAGGAACAGTCAATGTTTACCTCATGAAGTCGTAGAATCCTCATGATCAAAAGTGGATAAGGGAGGCGATCCTTTTTACTTGAGGTCTTTATCTCACGCGCCATTCTCTTCCAAATCAGAAAAGGTACATTCAAGTTCAGGTTCCGCTGTCGAACAAGCTCGGGATGACCAAGGAGATAGAGATACAATACACGATCCCACCTTATAACCTTTGAGTTGGCTAATGGCATTAGATTGTAGCAAACTACAAAATTAAGGAACCTGTATTCCAGCCTTAAATCCTTAGACAAAATCGCGTTTCCGTTGTTCTCCACACCGGGAACACAAAGAAATCGAAGCATCCGCGTCCAATCCCCAATAGCACCAAAACCCGACTGAACATAATCAATACCATCTGTCCGTGCCTCCATACCAAGTACCGTCCCAATGGTGGCCGGGGTAATAGACATCTCAACTCCCCGAACCGAAGTCGTGAAAACATGAGGTCCGTCATCGGATTCCAGTAGATGTCCCGCTCTCATAGAGAATTCCCTAATAAGTTCGAGACCATAACCTGTCTGCTCGGCGAAGTTACAAACTTCGTGTAAGTCACCGTGCTCAAAAAGAGCTTGAAACCCCGGGATCTTCTCAAAAAAATGTGCCACGCCGACAAACCGTTCTCCAATGCATGTCTTGGTCGAATACATGTCTCGCCGGCGAGCATCAACAGGAAGATCACGAGCACGGTCAGCATCACGCTCATGAAGAGATATACCGCCTGAGCCTCGATGACCACGAACATAGGTAGTAGGTGTCTGAGGCGATCCTATGTCCCCCGTCTCAATTACCTTCTCTTTTCCTTTTCCTTTAGCTTTTCCTTTGCCCTTTCCTTTCTCTTGACCTTTTCCTTTTCCTTTCCCTTGCTCTTTCTTCTTTGAGCGAATCTCAGTGGCAATGGCTTCCCAATCCTCCCCCTGAGATTCTGCCCCCGAATCATCTCCCGGGTTATACTCACTACCGGCGTCGTCGGCCGGCTCTTGTGTCGAGGGACGTATGAGCTTTGCTCCCAGACCTCCACGCGCCATCAAGAACACAAGCACCAAAAACGACGAATGCACTTTGAAAATGAAGTCACTGTCCACAAAAAGTATCATGAAATAAGTAAAATTGGTCAAAAATTTTTAAAAAATCATCTAGAGTATCCTAGGGCCATGAGGAACAAGTTTAATATAATGAATATGCATGAAAAACAAAGTAGAAATCTCAAATTTTCGAAAAATACCCTGCTGTGAACAGTAAAACAGCAAAAACAGCAGAAACCCTAGTGATTTTGTCAATGCAATCACAGATCTGAGGAAAACCAACGAAGTAAAGGTTGTAGAAATGATTGCTAGGCAATAAGAAGTAAAAAACAAGCTACAAACCCAGTTCAAGCCAAAGAAAAAGACATCAACCATCCGAAATCCCGAAATCCTACAAATTAGGGCACACATGGCAAAATGTAGATTATGAGCAAGATCTCACCGAAAATCTGAAGTAGCAAAGTGCAAAAACCACCAAAGAGTGTCAGGGGGTTTTAGAGAGAGAAGCTCCAGAGAAAAAACAACTTTTGAACACCAAAAAACAAAAACCCCTGTCGGGCGGTTTATAAGCCCGCCGCTCTAGCTCGGTCCGAATCTGGCTGGGCAGGTCCGGATGCCACGCCACGAAACGCACAGACTGTGCGTGCGGTCGGACATTGCCGGATCCAGGATCCGAAAGCGACAAAACCAAAAATTATATATTAAAATTAATAAAGCTGCTCCTCGGATGACGTGAAATAAATTTGTATGAAATCCATTAACAAAATTTTATTCGAAAAAAATTCAAAAATGTCATACAAGTTGAACCGTACATCAACCAAGAATTAAGAGGATATACCGTGAAATTAAGCACATCTATCGAGCTCTAAACAATAGTTGCACCGAATTTAATCATCAAATTTGTAAATATAAAGATTCAATTAGATCACATTAACTGAAATAAACACAAGAATATCGTCCAATTGAGTTATGCACACATCGAAAATAAGGAGTGGCTCTTTGAGCATCTTTTGAAGCATTGTTCAACGAATCTTCGCACTAACCACCGTATATCACCGAAAATTGTAAATATTTATATTTTTCTCAACCTTTTCGGTTGCTCAATAATTCGCTCACGTGGTAGCTTCACACACTTACCGGACGGCCGGGGTGGTAGCTCTTTCCTACATGTGGTGGTAGTTTTCACACTCCCGCAAGGGATATAACTCTTTCCACATCTTTCGTAGGTGGTAGTTTTCACACGCCCGTGAAGGGATGTAACTCTTTCCACATCTTTTATATTGAAGATTACTCCCCCTCAAATAGTGCAACCCTCAATGGGAAAATATTATTGAGATTCAGAAAATAGTGAGATAATTCATCTCATAGCTCAAATAATCAAACAAATTCAAGTACTCCTTTGATAGTCCAAGAGGGAGATACCAATTTAACAAGTATATAAAAATAATTCATAGATGATGTTGAGGTTCAAATAAAATGACATAGAAGAATTTAAAAGAATAGAGCAATGTTAAGAGAAATCATACAAATATTGTAAACAAGTCATAGTTTTCATAGACAAATCATGTCAAAAATAAGACCACGAAAGAAGCTCATGCATAGAAACGAATGATGCACAATTACAGTTTATTAAGTATGGCCCATAGAATAGATCTAGATTGAAAGATTCATACCGATAGCCTTTCTCAAATGTAAAAATCGTTTTTGATCTAAAGGCTTAGTTAAAATATCCGCAAGTTGATCATCGGTAGAAACATATTCAAGATGAAGAACATTTGAATCGACCAATTCTCTTAAAAAGTGATATCTTAGTTCAATATGTTTTGTTCGAGAGTGAAGAACAGGATTTTTAGAAATATTTATGGCACTCGTATTATCACAAAGAATAGTAAGCGAGGTGGAAGGAATCCTGTAGTCACTCAGTAAGCTTTTCATCCATAATAGCTGAGTGGCGCAACTACTCGCAGAAATATATTCAGCCTCAGCAGTAGAGAGTGCTATACAATTTTGTTTCTAACTATGCCAAGCCACTAGGCAGTGTCCCAAATAAAAACACGCTCCACTAGTACTCTTTCTATCATCCGCTGATCCGGCCCAGTCGGCATCCGAGTAACCAATAATGTCAAGAGATGTTCCCATCGGATACCAAATCCCATAATCTGACGTTCCCTTGACATATCTAATCACTCTCTTCACAACCTTTAGATGAATCTCCTTTGGATTTGCTTGATAGCGAGCACAAATTCCAACACTAAAAGCTATATCCGGTCTACTCGCAGTTAAATACAAAAGACTTCCAATCATGCTCCGATAAGTCTTTTCATCAACACTATTTCCTTCAATATTCGTTCCTAGCCCTTTGTTAGTTGTACCCATCGGAGTATCAAAGTGTTTTGCGTTGTCCAATCCAAACTTTTTAACAAGTTCCTTTGCGTACTTGGATTGGCTTACATGAATCCCGTCCTTTATTTGTTTTACTTGAAGTCCAAGGAAGTATGTAAGCTCACCCATCACAGACATCTCAAACTCCTCCGTCATCAAGGTGGCAAACTCTGTAGAATCTTTATCTTTCGTTGCTCCAAATACAATGTCATCCACATAAATTTGTGCTACAATAAAACCATCATTCGAGTGCTTAACAAACAAAGTCCGATCCGCTCCCCCTCGGTTATATCCCTTCTCCAAAAGATATTTCGTGAGTCGCTCATACCATGCCCGCGGTGCTTGTTTCAAACCGTAAAGTGCCTTTTTGAGATGAAAAACATGATTTGAAAATTTTGAGTCTATAAAACCTTTCGGTTGTTCAACATAGACTTCTTCTTTTAAAAATCCATTTAAGAATGCACTCTTTACGTCCATTTGAAAAAGTTTTATTTTAAAATGACAAGCAATCGCGAACAAAATTCGAATCGACTCTAACCGGGCGACCGGGGCGAATGATTCACCAAAATCGATGCCTTCAACCTGAGAATACCCCTGAGCAACCAATCTTGCCTTGTTCCGTACAATGGTACCATCCTCATTTTTCTTATTCTTGAAAATCCATTTGGTACCAATGATATGTTGATTCTCAGGACGAGGTACAAGTTCCCACACATCGTTTCTAATAAATTGACCAAGCTCTTCTTGCATGGCATTTATCCAATATTCATCTTGAAGAGCTTCGTCTACATTTTTCGGCTCTATCAAAGAAACATAACAAGCAAATTCGCACAAGAGTTGTCTCCTAGTTCTTACACCAGTAAGTGGGTCTCCAATAATATTCGACAAAGGATGATCTCTTACGGGTGTCAAATCAGGAATATTAGTAGATGATTCAGATGATTCATGTGATGCTACAACATTAGGTGAAGCAGGAAGTTCAGCACAAGCAACATCATCAATTGAAGGAAAGATGAAAGGAGAATCATTATCATCATCATCACGCAAAGAACTAGATGTATCAAGCACAGGAGAATGTGAAGAAGCTTCATCTACTTTAATATTAATTGATTCTACCACCGTCTTAGATCTTAAATTGTACGCTCTATATGCTCCACTAGTTGTAGAATAACCGAGAAATATTCCTTCGTCACTCCGGGAGTCAAACTTTCCAAGACTTTCTCGATCCCGAAGGATAAAACATTTACTCCCGAAGACACGAAAGTATTTTATATTAGGTTTTCTACCATTCCACAACTCATATGAAGTATTTAAAGTACCCAAACGTACATAAATTCGATTGATAACATAGACCGCCGTGTTAACCGCTTCCGCCCAAAAATGTAAGGCAATTTTCTTACTATGAAGCATAACACGGGCCATCTCTTGCACCACTCGATTTTTTCTTTCAACTACTCCATTTTGTTGTGGAGTGTAAGGAGCGGAGAATTCATGTTTAATACCATTAGAAGTACAAAAATCAACAAATTTAGAGTTTATGAATTCTCCTCCTCGATCACTTCTTATACGTATAATTTTATCGTTTCGTTCATTCATAAGACGGAAGCAAATTTCAGAAAATACATCAAAAGTATCGGCTTTTTCACGAAGAAAACCACTCCAAACAAAACGAGAAAAATCATCCACAATCAAAAAGATGTAACGTTTTCCACCCAAGCTTTGGATTCTAGAGGGTCCCATTAAATCCATGTGAAGTAATTCTAAAGGTCTAGATGTCCCTAAATGTTTCAAATTCTTATGTGCCGACCTATTTTGTTTACCCAATTGGCAACCCCCGCACACAACATTTTCCTTAAAATCAATTTTGGGAACACCTAACACAATTTCCTTTTTAGATATCTTAGATAGCTCCTTAAAATTAATGTGACCTAGTCGTTCATGCCATAGAGTCTCAGTCTCTAAAAATGCTAGGTTACATGATTCGGATTGGGCACTAGGAACTAATAGCAATTGTTTCGAGATCTAAGACCTTTCATAAATATAGAGTCATCATCAAGAGTCACCAAGCATTCTTTAGACGTGAATTTCACGGAATACCCGTCATCACATAGTTGACTTATGCTTACGAGATTGGACTTGAGCCCCTCGACATAGAAAACCTCATCCAACGTAGGACCGTCCAAGATAGTGATTGTCCCCTTTCCAACAATTTTAGATGAACGACCATCTCCAAAAACAACACATCCACCGGAGACTTCACTTAAAGAAGTAAACCAATTCTTGTCTCCGGTCATGTGTCGGGAGCAACCACTATCAAGGTACCACGAGGTGTTGTCGTAAGCATGAAGTGAAGTATGGACAACAAAACAGGGAAAGAGTTCACCTTTGCGCACCCAAACCTTGTGGGTTTTAGGATGCGTCGGTTGGCTTGTATGCGTCTTGTGTAGCTTGTCGACGAATTGTGTTCTCCGTTTGGTTGGCTCAACCGGTTTCGGTTTCCATGCTTGCTTGGTTTTGGGAGTATAAGTTCTTGGTTTCCATGCTTGCTTTGACTTCACTTTCGGAGCTTTTCTCTTGGGCCTAGCTTGTACCCCACGGTTCATGTTAGCCCCGGAGTTCTTCTTTTGTGTACAACGTTTCTTCACATGACCTAGAACTCCACAAAAATGACAAACTTTATTAGCAAAAGGGTTAGTAGGACGAGAATAATTACCTTGAACCTTAGGAGTGGGTTTGGTCGAAGTAGTGTCCACTTGCTTGGAAAATTGGTCAATGTATGTCCTCTCATACCCAAGTCCCAACTTATTAGTTTGACCAAATCCAAGCATCCTATCAAGTTTGGCCGTACAGGAGGAGAACTTGTTCAAGTCCGATCTGAGTAATATGATAGTCTTCGTGAATTCCAAGTTCGCCTCTTTTGACTCCGTCAATTGCTTATTGAGAAACTTCAAGTTTTCTTCATACGTCTCCTTTTCTTTCTCAAGAATCGCCACCTTGTCCACTATTGAATTGTAGGCTCGTGACAATCCATCCCTCTCTTGTTCCAAGCTTTTGGTAGATGAAATCAAGTTAGAGTTCTCTCCTTCTAGGTCAATGATTCTCCGCCATAACCTTTTGTTGAGCTTTGCCATCTTCCTTGACTCATCAACCAATTGATGATATGCGGCGGCCATATCATCTCCATCCGATCCTTCATCCGCAGAGTTCTCCGGAGTGGTATTTTCATGCAACGAAGAGTTAGAAAGTAAGTCGGATGAAGCTAAGCAAATAATTGATGAAAGAGCTGTAGCATTAAGATCTTCATCACTTGAGGTGGACTCATCCGATGTCGAGTCGTCCCAAGTGACGGCTTGCATGGCTTTCTTTTTCAAAGCCTTTTTGTTTGGACAATCCGATGCTATATGTCCGAAGCCACGACATTTATAACATTGGATTTGTCCTTCTTCTTTTCTCTTATCTTTAGAAGAATCTTTAGAAAAATTTTCGTTACGTTTTGACTTAGAAGAAGAAGAAGAAGAAGAAGAAGAACTCCCTTTTGGTTTGTTTGATTTTGATGATGAAAGAGACTTTGAAGGGAATTTCTTCTTAAAATTCCGACGAAACTTTCTTGTAAGAAGAGCAAGTTGCTTCTCGAACTCCTCCAATGTCGTGTCCGCGTCCGAGTCGGAGGAAGTAGAGTCCTCGTTGCCTCCTTTAGTGGATTTAAGGGCCATCCATGTGGACTTAAAAGACAACTTGGTAGAAGATGAATTAGAAGGAAACGTCATCTCATAAGTTTGAAGTGCACCAACTAGTTCATCTACTTTCATCTCATCCGGGTGTTTCACGGTTTCGATGGCCGCGACATTCGCACGGAAACGCTCGGGGGGAGTTCTTAGAATCTTACGAATGATCTTGGTTTCGGGAATCTTCTCACCCAAATTGGAACATGTGTTGACTATGTCTTGAAGACGAGTGTAATAATCGGTGAAGTTTTCATTCTCTTCAATATGAATAGAATCAAAACGACTAGTCAACATTTGTAATTTTTGAACTTTGACTAAACTTGTTCCCTCATGGGTGGTTTTAAGAGTGTCCCAAATTTCTTTGGCGGTTTCACACGCCGAAACCCGAGAAAATTCGGTTTGATTTAAAGAGTTAAACAAGGCATTAATCCCCTTCCCGTTACACGATGAAAGATCGTTTTGTCCTTAGTCCACTTAGTTCGAGGCTTGGGGACGGTAATATTATCAACCACTTCGGTGGGGTGTTTCCAACCAAATTCCACCGATTGCCAAACTCTTTCATCGATGGCAATTAAGAACGCCCTCATGCGGACTTTCCAGTAAGCATAGTTAGTGCCATCGAAGAAAGGAGGTCGATTAATATTACCGCCCTCGGCCATTATCTACAACCTATACCCGCTCTGATACCACTTGAAAGATATGGATCCCAAAGATCTAAAAGGTAATCGACACCTAGAGGGGGGTGAATAGGTGTATAATGGCAAAACAATGAATCTCTATGCGTTTTAAAAATAACTTCGGAAAATAGAACGAACACACGAGATTTTAACGTGGGAAAACTCCAAGACGGAGAGAAAAACCCACGGGACCGATCACACGAAAATCCACTAAGAATCAAATTGAGTACAGGGTGATTTACCGATGACCTAACCCAACTTTACCGATTCTCCAACGTGGATCTCTTTCGCTAGTCCTCGATCGCTTGAAATCCTTCAATCGATCACGCCGCAAATCCTTGCCGCAACAACGCTCCGAATCCTCGATGCGTCCACCGAATCCACGGTCCTTCACGCGATCTCCGCGCCAATCTCCATCCGGAGTAGAAGACGATGATTTATGGTGATTTTAACAATTAAAAACCATAACCGATGGGGGATCTCTTTTTCAATGATCATCAACTTGATTCCAAAAGAATAATCAAAAAACTAGAATCAATTTGATGAACAATCCCTCCGAAACTCTAATTTAGAAAAGCATTAGGTTAAAAGAGTTTCTAGGGTTTTCAAAGAGATTGAGATTGTAAGTATATGAATTATAAACCCCCCATGGTCTTTATATAGTATTTAGAAGACGTAGAGATAGATTAGGATTGTAACAACCAAATCTGGAAAAGAATTCCCGCAGCCAAGATCCGGACTCTGCCCCCTCAACCGGTTCTGACTTTCGTCATTGAAAAATATTTTTCACAGGGTCCGGACCTAAGCCATGAGATTCGGTCCATAAATGCGCAACATCAAATATTATGCTTCGGGATCCGAACCTCATTCAAGGTCCGGATCACAATTAAAAGTGCGCAGAGAACCAGCTTACGGGATCCGAATCTCACCTCCCAGATTCGGATCTGAATCAATTTTTTCTCAGCTTTGATTTTTATCAAATAAAAATTAGTTTAAGTCCTCTAACTACTATATCTTGAGTTTAAAATCACCATAAATGATATTTTGAATATTACCTGAGATGCCGAGCTTCATTGCAGAGTTTTGTAACGTCCGTTAGCATTTCTTTGTCCAAGTGTGCTCCTGACTCCTTCAAGACTCCAAACACTTCACGAAATACGCCATCTTACAAAATCCTTAACATTTTCCCTTGATGTTAACTAGCAATTGTATGGCGACGTTGCTCTAATTGAGAGATTTTATTATAACAGTGCAAGTTTCAAACTAAGGGGTCATACTAGATGCCAGTAAGCACTTTTAACAACTCTGATAATTATACTTATGTGCAAGAAGTATTCAAAATACAGGATCCAAACTTACGAAAAGAAGTAATTCATATTTATGTTTCATAATTCACTAGATCAACACAACTGCTTCCATTTAGTTTGGTAAGTTTTGTTAAACTAATGGTGAACACTCAAGGATTTGTATACAACATTTCTCTTTGAAGAACTTCTTGTTGGATTGCTTCACTTGGATTTTGAATTCAGGCTGTGTACTTGTACTGCTGTCTAAACTATTTGAGCATATCTCAGCAAAACTTTCTGGTACTTTGCAAAACTTTGAATAGCCAAGAACTTATCCCTGGTGCTGTATCTAGCTGTCATAATAAATCATTGTCCTTTATGAAACATGATTCTCTTCTACTGACTTTTCTGATTGTATTTGCAGCCTCTTTGTAGGACCGATCCTATGCTTGTTTTAGAATCCTCCTTGACTGTTCTTGAGAGCTGCCCAACAGAAACGATTGAACTTTTCCTATCTGAAAATGTTCCAGCAGACTTGGTAAATTCATATTTGAAGCAGCATGCACTGTCACGCCCCGGGGTCATTTTATAAGTAAAAACACAGCGGAATTTTTCTTTTTTTTGAAACTTGACTCCCCAGGGTATGCCAGATCCGCCACAAATACAGGGAGTCCACTGTCCACACGGACAGAGTCTCCCCTGTATTTGCACGGCGTCGCACAAGTACAGAGTATAATCATACAACCAGGAAACAACCACAATAAATGAATATACAAACAATCAATAATTATACATTCACATACACCATTCACCACAGGTTCATTCACATTGAGTCTAGCATAAATCCACGAAAACTCTTTTCTTTCAAAAGTACGCTACCACGAGGGGTAGAAAACTATTTTCTTTTTACAAAAGTCAGAACCTCTTTATTTCATTCAAAACTATATGAATTCAAATAAAGTAAACCAACTGAACCATAGAACCAACTAAACTATAACAACAGGAATAAAAAGGAGAGCTACTAAGTAGTACAAACCGGGTCGGAGGCTCTATCGCGAACTAGACACGATCCTCACCAGCTATCCCACTACGACCTTGTCACGCCCCGGGGTTCCTTTGGTACATAAACACAGCGGAAATTTTTTTTTTTTTTTTGAAAGCCTGAACCCCAGAGGTGTGCCAGATCCGCCACAAATACAGAGAGGCCACTGTACACACGGACAGAGTCTCCCCTGTATTTGCACGGCGTCGCACAAGTACAGAGTACAAAACACCCAGGAACACAACCACAATAATATGAACATCAAGTACACTAGATATACTACATCATACAACCATTCACCACATTCACTACTTAGTTTATTTATAAACCTTTTTAAAACCGTTTCCCACACGGAAACCTTTTTCCTTTGAAAACACTACCGCGAGGGGTAGAAAACCTTTTCTTTAACCCTATCCTTTGAAATGCTACCACGAAGGGTAGGAGACAGTTTAATTTACAAAACATAAGTTCTTTCATAAACTTTCAAAAAACCATCATAAGTCTCAATCCACCACTGAAAGTAAAACTAAAGTGAAGCTAGAACTGAACCATAATGTACTCTAAGTAATAAAACGAGAAAGATAAAGAAGTAACCGATACGGGTAGGAGCTACACGCGTACTAGACTCGCTCCTCACCTGCTGTCCCACTGGGACCTGCTATGTCACCTGAAAGAAGAAGGCGGGGGGTGAGAACATGTAAACATGTCTCCCCTCTCAGTGGGTACCCACTAGTCACGGAGTAAAGCGAAAGAAAGACTAATAAGTAGATACAGTAGCTAAAGTGAGCAGGAGAGAGATATATGTAATATAAACAAACTGCTACTGTATGTATGAATCGAAAAGCTGAGAAAGTAAGATACCCAATCCATAACCGCCAATATTGGTCCGCAGACCTCAGGCAATGCCCTCTGTCTCTAAGCCTGCATTCTACCCAAGGTCGCCTATGGGCTCACGGGTTGGCACATCCAACCACTTTTCCGGAAAAGAACACCTTGGCACGGTGGATCAGACCGCCCGTGTTCGTGAACTGCGCTCGAGTCCAAGGCGATTGATGTTGTTATGCTCAAAAGTCAAACGTCAGCAATTAGCTGACAATCCCGTCCCTGAAGGGACATCGACCCCTTTGGGTCATCAGGTAAACTCGCCGACCACGTAGGTCACAGAAGCACTGAAACAAACCGACCGAACAGGTCACTGTAATCGAAGCAAGCGGCCGAACAGTCACCGAGAAGCGAAACAAGGCGGCCGAATAGGTCAGAAAGCGTAAAGGATCGACCAAGTAGGTCGCTGAAGAGCTGTAAACCCAAACCACTCTACTCCTATCAAGTATACCGAGCATGCATATAACTGAGTAGAGAACAGAAACGACAGTAAGATGCAAGTAAGAAAAGTAAAGTAGAGTAAAGTAAAGGTGAAGGAGTGTCACCAAGCGTGTACACTACAACAAAACTAGGATTTAGCGACACTTTGTTGTGACACTTTAGTGTAAGTGTTCCAAATATATTCAAAAAATTTTAAAATAAAAAAAAAATTGCAAGGCCTAAAAAAACACCTCAATTACATAAAAAACAGAAAAAAGCAAAAATGAAAAAAGGATCTGGACCCTCACCAAACCCATTAACCCTGAGTCGTATTACATTGGGTCGTATCCCTCTTTCTCCACTCATCACCTCTTCTCCCCTCACCAAATCCATCGAAACCCTAGAAATCGGCCATCGCGCTCCTCCTCCTCCTCCTCCGCCGTAGAAATCAAAACCCTAGAAATCGAAACCCTAGATAAGGTACGAGGCACGGTCGCCAGGGGAGTTGGCACAAAACATCGCGGTGGCGACGGTGTTGGGGGAGGAGTCCGGCGACTACTTCCTGGCTGTGCTCGCGGCGCGTTGAAGGTGCGGAATGAGGAGAACGAGAAGGTAAGCTCGATCGATACTAGGGTTTCTTATCATGAGGATTTAGGGTGTAATCTCTTGTGAGATCTCTCTTTGTGCGTGAATCGCCGCCAGGTCGCGGCCGTGCTCGGCTCCCAGTGGGGGGACGAAGGGAAGGGGAAGCTCGTCGATATCCTCGCCGAGCGCTTCGACATCGTCGCTCGGTGCCAGGTGATCCTCCTCCTTTGCCCTAGTTTCTCTTCCTTTCTCTTTGTCCTCATCTCCCTTTTTTTCAAATCGGAGATCACCACGAGCTCGAGCCGCTTCAAGAGATTGGGATTTTCGGAGATTTCGAACTCAATCGCCTCTCCGGGCGATTTCTCACTTGGATCTACACACGATTCCACGGTTGGGAGAGGTGAACTATTGATTTTTCTTTCCCTTTTGGCTTTGATCTGGCAGTGTTAGTGCAATTTGATCCGTGAATAGCTTCTCAATTAAGCCGAAGTGTTCGTAATCGGGGGTTCCAGGAGTTAATTTTTGGATTCGCTTGTGATTTGTGGGAGATATTATCCAATTTTTTGACAATGTTCGATCATCTACATGCTCATCTATTTTAAATTTGTTTCGAAACCGAAATTTAGGCCTCTTTTGTGCTTCATTAACACTGATTGATTAAACTGTGCGAGATTATTTAGGTTCCAAGAACATTTTTACTTGTGAATCTCCATTGCTCTGATGACATTTACCTTTCTATAGGAAAGTGTACTAAATCTCCATTGCTCTGATGACATGTTTGCTCTGATTATGTTTAAGGGCAAAGTTGAATTCTAGAATTAGTACTACATTTGTTTTTCTTTTCCCTCTGTCTGGCATTTACTTAGAGAGAGATGGTCTGTGATCGAAGTGGGTTGTTTTTTTTTAAAAAAATTTGTTCTTCTACTAAAGTGTTACACTTCTGGGACAATTATATACCTCGGTTCTTTCACAAGAAGAGTTAATAGGTAGGAAATTAGAAATACACGAGGAATTAAAAGCTTGTCCTTCTCTTTGTTTTATTTATTTTCGAACATAAACTCAATGCTTGCGCGGGTTTTAGGTTTTAATTTTTTGATATTTTATTTTGCGAGTTCAGTGAGAGAAGGTAAGGGAAGAGAGGTGTCCTTATCGCAGTAGGCGATTTGGTTTTGCTAGGAATGTTGGTGGCAGTTAGTAAATGAAGCTACTATGTATAGCTAGGCAAAAATGTTACAGCAGAGATGTTTGTTCCTCAATTGTAAACCACTTGTATGTTGTTTTTTCATGTAGCTATTGTACAAAGGGAGATGATTTTAA
Organism: Aechmea fasciata; assembly: GCA_025177825.1. Taxonomy (NCBI): domain Eukaryota; kingdom Viridiplantae; phylum Streptophyta; class Magnoliopsida; order Poales; family Bromeliaceae; genus Aechmea; species Aechmea fasciata. Next base: position 1,755,065 of record CM045932.1, on the reverse strand, counting down.
CTAGCTATAGCCTTGTGGACTAAATTACGTGTGTTAAACCCCGTCAATTTTAGTTGGTGAATAGTGATTTGATTTGATGAATGCATGTCAAAATCAGAAAAAGATAATAACATCATGTTCCTCTAAACTATTAACTACGGCTATATATAGATACTTTGTACTAATGTACAATTACAACTTGTAGCACAAGAAAGATTTTTATAATTAGATTTTCGAGCAAATTAATATCGGCCTGCATTTTCCTGTTCTGGTCTACTTATTGCTTGTGTTTAATGACAAGGAGAGGATTCATTAATGTAGTTGATTCAGAAGACATTTGGTTTGGTAGGTTTTATATAGCAGCTTTGCTTAATTATATATATATTAGGAATCTTAATCCTTAGTGGCTTTTGCTCCTTTCTACTGATAATTGCAAAGTATTACAGTTTTGTTTCACTGTTATGGTTTACAATGTTGGAGAAACAAAGGTACAGAAGATACGCAAGTACGCAATCATCAGTAGAATATTAATCAACATTCGGATTAGCAAGCCCTTTTTTGACAATTACTTCACCGCGAAGATATGCTATGGAAATCTTTAAAGAAGAATGAACTATCATTAGTTAAAACTACTAACACTAAGAACCTCTCTGAAAATTCTAGTCACAGTCTTACTACATCAGCTAACTGTTAAAGAATATCTGTTGTTCTCTAAAATCTTAAGATTATATTTAACTCGAATTCAGGATCTTCTATTTTGATATCATATTAAAGAATGTTAACCAATCGTTGTTTCCGTTATAGAAGAAGGATAACAAACGAGGCCCAATCGAAGGGATCAACACTGCAACAATCAATCGAACAACAAAGAGAAACAACCGGAAATGCAATCAAAAGGGTAATTTTCAATACAAACTCAATTCACACAAATTGAAAGTTAATTAACTTAAATTGCGAGTAACAAGATGTGTGGGGCACTTAAATGTACACTCTGGAACACCCTGTAAGTGTTAATTTGACATCAGAATCGCGAATTTAGCTAATTGTTCCAATCCTTTCCGCTTCAATCATTCCCATTCACTCTCTCTCATTTTACTCTCTCTTTTCTTTTCTTTTCTTTTCCCTCTATTTCTCTTTTCCCTTCTCTTTTTTTTTAAATCTATAGTCCCTACGGCGAGTCTTTCTTTCTTCTGGTGACACCTCTTTACAGATCATTCTTTCTTTAGTCTTTACCTGACCCAATGACTAATAGTGTGCTGCAGGAATCAAACCTTGTTGTTGAAATCAAACGTTCAAGTTTAGAAAATTATCTGCTAGTTAAACAGTAAGAGAGCAATTTATTAGACATCAGATGGTTACCCTGCAAGCCGTAACATTCTGGTGTTCATCCTGCCAACAGCCCCCACGAGCTCGATCTCCACCACGCGCGAGCTAATTAGACAACCTATTTTGCTTGCAAATTATCAGACAATTTAAGAACCTCTTCATTTTGAACTTTTTAAACTTTATTTTGAACATTGTTTGTTCTTTGTTGTGAAAATATCTGAAAGGTAAAGCTGAGGGTAACTTTTTTAATTTCATCCCCAAACCAAATTTGTTCCCTGAAGATCTTCTTTCTTTTTCTGTTCTTGTTGATCCATTGTCATTTGTCCAAAAATCTGTATTCTACTATTTAGTAAACAAAATACTGAAAAACTTTTGCTTGTAAAAAAACTTTTGCTTGTCCCTCTTCTACTATTGCTCCTTATGCCACCGTCTCTTTGCAAAGTATTCTCTTGCAACCATGTACTACTATTGCATGGATAGGTTGGTTAGATATAGCTGATTGCACTATGTCATGTAGAAATTAGGCTGCATTTAATTTTCCTTTTTCTTTCCTGTTTCGCTTACCTTGAAGGTGTTTTAGGTCTTCCTTTGTTCTCTAGCTATATTTACTAGAGTCAGGATTTACTCTTTTGTTAAAGATCTTTTCTGATACCTCATACATATAGTATGTAGGCTTGATAAGCTGTTAACTTGTCTTTGTTTTGCTCTAAGCTTGATGTAACCATTCCATTTCACACATTTACTATTTAAATACCACCCGACTTGAATATTTATATTATTCAGTTCCGAGTCATGCCTTATCTGGCATTTGTTTGCTTGTTCATGCTTTATATCTTTATTAATTATGGATTCACTAGGTAGCTAACAGGACTGGTTTATTTGCCTCAATCACAGAACGCAGATCAGATGAGTGATGTAGAGGTCCGTTCATAGAACTTTTTATAATATTTTCTTTGTTCTTTTGATACCTTACCACCAATTGATATGTTTGTACTACTTTACCAATTTAAGCCAAGAAATGCTCTGTTTCGAGCATATTGAAGCATGGTCTTCATTGTGTAATTGACATTTTCTATGCTTATCCTTTTGTCTTCTTAGGCAAGTTGATGGGGAGACGCGCGTTGGTATTTTCGCTTCTCGTTCCATAGAAGTTGGTGAGCCCCTGACATATGATTACAGGTACCTAGAGAACAGTAATGTTTTGTTATATTCACAATTGTCTTATCAATCACTGCGTCCTTTTTATTATTTCGATTTATATTTTCTAGCTCTGTGGAATATCTATTCATCTGATTGCTCTTGTGCAATTTAACTAGTCCAGTATATCATTGCCACACTATTGGCTTACAGATAGATCAACTCATTACATAAATAGATAGATCAAGTCCCTGCACTTCCCTTCCATATATCTTTTTCATATGGGTCCTTTAGTTGCAAATAACTTCAACAAGGTGTGTTTTTGTGATTGAATCTGCCGTTGATCAGTAGGAAATTTGGTTGAAACACAGCAAAAATGGAAGAAAAGGAGACTTGTATTTTTGTGATTGAAGACTCTTAATTAGTTTTGTCTGTGGTAGCCACTTTAAACTTCGTGGATCTTATGAGTTTATACTCATGTTAATAATGCTTCTGTTGCGGGCACAACACCCACCGTCAAGCTTTCCTTGTTTTCTGGTTTATTCCAGTGAATTCTTTGTATTATATCCCCTATTCATACCATGTTTGTGTGCCTTGTCAATTTCCCACTGATGTACAAATTAGCGACAAGCCAACAAGCTAACTGGATTGAGCGGACTTCAAAAAGCTCAATCGTGGTTTATCTCTTCTCTTTCACACATTAATTAACAATTTATTATTCAGTGCAGATCCCAATAGCCAATGGCCAAAGAATCGGCGTTGGTAATACTGAACAGTACCTCACGGAAGAAGAGATCATATCTAGGCTTTTCGTTAGACAAACTATACAACTTGAAGAAAATGGACCTTCCTATTGAAGTTCATTTGTTGTTTACCTGCATGCTTGAAACAAGTATTTCCTATCTTCGAGCGAAATTTTGATGTGATTTCTGATAAAATAAATCCTAATTAGTGATTACTGTTATTAGTGTGGAATAAATTCTGAATTGCCACTTAGTAGTAGCCTCTGTTAACAATATTCATATTTTGTCGAAAGCAAGATTAGTGGCCTGGGGTTAGAATTTAGCTCTCTTTGCTCTCTTTGTATGTGATGCTGTGTGACGCAAGCATGAAGATACTTCATGATGTCGAGAAAATCTTAGCCGGGTTGCATGTTGGACAAAATTGTCCACATCTTCCTTGTCTAAACTGAGATACCCTACATGTAGTGAAAAATTTACATGCCATTGATAATTTTGGTAAGTTAAGGATGTTGTATAAATTTGAACTAATTCAAATGTTATTCAATGTGCAGGTTCGAGTATATATCCGTGGAGCCGATCAGACTTCGTTTATGCACTTTTTGATTTTGTTATCATACATTTTTTGATTTTTTGTATTATTTCAGTTAGAGAGTTCGATTTGTTATAATTACTACAACATATGGGTGGATATTATTGTTGTGACGTATGGATATTTGATTTTACTTTTATCTTTATAACAAGAATTTTAGAAATTTTGTTGATTGCTTTTTTTTAATCTCATCGATTTAATGTAAACGCGATTAGCCCAACTAAAGTTTAATACTAGATTAGATTAGATGTTTAAATAAAATATTATATTTTGAATGATAATGGGACACTTATAAAGTGTCACTATATAAAAAAAATATTATTGTTTTAAAAAAAAATTAGGGACACTTAAGTGTGTCACTAAAACCAAAAGAAGTGTCACTAAACAGCAGCACTTATTTTGGGATATACCGACACTTTATTAAGTGTTGCTATATACCCTAGGGACTGCACATATAGCGACACTTATTTTAGTGTCGGTATTTTTGCCAGCAGCACTTTTTTTAGGTTGTAGGGACACTTAAAAGTGTCACTATAGACCGTTTTTGTTGTAGTGGTACCACTGTACTGATGTCAAACCGGATACCCACCTTAGTATCGAAAGAAGTGGTCTGCCGACTGCTGGAAAGAAACAACTGAACCTACGAGGGTTCACCGGGTTAGAAACTAACCCACTAAAACTAGAACCATAATTCACAAATCCCACGACGTAACTGCCTCGAAACGATCGCTCTGAACGTCGTTTCGATCCGGGTTCCGAAAAGCGTCGACTTTGACATCGGAACCCACCGTCGCTCACCCGTCGTTTCGGACCTTCGAAGCGACACGGGTGACCAGCCAACAAGGCTTGGCGACAAAGGAAATAATCTCAGGGAAGCGTCGGAAGAAATCCGAACCAAAGTCGCGTTCCGTCGTCGAATTTCGCCGACAAACGCTCCGGAATTACACTTATTGTTTTTCGAAAAGCTCGGGACCTTGGACAGTCAGTCCAGAGGTTACCCGCAGCACTTACACACTGCCCAAGATAGCCCAGGAGGCTACAATTGCATAAAAGTCCCTGAAGAATCCTAAATCGCACTATTTCATGTGATTATAGGGCTTTTACGGACCGTGCACGCAAATCGGAGCATCGCAAATTCTGAAATCGCACTCGCTGTAAGTCTTCGACATGCTGAAGACCGTGCTCGCCATTCGGAGCACAATCGGGCATCGTAGTGCGCGCACAAGCGACACTATTTTTAATAAACAGCGCGTAAAGTGCGATCGTCCCGCTAAACGGTGCATCAAAACTCAGAACGGAGGTGAGCATCGCGTTCAGCACGGAAAATTCTTGACCGTGCTCACCTCCCGAGGTTCATTTGACCCACGGATCACCGGATAGGTGATCAGAACCCTAGATCTAGGTCTTTGAAACCACAAATCCATACCTAGGCTTGAGGGAGCTAGGGCTCGGTCGCCGGCGGCAAGGACGGCGGCGCTCCGGTCGGAGGAGGAAGCCGCGGGTCCGGGAGGTCCGAGGAGGGTCCTGGTCGGCGGCGGGAGGTGGCCGGAGCGCGGCGGCGGCGATCCAAGCCTTCTTCCTCTCGGTTTAGATTGCGCCGGCGGCACGGCGCGGCCGGGGACGCCGGGACGGCGATGTTCCGGCTGCCGGAGGTCGAGGGAAGCCGTGCTCCCCTCGGGAGGCGGCGGGGTGACCGGAAGCCGGGAGGCTCTCCTCGGTCCGCACCAACCCGAGGCGGCCGCGGGGAGTGGGAGCGGCGGGAAGCCGGGGACGGCGGGAAGTGCGCCGGAGGTCGCCGAGGTCGGAGGAGGACAATGCGGCGCGCGGGGGTGGCGGCGGCGCGCGGTGGCGAGGCGGCGGCGATCTAAGCCGCCACAAAGCTCTCGAGTTAGGAGCTCTCCGGCGATGTCGCGGCGGCGGAGGAGATCGGGCGGCGGGGATCCGGCCAGGGAGGACGAGGGAAGGTGGTGCTCACCTCCGGAGGAAGCGGTAGCGGCGGAAGTCGAGGGCTCGACCACCGCCCGCACAGCCTTCGGGCGGCCGCGGCGCGTTGGCGGCACGGGCGGCGCCGCTGCCGGGGACGGCCGGGAGGGCACGCCGGAAGCTTCCGGTGTCGAAGGAGGTCGGGGCACCGGCGGAAGCGGCGGCGCGCGCGGAAGTCGGGGAAGATCCGGCTCGGTGCAGGTGGACCGAGAGCGGCCCGCAAGAGCAAGGCGGCTCCGGCGGCGGCTCCGACGGCGGCGGCGGTCGGCGATGGGCGCCGGCGATCCTCCTCGGCCGGGGCAACCCTCCGAGAAGCTTGAAGCCTTCTCGGCCCCTCTCTGGATCAGTGGAGGAGGAGGTGGCCGAGGAAGATGGAGGAGGAGCTTGGGGAGGTTCTCCGGCGGCCGGAGGAGCTCGCCGGAGGTGGGCGGCGCGCGTACGGGGAGGCAGAGGAAGGGTCGGAGGTGGCTATGGCGGCTGGGAGATGAAAGGGTGGCTAGGGTTAGGGTTGAGTCCATGAAAACCCTAACACTTCCATTTATACACTTGTGCATAATTGCGCTTTAGCCCACGATTTGCCATTATTTCATCCTTAGTCCCTGCCAGCATATGATTTATGCGCATAGGACCCTCCATGTTCAAATCTTCGCATTTTGGCGCATAAAATATAGCGACTTTTCGCATTCCACCGTTATGCGATTTTTGCCTCTTCACGTTCTTTTCGCGATTCCCGGAGATCCGTCCGTCGGATTCACGATCGGATCGCGCCAACGCGTTCAGCGCGTCGAGAACATCGAATCTAGCCTTTTACTTCATTTGATTTGGTCTCGGATTCGCAAAGTATCCATTCTCCTCTTTATTCCTCCAATATCTCCAATTACTAAGTCTTTAAGTAAAACCATTCAAACCCCTTTTCCTCGACAACCGTGATTCAGAATCCAATTCCGTCAATGGCGTTGGTTCCAGAATAGTCAAGCCGTTCGAAACGAGCTATTGAAGTCCTATATTCGGAGTCCCGTACGCATCTGGACCCATCTCTACTCCGCGATTTCCCGAAAATCCGGAGTTACTATTCACTTTAAGTCAAACTTAAGTTTAACTCTTTCGTTTTAGCTCGGTTTCGCCTGAAATTTGACGTGTGGTCTTATAATATATTTACGCACAATAACATTCAGAAACGAAAGTCAAATTTCATTTAGGTGAAAAGTCGGTATATTACATCATTCCCTCCTTATAGGAAGTTTCGTCCCCGAAACTAAGTCAAGAATCCCCCATAAACAAATGTGGATAACGCTCCCTCATAGAGGACTCAAGCTCCCAAGTCGCCTCGCGCTCCTCGTGGTTCTCCCACTGAACCTTTACGTACGGAATGCTCCTGTTCCATAACCGCTTCTCCTCAGGTGCCAAAATCCGCAACGGAGCCTCATCATAACTCAGATCCTCCCGCAACTGGATAGCCGTCGCGCTGATGACGTGGGATGGATCAGGAATATACTTCCGAAGCATGGACACGTGGAAGACGTTGTGCACCCGGGCGAGACTCGGAGGTAGAGCCAACCTGTACGCCACCGGACCAACCCGCTCCAGAATCTCAAACGGTCCCACGAAGCGCGGACTAAGCTTGTTCCGCAACCCGAACCGTTTGATCCCTCTGGATGGCGACCCCTTGAGACGCACGTGCTCACCGACCTGGACCTCTAGGTCACGCCTCCGCTGGTCCGCGTAGCTCCTCTGTCGACTCTGTGCGGTCTGAAGTCGATCTCTCGCAATGCGAATCCTTGCCTCTGCATCCTCCAGCAAGTCTGGCCCGACTACTCGGCGTTCACCGACGTCGTCCCAGCAGATAGGGGACCGACATCGACGCCCATATAAAGCCTCATACGGCGCCATCCCGATGCTCGCCTGGTAGCTGTTGTTATAGGCGAACTCCACCAATGGAAGATAGCGAAACCATCCGTCGCCATAATCCAGGACACATGCGCGGAGCATGTCCTCGAGAGTCTGTATAACTCGCTCCGACTGTCCGTCGCTCTGTGGATGGAAGGTCGTACTGAAGTTCAGCTTCGTCCCCATGGCCTGCTGCAAGTTCCTCCAGAAGTGGGAAACGAAGCGGGTGTCCCTGTCAGATACGATCGACACTGGCACACCATGAAGTCGGACGATCTCATCGATTTACAACTGCGCCAGTCGATCTCGGGACCAAGTCGTATGCATCGGCAGGAAATGCGCCGATTTCGTCAGTCGATCTACTATGACCCAGATGGCATCATGGCCTCGCTGTGATCGAGATAATCCGGTGACGAAATCCATGGTGATCTGCTCCCACTTCCACACGGGAATCGAAAGTGGTTGCAGCTTTCCTGCTGGTCGCTGGTGCTCGGCTTTCACCTGCTGACAAGTCAAGCAGGGCCACACTTGAGCCCACATCTTGCTTCATCCCGGGCCACCGGAAGTTACGCCGGGTCGCGATACATCTTGGTTCCGCCTGGATGAACCGTGTAAGGGAATCGGTGCGCCTCGGATAGGATATCGCTCCTCAACTCCGAGTCACTAGGTACGCACCACCTGCTCTTGAAGCGCAAAGATCCATCAGTGTGAATAGAGAAGTCCCCGTCCTTGCCCTGCTCGACATCCGCCCGCACTTTCTGTAAGTAAACGAGAGAGATATATTGATATGAAACAACAGCTACTGTAAAGAAGAATTAGAAACATACGAGGATACCAAAGCTATAGTAGTAAAACAACTGTAAAGAAATACTGAATGTATACAAACGACAACCACTACTAAAGCTATATGCGTCAACCGGACAAGAAGTCCAAATATACCCAATCTGAAAACCGCCGTGTTGGTCCGCAGACCTCAGGCAATGCCCACTGCCACTCTATACCTGCATATAACCCAAGGTAGCCTAGGGGTTCACGGGTTGGCACACCCAACCACTTTTTCGGAAAAGAACACCCTGCCGCGGTGGATCAGGCCGCTGGTGTTCGTGAAATGCGAACGAGTCGGGCGATCGATGCTCATATGCTCAAAGGTCAACCGTCGGCAACCAGCCGACAATCCTTCCCCTCAGGGCTCACCGACCGTATAGGTCATCGACTGTATGGAAGTACAAAAACCGACCACTCAGGTCAACTAGGATGGAACAACTCAACATCCTCTCAACTGTATGCAAAACTGCTCAAGGGAACACAAGAACTGACCACTCAGGTCAACTAGGATATGTGTACAAAGAATAAACGAATAGGTCAACAGTGTGTATCCACAGAATCTAGAACTACCGTCAGCCACTAGCCGACAATCCAACCCCTCAGGGTACACCGAACACAACGGTCATCAACGACAGTAGTCAAATGATCGACTCATGGAAACGAGATACCGAAACCGACCACCGAGGTCACAAATATATAGTACGAGAACCGACCAACTAGGTCACAGATATAGATGAACTACTCTACTCCTACACATGATACTAAGCATGGAAACAACTGAGTAGAGAAATAAAACAACAGTAAGGTGCAAGGCTCAACAGGTATGAAAAGCAAAGTAAAGAGATAGAAATGTGTCACCGAGCGTGCACCACTGTACCGACGTCAGAACGAAGTACCCACCTGTAAGGATGTCGTGTCTGTCTCCTGACTGCAAAAGAGTGTCAACCGGACCTAAGGAAGGTCCACTAGGTTAGTGTCTAACCCACTAACACAAAACACTAATAAGCACTAGCTCCACATCCCACAAACTAATCCCACGGAGATTGGTTTTCCGAAACCAATTATCGTAACTCGCCGGAAGTCCCGTAAACCGCACCGGGACTCCGTCGGGACCCACGAACTGTCCCGAAATGCATCGACTCGTGTCACGAGTCACCCGCTGCCATAAAACACTCCTATTTGGATGTTTTGGGAGCAAACACAAGATAACACTACAATACAATTATCGTCGGATAATTGTACGGACACGGGTTCCCGGAAGTGTCTATTTCGACACCGGAACCTACCGTCGCTCACCCGTCATTTTTAAACCCTCGAAATGACGCGGGTGATCAGCCAACAAGGCTCAGCGACACTACAACGACTCGCGAGGCACCATTGGAAGAATTCCGAACCAAATTCGCGTTCCGTCGGCGGATTTCGCCGAGAAACGCGCCGGAAATCACTTTTCGGACTCCACGAGGACTTGGGACCTTGGACAATCAGTCCAAAGGTTACCCACAACTCACACTTGCTGTCCACAGCAGCCACGATAAGTACAATTGCATAAAAGCCCTCCCGATAATCCAAAATCACATTATTTCATGTGATTTTGGGGCTTTTATGGCTCGACTACGCAAACCGGAGGTTAATCAGACCAACCGAGACACTTGCTGATAGGTTTCGACGTGTCGGAGACCGTGCTCACCCTTCGGAGCAATTCCGAACACTATGGAGAGCGCGGGAGCGACCCGAAGTTGAGCGAACTGCGCGCATTGCATGAAAACATGCAAAATCTCGCTAACCAGGAACTCGTTGACCCCAAATGAGGTGACCACTGTGATCGTCACTGACAGACGATCACCGTGCTCCCCTCCGGAGGCACCGAAACAGCTCGGGTCTCCGAAACAACGCGCGCAAGCCGAGACAGCAGCCAAAAAGGTCCAAAAATGACCGACTAAGCCGAAACAGCGGATCGGGGTCTTCCTGACCAAAACCAAGGTGAGCACGGTGATCAGCGATGAGTCCTGATCATCGTACTCCCTTCTGTTGGGATCGGGGAGGCCCGAGAAGGTCAAAACAACCAACCACCCAAAAACAGCCCTATATTTAAGCCTTGGCCGGAGCAACTAGCTCCGGCCGGCCTCCGGTGGCACGGAGGCGCGCGCGGCGGCCGGAGACGGATGAGGGGGAGGCAAGGAGTCGGGGGCTCACCTCGATTGGCGGCGGGAAGCGGCGGTGGCGCGGTGGAACGATGCCCGAGCTGCGCGGCTAGGATGGAGCTCGGCTCGGTTTCGGCTTTCTTTGAGAGCTCACGGCGGTGGGGCACGGGACGATCGAATGCGGCCGGCAAGTGGGGAGCGGCGCGCGTGGTCGGCCGTCGGCGGTAGGCGGCGGCGGCGGCGCCAGGTGCGACTCGGCCCGCACGGCTCTGTGCGGCCGCGGGGAGATGGCGCGGCGGTCGGCGGCCACGGGGACCCGGGACGGCGGCGCGTGAACACGGAGAGAGTTGCGGAGGTCCATGAGGAGGCCGCGAGGAGGTCAAGGTGGCGGCTGCGTGCGGGAGGCTGCGACTCAAGCTCGGCCTTGACACGGGCTAGGCGGCGCGAAGGATCCGACGGCGACGGCGGCGTCTCGGGCGGCGGTGACGACACGCGGGGGTCGCCGGTGTTCGGGGTAGGCGGTGCGGCCGCGTCCAGTGGTGGCGACGAGCGAGGGCAACGGTGACACAGGCTCGCCACAGGCTCGGGCTGGAGCGGCGACGAGTGCGGCCGCAGTGCGACGGCGTGCAGATGCGACGGCGGCGCCCGCCGACGGCGGCAGGCGGCGGAGGAGGTGGCCAAGGCTCCGGGAAGACGTCGAAAGTGGCGCCGGCGGTGGCGGCGCGAAAGAGGTTGCACCAGGACCTCGGCCGGACTCGGGTGCGGGTGGCCGCAGGCGGTCTAGCGGCTCCGGCGCGCGGGCCGGCGGGGCCGGCCGGGGAAGCTCCGGCGGGGTCGGGGGCGACGCCGGCGCAGATCTGGAGGTGGTGCAACCTCCTGTCTCCTTCAGCCCGAGAAGAGAGAGAGAGGTAGAGGGAAAGAGAGATGGAGGGATGGAGAGAAGGGAGGAGCAGCGGCTCCGGCGGCCGGCGGTGCTCCCTGGTGGCCGGGGCGCGCGCGAGGAGTTCAGGGGAAGAGGAGGAGGCGGCTAGGGAGTCGGTTACGGAAGATGAGGGCTAAAAGCTAGGGTTTCATGAGGAAACCCTAATTCACTACATATGTATACATATATACAATTGCAGATTAGTCCCCCCACACTTAATATTTTCATCTAAGTCCCTCACAGCATGGGTAAAATGCACAAACGCACCTCCACGCCCGATTTCACGCAAAACGGTACATAAAATATAGGGACCTTTGCGAAATTACCATCTTGCCATTTCCGACCTCTCCTCGATCAACGTGCCATATTCGGAGATTCGTTCGTCGGATTTGCGAACGGATCACGCCAACGCGATCAGCACGACGGAGACAATGAACCCACGACTTTGTTTCACCTCGATCGGTCTCGGATTCGCAAAGAAATCCGTCCACTCTCCAACGATCCGATTTTGCCAACATCGACCCCTTTGCGATCATCTTGCAATTTCCGGCGATCCGTTCGACGGATTTACAAACGGATCGCGTCATCGCGTTCAGCACGTCGGGGGCATCGAAATTACCATTTTGTTTCTTCATGTTTGGTCGCCGATTTGCGACGAAGCCTATCTGCTCTCCAATAATCCATATATTATACATATACCGACGTGTGAACTCGCGAAATCGTGATTTCGCCTCTATATCTAACTTCCCTACCTCTAGTAGAGATCTCAAACATCCCTTACCTTACTCTAGGTCACATGCACGGAGCCCAAGGAGTTTCACAATACAAGAATAGCAAAGTGCGGAAACCCCCATTTCGCTAAAACTCCTTTTTCTCGAAAACCGTGCATCGGATTTGAAATACGTAAGTGCCATTGGTTCCAGAATATCTGAACTGATCAAAACGAGCTATTAGACCGCTATGAACGGAGTCCGATACGTACCTGAACCCATACTCTATTTCCGGCTCGTCCGAAAAACTAGAGTTACTATTCACTTAAGTCATCGGTCCGGGTCCCGTATCTTCTCCGTTTTAGCTCATTTTCTCCTGAAACTTGACGAGTGCTTATGTAATTACATTACACACATAAATATCGTCAACAGAGAGTCTAATGGCACAGTTAAAAATCTCAATCTTTACAATGGGGTGGTGCTTTTGAGTTTTTAGCCATTGGATGGAGAGATGTAGGGTTGAGATGATGGTGGTAGGTAGTGATTGGTGGGGTAGGTGGTGGTAGGTGGAATAGTGTTAGATCCAGAGAAATTTATTAATAATAAAAAAGTAGATCGAAATTTAGGAATTTAGAAGCGAAAGGTTGGTCTTAAAAGTATTCTAAATTCGATTATATATATATATATATATATATATATATATATATATATATATATATATATATATATATATATATATAGAGGCCAGGACAGCTAATCAACCCTTTGAATATTAAAAGCAGTACACAATGATTGTACGGTGTGTATATATATATATATATATATATATATATATATATCAAAGAGTGCAGGACAGCTAATCAACCCTGGGAATATTAAATGCAGTACACAATGATTGTACGGTATATATATATATATATATATATATATATATATATATATATATATATATATATATATATATATATATATATATATATATATATATATAGTGTGAAATTTCTTATCTTTATCGAATGCAGGTGCCTTTCGCGTTGTTTTCGATGATCTCGAATCGTCGATCAGATTAAACTTGATCTAGAGTATTTGAAGTATCTGAAAATAAATTTTATAATTTTTCGATATCGTTTCTAGTGATCGAAGGGGCACAAAATCAAATAATTTTAATGGTCATAGTGAGCCGTTTGAAAGTTTAACGGTGTAGAAATATCCAAATTACATGAAATTTTGATAGAAAATTCTTTATACTATATAAAACAAGATCAATATCTTTGATCTAAATTTTTAATGCTATATTATCGCGTTTTGTAAGATTTTTATTTTAGTTGATTTTTAGCCCATTCGTTTCCTAGGCAAATAATATCAAAAAATCGCAAAATTTATTTTCTAGGTACTTCAAATACTCTAGATCAAGTTTAACGGAGCGATCGACGATTCGGAAGTCACAACATCGAAACGACGTGGAAGCACGGAGCCCTCCGTGCTTCGAGTAGCCTTACTACATATATATATATATATATATATATATATATATATATATATATATATATATATATATATATATATATATATATATATATATATATATATATATATATATATAATTGAACTTCTATGTTTTTAAAAGTCTTAGTCATTTAGTCTTGTAAGTTTTTAACCATTAGATCGATAGATGTGCGGTTAGGATGATGTGGGCCCCCTTGGGTTAAGTGGGTGGTTGGTTGAATAGTATAATCTAACGGATGAAAATAATTAAAGATATAGATCTAACGGTAAAAAATCACAAACACCAATCGCTTGGTGCTTTTACAAGCACCAAAGCGGACTATATATATATATATATATATATATATATATATATATATATATATATATATATATATATATATATATATATATAATTGAGCTCTTATTCTTTTAAAAGTATCGTCATTTGTCTATTGTAAGTTTTTAACCCTTGGATTAATAGATGTGCGGTTAGGATGATGTGGGCCCCTTGTGTTAAGTGGGTGGTTAGTTGAATAAGATAATCTAACGGATGAAAATGATCAAAGACGTAGATCTAACTAATAAATTGATACGAGGAGAAATTTCTTTATTATATAATAAAGAAAAAAAGTAATAAATTGATTTCTTTATTATATAATATATAATAAAGAAAAAAATTGATACTAGGAGAAATTTGTGTTGTGACTCTATGGATAGGAGTATTCATTTTTTATTTTTTTAAATTGTATTAAAATATTATATATGTGGTTATATATGGATTGCTCAAAATAGCTATAATTTAATAAATATCTGCTCATTTTATTCATAATATTTTAAATAAGAAAAACTATTACAAGGCCTAATTACATCCGTAAATTTGTAGAAAACTTGTGTATACCTTTGGGAGTAAGTTGAGATTGCAAGGCCTAATTACATGCGGTGAGGATAAAATATCATCCTTTCTTACTAGATTGCTTAAAATATAGTTTCTACAGTTCCAACATACTATCTCCTTTTGATCTGTTTACACTATGCCGCACTCAATACTAATAAGACCGAGGTATATATACAAACTCATAAATTAATTTCCAATGCCTATTATTACTTCAACATTAATCTTTGTAACACCAAAGCTATCAATATAAACCGAATGGATTATTAGTTTATCTAGAGCAATTAAGTAGGTATTCAAAATTTGCAATTTTTAAAATATAATAATTAAGCTTTAAAATATTTTATAAGAGGCATTTGTAGCTCACGTACGCCGCGGAATGTACACCAGGCGCACGCAATTTCTCCTACATAAGAACCAATAGAAATAGATTGTGACTTGTGTGGCTGAGAGCTTGTTTATAAGAGGACAGAGAGCTGACCAATATCCATCATTCTTTCTTTCCATGAGATAGGCAAAGACATGGTGATGTGGAGGAGATCGAACATGCACCGCCAACACCACTTGAAAACCCTAATTCCATTGGGGACGAAGATGCACAACCAAATCCCTCGTCCATCCAGTAGATTAGCAGGTACTTACGTACGGTGTGGTTACAATGACTTAAAAGTACTGTTGCCTACATGCTACATTAATTTGAACATGTATGGCTAAAGATGCTTGGTTAATTCTTTCGGCTTCATCTCCCTACGCTTTGGCTGGGGGATCTGTTGAATATATTAGCACCAGAAACACCACTTTTACATAGCTTAAGGTTTTTTGGGGGGAAAAAAGAAAAACTATTTTACATAGTTAATTTTTACGTAGTATCGTAGCCGGAGATCTTCGAGTCCCCCTGGTTCCTAGTTTTTTTAGTTTAATTTGTTATCATTTAATTTAAATTCATATTTTAGACCTATCAAAACGTTCTCTGTTCAAACGGTGGTGAATATATAAATGTTAAAAATATCATTATTTGGCACTACAACAGAATTAGATTTATAGGGACACATATTTGAAACACTTTTAAGTAAGTGTCTTATATATTTATACTAAAACTTAAAAAATATATATCGATGCCTAAATATAAAGTCCAATCCAACCAAAAATAAAAGATTACTCTACTCAACCCACCGCACCCAGCCCATTTGGCCCGATTACAAACAGAAAAGAAAAAACAAAAAAAAAATCGATTACCATCTTTTCTTCTCTGTTCACTCAATCCACTGAAATTCGATTAAAAGCCCTTCTTCCTTTCGTCCTCCTCCGCCACCGCAGCCCAACGAGATAGTTTTGCTAAATGCTTAAATAAGTGTTGGTAAATTAGCAGCACTTTTTTAGGTTATAGCGGCACTCTTTAACTGTCACTATATATATACCTAGCGACTCCATATATAGTAACATTTTTTAAAAATTCGGTAATTTAGCTAGCAGCATTTTTTTTGACATGTACCTATATTTAAAAGTGTCACTATAGACCGTTTTTTTGTAGTGTGCGAGCTTAAACATTTGGAGAAAAATAGTTATTTCGTTTCATTTAACAAAGTCGGCTGAGTAGACTCATGTATGCTAGCTTATGTGACTTTTGTTGCCTGTTTAATATCAGCGCAAGCACTTACTAAGGGCTATTGGCCTATTTGATTGCATACATTTTTAATTTAGAATACTTTTTATTTGCTTAAAAATTTGTACTAATCGATAGATAAGGAGTTCGAGACAATTCTTTGAAGAGGAATGCTAATTCTGCAGTCCACTCTAGATTGAACTTGTTGGGTCCAAACTACCGACTCAAGATACTTAAATTCAATTATTATTACTAAGGTTTTAAATTATTCTATTCTTAATCACAAACTTAAACCTTTGCATCTGATATGAGATTATTGGACGTTACAGCTTCTCTTCCACATATATATCCACTAAGATTGTTGATTAATGGATAGTGGATATATAATGTAACATCCCAATAATTCTATGTCGGATGAAGAAAAGATTCTGATTTGAAATATATAAGGTCATGCATTCTTTTTTTTTTTTTTTTTTGAGAAATAGGTAGCAAGCTGCTTCATTCATTAAGTCAAATGAACTAAGTGTACAAAATGGAAGCAGCTTAGGCCTCCGAAAGCCGGCAAAAAGAAGAAGAAAAAAAACTTAAACATAAAACAAAGAGAAAAGTCTAGGAAGCTAAAGGAAGTAGAACAAGGAGAGGGGAATTGAAGAGATTTTAGAGCATTGAAGTCCAATTTCCGATTAGAAGTTTGACCCGCTCAAGAGACCAGGTGACATTTAGCATCTTTTCTCTGAACACAGAGTTGTTTCTCTCCATCCAGACTACCCACCACGTCGCTGCTAGTAGGATCAACCCATGTTTTCTCTTCGAGACGGCAAGGATATCAGTAGTTCTGGTCCAGAGGTCTCGAACATCGCCTGTGTTGACCTCAATTGCATCCGATCCTCCAATACTGAGAAGAAGAAACCGAACGTAAACGCAGTCGTTGAAAAGATGATCGCAACTTTCCGTAAGGACCGCGCAGAGAGCACAGTTCTGGGATACGTGCATGCCTCGGTTAAGCAGTCTATCCGCAGTGGGTAATCTCTTTCGGAGGAGCAGCCAGATGAAGACTTTAATTTTAACAGGAACTTGTAGGTCCCAGATGTGTTGATTCGTCGGGACACGCTGTCCTGCAACCATGATAAACTGGTAAAGTGATTTGACAGTGAATGTTTGGTCGGAGGTCCATCGCCATCTGATCAAGTCCGGTCTATCGCACGGGCAGCGGCCTCGAAGCAGTTCTTTGAGCATTGATAACTGACTACGACTTTCGGTAGAGGGGGCCGCCGTGGAACCACGGGTAATGTAGCGCCATCTCCAGCCGCCCTGGTTACAGCACTGAGAAATCCGAGCTTCCTTATTTGTAAGGAAGTGAATTCTCGAAATCCGAGAGTTGAACCACGATTAGAATCGACTGATTGTCGAGTGGATGGACTTCGGAAAGTTCGAAGTTGATCCGAAGGCAAAAAGTGCACCGGAGTTGATCCCGGTGAAGTTCGGAAGCATTCGGGCGTTTTGGTGCGCTTAGGTGCAAAAATGAAGACCGAAAAGCTGTGTTGGGCCATGAGCTAAATTCGGCATTAGCGTGGATGAAGAGATGATGAAAACGTGCTCGAAAACGTGTTTGGAAAGTCTCGGTTCGATTTGAAACGAATCGGAGGTCAAACGAGCGAAAACGGAGAAGAAACGACGAAAAGCTGAAAATTTTGGCTAAGTCCTTGAGGTGGGCTGAAGGTCCCTGAGGGGACCGGTCCCTGAAAGGAGACCGGTCCCCGAAGGCCGTCCCGCGAGAGGCTCTGGGACCTGGTCTCTTAAGGGGAGACGGTCTCGCGCAGAGTGGAGCAGGCTCTGGGACCGGTCTGGGGAGACGGTCCCTCACAGAGTGGAGCAAGGCTCTCCGGGGACCGGTCCTTGACTAGGGAGCCCAGTCCCTGAGCCCGAAAAAGGCCTAGTTTGGTGCAGTTTGAATTGTTGAGGGGGCTTTTGGCATCTTGTTACAAATGAAGGGTTATTGAGGGCATTTCCTCTCTCACACCCTCATTCCCTCACACACACACACACTCAACTCTCCCTCTCTCTCTCTAGAAGCAAGAGAAGAAGAAGAAGAAGAAGAGAAGAAAAGAAAGAAGGAGAAAAGGAAGGAGAAGAAGGAGAAGAAGCTAGAGAAGGAGCTCTCCATCCTCTTCCTCATTTTCTCCTTGTCCTTGGAGCTACCTAGAGGTGAGCTCTCTCGAACCCTAACTTGTAGAACTTAGGGTTTTGGGTTTTGAAGCTTAGAAATGGGCCAAATGGGACCCTAGAGAGCTCTAATTAGATCAATCCCATGTATTAGGGTTTGGATCTAGTGGTTTGCTATAGTGTGCAAACCTAGGGTTCCAAATTGAGGGTTTTCATGGTAACTTCTCCTAGAGTGTTCTAAATCCTCTAGGGATAATTTTTATGGAACCCTAGGCTTCCTAAGAGATGATTTGCACAAGCAATTTGGGCTCTAACGCGAGATTTTTCTCGGGGCAATTTCTAGGGCTCAAATTGGGGGTTTTCTAAATAAGAGGTTTTGATCTCTTTTAACCTCATTTCTAACGTATTGTTAGGTCCACGAACGCGTTGGCGAAGACGGAATTTCGTTTCGTCGAGCGGTTTGAGTGATCCGAGCCAAACAAGGGCTTGGAGCTGCAGTTGGGCCCAAAGAAGCCAAAGCGGTGTTTGGAGACTACGAGTCGGACGTCGTAGCTTCGTGAAGCTTCCCAAAAGGTGGGGGGTGACACTCGAATACTTCGAACTCCTTTCTATGTCTTAGAATCGCATAATTTTCATCTCTTGCATGTAGCATAATAGAATTGCATGTTTAGGCTACTCCTTATGCTTTCTAGTGATAACCTAGTGTTCTTGGAATGCTAGGTGAATGGATAGGTGAGGATTGGGTCTGGACATTGGATTCTATAGTGCTAAGAAAGAGATGGACTCGAGGGTTACCTAGTGACATAGATCGAGTGGCATCTAATGTAAAGAACATGACGAGTGGCATTAACATAGTGTATTTGACACTAGAGGTCTTTGGACATAGGGATAGGTGAAATCCCAAGAGAAATGGCTCGTGAACATAGATCTTAGTAAAGCTAAGTACATGTTACTGTTGGTCGGAATAGTGGAGTTCCGAGAGAACTGTTGGCCCTAGTCGGTAGGGTATCCTCACGTGGAGAGGATAGATCAAGCTCACGGTCTGTATTAGTGGTGGTATAGCCATCGGTGTCGTCGAGTACTCCGGAGTGTCGCACGATCGGGACCACGTGGAGGTCCACAGACAATCCCGGGTTGGAGTGCACGTGGAGCCTCCTCCCCAAAAAGGGATCTATATGTGAGGCGTAGGCGAACCCAAGGGTATCGCCACGGATTGGGTAAAGGAAATATTAATGTTAGCATTGAATAGTCATTGTTGAACATAGTGAGAACTTCTAGCATGTTAGTAAACCTTTTACTATATGATGCATGCATTCGTTTCACAAGATTATGGGCATAGTAGCATAGATTTCCTATTATGCACTTACAGCTTTCAGATATCTATCTATATCTAGTTGTTGTTACTTGTGCCCACTTGGACCTAGTGGGGAGATCGGTGGAGTCGGTGGCCGAGCCCACTGGGAACTAAGGAAGTTAGTTCTCACCCCACTACTTTTCCGTTTAAGCAGCAGTTCGTCGGCGAGACCGCGCAAGGGCATCGCCCCCTTCCAGTGAGGACCTGGTAGTATAGTAGCTTCCTTTCTGCATTAGAGTACCATTGTATCTAGATGCTATACTTTTGGAGAGCTATGTATTTTGAGTAAATGAACATGTAATCATTTTGGGATGTAAATGTAAATCAAAGTATATGTGATGTAATAGCTAGTTGTATTCTCTCTTTATTTCACTTGTGTATTACTTGTGGATTACTCGCTCTAGTTGTTGGCACTGTTTGTGCCCCGTTGATTGTGTATGTTTAGAATTTAGTATTCCTGGGTAAATTCTTGTACACGATCTGTTGTTGAGCCTGGGGCGGGCAGGGGAGGTGCTGTCCGTCCGGCGTCCACTCGGCGCGCCCGAACCGGACCAAATAGGTAGCGGTTTTCGGGGCGGGGGCGTGACATTATTCCTGATGTTTTGAAAGATGACCGGAAATAGGGTACGAAAAGGGACTTCTCCAATCCAAATGTCATGCCACATCTCGATATTTTTTCCGTCGCCGAGTTCAAAGGTTAAGCCGCAAGAAAACACTTCTCGACACCATAGCACCCCCTTCCACTATTGTGAAAACGGGACAAAGACTCTACCCTCAAGTAGTGGTTTACGCCTAACGTACGTAGTAGAGGGATCTGACCAACTTATACCACAGGAGGTCTGGGATGGTAAAATAGCGGCACCACCATTTAGTTATATGGGCCTAATTCATTGATTTTAAGTCTAAGATTCCCAGTCCACCTTCTCTTTTACTTTTGCAAACGGATTTCCAATGCACGAGGCAAGCGCCACCATTGATTTTGGAACACCCCTTCGAGAAGAAGCCTCTTCTGAGTCCCTCAATCCTATTTAGTACCCATTGTGGTGCCTTAAAGATGGAAAAATAGAATAACGGCAGGTTGGTGAGGACTGAGTTAACGAGCGTTAGTCTTCCCCCTAACGAGAGTAGTTTAGCTTTCCACCCTTTGATAATAAAAAGAGAAAAGTGAAACCACTGGGTACTAAATTGATACATTTTAAACCACAACATACTAAAATAAAAGAGTGCGAAATCACATGAATGGTATTTAAAGTTTTCGCAATTAAATTTGTACACAGAGTCTTAAAGGACTAATGTATAATGTTTTAAAAATCCAAGGAGAGCAGCGACCCCACTCGGTCTACCAATAGCTCTGTCACTAGCTATCCCTAGAAATAATATGTTTTTTTTTTTTTTGAGAGAGAGATAGGTAGCACGCTACCCGCTTCGTTTATTTCATTTAGAAATAAACTTAGCTGAAAATGTGAATCAACTAGAACTAATATGTAATAACCTGAATGTAACATTATGGTCAGTGGATTTAGCCCAACAAGCTATTGCGTCTAGAGTACCGAGTTAATCGAGCCATGGGCTGGTATTCCTAAAAAGTAATAACTTGACAACAAGCTATTGCGTCTAGAGTACCATGTTAATCGAGCCATGGGCTGGTATTCCTAAAAAGTAGTAACTTGACTATTATATTTTGGGCCAATAAATTTGGCCCAATAAGTTATTGAGTCTAAACTAGTCGGTTAACCAACCCATGGGTTGTTACGTTTAAGAGCATGTTTGTTTGGGTGGAAGTAGGGTGGAAGTAGAAGTAGAGAGGAGAGAAGCCGTTTTCATCATAAACGACCACTTTCATTGTTTTGTTCACCGTAAAATAGTTACGGTTGAAACTCGAATTAACCTGAAATAACGTAGAGAGGTAAAGAAAAAATAATAAAATTAAATACTAGGTAAAGATAGTGATATTTAAATATATTTAATTATGGTAATAATGTGAGATCCCAGACAGTCCTATATATAACATATAATAGGACTAAGCTCTTAACTGGGCTAAAGTATTTTGGGCAGTAGCTAGGCTCAAGAAGTTAAGAAAGTTAAGCGTGCTTGGACGGGAGCAGTCCTAGGATAGGTGACTCCTTGGGAAGTTGGGCGTCACAATTGGTATCAGAGGCGAATACTAGCCGAAAGTGTGTGAGCTAAGTGCTATGCGAGACAAAATGCTACACCAACGGATTTGGTGGGAGCCACCACTTGAACCTGTAGGAGCCACCTCTAGAATCTCACATCAGTTGGTAATTTTGGTCCTGATCTGTCTGTCTATGATTTGGTTTGGACCTGACGAGGACGTCAGAGTCTAAACATGGAGAATTTTTAACGCCTCAATAGTCTCACATTTGATGAAAATTTGATTCTAATTAGAATATATGAGGCCTATACCCTAATAATAATGATTGGGCTTAAGCATTTTGGATCGGTGTTTGGGCCCAGCGAGTTATTGTTGCTAGTGGGTCGGGTCGTCATAGTTGGTATGTCACGCCCCGTGCCCGCCAATTCGGTCGGATTCGGGGGCGCCGACAGACCGCCGAACGGACAGAGTTTCCCCTGTACGTTCAAGGCGTCGCAATCAATACAATTACAAGAGGTTCCAAACAGGAACAGATATTACAATCAGATTGCATAAGGAAGTATCATAAACATAAAACAGCTACATGCTATTACAAACATTCAACCCAGTTTACATTTTATACGTCACATTTTCTTTTGCTTTAAACTTCCTAATACAATCTAAATTAAAACATGTTATTACAAATTTAATACCTTCTTTCTACCCCCCCTAGCTATGCCGATCGGGGTACTTCTATCTCGATCTCCTGGGGCGCTATCTACCGAGCTACGCCATTGCCTTGTGCCGCTGCTGCGCCGCTCACGTGTGTACCTGCCCCCAAAACCACAACACGGGGGTGAGAACTATTGTCCACAGTTCTCGTGGGTACGGTCACCCAAGAGAAAAGCTCGACCAATAGGTCCAAGGAGGCACTGCAGATATGTTAGTCCAAAAACATATATAGACATATAATTTGCAACTAACATAAAAACCTGCCTCGCAATATGCAATATGCAAATCATTACTTAGCTCTTAGCTTTTCTTTACTTTATTGCTATTCTTTACTTTAGCTTTTTCATTCTTACTTAGCTATTCATTAAGTTAGCTATTTACATTCTTACTCTTTACTCTTGGCACATATGCTATTTAGCAAATACTTCTAAGGTCCACTCTACCTTAGCACACTATGCCACCCGACTCGGTCTTGAGTCAATCTCTTGCGGATAGTCCGCGCACCGTCTGGCTCGAGGTGATGGACGTCTCGCAACACCTCAGCTTACGACAGCCTGCCGCCCTCTGTGACTCAGCCTCTTAGCGGCGAAATCGTCGCACACGCTGAACCCGGCTCGAGTCACTTGACATAGCCATTCTGGTGGCGAACACGGCGTCCTTACCCAGCGAGGACTAGAGTCAGGACCTAACCATCTGGCGGCGAACTAATCGCACCTCACCCAACAATGGTTCGAGTCGTGTCTCAGCCACCTGGCGGCGCACGTATCGTACTTACCCAGCAATGGTATTTGTCACACTCACGGCGGTCTGATCCTCCACCGGCTCAACCGGTATAGAGCTCAACTCGGCTTACCCACCCGGCGGCGAAATCGTCGCACAACCGCCACGTCAGTGGTATAGCCCTGGACGGCGAAATCGTCGCACACGCCCGACACCCACTTGGTGTCCATTTCTGGATTCCATGAACCCGTTCCACCTAGCTTGAGGGTTAGCTAGGCCCTTAAGAGACGACCCTCTAGGTCCATCGTCCTTACCTCCTAGGCCTACTTGACACTCGGGTTCACTCATCATCACATAACCTAGGTTGACTTAACTCTAGGTTCTATGTCCTTCCAGCTCGACCTATGTTTACTAACACTAGGTCCACGATCCTCTTTACCTAACCTATGTCCTTGACACTAGATTCACTGTACCTTACCTAGATCCATTTGACTCTAGGTTGCTTTAACCTATGTTCATTACACTAGGTTAGATGTCATTTCCTAGGTCCACTTGACTCTAGGTTTACTACAACTTATGTTCTTTACACTAAGTTGGATGCCACTCGATCTATATGTGTATTAGTCCATGACTCACATTCTTCATTTAGCATTCTTATACTTTGCTCTCTTATGTCTACCAGTTCATTTACATGCATGTTTCTATTATGCTAAGCCCATGTTCTTGCAACATTCTCTACTTAGCATTCTTTGCCTCATTATTTGCCTCATGCTTATTCATTCCCTAGCATTTCTATATCATGCTCATTCTCAGCCTTTCACACTAGGTTCTTTAACATGCATTTCTACTTATGCATTTTACACTATGTTCTTTAACATGCAATTTCTATACATAGATCACATGCATCAACATGAAATTATGTCTCTTAGACATACAAAGCGACCTAGTCGCTTCGGTGAAACACAACCCACCTCAATTCGCACTCCGATTGCTCGTAAACCTTATGACCGTCGCACTTCCCAACAGCTTTTGGCTTAGGTTCGGCACGAACTCGCACGACCCGACCAAACGGTCTCCGAATTGCAATCCGAGACTTTGTGCCGTTGCCCCACGCCTTTAAGTTGCCCCAGTTCCGTTTTCATGAATTTAGGGCTCCTATCTTGCGTGCTGCGGACATCTGGTATGAATATATTAAATAATTAATATCTTTGTACTCGCTCGTCGGATCACCGAACCGAGCGCGCCAACGCGTTCGTTAGGCCCTCAATTAGGTTTACATGGGGTCAAATGAGATCAATCTCATCTATTTCTAAAAACCCCCAAATCGAACCCTAGGTTTGCATCTGTGCAAAACCCACCGATAAATCCGTAGATTTCGGCCTCGATCTTCTATTTAGCATCAAGGGGTTCCAATCTAACCATTTCTAGGGTTTTTAAACCAAGCCCTAAGAAATCACCATGAGAGGGAGCTTAGAAGCTTACCTTTACAAGCTTGTTCCAAGCCCGCGGGAGAGGAAGAAGATGGCCAAGAGGACCTCCATCTTCATCTTCTTCACCATCTCCATCCTCTTCTTCTTCTTCTTCTCTCTTTTCTTCTTCTCCTTTTTCTTTCCCTTCCTGCTTCGGTCGACAGAGAAGAGAGGGAGAGAGAGTTATGTGAGAGAGAGAGGGAGAGAAAGGGTTTTAACACCCTCTAATCACTTAACCCCCTGCCAAATTGCACTCTAGCCCCTCAACTTTGCAATATTTGAAACAGCCCAAACTGGGCATTTTCTGCGCTCAGGGACCGGTCTCCCTAACCCAGGACCGGTCCCAGAGAGCCTTGCTCCACCCTGCGCAGCTGGGGACCGGTCTCCCCCTTACGAGACCGAGAGACCGGTCCCAGAGAGCCTGCTCTCGCGGGACAGCCTTCAGGGACCGGTCTCCCTTTTCAGGGACCGGTCCCCTCAGGGACCTTCAGCCTACTTCAAGGACTTAGCCAAATTTTCAGCTTTTCCGTTTCTTCTCCGTTTCAACTCACTTTCGGCCCGTTCGACCTCCGATTCGCTTGAAATCGCACCGAGACTCCCCACACATGATTTAGATCATGTCCACATCATCATTTCACCCGCGCAAGTGCCGGATTTGGCTCACGGCCCAAAGTAGCCTTTCGGGCTCCGTTCTCGCACCTAGTGCACCGAAATCACCCGAAAGCTTCCAAACTTCGCCGGAACTATTCTTATGGCCTTCTAAGCCAACATACCTCGTAACTTCAAGACTTTAGAAGTTCGATATGCTACATTCTCCCCACCTTAAAAGAGTTTCGTCCGCGAAACTTACTTGCTTCGCGAACTCACTCCCGAACTCAATTTATTTAGTTTTAGGGGATTCCAATGCACTTTTTATCTTCGGAGCGGCCTTTCACTAAATAGAATCATTTACAGGCCCATCACGAAGAATGTGAGACTAGTTTCACTCACTTTTGCCAAGTACAACATCAAAAGTGCATTACGGCTCAACTTCACCTCTCCCGTGGCTGTCACTATTCAAGTGTCTCCTAGAGACCACTTATCTCAAACCTTCACTTGCCACGGCTAATTCGGCCTCGTTGCCGCAACCAACTCACACGAACGCTTTGTTCGTGGCTCGAGGCCAACTCATCAACAGAGTTATCGGCCAAGTCATTCTCCTCAATCTCTATGGGTGGACCAATAGTCACCAACCCAACGTCGGCCTATCGCCTAAACTTGTCTCGATTACGCTTAGCGTTCTTTACTAGCGTAGACCCAATCAACATTCTCGGGCGAAATTCTCTCTTGGGAATTCGCACACACTCCAACTAGGAGCTATCAAGACCCCAAACCATAACCAATTCTTGGGTTGGGTCATTCTCAGTCTCTCGATGCATTCTCGATCTTAAAATCCAAACACGTGGCATTTCCACGTCCTCGGGTCCAGGCTCAGACTACCGTCCTGACCAAAACTCTTGCCCTATATACCTATAGGTATCGGGCCGCTGCCACTAGCAGCTGACTGCGCCGGCCAAATGGGCCGAGGCTCCACAGTCCACAATAGGTCCAGGCACGGGTCGTCCCAAGCACTACCCGCTATCGTCGTCCTATACGACATGCTCTACAGAGCTACACACTCTATCGGCTCCTAAGCACCTAGTGCGAGCCATCAGCCCTACGAGTGATCCATGGC
The DNA here is from genome assembly GCA_025177825.1 of Aechmea fasciata. NCBI lineage: Eukaryota > Viridiplantae > Streptophyta > Magnoliopsida > Poales > Bromeliaceae > Aechmea > Aechmea fasciata. Next base: position 1,728,596 of record CM045932.1, on the reverse strand, counting down.
CCGCTTCACACTTAGCCCAGCTAAAGTGCTACTGCCAACTCACTCACCCGGCTGAAACGAAACCGCACTCCACGAGTATCTGTACTCGCGCGCTCTATACGCCACTCTAGCGTTTTACGCTAAGTTTCAGCTTTGGCACGGTCTCTTTCGCGCATCGTCCTCTAAGCGACTTTTCTAACCTCACATAGAGGTATCACTTGGCCCACGGCCAACTTCGCTCTAACACGAGTCTTAATCCTCGTCTAGGAAGCACTACTAGCAACTTTGCTAGTGTCATTTCCATTCCACACCTGCTCCAGCGGGTAGTACGCCTACCTCACACGCATGCCCGGGTATCTACCGACCCGCCCAATGGTTCCTACTATGAAATGCACAACTAGTAGCAACTAACCAATGATCATGGCATGCAATGAACCCACTTACAATCATGCAAAAGCATAATGATTGCTTAATAAACTCATACCTGCCCTCGTCAGTATCGGCAGGTTCCACCACTCGAGTCGCGCGTCCACAGCCACCTGGCACTCGCCGCGAACCCTCCGGCGGGATCATCCTCAACGGCCGCTCTCCTTGTGGACACTCGTCCCGCATACGGCCGTGTAGCCCACACTTGAAGCACATGCCCTCACGCGCTCACACCGCTTTGTGGGAAATGAGGACCTCCACATATAACACACTCCGCCGAGGACCGAACGCGATATGTCCCCGAGCTCGAGATCGCGAGTGCGAACTTGTCGAAGTCCTTCGGGAACTTGGTCGACCGGCGGATCCACCCGTCGATCGTCCTTTCCCTTGTCCAGTATGACTCACGCTCCTCCCGGAGGAACGCGTTGCCTTGCTCTATCCATAAGGCTCGATCTAGGACTTCAGCAAAGGTCTGCAACTGGAGTATATGCACGGCCTCAAAAAGATCTGGCTGAAGTCCACGCACAAAGCTATCAGCCTTAGCCTTGTCATCCCGCACCACATCCGGGACACAATGCACGAGGCGAGAAAATTCTCGCTCGTATTGCCTAACCGAGCGCTCTCCTTGCCGCAGCTTCCAAAACCTGTCATGGAGCTTTCTTTTCTCGCTATCGGGGAAGTAGGTCGAGAACAGCATTCCCCGAAACTCTTCCCATGCCATAGAAGGGAGATTAGGCGATCGGCTTTGCCGAATGTCCTTCCACCACGCCTTCGCTGACTGCTTCAAGCAATGCACAGCTAGCGGCACCTTGTCTCGCTCTAAGGCGTACATCTCCTCAAAGAGGGTTTCCATAGCGTCAATCCACATCTCCACGATCCATGGATCGGCGTCCTCTCCGTCAAAGGTAGGCGGATCGAGCTTTCTGAAAGCCATTAGGGCCGCTAGAGCCCGCTCCTGCTCCGCCACAACCTCTGAACCAACAACGGTCGGGTCGCCCGACCCCGGCGGAAACGCTTTCGCCGCGACCTTCGGCCGTCCTCGACGAGCCGCGGCGTGCACCACCGATCTAACGTCTCTTGAGCCGCTTCATCTGCTCCTCCCGGCGCAGCGCCTCTCCCGCCGCGCCGCACCAAGTCCGCTTGTTGCCACTCCCACGAGTGAGGCCAACGGTCACGGCTCGAGTCTCCGCTCGCGTCAACTTGCTCGGGACACCACTTGTCCCCTCCCGCGCCGATCCGGACGAAGATCGCCACGCGGTGCCATCGTCTCCTGAAACACGACAACTCGATTAGTTCTTGACCACCTTGGGTCGAACACGAGACCACTAACACCGGCTCAAAAGCCAATCAGGCGAAAGTCAACTAGGGCGTCCATTCTCGTCCTTAGGTTTCATGTTGTCGCGCGCCAACATGAACACCCTCAGTCGAAGACGAACGACACCTCAAATCTACCTCTAATATCCTTCTTAGAGGTTACACAACACGACCAAATCCATACTACTTTCGCCACGAATCACGAGTCCTCGTCTCTCACGAGCCTTAACCTCTAAGGTTTTACTAACCTAAGGTCTCCTAGGTTCAACTAAGCCATCGCCCCATTCACTACTTTATGCTCTGATACCACTTTACCTGTCACGCCCCGTGCCCGCCAATTCGGTCGGATTCGGGGGCGCCGACAGACCGCCGAACGGACAGAGTTTCCCCTGTACGTTCAAGGCGTCGCAATCAATACAATTACAAGAGGTTCCAAACAGGAACAGATATTACAATCAGATTGCATAAGGAAGTATCATAAACATAAAACAGCTACATGCTATTACAAACATTCAACCCAGTTTACATTTTATACGTCACATTTTCTTTTGCTTTAAACTTCCTAATACAATCTAAATTAAAACATGTTATTACAAATTTAATACCTTCCTGTTCTTTCGCTTTCCACTACCCAGGCTATGCGACCGGGGTACTTCTATCTCGATCTCTGGTAGGCGCTATCTGCGAGCTACGCCTTGCCTCGCCTGCCGCTGCGCCCGCTCACGTGTGTACCGCCCCAAAACCACAACACGGGGGTGAGAACTATTGTCCATAGTTCTCGTGGGTACGGTCACCCAAGAGAAAAGCTCGACCAATAGGTCCAAGGAGGCACTGCAGATATGTTAGTCCAAAAACATATATAGACATATAATTTGCAACTAACATAAAAACCTGCCTCGCAATATGCAATATGCAAATCATTACTTAGCTCTTAGCTTTTCTTTACTTTATTGCTATTCTTTACTTTAGCTTTTTCATTCTTACTTAGCTATTCATTAAGTTAGCTATTTACATTCTTACTCTTTACTCTTGGCACATATGCTATTTAGCAAATACTTCTAAGGTCCACTCTACCTTAGCCCACTATGCCAGGCTCGGTCTTGAGTCAATCTCTTGCGGATAGTCCGCGCACCGTCTGGCTCGAGGTGATGGACGTCTCGCAACACCTCAGCTTACGACAGCCTGCCGCCCTCTGTGACTCAGCCTCTTAGCGGCGAAATCGTCGCACACGCTGAACCCGGCTCGAGTCACTTGACATAGCCATTCTGGTGGCGAACACGGCGTCCTTACCCAGCGAGGACTAGAGTCAGGACCTAACCATCTGGCGGCGAACTAATCGCACCTCACCCAACAATGGTTCGAGTCGTGTCTCAGCCACCTGGCGGCGCACGTATCGTACTTACCCAGCAATGGTATTTGTCACACTCACGGCGGTCTGATCCTCCACCGGCTCAACCGGTATAGAGCTCAACTCGGCTTACCCACCCGGCGGCGAAATCGTCGCACAACCGCCACGTCAGTGGTATAGCCCTGGACGGCGAAATCGTCGCACACGCCCGACACCCACTTGGTGTCCATTTCTCGGGATTCCATGAACCCGTTCCACCTAGCTTGAGGGTTAGCTAGGCCCTAAAGAGACGACCCTCTAGGTCCATTGTCTTTACCTCCTAGGTCTACTTGACACTAGGGTTCACTCATCATCACATAACCTAGGTTGACTTAACTCTAGGTTCTATGTCCTTCCATCTCGACCTATGTTTACTAACACTAGGTCCACGATCCTCTTTAACTAACCTATGTCCTTGACACTAGGTTCACTGTTCCTTACCTAGATCCATTTGACTCTAGGTTGCTATAACCTATGTTCATTACACTAGGTTAGATGTCATTTCCTAGGTCCACTTGACTCTAGGTTTACTACAACTTATGTTCTTTACACTAAGTTGGATGCCACTCGATCTATATGTGTATTAGTCCATGACTCACATTCTTCATTTAGCATTCTTATACTTTGCTCTCTTATGTCTACCAGTTCATTTACATGCATGTTTCTATTATGCTAAGCCCATGTTCTTGCAACATTCTCTACTTAGCATTCTTTGCCTCATTATTTGCCTCATGCTTATTCATTCCCTAGCATTTCTATATCATGCTCATTCTCAGCATTTCACACTAGGTTCTTTAACATGCATTTCTACTTATGCATTTTACACTATGTTCTTTAACATGCAATTTCTATACATAGATCACATGCATCAACATGAAATTATGTCTCTTAGACATACAGGCGACCTAGTCGCTTCGGTAAACACAACCCACCTCAATTCGCACTCCGATTGCTCGTCGACACTTGCAACCGCCGCTGCACCTTTGACCGGTTCGGCACGAACTCGCACGACCAACCAAACGGTCTCCGAATTGCAATCCGAGACTTTGTGCCGTTGCCCCACGCCTTTAAGTTAGTTCCGTTTTCATGAATTTAGGGCTCCTATCTTGCGTCTTTGCGGACATCTGGTAAGAATATATTAAATAATTAATATCTTTGTACTCGCTCGTCGGATCACCGAACCGAGCGCGCCAACGCGTTCGTTAGGCCCTCAATTAGGTTTACATGGGGTCAAATGAGATCAATCTCATCTATTTCTAAAAACCCCCAAATCGAACCCTAGGTTTGCATCTGTGCAAAACCCACCGATAAATCCGTAGATTTCGGCCTCGATCTTCTATTTAGCATCAAGGGGTTCCAATCTAACCATTTCTAGGGTTTTTAAACCAAGCCCTAAGAAATCACCATGAGAGGGAGCTTAGAAGCTTACCTTTACAAGCTTGTTCCAAGCCCGCGGGAGAGGAAGAAGATGGCCAAGAGGACCTCCATCTTCATCTTCTTCACCATCTCCATCCTCTTCTTCTTCTTCTTCTCTCTTTTCTTCTTCTCCTTTTTCTTTCCTTCCCCGTCTGGCCGACGAGAAAGAGAGGGAGAGAGTTCTGTGAGGGAGAGAGGGAGAGAAAGGGTTTTAACACCCTCTAATCACTTAACCCCCTGCCAAATTGCACTCTAGCCCCTCAACTTTGCAATATTTGAAACAGCCCAAACTGGGCATTTTCTGCGCTCAGGGACCGGTCTCCCTAACCCAGGACCGGTCCCAGAGAGCCTTGCTCCACCCTGCGCAGCTGGGGACCGGTCTCCCCCTTACGAGACCGGTCCCAGAGAGCTTTGCGCCACTGCAGCACTGGGGACCGGTCTTCCCTTAAGAGACCGGTCCCCAGAGCTGCTCTCGCGGACGCCCTTCGGGGACCGGTCTCCTTTCCAGGGACCGGTCCCCTCAGGGACCTTCAGCCTACTTCAAGGACTTAGCCAAATTTTCAGCTTTTCCGTTTCTTCTCCGTTTCAACTCACTTTCGGCCCGTTCGACCTCCGATTCGCTTGAAATCGCACCGAGACTCCCCACACATGATTTAGATCATGTCCACATCATCATTTCACCCGCGCAAGTGCCGGATTTGGCTCACGGCCCAAAGTAGCCTTTCGGGCTCCGTTCTCGCACCTAGTGCACCGAAATCACCCGAAAGCTTCCAAACTTCGCCGGAACTATTCTTATGGCCTTCTAAGCCAACATACCTCGTAACTTCAAGACTTTAGAAGTTCGATATGCTACATGGTATCTGAGCCAATTACCAGCCGGAGGTGTTAGATGAGCCTTGGCTGAGCTAGGGTCGGAATGACAAGGCTATCGAGATGATTCTCACATCGCCTAATACTTATGAGTCTGAGCCTAACGAGGACGTCAACGTTTAAAGGGGGGTGGAATTGTGAGACCGCAGGTCCTATATATATATAAGATATAATAGGACTAAGCTCTTAATCAGGCTTAAGCACTTTGGGCAGTGACTAGGCTCAAGAGGTTAAGAGAGTTAAGCGTGCTAGGACGGGAGTAATCCTAGGATGGGTAACCCCCTGGAAAGTTGGGGCATCACAATATGCAACACGAGGACTTCCTAGGGATCACCCATCCTAGCGCTAGTCTCGCTTAAGCACACTTAACTGCGGAGTTCTGATGGGATGCGGTGCTTTAGTGCACTAGGCGATGCCAGATTCTAAAGGTGGCTCCTATAGGTTCAAGAGGTGGCTCACACCAAATTCGTTGGTATAGCACTTTATCCCATATAGTACTTAGCTCTCACATTTCTGACGGATATTTGGCTCTGATACCAATTGTAACGCCCCAATTTGAATGTATTCTACTCATCCATCAAACTATCCCAAATTGGACTATTTTTAATGATTGATTGGATGGAGTTGCTAGTTCAACAATTAAATGTAATTCAAATAAGTTAAAATTTTGTTAGAAAATATTTTCTTACAAAGAATGGTGATTTTGACTAGACTTGATAAACGGATGAATTGAATAATCCGTAGGTCGACTATTATATTCGTATGTCATATAGGTATGAATAAAATTTATCCATAAATTTTTGAATAGTCAATTTTTTTTTCCCCTACGCGCCCACAAGCGGGGACGAGTATGCAGGTTACCTGCAAGACTTCTTTTTTCGCTCCTATACTTTACAAATCAAAACATATATATATATATATATATATATATATATATATATATATATATATATATATTGCTATGCTATCAATAGCACGAACCACTTGGTGCTACCAAGTTTTCCACCATTAGATTCACCCTTTGATGATTTTTATCCGTTAGATCATACTATTCAACCAACCACCCACTTAACCCTAAGGGGCCCACATCATCCTAACCGCACATCTATCAATTTAATGGTCAAAAACTTGGTAGCACCAATGACTTGGTGCTATTAATAGTGTAGTAGCCTAGTTATATATATATATATATATATATATATATATATATATATATATATATATATATATATATATATATAGATGTGTGATTAAGATGATGTGGGCCCCTAAGGGTTAAGTGGGTGGTTGGTTGAATAGTATGATCTAACGGATGAAAATAATCAAAGGGATGGATCTAACGGCAAAAAACTTGATAGCACCAAATGTATGGTGCTATCGATAGTATCCCACGACTCTATATATATATATATATATATAGTCCTATGATGCTTGTAAAAGCACTAAGCATTTGGTGCTTGTGAATTTTTCGTTAGATCTACGACTTTGATTATTTTCATCCGTTAGATTATACTATTCAACCAACCACCCACTTAACCTAAGGGGCCCACATCATCCTAACCACACATCTATTACTTCAAGGGCTAAAAACTTACAAGCAACAATGACTTTACTTAAAAGCATAGGAGCTCAATTCTATATATATATATATATATATATATATATATATATATATATATATATATATATTAAAAGCATGCATAACATAATTTATTGATGAAATATCACAACATACAATAAACAATATAAAATTTTAAAATGCATAAGTTATATATAAAAATATTTTATCATTCCAAAGTTTTGAGATACAAAATTATTTAAGTTTTGTGATTATATAGTCAATATTATAAAGATTATACCTTTTTAATTAAAGAATATATATGCAGTATTGCAGTTATTCGTAAGTATAAGCGTGTTGTCCAAAATGCCCACAATTTAATGGATACCCACCAATTTTACTTAAAACTTTTTTGGGTAGGAAAAACTAGTACTCGTATCCATAATTTGCTAGTAATATGCGGATACTGTAGAGACCTGGAATTTTGCACCTGAGGCTTGTCGACAGCTCTGGAGAGTGTCGGGACAAGTCCGAGTCGCGTTGGCGCCAAATGGACGCCCAACGGACCTTGTGGGAACTCGAAAGCGGCGTGTATCTTGAGAATCTGCAAAACTGTGGATTTTCTATGAGTTGTACCGGTACAAATTGGTGGCTATACCGGTACAAATTGATGGCTATACCGGTACAACGGGGGTTTTGTACCGGTACAGCCCGGCAGCATGGTGCAGTTTGACTTTTTCCTCTCTTGTCACATCACCCCTCACCTCCCTTTTTCATCAGCAGAGAGAGAGAGAAGGAGACTTCTTCCCCTTCTTCTCCTTCTTCCTTCGTTGCTGCTGCTGCTGCTCCTGCTCTAGGCGACCAGGGGTGGAGGAGCTCAAGAGTGAAGCTCGAGCTTCGACGACGACGACGAGCCGACTTGCGATTTCAGCGTGCTTTCGACGACAAGACGCTGCGAGGGAGCTCGGCGTGCGTGCGGGACCTTCGACCGCGACCCAGCGGCAGACCTAGGGCTCGTTTTGAGGTGGGTAGCCCATCGAGTTTCCCTCCGTTACCTTTAAATCCCACAATTTTCGGACTGCTGCTGGCAGCACCGTCGACCCGCGGCGTTTTGACTCGTACTTTGTGTAGGGAGGTCGAAACGCGACGAAATTGGCGGCATTGGATCGGCGACTTCCAGACGATTCCAACGGTACCTTACTCGCTGGATTTGGTGCAGGTTTGCCCTGTCGAACTCAAGTTTTACTGAGCCGCTGTTTGCCGATTCGAAACTGAAGTGCAGAGTTGCTGTTTTCCAGCGTCGACCGTCGGTGTTTCGCCTCGTCCTCCGCGCAGGGAGGTCGGATCGCGTCGAAACTTGCGCCATTAGATCCGTGACTTCGAAATGAAGATTTTGAGACCAAAATCACTGAATTTGGATAAGGTTAGCTTAATCGGAATTAAGCTTTTCCTCAGTGCTGTTTTCCGGACAGAATTGTGAAAATCGTGTTTTTTCTGGTTTACTTCTTCGCAGCGGGGACCTCGGCACTTGGCGGATCAACGGAGGTGATCGAGGAGGACCCAGGGCACTCCTCGCTGCCAGGGAATTGCGATCGAGGTGGGATTTCATCGGATTTTTCCTAAGTCTTAGTCGTCGACATGTTTAGTTTCAGTTTCGACTAGTATGTGATAGCTCGAATGCTTGGATTAGTATGTGAATATCTGAAATGGAGCATGCTTAGTAAATACTTAATTTTATACATGTTTGGACTTGGATTTGACTTAGGAGAAAACCACGATTTGGATCGTCACTTGTATACACTACCAGATTTAGCTCTAGGAGCCGGGTTGTGTCGTATCATCGCCGGGGGAGTGCGATGGATACCCAGGGTAGTGTAGTGTACTTGTACGCTCGTGCTGAGATGCCGAGCCTAGTTACAGTGGACGCTCGTGCTGGGATGCCGAGCTTAGCCACAGTAGAGTATAGACTGTTGGTGTTGTCGGGAACCGTCGGGGGTTGACGGTGGTCCTAGAGTTCTGTTCGGTTTACAGAGTGTGCCTTGGGCACGGGGTGTATGAGTGGTTGACCCTGTTTACTTGACTTTTGCCTGTGAGAGCTAGAATGATATTGACAGAGATACTTGACAGAGACACATGTATACTCGCGTGGGTCGCTCCCAGCGAATGCCATTCCGGAATGAGGTTTCAGTGCGATGTTGATTCGCAGTTCCAGTTTGAGACAGTTCTTGAGCCGACACCTTAAAGGCGGTGTACGGCGTGGCTAGATACTGGGGGTGGGCTGTTTGGGCGGCAGAGTGAGACGATCGGTGACCGCCGTTTTACCTTCAGTGAGGTTGTGACTTGAGTAAAGCCTAGTTGAGCGAGACGGGTATGTTCACGGTGCGGAGAGCTTGCTCCGCCGGTTGCTTTTGAGATTTGGTGTAACCTTAATAGGCGAGACGGAGGGTAGTTCCAGTCTCGAGAGAGTATTCTCCGCCAGATGCTCTTGAGCCACGGTGTCCTCGCTAGGCGGGACGGGTGCTTTCACAGTCCCTCGTAAGATTGGGTCAGCTTTTACTTATTCTACAGAGGGTGGTTTAGAGCAGGATAGTATAGGGGTTTTTAGCTGTCGAGGGTTTCCAGCTTCTTTTACTTTCTTGCTTACCCCGTAGACTTAGTGGGTGGACCGATGTGTTTAGGGCGGTACCCACTGAGGACTACTTGTTTTTATAGTAGTTCTCACGCCCTCTTTCTTCCACCTTTGTTGCAGGGCCTTCATTGCAGTGCGCTCCTCCCGAGTTGGATCGAGGCAAGGGCGTTGCGAGTTAGAGCCCTTCCCGCGTGTTGCTGAGTTAGAGGACTTCCGCTGCAGGTAGTGACAGTTTTTGGGTTTGGACGCTTTTGTACATACAGTTGAACTCGCTGGAGCGAGTAGTGTGACTTTTGTTTACTGTGATTGTATGTATTTAAAGTTGTCATTTCTCCTACCTGTTTGTTTATAGTTTATTTCTACGTACTCGTTTGTAGCATTGTATGTTTTTACAGGTACAGCTACGCTTCGTATACAGAAGAAATTCTTTTGTATACGGCGGATTTGTCGGCGTGCCCGGTGAATATGCAACCCGGGGCGTGACAGATACCCGTGAGTATGTATAGAGATTGTAAGTCTAACTTTGACAGAGACTAGAATACTTCTGAAAAGCAAACCGATGCTTTTACTTCCGCACCATTTTCAGTGATGGATCATCAAAACTGAAGATCGGCGCCATTACACGAGCTAGACTATTTGAAGTTCACAAAAATTGAATTTTATGATTTTAAGACATCATTTAGGTAAAATGATCGAAGCGGATAGCCCGCTATTTTTCTCTCAAAAAAAAAAAAAAAACGGATAGCTCGCTATCTTTCTTATTTTTGAGAAATAGGTAGCAAGCTACATGCTTCATTCATTAAGCAAAATGAACTGAGCATACAATATGGAAGCAGCCAGGGCTTCCCAGAGAACGAGTAAAAGAAAGAAGTAAAACAGGAAGACAAAAGGAGAACAAAGCGATAAACAAAAAAAAGAGGAGGGGATTTAGAAGGGAGCTAACGGAAGGATAGAAGCATTAGGCCAAAGGCCAAATAGCGCATCATCGCAGAGAGTTCCAGTCGTTTAGCAAAAGTTTGACACGTTCCAAGGACCGGAAAGCATTGTGCGTGATTCCTCGGAAAATGACGTTGTTTCTATCTGTCCAGATCACCCACCAGGTCGCCGCCAGGAGGGTCAAGCCTTGTGTCCTCGAAGAGTGAACGATGTCACACGATCCATTCCAAAGAGTGTTGACGCCGGCCATGCTATCTTCATATGTACCCCATCCTTCCATACTAAGGAGCATATACTTTACATAAACACATGTGCAGAATAGATGATCACAACTTTCCGTTAGTGCCGCACAGAAAACACAATGCTGGTCAACAAGTATTCCACGTTTGAGTAGTCTATCAGCAGTAAGTAGTCTCTTTCGTAGCAGCAACCAAACAAAGACTTTGATTTTGAGCGGGAATTTGAGTTCCCAGATATAGCGATTCGTCGGGGCACGCTGTCCCGCGTCAGTGATGAACTGGTAGAGGGATTTGACAGTATATAGTTGATTGGAGGTCCACCTCCATTTGATAGAGTCCGGCCTGTCGTAGGGGCAATGGCCTCGGAGCAAGTCTTTAAATGTCATTAGCTGTCTGCGACTTTCAATGGACTGTGACGGTGAGAAGCCCCGACATATAAAACGCCATCTCCATCCGCAATGGTTCCAGCACTGAGAAACACATACCTCAGTGCTGGAACCGTTGTATACCCGGAAAACGGGTACGAAGGGGGGTTTCCCCTATCCAGACATCATTCCACATCCTAATGTTTCTTCCGTCACCAAGCTCGTAAGTCACTCCACAGGCAAACAAGTCACGACACCGGACCACTCCTTTCCACCACTGCGAATAGGGAGCAAAGGCTCTGCCCTCAAGTAATGGCCTTCTTCTGCTGTAGCAAAGGCTCGCTATCTTTCTCTTAAAAAATAAAAAAAGATGGTATTTGCCTATTGACCATGTGTTGTCGAATTCATCATATATTAATCATATAAAATTGTCAATATTTGAACCGCTTGAATACAAAGCAAATAATATCCAAAAATTACAAAATTTGATTCCTAAAAAATATAAATAGTTTAGATCATGTTTAGAAATGTCGATGGTCTTCAGATGCCCCGTTGCGGAAACCAATGACCTCATTTTTTTCTTTTTCTGTAAACAGGATGGCCGAGTAAAAGTTAAAATAGATGAATGGATGATGGATTCGTGAAAACGCTACACTCAAAGAACAATTTCTCATTGCCAAATGAAATTTATTTTAGTGTTCTTATTATGGCTTGTAAGATTTGCACACACAGCAAGAATATTCACATTAATTAATCTACATTATCTTAATTGGTGCTAAGGATAGACTTCTTGATGATGAACAATGAGTTTATTTGATCACAATGACTGTCGTGAATATTAGTCATGTAATATTTGCTAACTTTTTTTGTGGGGTAAATTTCATGTTTGGTCCTCAAACTATGAGTCTGGTGAAACTTTGGTCCTCAATTTTTAATTTGTTATAATTTTTGGCTTGAATTTAAAAAATTGTTGCAATTAAGTCCCAAACTTAACTTAGCTGGCTAATTTTTAATAGATTGTTAATGTAGAAGCGACGTGAAGGTGTTGTGATTGATAATACATCAAGAGTAGTTAAGATGCTACATTCCTTTTGCATCAATGATGCATCAATATATAGTCAACTAAATTAGATTATGGGACTTAATTAATTGATGTAATAATTTTAAAAGTTTGGGCCAAAATTGCTACGAATTAAAGTTTGGGACCAAGATTTCACCCACCTTATAGTTTGAAAACCAAACGTGCAATTTGCCCTTTTTCTTAAATTATCATTTGTGATGCACCTGATTTGTATTTCTCAGACGAAAAAATTAGTTAATTCCATAGCCATATTAAGTACGCATTTAAAGTTGTTTCTTCATAACTTTTTAGTATTTATTTTTTGTCTACAAAGTCATCACTAATTTTCAAAGCTTTTACTTCTAAGCTATTTGAAAGTTGTTTTGCTTATGCACTAACATTTGATTCTTCTTTCGGCAGAGTAAATGCGCAACGAGATCAATGCACTGAATTTCTAAGCACTACAATCTTTAAGAACTTTCACTACCAATAAACAATAATGGCCGAGGTTGCAATACTTTTAGCCATTCAAAAGCTTGGTCTTGCATTAGGTACAGAACTGCTGAACCAAGCTAGCTCTCTATTTTCACAACAACTAGCATCATTGGCAGAGCTCCCTAATAGTATGGAACGCATGAGCCGTGAACTCCATGTGATGCATGGATTCCTACTTCACATCGATAAGGTAGATAGCAAAAATCAAATCCTACAAGCATGGATAGAGGAGGTGCGAAAAGTCGCATATACTATTGAGGATATTGTGGATGAGTATATCTATCTTATAGTCCAAGATAAGCAACGACAAGGTGGACTAGTTGGTTATATGAAACAAGTGTTGAAGCAACCAAAATCGTTTAATATCTTGCCTCGTATTGCCTCTCAAATAAAACAAGTAGAGAACGGCCTTGACCACCTCTCACGCTTAAAAGATCGATGGATTCAAACAAGTAGTATTGGGCATAGTAGTAGTTCAGATAATGTGAGCGAATTGACACAACATCTTATGGGAAGCTCTTCTCTTTTCATGGATGAGGAAGAGCTCGTAGGGATCGACAAAGACCGAAGTATTTTAACTAATTGGTTGAGATCTGAGAAAATAGATCTCTGCATAATAACAGTGTGGGGTATGGGCGGACTCGGAAAAACTACTTTAGTCACCAATATTTATAAAAGAGAGAGTAGAAACTTCAACTGCCATGCCTGGATTTCTATATCTCAAACTTTCAAAGTTGAAGATCTTCTTCGAAAAATGACTACTGAACTTTTCGGCGACCAAAATATAGTTCTAGATGACATTGCCACCATGGATGATAGACAGTTAAAGGAGAGAGTAAGAAAATTCTTGGAGCAAAAGAAGTATCTAATTGTACTAGATGATGTATGGGTCCCAGAAGCATTTTATGTATTGCGTGATTCTCTTGTCGATAATAAGAAAGGAAGTAGAATACTTATTACAACCAGAATTGCAGAAGTAGCATCACTTACAAAAGAAAACTATAAGCTTGAACTCAAACCTTTATCCGATCCTGATGATTGGACACTTTTCTGCAAGAGAGCATTTTGGAATTCTGAAAAGCAAGAATGTCCTCCGGAGCTAAAAAAAAGTGCAAAAGATATTGTGGCCAAGTGCGAAGGGTTGCCATTAGCTATTGTATCACTAGGCAGTCTCCTGTCCTTAGGAGAGAAGAGTGAGACTGACTGGACGCGAGTTTATAATCAGCTTAATTGGGAGCTTGCAAACCACCCAAGTCTTGATCCCGTGAGAAACATCTTGAATTTAAGCTTCGACTGTCTTCCAAGACATCTAAAGAATTGCTTCCTATCTTGCAGCATGTTCCCAGAGGATCATCTTCTTAAAAGAAAATTGCTTATCAGGCTATGGATTGCAGAGGGTTTTGCGGTAGAAAGGGGATCAAGCACGGCTGAGGAAGTTGCAGAAGGATATATCAAGGAGCTTATCCGTCGGAGCATGCTGCAACTGGTTGAGAGAAACCACTTTGGTAGGGTAAGGTATTGTCGGATGCACGATCTCGTGCGCGAGTTGGCTGTCTCTTTATCTAAAAATGAGAAGTTCCATGTTATTTATGAGGATAACAGGATGGAAAGGGTGGTCGATGCTAATGCTCGTCGCCTTTCTGTTCTCAAATGCAGCAATGATATTGGAGTCAACATTGATCTACCACGGCTACGAACCTTTGTAGCTTTCGACACTACTATGCCGTTGTCCTCATTTTTACCTATGTTTCCATCCAAATCAAGGTATATTGCAATTCTTGAACTGCAAGGCTTGCCTATTGAGGAGATACCTGATTCTATAGGAGACTTATTCAATTTGCGATACTTGGGTTTAAGAGAAACAAAGGTAAAATTACTACCAAAATCGATTGGAAAGCTTTCCAATTTGTTGACCTTGGACCTCTTTCGATCAGCCATACAAACGCTGCCTCGTGAGATCACGAATCTGAAGAAGTTGCGACACATGTTTGTTGAGAGGCTAAATGACCCAACCGGAGAAGCCTTTCGCTCGGCAAGTGGTGTACGCGCACCAAAGGGTTTGTGGAATTTAAAAGAATTGCAAACGTTGCAGGCGGTTGAAGCAAGTAGTGAGTTGGTTGGGCGACTAGCAAATTTGACCAACCTAAGAAGCTTTAGAATATGGAATGTAAAGGAAACCTACTCTGCACAACTGTGTGCATCATTATCACAGATGCGTAGTCTTTCCTACTTAAGCATTAATGCAAGTGATGAAAATGAGTGTCTCAATTTGAAAGGCCTGAATCTCCCTCTCCCGAATCTTAAAAAGCTTGATCTAAGAGGTAGATTGGCAGCAGAAACGTTGACGTTTCCTTTGTTCCGAGACCACATGAAAAATCTCCGAGAATTAGAACTCTGTTGGTGTCAGCTAACTGCGGATCCACTTCCGTCGCTCGCTGAGTTATCAAACCTCACTTTCCTAAGTCTTCGAAGGGCATACAATGGAGAACAGTTGTGCTTTTGCGATCAGCGGTTCCCTAACATGAAGAGACTCTGGTTGATTGACCTGCCGCAACTCCAACGAGTGAAGATAGAGAGGACAGCCATGTCAAACTTGGAAACTCTATATTTGAGAGGCCTCGAAAACCTAACAGAGGTCCCAGAAGGCATTGAATTCCTCACATCGTTGCAGGAGCTATTTTTGATTTATCCGAATCCTCAGTTGGCTAATAGTTTAGGAGGAAACGACAAACTTGGACACATCAGCTCCATCTATACACGCTAATCAAAATGCACTTGAAGTGGCCTCTTTTCATCTGGAGTCGCTCACAAGTAAGTTTCTACATCTCATACCCACACATTCTTTTACAAAGTTCACCAAGGTTTCATGTTTAACCCAAAACTACTTACGTACGACACATAAACTATGTTAGTATATATCTTATTTCTAATTTATTGATTTTCTCTCCTTTGATTTGATTTTTCTTCATTAATTTTTATCTCATTTGGATCCACAAGTATATGAGTAATATATTTTTATGAACTTAAATTCCATAATAAAATTCCTAGTTAGGCAATTGCTTAAACATTGTTTCTTTCAATACAGTAGTTCTGATCTTAAACATTGTTGCTTAAACATACAAATTGCTACAGCAGAGAAAATATAAACCAAATATATTCGTTGAAGTCCTAGAAAGAGGCTTTGCCAATTTATTGAAATTCACAATTTAAATTTTTATTGTAATGTATGCTTTCTATTGGCAATGGTCATATAAATTGGCTATTCATTACATATTCGATTTGTTTTCTTACTATATAATTTAAGTAATAAATTTACCAGTGAAACTGTACAGATATACTACGCATTTATCAATTATTTTTTTCCATCATCTGTTTCCTTACCATGAATCGAATTTCAATTTTTTTTTTTTTTCTATACTAGCGAAAGCTTGAATGCAACGCACGCTTTGTGCAAAAATAAAGGAAAAAAAATTTACCGACCATCCATAGAGCAAGTGGCATAGAGCTTGGTGGTTGGTACCCGACACCCAAGTTCGAATTCTAGTTGATTCATATTTCTAGCTAAGTTTATTTCTAAATGAAATAAATGAAGCAGGTAGTGTGCTACCTATCTCTAAAAAAAATATAAAAAAAAAATTTGAGATAGTTATACTTGTTTAATTTTAAAAAATTTATTAAATTTTATTTGTTTATAATTATCTAATCTGATACAAAAATAAGAAGAATTATACTAGATTTACTCAAATTTGGTTTATCTACTCAAGAGGTGACCTACTATTGAGTCATAGATACCCTGTCACCACGTATCTATCTAAATGGTATTTTGGTCTCTACATAATATTTATGCCCATAAGATTGTTTTTATCCAATTAAGGGTATTATAAATTTCTCAAATACCTACAACAATAATTGAAATTTAAATTGCATCCAAACGGTAAGTTTTATTTGGAAACAATATAAAAAAAACTTAATTATGAATCAAATTCAATTTTTTAAAATAAACTATAAATTTAAAATAGAACTTTCAGTTCAAATTCCAAATTTCAATCAAAATCAGAAAATAAAATTTGGCTTTAAAATTAAAAGTACAATTTATATTCAAATTTTAAAATTTTAATTCAAATTTTAAAATTAAAATTTTACATTACAATACCAAATTCAAATATTAAATTAAAATTTAAAATTTATAGAATACTAACAAATTTGGTATATACTACTAATTCTTTTCTAATATTGTCACATTAACTAATCCAAATCAGTAGCCTGTTCAGCATGTTAATTTATTTAAAATCCAACTATACCTTTTACTAATTAAAGATTAGATTTTAAATTTATGGTGTATTGAAACATTTCTCTTAATTTTAAAGTTAAATCATGTCAGTATGTAATAAAAAACTTTTGGAGAATAAAATCAAATAAAAATTTATAAGGGCATATTTCAAATATAAATGTATTTTCAGAATAGGATGGGTATTTTGAAAGAAAATTTGAGGGACCTAAGATTTGTATTGGCTCTCGTATACACACTTGCACGAGAAAAAGAAAATTAAAAATAAAAAATAAATAAACTTAAAAAATAATTTTAAAGAGTGTATTTTTAGGAGAAAATTTGCCAGATTTAAGATCTGTCTAATTTTTGTTCATTGTTTTGTATATAGTACAGATTTAAGATCTGACATAGAAGGTGTGATTTTTCTTCATTGGTCATCAATTCCTTCCATTGTCCTTCATACTGCACACACCTCACCTTTTTTTTCTTTCGGAAATATATAAATAATCTATTTTATAGTTGGAACTGTCCCCTTAGTTTCTTTCTTGTTCACCTATTTATTTTGTGGACGTGAAACTTGGTGCTTATTTTTTAATTTGTACTTTTCAATTTGTTCTTTTTTTTCAAATTTTTTGAGATTCAGGTGATCCTCTCCATGGTTTCTAGCCACCGTATGCAGTACTTCTCGGTGTCTGCAAGCTATGTCATCATTTGCATAAGCACTATTATTTGTTTGTGCTTTAGGTTGTTCCTATAAACTCTAATGGTGTTGTCGTATGTATTTTCTGTTTCAGTTTAGTTCTTTCAATCGCGTACTCTGTGTGTTGTTTTGCAATGTAATGTACAACGTATAATATGTTGTAATATTCGCTGGGACTTATTCTGTAAGAAAATATTATTGATAATAATGTGTTATTTTGTCGAAACATTTGCACCTGCACTAACTTGGTTTTTCATATTCTCGATGGATTTGCTTCTATTGTATACTTTACGAAAACTAACCAAAATACAATACAAGGAACTCTTACAATATGAGACAAATAGAAGCAACTTCTATCCAGTAGGAGACATTGATTGAGAAACTGGATATAAGTGGCAGGCTGGAAATGATAGTTTCGATCTAATGTGGGCATGCTGACTTAATCTATCAGTAATGGCTTGTCTACCTTATTTTGATCTTACAGATAGTTGAAAGAGTCTATATTATCCAATCACTTCGATACTCTATACAATTGCCATTCGTGCAACTCACTCACAGTTACACAAAAGCCATAAAGAATAATGTCTGGATTTCGAATCTCTTATTTCCAGTTAATTCGCAGAAAGCTCTGGACGAAGCACAGTTTCTCATAAGTTTACTTAGAAATGTACAGCCACACAATCATTAATTAATGTGCCTCGTTGGAGATGAACGAGAAATTGCTTATATACACCAATAGTTGTCTATAACATTTAATCCCTAGAGCAAGTGGCAAAGGTCTTGGTGGTTGGTACCCGAGACCCAAATTCGAATTCTAGTTGATTCACATTTCCAGCTAAGTTTATTTCTAAATGAAATAAACGAAGCGGATAGCGTGTTACCTATCTCTCAAAAAATATTTAAAGAGTTTTAATGTTGTCAATTCTGACATACTGGAGACTGAAGCCCCTCCATCTAGAGATCATTTTGCTAGTAACTTGGGAAGCTCCTTGTTAGTCTATACTCTGTGACATTCTACTATCCCTCTTTTAGCTTTTGTTGTTGTGTGTTTCTTCTATATTTTTGTCTCTATGTATTCCTTCATAGGGAAAGTTAAATAGGACTAACTTTCTAATTATTGCGATTACTTTCTTAACCCTTTTCTCAGTATTTTAATTGGATCTATTCTGTTGTAATCTCCATTAATTTGTATGGATCTTCCCATCTCAATAACAATGTAATGCAGATAAATCTCGTGGACTGATCATTAAATACCTGAAGAAGTCGGTGCAAAGTGAATATTTAGGCGACGACTAAACAGAAGCTTATCACATCATCCAATCTGCATTCTGAAAAACACGCAATTTATAGCAACACTTGAAGAGCTTATAAGAAAGTGGAGTACAACACTCAAAAAAGTTAACATTTGCTAATTAAAATCTATGAGCTCACTTTTAGTCTCATATTTACTTATATGTTTTACTTAAATAAATAAGCATATTCCACCTGTGACATTATTTATTTCATTCCGAAAAAATACATCATTGTGGATAACAACGTGCTCTTCCCATTGATCAATTACTACTACATGCCCTGCCCCTTGAGTAGTAAACAGAAACAGTGCTCAAAAAAACAAGTGCTGAACAAAATATTCATGCATCCAACGGCGTACCAAGATAAGATGCAAGTGGCATTTGTTTTACATTCACACACACACTACGAAGGAGATCCCACAGTTTGAGATCAGAATGCCTAAGCATGACCATCTTTTCCTCTTTTTCCCTTTTTTTTTCACTTTCCAATAAATAAACTGCAACTTTGGAATTAATTCTAGAACTCAAATGCATTATAGTTTCTTCACAAAGTACCTTAAAAAGAATGAAAACTAGAATAAAATGGTCCAATTTTACGGAGAAGGAAGGGTAGTTGTAAATTATGTTATATCACCAGAAATGTATATTACAAAGATCTTTCAACCATTTTGGACCCAAAAAAGGTAGCATGAAAACAATTTAAACAAGAAAAGTGATGCTACGAAATATAGTTAAGCAAACAGTTATATACAGCAGTAAGATAATATTGGCACTTCAAGTCTACTCGGGTAGTCATAAGAAGTGCAAATTACGCACATTTTACAGGTTGAACTTCAATAGCTATGTAGCTATTGGATTGCTTCCCGAGCAGAACATCAAAATGCAAATAAGCATTTCCACTATTTTACTTGAATTGATTGAATGCAAATGCAACTGTCAAAATTACTTTGGCATGGCAAGTAAGATCCATGACTAGTTCACCAGTTTCATCCCAAAACTCAATTTAAAATTACCTTAATCTTAGTAGTAAACTAAAAGTAGCAACAAAACTGTAACTAGGTAACTAAGCCAGCAAAGTTGAAATGCAGAAGCAAGATTAGTCGGGCTTATAGGCCCTAAAGCTGAACCGGGAGATATACTGTCACGCCCCGGGGTTATTAAGTAAGTAAAAAATACAGCGGAATTTTTTTTTTGAAAACCTGACCCCAAGGTATGCCAGATCCGCCACAAATACAGGGAGTCCACTGTACAAACGGACAGAGTCTCCCCTGTATTTGCACGGCGTCGCACATGTACAGAGTGTAGTAACTACAAGGAAACAACCACAAACAACATGAACATATTACAGATAATAATATTCATTCCACCATTCACTCAGGTTCACAACAGAGAGATGTATAAGCTGATAAACATAGTAATAAAACCTTTGAAATCTGTTTCCCACAAGGAAACCTACTCTTTTAAAAACACGCTACCACGAGGGGTAGAAAATCAGTTTTAATCACATAAAAACCATGTTCTTTATTACATTATAAAACCAACTAAACATCTCAATATCCAAAAGTAAGAACTGAACTGAACCATAATAAAAGTCTAAGTCATGCAAAGGATAAGGTAAGAAATAACCAACGAGGGGACGGAGCTAAATCGCGAACTAGACTCGCTCCTCACCAGCTGTCCCACTAACACCTGCAACGTCACCTGTAGAAGAAGGCGAGGGGTGAGAACATGTAAACATGTCTCCCCCTCCCAGTGGATACCTCGCGGAGATAAACACAAGTGGAGAAGATAGTAGTACAGTAGCTATGATAAACAAGTAAATGGAGAGAGATATATAGATATGAAACAACAGCTACTGTAAGTATGCGTCAACGGTACGAAAGTACAAAAATACCCAATCTGGAATCTGCTGCTCTGTTGGTCCGTAGACCTCAAGCCTATGCCCACTGTCACTCTGCCTGTGTACAACCCAAGATCGACCGGGGCCACGTGGTGCATATAACCCGACATCGATCGCCAGGGCTCACGGGTTGGTATGTCCAACCACTTTTCCGGAAAAGAACACCCTCTTGCAGTGGATCAGACCGCTGGTGTTCGTGAAATGCGTGTGTGTGTCTCGGGCGATCGATGCTGATATGCTCAATAGCCAAACGTCGGCAACCAGCCGACAATCTTGCCTCTCTGGGCGCACTGACCGTAAAGGTCGTCAAACTGTAAGGAAGTACCAGAACCGACCACTCAGGTCAACTAGGATGGAACAATTCAACATCCTCTCAACTGTATGCGAGTACTACTCAAGGAAACACAAGAACTGACCACTCAGGTCAACTAGGATGGAACAACTCAACATCCTCTCACTGTATGCAAGTACTACTGAAGGGAACTGACCGAACAGGTCACAGATGTCATAGGCTGACAAGAAGTCATCTACTCTACTCCTACACATGATACTAAATATGGAAACACTGAGTAGAGTAATACTGTAAGAAACAGGTGCAAGATATATCTAGGATAAATGATATAAACAGTAAAGGTGGAAGGAACGTCACCAAACGTGCACCACTGAACGGACGTCGAGTCGAAGTACCCACCTGTATTTCCGTAGATCTGATCTGTCAACTGTGGAAGCGAAGCAACTGGACCTACGAGAGGGTCCACCGGGTTAGCATCTAACCCACCAACACAAGTACTACTACTTATAATGCTCCACTAAAGAACCCACGGGAATCGGTTTCCCAAAACCGATTGCCGAAACACCCGGAAGTCCCGAAAACTGTACCGGAACTCCACTGTCGCTCACCCGTCATTTCCGAACCTTCGAAACGACGCGGGTGACCAGCCAACAAGGCTCAGCGACACCGTAAATATCTACTAAGAGTTTTCGGAAGAAATCCGAACCGTAAACACGTTCCCGTCGGCGAACTTTTGCCGAAAAACGTTCCGGAAATCGCTTTTCGATTTCCGTAAAGGCTTGGGACCTTGGACGATCAGTCCATGGGGTACCCACAGCACGTACATACTGCCAACAGGGTTACATAAATTTACAATTGCATAATAACACCTGAACAATCATGAAATCGCATTATTTCATGTAAAAATAGGGTTATTATGGGCCGTGCACGCAAACCGATGCTCGATAAATCGAGCCATCCCAGTCGCTGGAAGATTTCAGCGTGCCGGAGACCGTGCTCACCTTTCGGAGCACTTTCGGTCACTGTAGAACTCGCACGAGCGACGCGAAGTTCTGTAAACACTGCGTACAGCGCGTAAAGTTCACTTTTCCCGCTAACCGAGGCATCAAATGCCTAAGCGGAGGTGAGCATCGCGTTCAGCACGAAAAGGCGATGACCGTGCTCACCTCACTTGGTCAAAAAGACCCACTGTGGCCTCGGGAAACGTGCCTAAAGCCTAGACTAGCATGCTGTTAATAAAACACTGCTCACCTGACCCGAGGGAGCTAGGGTTGGCCGCCGGCCGCCCGGTCCGGCGAGGGTGCGGTGCGGCTCGGGAGGTCCACGGCAACCACCGGCGGCGGGGAGGGTGGCCGGAGGCGCGGCGGAGGAGATCAAATCTCCTCTTGCTCCCCGGCGCGGCGGCGGCGGGAGGTGGTCGGGACGGTGGCGGTCGGCGCCGGAGGTCGAGGGAAGTGCCGTGCTCCTCTCGGTGAGCGGCGGCGACGCCCGGAAGTCGAGGCGACTCGGCCGCTCCTAATCCCGAGCGGCGGCCCGGCGGCGGCCGGCGGTGTACGGGAGTGCGGGAAGCGCGCCGGAGCCGCACGTGGCGGGAAGAAGGATGCAACCCTCCTTAGCCGAAGAAGGCGCTTGGATCACCTTCTTCCCCGAGCTTGGCCAGACTGCACCAACAATGGTCGCGGCGGCTTTTCTTGCTCCGGCGATGCACGGTGACGGTGGGGACTGCCGGAGTTGCAAGCCCGCACCTTCTCCTTGCCAGAGGAGTAGATCCAAAGGTTTCTGGACTTCCCCTCTCTCTCTCGGCCAACTTTGTGGGTGTTGCGGCGGGGAGGAAGAAGATGGAGGAGGTGGTACAGCGGCGGTTCCGGCGGCCGGAGTTGCTCGCCGGAGGCCGGGGGCTCGCGCACAGGGTGGCAGGAGATGGGTAGAGGGCGGCTAGGGCAGTTTGGGCCGCTGTGGGAGGTGTGGGTCACTAGGGTTAGGGTTAGGTCAAGGAAACCCTAAAATACCATTATATACACATAGGCACTTTTGCATTTTAGCCCTCCACTCAGCTCTATTTCATCTCTAGTCCCTGCCAGGAGGTGAAATACGCGCATAAGGCCCTCGACATTCGAATTCGCGCGTTTCAGCGCATAAAATATAGGGCCTTTCGCATTCTTTTCGAATTGTCGTTTTTACCCCTCTGCGATCAACTTGCGATTCCCGAAGATCCGTCCGTCGGATTTCCGATCGGATCGCGCCAGCGCGTTCAGCACGTCGCGAACATCGAATCTAGCATCTTACTTCGTACGATTTGGTTTCGGATTCGTGAAGTATCAATCCCTCTTATTTCCTCCATTATTTCCAATTATAACTTTATATATGTATAACCGTTCAAACGCCTTTTTCTCGACAACCGTGAGTCGGAATCCAATTCCGTTAGTGCCATTGGTTCCAGAATAGTCGAGCCGTTCGAACCGAGCTATTGGAAGCCTATTTTCGGAGTTCTGTACGCACCTGAACCCATCCTCTATTCCCGGCTTATCCGGAAAACTAGAGTTACTATTCACTTAAGTCATTTTTCCGGGTCGCGTAACTTTTTCGTTTTAGCTCGTTTTGACCTGAAATTTGACGAGTGCTCTTGTAATTAAATTACACACAATAACATCGCCAACAAAAGGGTTTCTTTATTAAGACAAAAATGTTGGTTATTACATATACCCCCACCCTTGCTTGATCCCGATCTGCCATTCAAATCAACTTATCAGTTATACGGAAAGAACAAGATTGTTTAAGCATTACATCCGAAAGTTTGAATAATTATCATGACTAACCTTCCTGCGAAGATACACGAACCATGACCTGCAAGTTTACACGGTTAAGATTTCATTCGGATCAACTTGAAAAATGGAAGTATAATTATTCCGAGGAAATACAAAAACTTGATATGTTAAAAGAGCGCCAGTTTCTTACGACGCAGCAGGGGGAAAGACGGAAGGAGCTGAAGACGCGATTGTCACAAGTTATTCTGGATGAGGAAATTTTGTGGAAGACGCGGGCTAAGCAGCACTGGCTCAAAGAGGGCGATGGTAACACGAAGTACTTCCATGCCATGGCAAATGGAAGAAGAAGAGAAAACTCTATTGGAACAATTGAAGATAACGGCAGGTTGATCCAGAGGGACGAGGACATTAGGGATTACTTTTATACTCACTTCAAGGGTTTATTTGCACCAGCAGAGGGTGATAGACGGTCGTTCGGCGATTGGAGTGAGCTTTTTTCTGACAGGCCCTTCCTTAACCTTACCTGCCTAACCGTGCCGTTCTGCTTGGATGAAATACGAAAGGTGACCTTCGAGCTCGGCGGTGATAAAGCACCTGGACCGGATGGCTTCAATCTGAAATTTTTCCAGGTCTTCTGGGATAATATTAAGTCTGTAACAACCCACTCCCCCGTAAAGCGCGCCGAGTTCCGTCAAAATGAGCGGGACCCGGAGTGGAGCGAGTAAGTGTGGGTTCTATGTGCTTTGGAACCCGTGCGCAGCGAAGTGGGGTCTTGGAAAAGCTAAACCGCAAGTCTGGTGGAAATTCCCAAAACCGGATGCCACCAAGTGCAGTGGAAACCACAGATCGAGACCTGGACAAACCAAGACCGGACCGAGACGATGGGCCGCGTAACATGCAGAAAAATGGCTAAGTCCTTGGAAAACCAGATCGAGACGGACAACCGCCGAGACCGGACAGTGGACAGCGCGATTCGAGCAGTTTGTAATTTTCGCAAATGGAGGGGCTTTTTTTGGCAATTGTCACAACACAATATATACCCAATGGCTTCCTCTTCACAGCCATTCACTCCCAATACATCCCTCTCTCATTTCTCTCTTTCTCTCTCTAGAGATTTGCTCCTAGAGCTTGGAGAAGAAGGAGGAGAAGCCCAAGGAGGAGATTTTGGAGGCTTGGAGGTTCTAGAAGCTCTCCTACAAGGTGGATAGTGGGATAGCTTGGGCCAAGGTATGGTTTCTTTGGAAACCTAGGTTAGGGTTTGGATTTTCTTCCATGAAACCTAGAGTTTTTGAGTTTCTCTCATGTTAGAGACATGGTAGAGCATCAAGCTCCATGAAAATCCATGGATGCTTCATGAGCTCTCATGGTGAATCCTTAGGGCTTCAAGTAGATGCCCTAGAATTGGTTCAAATGGGTTTAGATGAACTCTAATAGGGTTAACAAGCTTTCCCTTGCTTGTTTAAGAGATCAAAACCTAGGGTTTCACATAGGGCTTGGTTGAGCACCCAAATTTGGGGCTTTTTGCCATAGAGGTTCTAGGGTCAAATTGACCTTGTAGAAACCTAATTGGGGGTATCCCCGACGCGTGGGACAACTCCGTTTAATTAAACGAAAAGCCTATCTATGAGTTGCTATGTAAGTTAGCCTGATGTGAAATCTGTTAACTGCGCAGATTGTAAAATAGGCCTCGGTTAGCTACGAAACTCGACGGGCAAACCATCCATAAATTTTAGAAGGTGGGTGGTGCATTCCAAGGACACCGAAATTCTTTCTAAGTCTATGTGTCACTTTTGAGCATTCTATATATGTTGAGCATAATGCATGATAGGGTAAATTATGAGTTATATTGCAATTTGTGAGTTCAAATGCATGAGATGTAATTGTATGAGATTATATGACAAAGAACAAGAACCCTATATATATGCATGCTAAAGAACAAGTAGTGTAATTGACAAGTGAATGTGACATTGGACATGTATTAGAGAATGTGACAAAGATGAGTCTAGAATACTTAGACAACATGTGTGGCATTAAAGTACAAGGACAAGAACAAGTAGTGTATATAACACTAGTATAGTCATGAGATTGACATTATGACAACAACCTTAGAGTTAAGGGTCATATGAACATAAGTTCTCCTTGAAGGCAAGGAATAGATTGAGATTTAGAATCCTTAAAGTTAAGGATTGATCGTACTCACCATATAGTCCTTGCTCGAGGGCGGTAGCTCCCCCTTCGAGCGGTGCGCTCCGGAGTAGGTCACCACTGGAATGAGTTTTCCAGGGGAATGAGTTTTCCCGAGGACGGTCCCAACGGGTCGATTGAGCCTCCCCGGTATACTATGGGATTTTGAGTTTGGTTGAGTCTTGTTGAGGGCGAAACCCACGGGTTAGCCAAGAGATTGGGTATTGAACTTATGATCTTGCATGTTTTACAGTTGAGCATATTGTCTTTACTTTCAAGCGTATTAGTTGCATTTGATAGTTTGGTTCTTATCTTACCTTTCTTTCTATTACGCTTGAGTTAGACCTAGTGGGAAAGTCGGCGTGGTTGGTTGCCGAACCCACTGGGAACTTTGTTGTAGTTCTCATCCCTCTGTTTCCACGGAGCTGGGACCGAGTGAGCCGGCCGACGATCGCGGGAAGGGCATCGCGCCCTAGGTAGAGACCGCTTTGAGTACTTTACTTTTGTTATAGTTGCATTACCCTTTTGTATCATCTTTTGTATTTGATGATGGTAGATGCTAATATCAAATGTATTTAAGCTTTATCTTTGAAGACTATGAGGTGTAGAAAGAAATGATGCAAAGAATGTAAAGAATGGTAGTCTTTTAAAGAATGCAAAGTTGTAAGAATTATGCATGTATGTGATTGCAATTAATCATGTTACTTGTATGTATTAATAGTACTTTCACTATTGGCTGTTGCTTGTCTTCGTGCAAGCCTTTGTGTATGCTTCCGCAAGTGC
This sequence comes from Aechmea fasciata, assembly GCA_025177825.1. Classification (NCBI taxonomy): domain Eukaryota; kingdom Viridiplantae; phylum Streptophyta; class Magnoliopsida; order Poales; family Bromeliaceae; genus Aechmea; species Aechmea fasciata. The sequence continues at coordinate 1,701,736 of CM045932.1, read as the reverse complement.
AAAATTTTATACTCTATCTGTACATGTTGAGCCTTGGGCGGATAGGGGAGACTCTGTCCGTTCGGCGTCTGTTTGACGCTCTCGAACCGGTCAAAAGGATCGGGCTTGGGGCGTGACAGATAAAATGGTATCAGAGCGGGTATAAAGCCAAAAAGTGAAAGCTTAGGATGGACCTAGGGGCCATAGGATTGGAAAGAACCTAAGGACCTAAGGAAACGTGAGTGACGTGAACAAGTATAGCGAAAGCATGTGATTGGGTTCCTGTCTTATGTCTCTAAGATGATTAGAGACTAACTTTAAGTTGCTATTTGTTTTCTATTCCTTGTGTTGTAACCGGCGGCCGACGACATGATACTATGGAATGTTAATGAATGCGCTTATTTGCTTTCGCCGGATTGGGTACATCCGAGTACGTGTTTAAGTATTAACGTGAGTTGCTTCATTTCAGGAAGCAATGGCACCTCGTGGTCGACCCCGAACAAGGTCGATGCCTGAGGAACCGAGTGCGGCTCCTGTGCAACCCGCAGCCGGTAGCAGCGGGGGGCTTGAGGAGCAGATGGCCGCGCTTATTGGCGTAGTGCGGCAACAAGCTGAGTCCGTAAGGGCTCAAGGCGAGCAACTTCGCTCCAGAAACATTGGAGCGAAAGAACGGTGGCGCGCGGCAGAGCGAGGACCCTACACCTCCCGCTAGGATGCCGACCGTGGTCGATGGTGCGGCGGCACCCCGCTTGCGCCCGTACGCCACGGCTATTCAAAGCGGATCGGGGACTTCGAGACCCCGTAGCGCGCAGACGACGAGGAACGGGAGCGCACATTGGCGGCGCTCATTAAGTTCATGAAATTCAAGCCACCTATCTTTGAGGGAGGAGTGGTGGAACCGGCGGTCGTGGAGTCGTGGGTCGACTCCATGCAAACGATCTTCGAGGACTTCAATACCCCGGAGAAAGACAAAGTACACTTCGCCACCCATTGCCTAGACAAGGCGGCGAAGGCGTGGTGGAAGCGAGTAAAGCGGGATCGGTCACCCGATCTACCGCCAATGTTGTGGGAGGAGTTCAAGAGAGCGGTATTTTCGAACTACTTCCCCGACTCCGTGAAGCGGAAGATGCACGAGAAATTCCGCAAGTTGAGGCAGGGAGACCGCTCTGTGGCGGACTATGAGCTAGAGTTCTCCCACATCATAGATTGTGTCCCGGATGTTGTACGCGACGACCGGGATCGGGCCGATTGGTTCTTGCGAGGACTTCGGCCGAGGATTGATGAGGCGGTGCAACTTTTCCACCTCACGACCTTTGCGGAGGTCTTCGACCGGGCTCTATCTGCGGAGCACGGCAGCGCCTATGCGCGGGAGGAGCGCGAGGCCATGGCGGAGAGTAAAGAGAAAGGCAAGAAGCGAGCGGCGGGTGGTGCCGGGGGCCGGCCAAACACTAAGAAACCCCCTCGGTATCCCCGACAGCAGCAGAAGGGCGGGAGACCCTTCCGTTGTGTTATCCGCGGCGGCAACCATCACCGGCGACATGCTCGCGAGAAGGGAAGTGCTACAAGTGCGGTCGGCACCGGGGCACATGATTCGAGAGTGCCCGAGCCGGGGATCTTCTCGCACCGTCGCCGGCATCAGCTCCTTCTACGCCGAGGCAGCTGATGGGACTGCCACCACCTATAGCGGCTGGGCGCTCATCATCGTCGCGCCAGCCGGAGGCATCGAGAGCACCGAGTGGGCGGGTTTTTGCCACTCAGGTGGAGGAGCAGGCTCCAGCTCCCGACGACATTGTAGCAGGTATTATTTCTATCAATGGGGCGAGAGCTCAAGCTATATTCGACACTGGTGCATCGCATTCATTTATAAGTGCATCGTTTGCTAGTGCTCATGACTTAGAGGTTTTACATGATAAGGAAGGTTGGGATATTAAATCCCCTGAGCACGCCTATACAGTCTACGACGAGTGTCCGGCGTGTCCCCGAGATAGGTGATTGGGTCAGGCCGATCGATATGCTAGTGCTAACTCGGTTGTGGTCGTTTGACGTGATCTTGGGGCTAGACTGGCTTACCAAGTACTATGCGGTCATCGATCATGAGAGAAGGGGTGATCACTTTTCGTGAGCCAAATCAAGAGGAAATGGTGTATCGAGCGTGTAAGGGTGCGCGCTTTGCAGCGACCATATCCGCGGTTAGGGCAAGGAAGATGATAAAGGGTGGTTGTAAAGCCTATTTGGCGACCATCGTAGATGACCGAAAGGAACACCCAGACCTTGAGGGCATTCGGGTGGCGTGCGAGTACCCGGATGTGTTTCGACGGAGTTACGGGATTGCCACCAGACCGGGAAGTTGAATTCGTTATTGACTTGATTCCTGGGGCGGCGCCAGTTTCGAAGGCTCCGTATAGAATGGCACCGGTAGAACTAAAGGAGCTTAAAGCGCAATTGGAAGACTTGCTCGACAAAGGCTTTGTGAGGGCGAGCGTGTCTCCGTGGGGAGCTCCTGTGCTTTTCGTCAAGAAGAAAGATGGCACACTTCGACTGCGCGTGGATTATCGCGAGTTGAACAAGGTAACAATAAAGAACAAGTATCCATTGCCAAGGATCGACGACTTGTTCGATCAATTGCGAGGGTCGAAGGTGTATTCTAAAATAGACCTTTAGTCGGGGTATCATCAGTTGAAGATACGGCCCAAGGATGTGCATAAAACGGCGTACCGTACGCGGTATGGCCATTACGAGTTCACGGTAATGCCATTCGGGCTTACTAATGCCCCAGCGGCATTTATGGACTTAATGAACCGTGTCTTCCGTCCGCTATTGGACCGATGCGTCGTGGTCTTCATTGACGACGTATTGGTATATTCTCGGACCGAGGAAGAACACGAGGAGCACTTGAGACTTGTCTTGGAAGTACTCCGAAAAGAGAAGTTATATGCCAAGTTGAAGAAATGTGAATTTTGGCTTTCGGAGGTTACTTTCCTAGGACATGTGGTTACGGGTCAGGGTATCTCGGTGGACCCGAAGAAAGTAGAGGCAATTAAAGATTGGCCCGACGAGTGCAACGGAAATCCGCAGTTTCCTCGGACTTGCGGGTTATTATCGGCGGTTCGTGGAGGGGTTCTCCAAAATATCCACTCCGCTAACGCGCCTTACACACAAAGGAGTCAAGTATGTTTGGAGCGAAGATTGCGATCGAAGCTTCAAAGAGTTAAAAGAAAGGTTAACGACGACCCTGCACTTGCTTTACCGACGCCGGGGAGACATACGTCGTGTACTGATGCTTCCTACATTGGACTCGGGTGTGTCTTGATGCAAAATGGGCGAGTTATAGCTTATGCTTCACGCCAATTGAAACCTTATGAGAAGAACTACCCGGTTCATGACTTGGAGCTAGCCGCGGTGATTTTCGCGCTAAAGTTGTGGAGGCATTACTTGTACGGTGAACATTGCGAGATCTACACGGATCACAAAAGCCTTAAGTATTTGTTCACCCAAAAAGAGCTAAATATGCGACAGCGGCGGTGGTTAGAGCTGTTAAAGGACTATGATGTCACGATTTTATACCACCCCGGAAAAGCAAATGTCGTAGCCGATGCGCTAAGTAGAAAGTCGGGTGAGAATTTGGCTTCGAATTACGCCCAACCGTTGTTGCAAAAGGAGATGCAACGATTTGGATTGGAAGTAGTGGCACCGGGAGTGCCGGCAACTCTTGCCACCTTAGTGGTGCAACCGACCTTATTGGAGAGGATCAAGGAGTTGCAAACTTCCGACGGGTACCTCCAAAAGGTACGCGGCGAGGTAGAAAGCGGTAGTGCCGATGACTTTGGCATTGGGACCGACGGCACACTACGATTTCGAAATCGTTGGTGTGTACCCAAGAATAAGGATCTCCGTAAGGCGATTATGCAAGAGGCGCATCAATCTCCTTATAGTATCCACCGGCGGCACCAAAATGTATCAAGACCTAAAGTTGCAATATTGGTGGCGGGCTTGAAGAAAGACATTGGAGAATTTGTTGCGCAATGTCTTACTTGCCAACAAGTAAAGGCGGAGCGGCGGTTTCCGGCGGGAAAGTTACAAAGCTTACCTATACCCGTTTGGAAATGGGAAAATATCGCTATGGACTTTGTGACCGGATTGCCTCGATCTCAAGGGGGACACGATGCAATTTGGGTGGTCGTGGACCGGTTAACGAAGTCGGCGCATTTCCTTCCGATTCATATTACTTGGTCGGGGACAAGTTGGCTCAAGTTTACATTGATGAGATTGTGAGACTTCACGGGGTTCCGGCGTCTATCGTATCGGATCGGGACCCGAGGTTCACTTCTCACTTTTGGAGGAGCCTACAAGAAGCGTTGGGCATACGGCTCGACTTTAGCACGGCATTCCATCCTCAAAGTGACGGACAATCGACGAGGACAATCCAAATACTTGAGGATATGCTACGGGCGTGTGTATTCGACTACAAGGGCAATTGGCACGACCATTTACAGATGGCAGAGTTCGCATACAATAACAGTTATCAAGAAAGTATCGCGATGGCGCCATTCGAGGCCCTTTATGGAAGAAAGTGTCGCTCTCCAATTCATTGGAGCGACGTGGGCGAGAAATATGTTCTTGGCCCGGACGTAGTGCGGGAGGCGGAAGAGAAAGTTCGCCTTGCTCGCCAACGGCTTGCGACGGCGCAATCGCGGCACAAGAGTTATGCCGACAAACGAAGAAAAGATGTTGAGTTTGATGTCGGCGACCATGTATTCCTAAAGGTTTCGCCAACACGGGGAGTTAAACGGTTTGGAATCCGAGGGAAAGTAAGTCCTCGGTATATTGGACCGTTTGAAATTTTAGAACGAATCGGAGCGGTGGCTTACAAACTAGCATTACCACCGAGGCTTGCGGGAGTTCATGATGTATTCCATGTATCCAACCTCCGCAAGTATGTTCATGATCCCGATCATATTCTCTCGTATATACCATCAGAGATTCAGGAGGATATGACTTATGACGAGTTCCCAGCATACATAATCGGTCGAGAAGAAAGAAAGCTACGGAACCGGAGGATTCCGTATGTCAAAGTCCGTTGGAGCGAACACAACGACCGGGAAGCTACGTGGGAGCTCGAGAGCGTAATGCGGGAGCACTATCCCCATTTATTCGAAAATCTGGATTAAGGTACGAATCTAGATTGTAGATAAAGAAATAGTTTCGCGGACGAAACTAAATTTAAGGGGTGGAGAATGTAACAACCCACTCCCCCGTAAAGCGCGCCGAGTTCCGTCAAAATGAGCGGGACCCGGAGTGGAGCGAGTAAGTGTAGGTTCTATGTGCTTTGGAACCCGTGCGCAGCGAAGTGGGGTCTTGGAAAAGCTAAACCGCAAGTCTGGTGGACTTGAGACCAGTTGGCAGGACAGATGCCAGTTGTCGGGATGCACCCAGTGCCCCAAATTGCAAGAAACCAACAGATCGAGACCGGGACAACAAAGACGGACACACCCGAGACGGACGGTGCGTAACATGCGAAAAATGGCTAAGTCCTGGAAAACCAATGCGAGACGGACAGCCGAGACCGGACAGGACAAACCGCCCGATTCGACGGTTTGTAATTTTCGCAAATGGAGGGGCTTTTTGGCAATTGTCACAACACAATATATACCCAATGGCTTCCTCTTCACAGCCATTCACTCCCAATACATCCCTCTCTCATTTCTCTCTTTCTCTCTCTAGAGATTTGCTCCTAGAGCTTGGAGAAGAAGGAGGAGAAGCCCAAGGAGGAGATTTTGGAGGCTTGGAGGTTCTAGAAGCTCTCCTACAAGGTGGATAGTGGGATAGCTTGGGCCAAGGTATGGTTTCTTTGGAAACCTAGGTTAGGGTTTGGATTTTCTTCCATGAAACCTAGAGTTTTTGAGTTTCTCTCATGTTAGAGACATGGTAGAGCATCAAGCTCCATGAAAATCCATGGATGCTTCATGAGCTCTCATGGTGAATCCTTAGGGCTTCAAGTAGATGCCCTAGAATTGGTTCAAATGGGTTTAGATGAACTCTAATAGGGTTAACAAGCTTTCCCTTGCTTGTTTAAGAGATCAAAACCTAGGGTTTCACATAGGGCTTGGTTGAGCACCCAAATTTGGGGCTTTTTGCCATAGAGGTTCTAGGGTCAAATTGACCTTGTAGAAACCTAATTGGGGGTATCCCCGACGCGTGGGACAACTCCGTTTAATTAAACGAAAAGCCTATCTATGAGTTGCTATGTAAGTTAGCCTGATGTGAAATCTGTTAACTGCGCAGATTGTAAAATAGGCCTCGGTTAGCTACGAAACTCGACGGGCAAACCATCCATAAATTTTAGAAGGTGGGTGGTGCATTCCAAGGACACCGAAATTCTTTCTAAGTCTATGTGTCACTTTTGAGCATTCTATATATGTTGAGCATAATGCATGATAGGGTAAATTATGAGTTATATTGCAATTTGTGAGTTCAAATGCATGAGATGTAATTGTATGAGATTATATGACAAAGAACAAGAACCCTATATATATGCATGCTAAAGAACAAGTAGTGTAATTGACAAGTGAATGTGACATTGGACATGTATTAGAGAATGTGACAAAGATGAGTCTAGAATACTTAGACAACATGTGTGGCATTAAAGTACAAGGACAAGAACAAGTAGTGTATATAACACTAGTATAGTCATGAGATTGACATTATGACAACAACCTTAGAGTTAAGGGTCATATGAACATGAGTTCTCCTTGAAGGCAAGGAACAGATTGAGATTTAGAATCCTTAAAGTTAAGGATTGATCGTACTCACCATATAGTCCTTGCTCGAGGGCGGTAGCTCCCCCTTCGAGCGGTGCGCTCCGGAGTAGGTCACCACTGGAATGAGTTTTCCAGGGGAATGAGTTTTTCCGAGGACGGTCCCAACGGGTCGATTGAGCCTCCCCGGTATACTATGGGATTTTGAGTTTGGTTGAGTCTTGTTGAGGCGAAACCCACGGGTTAGCCAAGAGATTGGGTATTGAACTTATGATCTTGCATGTTTTACAGTTGAGCATATTGTCTTTACTTTCAAGCGTATTAGTTGCATTTGATAGTTTGGTTCTTATCTTACCTTTCTTTCTATTACGCTTGAGTTAGACCTAGTGGGAAAGTCGGCGTGGTTGGTTGCCGAACCCACTGGGAACTTTGTTGTAGTTCTCACCCCCTATTTCCACAGAGCCGGACCGAGTGAGCCGCCGACGATCGCGGGAAGTGGCATCGCGCCCTAGGTAGAGACGCCCGAGTACTTTACTTTTGTTATAGTTGCATTACCCTTTTGTATCATCTTTTGTATTTGATGATGGTAGATGCTAATATCAAATGTATTTAAGCTTTATCTTTGAAGACTATGAGGTGTAGAAAGAAATGATGCAAAGAATGTAAAGAATGGTAGTCTTTTAAAGAATGCAAAGTTGTAAGAATTATGCATGTATGTGATTGCAATTAATCATGTTACTTGTATGTATTAATAGTACTTTCACTATTGGCTGTTGCTTGTCTTCGTGCAAGCCTTTGTGTATGCTTCCGCAAGTGCAAAATTTTATACTCTATCTGTACATGTTGAGCCTTGGGCGGATAGGGGAGACTCTGTCCGTTCGGCGTCTGTTTGACGCTCTCGAACCGGTCAAAAGGATCGGGCTTGGGGCGTGACAAAGTCCGACCTGTATAACATTTTCCGGGATCTGTTTGCGGGGACCCTCAGCTCTGCTCCCCTCAACTACTCTTACATCTGTCTAATTCCGAAGAAGGAAGGGGCGAAGAAGGCTAACGATTTCCGACCTATTAGTCTTATCAACGGAGTTCAGAAAATTATCTCTAAAGTCCTCGCTAATAGGCTGGAAGGCGTACTACATGGGGTCATTTCTCCATCACAAACGGCATTCATTAAGGGACGATCGATCTTAGACTCGTTTGCGACTGCTAGCGAGGTCGTAAGTTGGTGCTCCAAAACAGGGGTGGAGGGTGTGGGCATTAAGGCTGACTTCGAAAAGGCGTATGACAGTGTTAGTTGGCCGTTCCTGCAGAAGGTCATGATGTGGTTAGGGGCCTCACCACGTTGGTGCGATTGGGTGGACCAATGCATAGCCAACGCGAAAGTAGCGGTTCTAGTTAACGGCACCCAAACCAAATGGATTATAACTAAAAGGGGCCTGCGGCAGGGAGACCCCCTCTCACCGTACCTATTCCTCCTGGTAGCGGAAAGTCTCGCGAGGGTGATGAGTAAAGCGGTTAGCAACGGGATGCTGAGAGGGGTAGGGCCAAATTTCGAGACCAAAGTAGCTTGCATCCAGTATTCCGACGATACCCTTTTCTTTTGTGAGGCTACAAATTCACAAGTTAGAAACCTCCGCTTTATTTGGTACATCTACGAGTGGGCCTCGGGGCTGAAGATCAATAGGTGCAAATCTGAACTTTTTTATCTAGGGCGGTCTCTCCAGAAGGGAGAGAGATTGGCAGATATCCTGGGGTGCAAACTGGGCGCATTACCAACTAGATATCTTGGCCTCCCACTCTCGAATACTCGTCTTTGCAAAGCAGACCGGTGGCCGATCGTTAATAGGATTGAACGTAGGATAGAAGGATGGCAAGCTAAACTTCTATCCTTAGGGGGTAGGCTAGTCCTAGTCAACTCAGTTCTCACTAACCTACCTCTCTACGTCTTTTCTATTTTCAAAGCACCAAGGTGGGTTATCAAACGCATCGAAGCCCTTTGGAGAGCCTTCTTCTGGAAAGGAAGGAGCACGGTAACAGGGGGACAATGTTTGGTGCGATGGAAGACGGTATGTAGAAGCAAAGGTGGGGGAGGCCTAGGGGTCTTGGATCTAGAGAATATGAACGTCGCGTTACTTGCCAAATGGTGGTAGAGGTTCCTTTCCGAAAGGTGGACTCTATAGGGACAGTTCTTGAGAGGGATTTACTATACGAGGAGAACACCCCTGAAAGAAGGAACTTCATTCAGACCGTATTCTCAGTGGTGGAAAAGCGTCCTGTCGACTAGTGCGATCTTCCGTTGTGGGGTCTTCTTCGCTATCGGAGATGGCAGGACGGTGAGCTTTTGGACAGACAAGTGGTGTGCACAACTTCCTCTTCAATTGATGTTCCCCCTGATTTTCAACGACAGTACCTCGAAAAACCGTCGGGTGCGGGCACTTGCGGGCACTGGGGGATGGAGATGGGACAGAATTTTGCACGGGTTCACGCCGAGGTCCCCTGCAGATGAGGCTTCTATCCTAGCGTTGAAGGACCTATTTGACACGATCACCCTTTCGGAAAACGCGGATGTCCCCAGATGGAGATGGTGTGAGTCGGAGATTTTCTCGGTTAAATCCATGTATGCTTTCTTGCACAGAGGTGGGGTAACCGAGACGAAGTTCAAGATGATATGGAGTATTAAGATTCCTCTAAAAGTGAAAATCTTTGGATGGCTTGTGCTGCGGCAGAAAGTACTCACCAGGGATAACCTGGAGAAGAGGGGGTGGGAGATTCCACTTGTTCCCTATGTTTGGACGAACGGGAGACTGTCAACCATCTATTCCTGACATGCCATACCACGAGATTGCTGATGGGGTGCTGCTTGCCAAATAAATCGTTCCTACGAACCTGTACGACTGTAGACGAGCTGTGGAACGAATATCGCAGTAAACGAGGATCAGCTGGAAGAAAGGAGTCTGCAACCATAGTTTCTGTCTGGTGGGCGGTGTGGCTGGAACGAAACAGACGAATCTTTGACGACAAAAAGCGCACGGTGGGACAATTGTTGGCGGATCTTCTTTCCTCCTCCTTTGGTGGCAGAACCACTGTGTGTAGTTGTTGGAGTAGTAATGTGTTTTTCTTTTTTTTTTTTTTTTTTTTTCCGACTTTTTGACTTTCGACCGATCGTCCGAAGAAGCCCAGTTGCTTCTCCCCTTTGCTAAATTCATCCACTTTATGAATGAAGCGGTAGCACGCTACCTTGTCTCAAAAAAAAAAAAATCAACATAGAAGAAATATAGTACTAAACATGCAGAAAATCATTGTTATTCACATACTACACCAAAAAGAAAAGAGCAAACCCAAAGATACTGTTTTTCCTGATCCTTTCTGTGAGTAGAATGTTTTTGCCTCCCCTCTCATCACAAGTCTAAATTTATATTCAACAGCAGAGAGGCTGCTCTGCTATTATCAAGCCTCCTTTCCACTTCCTTTTTTACTCAAAGATATTCAATATGCCAATCAAGGATTTCTAGGCTTTTCTACAGAATAATGTCATTCAATTTCCTTTTTCCAGAATAGAATGAAAGTAAGCACTCATACTCACCTATTTGAACTAATCCCTGTTGGCAACATGTCAATGCTACCATTACTTCAACCACCTCCTGCAGTCATTCCACCTCTCTCCACCACCTCATGTAACCATTACTGCCGTTACCACTACTTTAACCTCAGCCCATTTTTGTCAAAACTGACTAATAAATACTGATTCTACAACCTCCTGCATCTCGAGTGACCACCTTCTTCCGACTGCCATTTTTTTTACTACCTTCAGTGCACTCATCACCTAAAGCAACTTGTCACCACCATATTACCACCTCTACCAAGGTTTGCTATTTACAACATCCAAATGAGCCAAAGACAAACAAGTACATTTAACCATTTTAATTTTGATGTCAAACCAAAGGTGTCATCACATTCTGCTCTTCCTAGTCCAGTTCCAAACTGTTCTGCTTCCATATTTGGTTCTTGTTTTGTTCATGTACTAACATGTCTTTTATTCCCCTCACAGAGAACCCTTGTTAAAATAAGAATCTGGGATAACTAAGAAATTCCACAATAAAATCTTGTCTATTAAACAAACACTAGAAAGACTAAATCCCACATATATGTACAAATCCTAGCTGAATTCAATGATGAAAACAACTTGCCAATATTATACGCAACAATAAGCCATATAGTTTAGGTAAGTTTTCCGATAATTATATCATGTTTATCCTTCAAAGAAAAGTTACTCAACATCAACTATAGTCACTCTCAGATCAACTAGTTAGTTTAATACCAGTTTCCTGCCGCCCTGTTTCTTTTCTTCTATCTAGTGTACCTCTCATCTGAGTAGACAACTCTATACATCATATTTTGATTTGTTGGTGGTGCTTCAACTACTACTGAAGGGCTTTGTTTGGTTCCCAAGATTAGGATTCGATACTTTGACTATCCAGTACTTGGGCAAGATTGGACTTATTCCGGTCTATCAGAGTAGCATCATCCCCACCCTAGATTAATTAATTCCATGATGGTTATATAGTAGTGAGGGAAGCCGAACTAAATAAAGAAGAAAAATAAATTATCAATTCTTCTGAGAATGTCTCTTTAATACCAGGAGATGAAATTGATAATTATCATCATCTGGAACTAGAATCAACAAAACGTAATTTTTTAGACTAGATAAATTGACTGGAATGCGCCCACAAATGACTTGATATTTGGTAATAATGTAGGCTTCCGAAACTATTGTAGCCAGAACAAGATATTGTAATGACAATAGGTGTCAACCCCACGTCAAAAGGTGTAAAACAATCCTCCATTTATGTTCAGGTAGATTTCTAACAATAATTGGATTCGCAGAGGCTCTAAATTGCCACATATATAAAGACCTTCAAGTGGATATTCCATCTCTTTCAAAAGAAAAATAGACTATTTATTGGATGCTGATCTTCTAAGACGTATCAAAATTTATCTTATGCATTGGATAGAATCTATTAGTCTCACAAGTAAAAGAGGAACAGCTTAATGTTCTAGATAGAGTTCGTCTAATCTAGGTAAATTAACTTATGATTTTCTTTTCTATGTGGACAGATAGATAATGAGATAAGCATAATCCAAGATTCATTCTAACTTATGATTTTCTTTTCTATGTGGACAGATAGATAATGAGATAAGCATAATCCAAGATTCATTCTAATATAATTTTCAGAGTTCTTTCTGCCTGAGAATGACAACAATTAATGCAAAAAATAAAAAAGATAAAAAAAAAAACATATATTAATAAACAGTAGTTCACTTTATATATTGTTGTACAAAATGATTTTTAACGTGGTGGGAATAAATGGACCAATTCCACTGCACATCCTCTTTTGACTTTGTTTATGTTTAGATGAAGACAAGCAATTGGTCTTATAGTTTAGCACTACATTACCTTTTTGAAGGGATTTGGAAGACAATATGCCGAAAAAACATGGTGCAAACCATAAAGAGATCATGGTTGGCCCAATGGGAAAAATAAGGATAACTAGTTAGACGACTAGTGCCAATAAGATGAAAATAGGAAAATATAGTAAATTGTGGAACTGTTTTTGAGAACTGATGCATATGAAGGAATCAAGATTGAGAAATCTATATCCTAGATCGCAACCATGTCCCATCCACAGAAAAGATGTATAAAAACTAAAAGCATGCACCCTACCTGTCATCTACCACATGCTTTTTAGTAAATTAAGGAGCGAAGATCACTTGTAACATATGACTAGTAAAATCTTTAAGACAAAATGTAGCAGTGAAACTTACTAGGATCAGTAGTGGTTATCATGGCTGTGTTATTGAAATTGCATGTCCCACCATTTGCTTGAGTTCTATGGTAATAATCATTGTATGCATACGAAGCAACAGCTGCAATGTTGTTCGAGTCATAGCATGGCTGCCCAGGCTGAATAGCACTGCAGTTTGCCGAACCAGGCCCACATGCCCAATCCAACCCTTGCTTCAAAGCAATGGCAGGTGCGCTTGAATTCGCAACACAGAACACCCCAACCAATCCTGTTGAGTCGCCATCAGACACATCCGGGTGTTCAAATGACAAAGTATACAAGGCGGTCTTGTTCGGATACATAATTCCCCAGTTCTTCTCCAAAATAGGCCCAGGCCGGAGATCCTCATTAAACAGCTCGAAAATATATGTGTTGATTTGGGCAGTTGGTTGACTAGGTGTCCCTGAACCATTCAATACATGCTTAATAAGATTGCTATTGTAGGCCAATGCATTATCGACTGTTGCATCCGGCTCTTTTGACCCACCGAACCATGGCCACCCAGAAGCAGTAACAATTACAGGAATACCAGTGAAATTCAGCGCTTGCATGGAATAATAAGCTGCATCAACCATTGAGTCGAACATGTTGGTATAGTAGAGATTTGTGTTAGGATCAACAACCTGGTTGTTGGGATTAAGTGCTTGAAAAAGAGCAAAATCCAAAGGGAATATGCCTTGCCCTTTGGTGTAAGCATAGTATGTTTGTGCATTTAGCTGAAGGAAGAGCCATAATTCTTCAAGAACTGAAGATACTGATTCATGATCGAGTTCCATGTCGAATTGAAGGTGGCTGTAGATGGAGGGAAAAATTTGGGTATCATGTCGATGGATTGGGGGCTTGAAATTTTCACCCGGGAATTAAGATTGGCAGCCAGGAGAGCAGATTGGAGGAATTGCAAGGCCGGAATAAGAACAAGAGCTGCATTGGGGATAGTGGTAAGGACTTCATTGCCAACAGCAATGTATGTGATGTTAGTCGCTGGAATATAGGCTGCCACATTCTTGTTAATCCAATCAGCTGCTTCGGACCGAGATTGTCCTACTCGTAGTAGTTGGTCATTAGGCACCCCAACTATAACTTCTATACCGGTGTTTGCAAGGGCATTCAGCATTTCGTGGTCCACGTCAAATAAGCGTACATGTCTGATTTGCTTTTCTTCGAGAATGGATACGATGTCTGATGCTGGAGGCGGGTTGGATATGCTGGTGCCAACGTTAATTCCAACAAATGCACCTGCAGTATAAGCAATATCCCATTATTTGCAACCAAAGATTTGAAGGAGCAAAAAGAAAGAATTAATGTAGCAGTAAGTAGCACTCTGCAAGCAAACCTAAAAACTAAGCAAGATATTAATACAAGTTGATGTACCCTCAGCAATCCTGAGTTGTCTCAATAGACAGAAGGCAAAGAAAACAGAGAAAACAAAATCAAAAAGTAGATTCTAGAGAACTGCGATCAGATGTTCAACTCTTGACCAACTAAAGTTGTCTAATAGAGATGAAAAACCCCAACACAGCAATGATTACCTAAGGTTACGAAACTACAGAAACAATAAAAAACTGCAAAGAATAGCAAGCCAGCTAAAATAGATTGTAATAAATGTACTTTGAGTTATTTGTTCATGACATATTTCTTTAGTTCGATGATCCCCGAGTTGAAACTCTGTCCACTTCGCATATAAAGTTTGTCATTAGCTTCTTCTGAGTAATCAATTTGAATTAGACTTTTCACAAAGCAGCTTAGAAGCAAATTAGGTACCTGATGCATTGACGCAAAAGAGTACAAGAAGCAATATACTTCTCTTGCATCTATTGGGCACCATCTGGTAACACAGAGCTCAGAATTCACTTGTTGAAGACCCAAGCGTCCTTGTCCTTAAATGCTGTATCAAATGGCTGGGGGAAAAAAAAATGAAAATCGTAAAGACACTGAAGCAGTTTAATGACATAGCAAGAAACTGAGTGAAAGAAAAACATCAAATTTGAAATTAATTTAATCGAATCAGAAAAAAAATTGAGTGATAATAGAAATTTCTTCTAGATTTTGAGTTACAAAATTAATCATAAGGTAAAATTAGCATTTTACAGTAATGTTTACTTTTTTCCAGATAACTAACTAAGAAAATACAGAAACTAAGAACATAAACTAGAATAAGAAGAAGCAAGTAACAAAGTACACTGAAGACTCAGATCTATGCTGAACCAACAACTTAAGTATCAGAAAAAAAAAGAAAGTTCAAAACATTTGACTACCACTTAACAAGCCTTTTCATAATACAATAAGGTCACAACATGGATAACCACATTGCTTCAGTCTTGTCATCAAAGGGAAAAAAGAGGAAATGCAACCAACTTGTTACCATCATAGAATACAAACAATAAAGAACTGATATATAGACAACTATTATGACATTTGTTAGAATCCAAGAAGTTAAGTGTGTTGATTAAAAAGCAACGGAGAGAAGAAACACCGTCCATGTATATAAAAGTCCAACCAGTAGCTGCAGAAGGGACCATATAGACCAACTATTGTTGCGTAGCATTTGAATTACTGATTCTCCACCATTATCTAAATGTAGATAGAAGAAAAGGAAAAGCTCTCGAGCAATATCTACAAAATTGTTAAGTCTGCTCGTGATGCAACACAGGGGAGTAAACAAGACAAGTAGAAAGACTATAAATAAAAGATCAATAAAAATACAAAAAAAAAAAAGAGATCCTCAGCGATCAGATTAATTTCTATCCAAAATTAAGCAGCCTCTACCTGCCTCTCTGATTAAACCTCCGTCCCATGTTAGTGGTTTGCTCACAGGAAACTAAAACATGGGAAGGCAGTGAGTGTCAAGCTATAATTACTCAGCTAAGCTGAGTTCTCACATGCCCAGTTTCTTCTACGATAATTTATTATATCCTTTTGAACATAAAATTTTGTAGATCAAGCTTCAAATACTGCAATATCCCCCATTCCCCTCTGGGCTAAGCATGGCTTGTTGCCCTGGTGCCGCAGCATGTAACTAGGTGTCAGCATGATGACCTACATTGGAGGAAAAGAGAAGCACCACAAAGGAAAGTAAAGAGCGATCAACTGTCGTGGCACTTTGGTGGCAACACTTCGCGAAATAGCTAGCTGAAATCCCACCGCTCTCCAGTTCCAATGACAAAGACATGGTTTTAGATGTCAAAACAAGCTATACATTGGTAAGTTCTGCTCACGAGTATTTTCTTAAGTGATTGCAACTTAGCAGTCCAACTTTACCTCGTTGCAAGACACTCATACTTATGATTCTTCAGGATAAGTGATTCCACTTACAAGGCTAATTATCATATCTGAGGAATTACTTGAAGCTGTTGATACTATGCGCTTGTAGGCATCTTTTCCTAGTTCCAAACAGCTAATTACCACATGGCCCTTGAGTAAACAAAAGATAAATGCTAAACAGGATATTCTGGTGTGTTATCCAAACATGTCTTTAGAAGATTTTCTGCCAATCAAAGGAAAAAGGTCACCTTTACATACCTAGTACGCAAAGATCAGCTTAGAGTTACTAGACGCCAATACCAGTACAGCCCTAAATCCTGTGATATGGGCAGCAACACTGCCTATACCAGCTTACAAGAATTGCAGAGAAAGTGTACGTAGAGATCACTTGACTAAACACATCAAACAAGACATGAGAAATGCTAGAGTAACTGCCGAAAGGATAACTCTAACGGCATTGCTCCATTCTGAAATCAATGACAGGCAGCACCTCTTTATGAGATTAAGTTCAAGTAGAAGTTTTGTATTTGGTTATAGTGAAGTCGTGGAATAAAAATGTTCACAAATATGTGCAGCGACAACCACAGCTTAAAAAAGTAAATAATTATCAAAAAAGCAAGTGGGGATCAAGGAATATCCTATATAGTGTTCTGAATCTTCTGATAGATAGTATGTACAGGCTGTTTTTTTAATCTTTATAATGTTGTATATATTTTGAAAACCTTCTCACTCACTCTATTCATCTCTATTAATCTTCTAGGACAAAATGTAGAACCCAATAATGTCTAGAAGAGAAATCAAGTACCAGATCTGTAAAAAACTGCTTTCACCTGAATTCATGTGTCAATGATGACAATATGTTAAATAACCAAGCATGCAACACGACAGAAAACCAGATCATACATATCCATCAATCATACATTTTCACATTGTAACCTTAGCTCATATTATTATTATTGGCATTAATAGCCCACAACCCCATTACTCAACCATTCATCTGGAAAAAATATTGGAAAAACAACATTCATTAAGAAAAAGATAGTCCAACACTCTGTGTTCAGTTTTCCACATCATTTTAAGGTCTAATCAACATTATAGTTTCTGCTTATTACTAGTAATTATTTCCTGAAAAACAAAGGTAATTCATATCTTCAAAGGCATTACACAGCATTAATTATTGGTAACCATTGTGTTAATAATTTTCATAAACCAACATCAGAGAATTACAACACCTACAGAAGACTAATTTTTTTTTTCTTTGTTTTTTTGTTGATTCAGATCAAAAATGACTAGCTAAAACCTCATTTGACATCGTCGCCATTTTTTTGGTTTTTTAACACTAATTCTATATAATTTGATATACCAAGCGATGGGCAACATCTTCTTTCAAGAAAAAACTTGGAAACAAAAAAAAAAAAAAAATGTTTTTTCTAAGTTTTTTTTTTTTTTAATTGTTGCCAAACAAACACTTGCTTGTAAGGATTGCGAGCAATCCACCATCCAGAAAAATGAAAAAATAAAAAAAATAAAAAAAATAAATAGTGAGAATACTACACAAGGCCTAAACATAGAATTAGGAAAAAGTCTTTGAAAGAGACTAGCAAATATACAAACAAAATATCATGTGTACTCCCAGTTGATCTTACAAACCACCCTAGTCTTGATCCCGTGAGAAACACTTTGAATTTAAGCTTCAACTATCTTCCTAAATATCTAAGGAATTGCTTCTTATCTTGCAGCATGTTTCCAGAGGATTGCCTCCTTAGAAGAAAAGGGCTTATTAGACTATGGATAGCAGAGGGTTTTGCGGTAGAAAAAGGATCAAGCACGGCTGAGGAAGTTGCAGAAGGATATCTCGTGGAGCTTATCCGTAGGAGCATGCTGCAATTGGAAGAGAGAAACCACTTCGGTAGGGTATAGTTTTGTCGGATGCATGATCTTGTGCGCGAGCTGGCCGTCTCTTTATCTAAAAATGAGAAGTTCCACATTATTTATGAGGATAATGGGATGGAAAGAATGGTGGATTGTAATGCGCGTCGCCTGTCTGTTTTCAAAGGCAGCAATGATATTGGATTTAACATTGATCTGCCACAGCTGAGAACCTTTGTAGCATTTGGCAGTACTTTGCGATCATCCTCATTGTTATCTATGTTTCCATCTAAGTCAAGGTATATTGCAATTCTTGAACTGCAAGGCTTTCCTATTGAGGAGATACCTGATGCTATTGGAGACTTATTCAATTTGCGATACTTGGGTTTAAGAGAAACAAAGGTAAAACTACTACCAAAATCCATTGGCAAGCTTTCCAACTTGTTGATCTTGGACCTCTATCAATCAGCTATACAAAAGCTGCCTCGTGGGATCACAAATTAATCTAAAGAAATTGCGACACATGTTAATATGTTGAGAGGGTAAATGACCCAACCGGGGAAACCTTTCACTTGTGTAGTGGTATACGTGCACCAAAGGGTTTATGGAATTTAAAAGAACTACAAACATTGCAAGCGGTTGAAGCAAGTAGTGAGTTGGTTGGCCAACTGGGAAATTTGACCAACCTGAGAAGTTTTAGAATATGGAACGTAAAGGAAAGCTACTCTGCACAACTCTGTGCATCATTATCACAAATGCATCATCTTTTCAACTTAAGCATTAATGCAAGTGATGAAAATGAGTTTCTCAATTTGGAAGGCTTGAACCCCACTCCCCCAAATCTTAAAAAGCTTAGTCTAACAGGTAGATTGGCACCAGGAACGATCGATGGTGTCTCCTTTGTTTCGAGCCCACGGGAAAAATCTCCAAGAATTAGGACTATCTTGGTGCCAGCTAACTGTGGATCCTCTTCCGTCGCTCGTTTGGTTGTCAAACCTCACTGCCTTATGTCTTCACAAAGCATATGATGGAGAACAGTTGTGCTTTCGTGCTAAATGGTTCCCTAAATTGCACGAGCTCCGATTGATTGACTTGTTGCAACTCGAACAAGTGAAGATAGAGATGACAGCCTTGTCAAACTTAGAAACTCTATATCTGGAAAGCCTAAGTAGCCTAGTAGAGGTCCCAAAAGGCCTTGGGTTAATCCTCGTGTCATTGCAAAAGCTATATTTGCATGATATGGATCGTCAGTTGACTAGTCGTTTAAAAGCCAATGGCAAGCGTCGACACATCTATGTACACTTACTAGAAAGCACTTGAAGTGCCTTCTTAATTTTCATCTGGATTCGCTCACAAGTAAGTTTCTACATGTCATACCCACGCGTTCTTTTACAAATTTCCTAATTTTACTAAGTTTTCATGCTTAACCCAAAACTACTTACGGCACATAAAACTATGTTAGTATCTGATGTATAATTTATTGATTTTCTCTCCTTTGATTTGATTTTTGTTCATTTTTATCTCAGTTGGATCCACGGGCATGTGATTAATATAATTTTATGAACTTAAATTTCATAATAAAATTTCCTAGTTGGGCAATTGCTAAAACATTGTTTCTTTCAATACAATATGTTGGATTTCATATTTATTGAGTCAACATAGAAATTGCTACTATATTGAAAATACACCAAAGATATTCACTGAAGTCCTAGAAAGAGCTTTTGCCAATTTATTGAAATTCACTATTTGTATATTTATTATACTGTATGCTTTCTACTAGCAATGCTCATGTAAATTGACGGTTCACTACATATTCAACTTGTTTTCTTACTATATAATTTAAGTAATAAATTTACCAGTGCAACTGGACAGATGTACTATGCACTTTTTAAATTACTATTATATATTTGATTATTTTTCATGACATCACTACAACAGAATTAGGTTATAGGGACACATGTTTGGGACACTTTTGTGTAAGTGTCCCATTTATTTTAAAATTTTAAAAAATATCTACTAATGACTAAATATAAAGTCCAATTTAACAAAAAATAAAAGGTTACTCTACTCAACCCACCACATCCAACCCATTTGGCCCGATTATAAACAGAAAAAAAAAAGAAAAATCGGTTATCATCCCCCCTTCTCCCTTCACTCAATTCACTGAAATTCTAGACGAAGAGTCCTTTCCTGTCGTCCTTCTCCGCCACAGCAGCCAACGAGATAGAGTTTCGACGGTTGCTAAATGCTTAAATAAGTGTTGATAAATTAGCAGCACTCTTCTAGGTTATAGCGACACTCTTTAACTTTCACTCTATACCTAGCGACCCATATATAGCAATATTTTTTAAAAGTGTTGGTAATTTAGCTAGCAGTAATTTTTTTGACATGTATCTGCATTTAAAAGTGTCGCTATAGACCGTTTTTGTTGTAGTGATGTTTCCTTACCATGCATTTGTTTTACTTTTATTTTTTTCTATACTAGTGACAGTGTGCGTGCAACATGCGCTTTGCACAAAAATAAAGAAATTTTTTTTAAGGAGATGCTTGCATAAATTTTGAAGATTTATTAAATTTTATCTGATTATAATCATCTAATCTGATAGAAAAAATAGGAAGAATTATATTAGATTTAGTCAAATTAGGTTTATTTATTAAAATTTAATTAATTTAAAAGTTAAATATCATGTCGGTTAATACACGAAAAACTTACTGTAGAATAAAATCAAATAAAAAACTGTTAGGGTATTTCAAATATAAATGTATTTTTAGAATAGAGGAGTATTTTTTAAAAAGAAAGAGCAATGCTACATATATATACTCTCAAATTGGACGCATATCTTATACCTTGTCCATTCAATGGGTGAAGTGTTTTTATTGGTCACTTAGGGGGTGTTTGGCCTAGCTTTTAAAAAGCGCTTTTGGGCTCCAATAGAGCGTTTGGTAACCTTTTTTTTAAAATCTGATTTTGCTTCTCAGAATCAGAAAACTGATTTTGAAGGAAGCTGAAAAAAGTTGCTTCTTGAAATCTGATTCTGATTTTGAATTTAAACTTCATAATTTTATTTTTATTTTTATTTTAATATTTAAATTTAAATTTAATTTCAAATTTTAATTTTTAGATTAATTTTTTAAATTTTGAATTTTAAATTTTGGAAAATAGATTTCAAACTTTAAATTTCAAATTTTAATTTTAAAATTTCATATTTCATATTTCAGATTTTAAATGTCACGTCCCGGGTTGCACAGTCCCCGGACACGCCGACAAATCCGCCGTACACAAGAAATTTTCCTTGTATACGAAGCGTAGCTGTACCTGTATAAACATACAACGCTACAAACAGTAGCAAAGAGCTGAAATACTATAAATACAAACGGGTGGTAAAATAAGATCTATATACATACGAGTTCTCAGATACAAAACTACTCGCTCCAGCGAGTTCACAACTATATGTACAAAATACAACCCAAAATGTCACGACCTGCAGTGGGGGAAAGACTGCTAACTCAGCACCAGTCGAGAAGGGCCCTAGCTCGCGACGCCCTTGCCACGATCCACCTCAGAAGGAGCAGCAGCCGAAGTCGAAGGCCCTGCAACAATGGTGGAAGAAAAGGGGCGTGAGAACTACTGTAAAAACAGGTAGTCCTCAGTGGGTGCCGCCCTAAACAATATCGGTCCGCCCACTAAGTCTACAGGGTAAACAAGAAAAGTAAGGAAAGCTGAAAACCCTCAACAGCTAACTGCCACTATACTATCCTGCTCTAATACCACTCTACTGTAGAATATAGTAACCCTGACCCAATCTCACAAGGGACTGTGAAAGCACCCGTCCCGCCTGTCGAGGCAACACTACAACTACCCCAGGGGTAGCTGGCGGAGAGCAAGTCCACAACGAGGACGCGGCGACACCAACGCAAAAGCACTAAGCCGGACTCGAGCGCACTCGTGGGCGCGAACCAACCGAGTATGCAAGCGTATCTCTGTCGAGATCAATCTGGCTCTCACAGGCCTAAGTCAAGTAAACTGTGTCTAACCACTAACACACCACGTGCCCTTGGCACACACCGTAACCGAACAGTAAACTGGGCCCACCGTCAACCCCCGACGGTCCCCGACAACACGAACAGTCTACACTCAACTGAACAAAGCTCGGCATCCCCAGCTCGAGCATAGAAACAAGCTACACTACACAGGGTATCCGTCGCACTCCTCCGGCGACGATACGACACAACACGGCTCCTATGGCTAAATCAGGTAGTGTATAAGAATGACGATCAAACGTGGTTTTCTCCTAAGTCATATCCAAGTCCAAACATGTATAAAATACAACTTATAGACATGCTCCAAAATTTATATTTTATCATGCTGTAATTCATGAATTCGAGCTAAGGATATATCGATGGAATTAAACTATACATGTTGACTACTTTAACTTAGGAGTAACCGATGAATGCCCACCTCGATAGCAATCCCTTGGCAGCAAGGGTGTCCTAGATCCTACTCGATCTCCCCCGCTGGTCCGCCAAGGTCCGAAAAGTCCTGCTGCGAAGAAGAAAACCCAAAGTCACATGATTTCACGAAATCTGCCTGGAAACAGCAGATCAGTAAAGCTTAATTCCGACTAAGCTAACCTTCTTCAATTTCAGCAAGTAAAGGCTCTGTAGCTTCGTCTCGAAGTCACGAATCCAATGGCCCAAGTTTCGTCGAATTCCGCCTCTCCTACGCAGAGTACGGGCCAAAACACCGACGGTTGACGCTGGAAAAACTGCGAAACAGCACTGCAGGTCAACTCTGTAAACAGCGGCTTAGTAAAATAGAATTTCGACTGGGCTAACCTGCTCCAAAAATTGCAAATTTGGTCTCAAATTCTTCGTCTCGAAGTCACGGATCCAACGCCCCAGATTTCGTCGTGTTTCGACACTCCTACACAGAGCACCAGTCAAAACTCCGCGGGTCGACGCTGCAGTCAGGAGCAGCTCGAAAATCTGATTAAGAAAACAGCAAGGGAGTAAATCACGATTTCGAGTTAGCAAACCTTCTTCAAAAGTTCCAAGTAAATGTCACGCCCCGGGCTGCACAGTCCCCCGGGCTCGCCGACAAATCCGCCGTATACAAGAGAATTTCTCCTGTATACGAAGCGTAGCTGAATCTGTGTAAACACACAATACTACAAGCAATAGCATAGAGCTGAAGTAAACTATGAACAAACAGGTAGGAAAACCACTTATAAACATACAATAGCCAAGTACAAGAACTACTCGCTCCATCGAGTTCAACTGTAGGTACAAGAGTGGAAAACCAAAACTAAACTATCACTACCCGCAGTGGAAGTCCTCTAGCACGAACTCGAAGCGGTAGGCTCTAGCTCGCCACGCCTTCCCGCGGTCCAACTCGTGAGGAGCAAGACTCAAGGCGAAGGCCCCGCAACAAGGGTGGAAGAAAGAGGCGTGAGAACTACTATAAAACAAGTAGTCCTCAGTGGGTGCCGCCCTAAACAACACCGGTCCACCCACTAAGTCTACAGGGTAAGCAAGATAGAAGAAAAGAAAGCTGGAACTCTCTACAGCTACGAGTCACTAAGTTATCGAGCTCAAAACTACCCCTATAGACTCCAATCGACTGCATCTAACTGCAGGGGACCGTGAACCCACTCCGTCCCCGGGACCGTGAACACACCCGTCCCGTGTCTTGCCAGTGACTATACAAACTACCCCCACTCCAAACCTCTGGAGAGCAAGTCCAACCCGCACTACCCGACACCAACGCGAAAGCACAAGCCCAAACTCCGAGCGGCACTCGGGGGAGCTACCCAACCGAGTATGCAGCGTAGCTCTGTGGAGCTCAATCAGGCCCTCACTGGCCAAACCCAAGTAACCAGAATAGACTTTGGGCCCACCGTCTGGTCCGACGGCGCCCGACACCCCGTAACAGTCTACACTACCCCAAGTACCCATCGCCCAAAACCCGCGACGATACTGCGAAAATACGGCTCCTAGAGCTAAATCCGGCAATGTATATAATGACGATCAATTCGGGGTTTTCTCCTAAGTCAAATCCAAGTCCAACAAGTACAAAATATTAATCGCTAAGCATGCTCCAAATTCAGATATTCAATATACAATTCCATGAATTCGAGCTACGGTTATCATGAACATACTACTATACATGTCGACTATTGCACTTAGGCTGAAATCCGATGTAAACCCACCTCTGAAGCGAATCCCTGGCAGCGAGGAAGGGTCAAAGGTCCTCCTCGATCACCTCCGCTGATCCGATAAGTGCCGAGGTCCTCCGCTGCGAAGAAGCAACCCAAAACGCTTAAGCTCGCGAATTCTGTCCTAAAATCTGCGGCTGAGAAAAGCTTAAAGTTAACTAAGCTAACTTTGTCCAAATTCAGCGATTTTGGTGTCGAAATCTTCGCCTCGCAGTCAGGAATCCAACGGCGCAAGTCTTGACGCGATCCGACCACCCTGCGCGGAGAATCAGCCAAAGTGCCGACGGTCGACGCTGGAAAACAGCAATTCAAAGACTTAAGAATTTTCCGAAAAACAAATTCCTCAGTAATCATGGGTTCCGACAGGGCAAACCTGATTCAAATCCGGCAAGTAAGGTGTCGCCGGAATCGTCCGGAAGTCACGGATCCAACGCCGCAGATTTCGCCGGATTCCGAGTCTCCTACAGAGCACGAGTCAAAACACTAAACGTCGACGCTGCAGTCCACGGCAGCGGCAGCAAACTCGAAAATCAAGGAACTTCGAGGTAAACGGAGGGTTGTCGAGGGTCAACTCACCTCAGAAAACACCCCACGCCCGTCGCTGGGTCGAGGACAGTGATCTCGCACGCGCGCCTAGCACCCTCGCAGCGTCTCGTCGTCGAAAACCCGCGGAAACCACGCGTCGGCGCGTCGTCGACGAAGCTCGGGCTTCTCACGAGCTTCCTCTCTCTCTCTCTCTCTCTCCCTCCGGCTGTAACGAAGAAGAAGAAGAAGAAGAAGAACGCAGCAGCAGTAGCAGCTCCTCTCTCTCTCTCCCTGCAGTATAAAAAGGAATGGGCTAAAGTGAGAGGGGGACAAAGGGCTCAAAAAGTCAAACTGAGCCATGTCGCTGGCCGCACTGACAAATCCCATTTTGTACCTAAGATAGCCATCAACTGCACCGGTATAGCAACCAACTGCACCGGCATACAACTCACGTAAACTGCAATTTCGCAGATCTCTCAAGTACATGCCGCTCTCGTGTTCCCTGTGGGGCCCGTTAGGCGTCCATTCGCGCCCACGCAACCTAGACTTGTCCCGACACTCTCCGTAGCCGCCGAACAAGTCTCACCGAATTTTCTGTGTCTCTACAAGAATGCTCTTCGGATTACTCTCGTCGTCCCGGTTCCAACGAGTCAAGTCTCAGCGAAATCCACCACTCCTACGTCACGTACGGCCCAAAATACGGCGAGTCGACGTCGATTTCTGCAGCAGTCCGAACTCAGCTCGAAAATAGTTGAAGTTGAGGCAATGGAGGTGTTCTAGATGGATCACTCACCTCTGGAAATCCCTTAGAATCGTCGTAGCGTCGAAGATGGCGAAATCCCGAGCTCGCCTAGTTCCCTCGCAGCGCCCCGGCGTCGGAAACGCTCTCGAAAAGCTCCGCGGCACGACGTCGGCGAAGAAGCGACCACCCGAGCTCCTCCTCACTTGGTTGGGCTAAGGGATGAAGAAGAAGCTGAAGGAGAAGGAATGGGGTGGTGGAGAAGCTCCCTTATTCTCTCTCTATACGTGTATAAACATGCATGGGTTGGTGACAAAACCAAAGTAGCAACTGACCAACCTGCCCTCAGCCCACCTACCACGCTGTACCAGTATAGGGTCTATACCGGTATAGCCATCACTCCCATACCGGTACAGCACCAAACTTGTACCGGTACAGTTCATTGAAAATCTGCTATTTCGCAGATCTTCACAATTCTAGCTACTCTCGTGATCCCGTTGGGCCCGTTGGACGTCCATTTTGCGCCCACGCGACCCAGACTTGTCCCGACACTCGCCTGAGCTGTCGACAAGCCG
This sequence comes from Aechmea fasciata, assembly GCA_025177825.1. Taxonomy (NCBI): domain Eukaryota; kingdom Viridiplantae; phylum Streptophyta; class Magnoliopsida; order Poales; family Bromeliaceae; genus Aechmea; species Aechmea fasciata. Next base: position 1,675,978 of record CM045932.1, on the reverse strand, counting down.
CAGCTGAGAATTCCAGGTCACTACACCCTCCTCGCTCAAAGGTCGCTATCCCGAAGCGATACCCTTGCCACGGTCCCGAACCTCCCCCGATGCAGAAGGCACTGAAAGAAAACAGAAACAGAGGGCGTGAGAACTATAAATTCATAGTTCCCAGTGGGCAATTGCTCCACTAGGCCCAAGGAAAAGAGGGTAAGTAAGCGAAATAATAAAACTTGTAAATAAAGCATAAGGAAAATGCTACATTACTCATGTTCCAAATTTGTTACCATAAGTCCATGTTCTAACATATAAGCATGATGTGTTTTACATTAACCTACAAGTATGCTAAAATATAATTAAAGCATTATCAAGTATACTATACATTCGAGCAAAGTCCACATAATCCAACTACTAAGCCTTATCTAGTAGTGATTGTCATTTAGTATCGTTGAATGTCCAAGTTCAATTCTCTTTCACTAGGATATACCCACAGTAATCCAACTTGTGCCACCTAAGTACCGTGGTAGCCCCAACATCCCCCGCAAGGAATGAGTCTGTCCCAACGGTCCCGTAGGTTTCTCAACACCGCACGTGCGAACGAATCGCAAAGGCCAACTCCGGAGTGCCGGCTTGTAGGGAGCGACCCTCACAAGCATGTGCGAAAGAGCACAAATGGCAACAAGTATAGTCAAGTCTCAAGTCCAAACCTCATGTCTCAACATGGAAATAGTAACTAGTAACCCTAAGGTCTAGTTCAATTATTCTCATAACACTAGGTTCTCTATGTCAAGTTCATTCACGAGCCTAATGCCGTTTGATGACATTAGCTCACTATTCTACACTTTGGATGCCAAGCCAATGCCGCTTAATGATAAGGGCTTTTCTCCTATGTCATGCATAGTTCTAAGTTCTCAAACACATGTCAAATTCCTCTTAAACACATAGTTTCAAGTTTCCAAATAGAATGTTACAAAGCTTCAGCTCTCACATGCATACGTCTCTACTATATAGAGTAAAATTGCGTTACACATAACATATGTATCTTAAGCATTCTAAAATTCACAAATAAATCAAATAGCATGAAAATGAACTAATTTCCATTTAACCATAAGCAAATAAGCACCAATGAGAATTTCTCATTGTGCTAGGTGAGGCCAAACCCACCGTCGCTCCAAGCGTCGCTCTGAACCGCTAACGAAGCTTCGATTCCTACTCCTAGTACCCTACAAAGTAGATCCTAGGAGTTACAACCTCAAGAGATAAGTCTTGAGTTCAAACTTTAAGCTTCTATAGAGAGAGTAAGGAGAAATTCACCTTAGAGTAAAAATCCTTCTCCAATCCTCAAATGGAGGTTAAATCTCTTCCAAAGCAACCTAAATCAAGGCTCTAAACCAATTATGTAGCAACCCGAACTTTAACCAAATTGGCTAAAGTGCGCGAACGAGTAATTGGACAAGTTCCAATAACCATTCCAAGGTGCTTGGAAGGGTTAAGAGAGGATCTAAAAGAGTTAGAAAGGTTTTGGCGTTGTTCGGCGCGAATTAGAGTCGAAACGACGTGAAAAACATAAGTCTGGGCAATTTGTACCGGTACAAGCAAAGTTGCTGTACCGGTATAGCAACTTTGACCGAGAGGAGAAGAGCTCTCGGGTTTGTGGAATTTTTGGTGTTTATACCGGTACAAGCCAAACTGTACCGGTACAAATGCTACGAAACCGAGAGGCTACTCTCGGGTTTGCCTCTGGAGCAATTTATACCGGTACAGAAGCCCGTTGTACCGGTACAGAATGGGTCTGGCAGCAGTTTTGGACTGCTTCGAAATAAAATGTTTGGAGGGGTTTAGTTGCTATTGTTGCAACAAAATATAACCCAAAACCCTTCCCCTTCACAGCAGTCTCCCTCTCTCTCCCTCTCTCGTGTCCCTCTCTCTCTCTGTTCGACAGCAAGGAGAAGAAGAGAATGTTACGGATTTTATGTTGGCATATTTCGTGAAGCGAGTCCGGAGTCTTGAAGGTTTAAAGAAGAAGAGATGAAGATCGAAGACTCGAAGACTCAAAACATAAATCCACAATGCTCGGTAAGTTCAAATATTATTGATGATGATTTATAAATATTTAAAAGTGATTGGAAGATTTAGGATATTTTTAAATTGAATATATGGACAAAATTGATTTTAAATAGGTTTTCAAATCCTAGTCTATCTCTATGTTTTCTAATTGATTTTAAACAGGTTTTCAAATCCTAGTCTATCTCTATGTTTTCTAATTGATTTTAAACAAGTTTTCAAATCCTAGTCTATCTCTAATTTTATTTTCAAAATTAGGCTTTCACAATCCTAGTCTACTTCTAAGTCTTCTAAATCTATAAATAAAAAATGGAGGTTCCATTAATTCATATGCTTAGAGTTTAGACCATTATGAAACCCTAGAAACTTGTTGGGTGCTCTCTTTCTTTCTTCAACAACAAGTTTCTATCGGATCAATTCTTGAAACCCTAATTTCTCGTTCTTCATGGAGAATTGATCCGGCTATTGCTTAGAAACATCTTCTACGGTTCTTTAATGATTATCTAAGCAATAAATCATCACCGATCGTATCGTTCTTGCTCCGGACGGAGTGCGCTCGTGGATTCGAGTGGCGTCGTGGATTCGGCGTGATCGGAGGCTTCGTGGATTCGAAGTGGAGGCGTTCGTGGATTCGAACGTGGGGCGTGGACAACCCGACGGCGTGCGCGAGATCCGAAGAAAATAAAGAGAGGTTTGAGTCGTGGATTCGGTAAATCACCTTGTAATCTTTTATTCTTAGTGGATTGTTATCGCGTGTTGGTCCGTGGGTTTTTTACTCCGAGTTGGAGTTTTCCCACGTAAATCTCGGTGTGCTTTTTATTTTCCGCATTTATTTTTATTGCATCGAGATTTGTGATTTTCGGCCTTTACACCTATTCACCCCCCTCTAGGTGTTGGATACAATCTAGATAGATCCTTGGGGCTACCCCATAACTCACAATTGGTATCAGAGCGGGATCTAGATATATTGTTATCTAATGGCCAAAGAGTTAGTAGGTGCGTTCCAAACTTATGAGATGACTTTTCCTACTAACCAATCCTCTTCCAAGTCTTTCTCTAAAAGTACAGGGATTGCGTTGAAAATATCAAAGGAAGAAGACGTGAACTCGGATTCCGGTGAGGAGGAATCAAACGACGAGGATTTAGCGGAAGCGTATCATCAACTCCTCGTCGAATCTAAAAAGATGGCGAAGCATAACAAAAGGCTTAGGAAGCGTCTACTTGACATTGAAGAGGAGAACAAAGATTTGAAAACAATGACGAAAGCTTTCGAAGAGGAAAAGGAAGCAATATTAAAAGATAATTCGATCCTCCAAAAGAAGCTAGATGAAGCGGATTTAACGATCAAATCCTCTAAGAACAAAGTTGAATTTTTGGAGCATCAATTTGAGGAATCGCACAAATCCAACAAAGAGTTGACCAAGAAAGTTCATCAACTCAAGTCCGACATTCAAAAATTTTCTTCTGGATCGAAGAAATTGGATCACATGCTCGGATTGGGTCAAACGAATAAGCTCGGTCTCGGATATAAAAGAACATATGTTGAGAACGATTTAAAGTCGACATCGAAAGTTTCAACAACTTTGAAGGAGAAGGTGTGTCATCGATGTGGCATCAAAGGACACATCAAAAAGTGTTGCCCGAATAAGGATAAGAAAAATCGATCGGCAACATCGAAACCTCAATCGGCATCATCTACTACTCGGCTTTCCCCTCGGAATCAAAAGAAAATTAATTTGAGTCGAGTGCCTTTTTCGGACCGGTTTTCTAAGGAGCAACGGCGAGTTCGACCGAACCCACAACCAAATTGGATCTCAAAACCGAACCATCAAGGGAACCGGATTTCTAATTCAAAGCCTCAACGACAACATCAACCGAAGCTTCAAGCAACGAAACGACCAACGGTTGATCCAAAATCAAAGCAACTCAAACCTAACGTCGACAAGCAAAGCCAACGAAAGATCCGACAAGTTTGGATCCGGAAAGGTGATATCTTTCCTTGATTTTCGTCTTAGTTTGTTTTTATTGTTTATGTAATGTTTTGATTGGTGCATATTGCATATTTTTCTTTCATTACATTACATGATTAGACGATGTTTGATCTTTAAAATTTGTTTTGAAAATCGTTTTTAAGGAAAGGTTTTTGGGGAGTTTTAATTTGATTAAAAATTTTTGAGAAAGGATATGATTGAAAATCATTAAATTAGAGAGATTAAAGGTTTTTAAAAGAGCCTTAACCGGTATCTAAAGTCAATTCAAATTGAATTAAATTCATATTAATTATTGGTTTTACTCCACTTTTTATTATTTTGACGATAATTTAATATATGATTTCTTCTTACATACTTTCGTCAAAATTTTAAAAGTAATTTTAATCTATTAGTAATTAATTCATCTTGGTAGTGAATGTTGAATATAATTGATGGATATTTGCTAATTGACTAAGATTCGTCAAAATTATTTTCAAATGTGAGATTGTCTAATTTAGGGGAGTTTGAATATTTTTAAAAAAAGGATGAGGAGAAACTCCTAAGTTTAAAAGATGTGGAAAGAGTTACATCCTAAAAGAGAGTGTGAAAACTACCACCACATGTAGGAAAGAGCTACCACCCCGGTCGTCCGGTATGTGTGTGAAGCTACCACATGGGTAATTATATGAAAAACCGAAAAGGTTGAAAAAATATATATATGAATATTTTAGAATTTTCGGTGATATAAGGTGATAGTTTGAAAAAGATGCTCAAAGAGCCACCCCCGGTGCCTTATTAGTTAAATCTCTAATTTGAACGAATTGCGACAAATTGGTGTCAATTTTGCCAAATTTTTAAAAATTATTTTTCATCAATTTGCATCTTGATGTTTTGAAACATTAAATTATCTTTAATATCGAATTTTGATGTTTCAATGTGTTTTGAAATCCTATAATATTTTATTTTCATCATAATGATTTTTGGAGTACAATCTTTAATTTTTATGAAATTAACTTAATTTGGAGGAATTTTTGAGAAACAAGGCAAAATTTTCGAATTCTCATCCGTGGACTATATTTAGTTTGCTTATTTTTGGTATCTAGATTTATAACTATAACATGACTACGTTCTTTTTGCTAGTTTGTATCACTCTCATTTTTGGTACTTCCTTTTGGCAATTTTTGACAAAAAGGGGGAGAAGAAGAGAAAACTTGAATTGAATTGAAACTTGAATTGAAGATCATAGGAGGAGGGCGTGATATTTTTCGATTTTTAAATTTAAATTTTAATTTTTTGATGCATGAACAAAGGAGGAGAGAATTTTATTTTCATATTTTTACTACTAACTTTGTTTGTGATCTTTGTTCGTGGAAAAAGTAACTTAATTGCAGATCATTGAAGACTTCAAGACTCCTAGTTGCGTCTAAGTCATAGAGTATGTTTAGGAGTCTTAAAAGTGTTATTTTGTATTTCTCTTTGGATATTTCACGCGAGACGTTCATTGTTTTGGTGATGGCAATGAATTTCATTTTTTTTGTGAGTTGAGCGTTGTGATGTAATTTTGGGTTTTGTCACGAAATTGCCAAAGGGGAGATTATTACGGATTTTATGTTGGCATATTTCGTGAAGCGAGTCCGAGTCTTGAAGGTTTAAAGAAGAAGAGATGAAGATCGAAGACTCGAAGACTCAAAACATAAATCCACAATGCTCGGTAAGTTCAAATATTATTGATGATGATTTATAAATATTTAAAAGTGATTGGAAGATTTAGGATATTTTTAAATTGAATATATGGACAAAATTGATTTTAAATAGGTTTTCAAATCCTAGTCTATCTCTATGTTTTCTAATTGATTTTAAACAGGTTTTCAAATCCTAGTCTATCTCTATGTTTTCTAATTGATTTTAAACAAGTTTTCAAATCCTAGTCTATCTCTAATTTTATTTTCAAAATTAGGCTTTCACAATCCTAGTCTACTTCTAAGTCTTCTAAATCTATAAATAAAAAATGGAGGTTCCATTAATTCATATGCTTAGAGTTTAGACCATTATGAAACCCTAGAAACTTGTTGGGTGCTCTCTTTCTTTCTTCAACAACAAGTTTCTATCGGATCAATTCTTGAAACCCTAATTTCTCGTTCTTCATGGAGAATTGATCCGGCTATTGCTTAGAAACATCTTCTACGGTTCTTTAATGATTATCTAAGCAATAAATCATCACCGATCGTATCGTTCTTGCTCCGGACGGAGTGCGCTCGTGGATTCGAGTGGCGTCGTGGATTCGGCGTGATCGGAGGCTTCGTGGATTCGAAGTGGAGGCGTTCGTGGATTCGAACGTGGGGCGTGGACAACCCGACGGCGTGCGCGAGATCCGAAGAAAATAAAGAGAGGTTTGAGTCCGTGGATTCGGTAAATCACCTTGTAATCTTTTATTCTTAGTGGATTGTTATCGCGTGTTGGTCCCGTGGGTTTTTTACTCCGAGTTGGAGTTTTCCCACGTAAATCTCGGTGTGCTTTTTATTTTCCGCATTTATTTTTATTGCATCGAGATTTGTGATTTTCGGCCTTTACACCTATTCACCCCCCTCTAGGTGTTGGATACAATCTAGATAGATCCTTGGGGCTACCCCATAACTCACAGAGAAGGGGAAAAAAAGAAAGAAAGAAAAGAGAGAAAGAGAAAAAGAGATAGAAGGAGAAGATGAAGGGGATTATGATGGTGATGATCATGGCCATCCTCTCCTCCCTCCTTTGTGCAAGAGCAAGCTTTTGAGAGGTAAGCTCTCTCTCCCTCTCATGGTAGATCCTTAGATAATGGGTTTCTAAACCCTAGATATAGAGTTTTGAGATTCTTGCAAGCTTTAGAACCTAGTAGAGACTTGGAAACTCATGAAAATCATGTGTTCTTCAAGGTACTCTAATGGCGGATTTCTAGGGTTTGTTTTAAACACCCTATGGATGGCTCTAATGATCTTAGATGAGTTCCTAGAGGTTAGACAAGCTCTCTATTGCTTGTTCTAGGGATCAAATCGGTGGGATTTGCAAAAGTGCAAAACCTAGGGTTAAAAAGGGGGTTTTTAGAAATAGATGAGTGTGATCTCATTTGACCCCATAGAAACCTAATTGGGGGTGCAACGAACGCGTTGGCGCGCTCGGTTCGGTGATCCGACGAGCGAGTACAAAGATATTAATTATTTAATATATTCAAACCAGATGTCCGCAGCACGCAAGATAGGAGCCCAAAATTCATGAAAACGGAACCGGGGCAACTTGAAGGCGTGGGACAACGGCACAAGGTCTCAGATCGGGATTCGGAGATCGTTCGGGTGGTCGTGCAAGAGTTCGAGCCAAACCGGGTCAAGAGTGCCACGGGCGGCCGATTGCGAGTGTCGACGAGCAATCGGAGAGCATAATAAGGTGGGTTGTGTTTACCGAAGCGACTAGGTCGCCTAAATATGTCTAAGAGTAAAGGTTTCAAGTTGATGCATATAATTGACATATGTTGCAAGTATAGAAATGCATGTTAAAGAACATAGTGTTAAATGCTAAGAGAATGCATGAGCTAAATGCTAGATAAATGCATGAACTAGAGTCTAGTTGCAAATACATGGGATGCATGTTAAGTTGATGTATGAACTAGATGCTAAATGAAATGTATGAGTAAATGCATGCTTAGCATAATGAGTACATGCTAGATATAATTATGTGCATGTAAATGGGATGGTTAACATAAGAATGTTAAGTATGGGAATGCTAAGTAAGAATGTAAGTCATGGACTAATACACATATAGATCGAGTGACATCCAACTTAGTGTAAAGAACATAAGTTGTAGTAAACCTAGAGTCATGTGGACCTAGGAGAATGACATCTAACCTAGTGTTGTCAATGAACATACGTTGTAGTAAACCTAGAGTCAATGGACCTAGGAGTGTGGGAATTAACCTAGTGTAAAAAACATAGGTTGTAGTAAACTTAGAGTCATATGGATCTAGGTAAAGAACAATGAACCTAGTGTCAAGGACATAGGTTGGATAAAGACGACAGTGGACCTAGTATGAATAAACATAGGTCGAGTTGGAATGACATTGGACCTAGAGTTAGAAAACCTAGGTTATGTGACAAAGAATAAACCCTAGTGTCAAGTAGACCTAGGAGGTAAAGACAATGGACCTAGAGGGTCGTCTCTTGAGGGCCTAGCTAACCCTCAAGCTAAGTGGAACGGATTCATGGAATCCCGAGTTGGGACACCTAAGTTGGTGTCGGGCGTGTGCGACGATTTCGCCGTCCAGGGCTATACCACTGACGTGGCGTTGTGCGACGATTTCGCCGTCGGGTGGGTGAGCCGGAATGTGTTCGATACGGTTAAGCGGGTGAGGATCAGATCGCCATGTGTTGACACCCTGTGTTTGGGGCACCATTGCTAGGTAAGTACGATACGGCCGCACCAGGAGGCGAAGGAGTGACTCAAACCATTGTTGGGTGAGGTGCGATTAGTTCGCCGCCAGATGGTTAAGTCATGACTTGGGTCCTCGCTGGGTAAGCCCGCCGCGATCGCCACCAGAATGGTTATGTCAAGTGACAGCTGGGTTCCGCGTGTGCGACGCTTTCGCCGCGATGAGGTGAGTCACGAGAGGCGACAGTGGTGGGGTAGTTGTGAGACGTCCAACACCTCGGGCTAGACAGCGGGCGGATTATCCGCAATGGATTGACTCAAGACCGAGTCGGGTGGCATAGTGTGCTGAGGTAGAGTGGACCTTAGAAGTACATGCTAAGTAGCATAAGTGCCAAAAGTAAAGAGCAAGAATGAGAATAGCTAACCTAATGAGTAGCTAAGTTTAAGAATGCAACGGCTAAAGTAAAGAATAGCAATAAAGTAAAGAAAAGCTAAGAGCTAAAGAATAATTTGCATATTGCATTTGTGAGGCAGGTTTTTATGTTAGTTGCAAATTATATATCTATATATGTTTTTGGACTAACATATCTGCAGTGCCTCCTTGGACCTATTGGTCGAGCTGTTCTCTTGGGTGACCGTACCCACGAGAACTATGGACAATAGTTCTCACCCCCGTGTTGCGTTTTGGGGGTACAGGTATACACGTGAGCGGCGCAGCAGCAGCAGCGCGAGGCAAGGGCGTAGCTCAGTAGATAGCGCCCTACCAGGAGACCAGAGATAGAAGTACCCCAGTCGGCTAACTAGGGGTTAGAGAGTGAAAAGAATACGTTGTAATAAAGTTGTAATAACTAGATTGTATTAGGAAGTTTAAAGTTTAAAGTTAATGTAAAAAATTCTAAATTGAGACGAATGGTTGTAATAGCAAGTAGCTGTTTTATGTTTATGATACTTCCTTATGCAATCTGATTGTGATATCTGTTCCTTTTTGGAACCTCTTGTAATTGTATGGATTGCGACGCCTTGAACGTACAGGGGAAACTCTGTCCGTTCGGCGGTCTGTTCGACGCGCCCGAATCCGACCGAATTGGCGGGCTCGGGGCGTGACAAATTAATTGGACTTTAAAAGCCCTAGGTTGCAAATCCCCAAAATAAACCCTAATCTACTAAAACTAGGGTTTCAACAAGTAGAAAGCTTCAAAATCCCAAACTAGAGGAAATAGAGGTGATGCCTACCTTCAAGAAGTTCACAAACAAGTTCTAAGTCCACCAAACTTGAAGATCTTTCCTTCAACTTGCTCCCAAACCAAGCTCCAAGCTTCATCCATGGTGGAGAATGCACCAAGAAGCAAAAAGGAGAAAAAGAGAGAAGGATCAATCCTCCAAAAAAATGCACCCAAGACCCAAGAAATCAAAGGAGGAAAGGGGAGAGCTCCCTACCTCTATTTCCTGCAGTGAAGGGCTCAAAATGAGCCCTAGGGGTGAAGGGGCATATGTATAAAGCAACAAAATGCCAAACAGTCCGTGAAGTTTCGGATTTTCAAAAACTGTCAGCTTGTACCGGTACAAATCCAGTTTGTACCAGTATAAACACTGCGAAACAGCAAACCCGAGCCTCGGGTTTGCCCAGCTGCCCATCTATACCGGTATAAATCTCGGCTTGTACCGGTATAGCCACCATTTTGTACCGGTACAAAAGCAAAAAATTCCAACCCGAGAGCAACCTAAAATCCAACTTTTTGGACTTTAGTGCTTGGAAATCATCCACTAACCTCGGTACTCGTGCCATGGGTCGGAACACAGTCAACGACCCTCCAGAAAATCTGGAAAAGCTCAGATCTCACATCTAACACTCGAACCTTGCAATTTGCAAAAGTTCAGTGCATCACAGTCCGCCAAGGTCCGAAAAGTCCTGCTGCGAAGAAGAAAACCCAACGTCACACGATTTCACGAAATCTGCCTGGAAACAGCAGCTCAGTAAAGCTTAATTCCGACTAAGCTAACCTTCTTCAATTTCAGCAAGTAAAGGCTCTGTAGCTTCGTCTCGAAGTCACGAATCCAATGGCCCAAGTTTCGTCGAATTCCGCCTCTCCTACGCAGAGTACGGGCCAAAACACCGACGGTCGACGCTGGAAAAACTGCGAAACAGCACTGCAGGTCAACTTTGTAAACAGCGGCTCAGTAAAACAGAATTTCGACTGGGCTAACCTGCTCCAAAAATTGCAAATTTGGTCTCAGATTCTTCGTCTCGAAGTCACGGATCCAACGCCCCAGATTTCGTCGCGTTTCGACACTCCTACACAGAGCACTAGTCAAAACTCCGCGGGTCGACGCTGCAGTCAGCAGCAGCTCGAAAATCTGATTAAGAAAACATCAAGGGAGTAAATCACGATTTCGAGTTAGCAAACCTTCTTCAAAAGTTCCAAGTAAATGCTCTCTGGATTCCTCTCGTCGTCCCGGTTCCAACGAGTCAAGTCTCAACGAAATCCGCCACTCCTACGTCGCGTACGGCCCAAAATACGGCGAGTCGACGTCGATTTCTGCAGCAGTCCGAACTCAGCTCGAAAATAGTTGAAGTTGAGGCAATGGAGGTGTTCTAGATGGATCACTCACCTCTGGAAATCCCTTAGAATCGTCGTAGCGTCGAAGATGGCGAAATCCCGAGCTCGCCTAGTTCCCTCACAGCACCCCGGCGTCGGAAACGCTCTCGAAAAGCTCCGCGGCACGACGTCGGCGAAGAAGCGACCACCCGAGCTCCTCCTCACTTGGTTGGGCTAAGGGATGAAGAAGAAGCTGAAGGAGAAGGAATGGGGTGGTGGAGAAGCTCCCTTATTCTCTCTCCATACGTGTATAAACATGCATGGGTTGGTGACAAAACCAAAGTAGCAAGACCAACTTTGCCCTCGACCCACCTACCACGTTTGTCTTGGGTATGGGGTCTATCTGGGTATAGCCATCACTCCCATGCAGACGGCGCAAACTTGTACCGGTACAGCTCATTGAAAATCTGCTATTTCGCAGATCTTCACAATTCTAGCTACTCTCGTGATCCCGTTGGGCCCGTTGGACGTCCATTTTTGCGCCCACGCGACCCAGACTTGTCCCGACACTCGCTTGAGCTGTCGACAAGCCGCAACTGAGAATTCCAGGTCATTACATTAAATTTCAAATTTTTGATTTCAAATTTTAAATTTCAAATTTTTGATTTCAAATTTTAGATTTCAAATTTCAAATTTTAAATTTTAGATTTCAAATTTCAAATTTCAAAATTCAAAATTCAAATTTTAAATTTCAAATTTTAAATTTCAAATTTCAAATTTCAAAATTCATAATTCAAAATTTTAAATTTCAAATTTCAAATTTCAAATTTTAATTTTCAAATTTTAATTTTTAATTTTAAAATTTTAATTTTCAAATTTCAAATTTTAAATTTTAAATTTCAAATTTTAAATTTCAAAATTTAAATTTAAATTTTCACTTTCAATTTCAAATTTGACATTTTAGATTTTAAAATTTAAATGTAAAACTATAAATTTTAAATTTGGTACAATTTTTGAAATTTAAAAATTTTAATTTTAATTCAAATTTAAATTTGGATTTTAAATTATTTTAAAATAAAATTTAATAAAAATATTAATTTATGCTAATATTAAAAAAAATTTGCCAAACAAACTTTTCAAAATCACTTTAGAAAAATCACTTTTATCTAAGCCTAACGGCAGCTATACAGAACTTTTAGCAAAATCACTTTTCCAAACCAAAATCACTTTTTCAGAAAGCACTTCTTCATAAGCTAGGCCAAACAGGCCCTTAATATGATTGGTAGTTAACACCCCACCTTTAGATGGGTGTGATGTACAAGTAGGCATTTTTCGAAAAGAAAAATTGACAGGCCCAATATTTTTACTCACTCTTGTGTATACACTAGTTAAAGTGCGTATGCATGTAATGCACACTTTGCACAAAAAAGAAAGTTAAAAAAAATAAATAAATTTGAAAATTAATTTTAAAGACTGTTTTTGGGGAAAATTTTGACATATTCAAAATTTTTATTCATTGTTTTACATATAGTACAAATTTAAGATCTGATCAAATTTCATAATCAATAACTTGTAAACTTTAAGCTGTAAAATCATCATAAAAGCGATTTTTCTTCACTGGCCATCACTTCCTTCCATGGTCCTTTTTATATGCACACACAACGCACCTTTTTTTTCTTCGGAAATATATAATATCTATTTTATAGTAGGAATTGTTCCCTTTTAGTTTTTTTCTTGTTCACCTATTTATTTTGTGGATGTGATTGGTGCTGTTTTTTTAATTTGTACTTCTGAAATTATTTCTTTTTCAAATTTTTGGAGATTCAGGTGATCCTCTCCATAGTTTCAAGTCACGGAATGCAGTACTTCTCAGTGTTTGTCGACCATATTATTATTTGCTTAATATAACATTATTATTTGTTTGTCTGGTACATTATTTTCGTAAACTCAGGCGAAGTTGTTTTATGTATTTTCTGTATCAGTTTAGTTATTTCATTCGCATGCTATGCATATTGTTTTACAATATAATGTACGACGTATGATATATGGTAATATCTTATGGAACTATTCTGTAAGAAAACATTATTGATAATAATGTGCTATATATTTTGTTGAAACATTTGCATATATACTAACTTGGTTTTTCGTACGTATTCTCAGTGGATTTACATCCGTTGTGTACTTTACGAAGACTAACCAAAATATAATACCAGGAACTCTTATACGATACAAATATAAGTAACTTCTATCCAATAGGAGACATTGATTGAGAAACTGGATAAAACTGGCAGGTTTGAACATATAGTTTCGATCTGTTGTGGGTGTGCTGATTTGATCTATCAAGTAATGGCTTGTCTAGCTCTTTTTGATCTTACAAATCGTTGCAAGAGTCTATGTTAGGCTGTTAGCCATGTTAGCTAGTCACTTCAATACTCTATACAATTGCCATTCGTGCAACTGACTCATAGCTACAGAAGCTGTAAAGAAATGTCAGGATTCATGCACTACAACAGAATTAGATTATAGTGACATATATTTTGGATACTTTTATATAAGTGTATTATTTATACCAAATTTTTTTTAAAAAATCTATTAAGATCTAAATATAAAACTCAATCCAATCAAAAATAAAAAATTTCTCTACTCAACAAACCACACCCAGCCCACTCGGCCCGATTTCAAATAAAAAAGAAGAAAAATTGATCACCAGCTCCCCTTCTTCTTTTTCGCCGCCGTAGTCGATGAGGTAGGGTTCTGGCGGCTGAAGTCCGGCCGCGAGGATCTCGTAGAGACAATAGAGGGCTACGATCGCCACGTATCCCTCCGCCACAAGTCGCTGGAAGAGTGTGTCACGCCCCGGGTTGCAGGATTCCCCGGGCACGCCGACAAATCCGCCGTATACAAAAGAATTTCTTCTGTATACGAAGCGTAGCTGTACCTGTATAAACATACAATGCTACAAACAGTAGCATAGAGCTGAAGTAAACTATAAACAAACAGGTAAGAAAAACAACAACTTTATATACATACAATCACAGAAACAAAAGAACACCACTCGCTCCAGCGAGTTCAACTGTATGTACAAAAGTGTCAAACCCAAAAACTGTCACTACCTGCAGAGGGAGTCCTCTAGCACTGAACTCGAAGGGTAGGCTCTAGCTCGCCATGCCCTTCCCGCGGTCCGACTCAGACGGAGCAGCAGCCGCAACAGAAGGCCCTGCAACAACAGTGGAAGAAAGAGGGCGTGAGAACTACTATAAAAACAAGTAGTCCTCAGTGGGTGCCGCCCTAAACACATCGGTCCACCCACTAAGTCCACGGGGTAAGCAAGAAAGTAAAAGAAGCTGGAAACTCTCGACAGCTAGAAACCCCTATACTATCCTGCTCCAAACCACCCTCAGTAGAACAAGTAAGAGCTGACCCAATCTTACGAGGGACTGTGAAAGCACCCGTCCCGCCTAGCGAGGACACCGTGGCTCAAGAGCATCTGGCAGAGAATACTCTCTCGAGACTGGAACTACTCTCCGTCTCGCCTACTAAGGTTACACCATATCTCAAGAGCAACCGGCGGAGCAAGCTCTCTAGACTGTGAACACACCCGTCTCGCTCAACTAGGCTCTACTCAAGTCACAAACTCACTGAAGGTAGAACGAAGGGTCACTGACTGTCTCACCCGGGCTGCCCCAAACGGACCCACCCTGCCTGTATCTAGCCACGCCGTACACCGCCTTTAAGGTGTCGGCTCAAGAACTATCTCAAACTGAAACTGCGAATCAACATCGCACTGCGAATCAACATCGCACTGAAACCTCATTCCGGAATGGCATTCGCGGGGCGCGACCCACGCGAGTATACAGGTATCTCTGTCACTTTCATTGTAGCTCTCATAGGCAAAAGTCGAGTAAACAGGGACTAACCACTCAAACACCACGTGCCCTTGGCACACTCTGAAAACTAAACAAAACTCTAGGACCACCGTCAACCCCCGACGGTTCCCGACCACACCAACAGTCTAAACTCTATTGTGGCTAAGCTCGGCATCCCAGCACGAGCGTCTACTGTGACTAGGCTCGGCATCCCAGCACGAGCGTACAAGTAAGCTGCACTACCCTGGGTATCCATCGCACTCCCCCGGCGATGATACGACACAACACGGCTCCTAGAGCTAAATCTGGTAGTGTAAGCTTGTGACGATCCAAAACGTGGTTTTCTCCTAAGTCCAATCCAAGTCCAACATGTAAGAAACTAAGTACTTGATAAACATGCTCCAATTCAGATTCTAATATGCTGAAATTCATGAATTGAGCTAAGGTTACATTCAATATACAATAAACATGTCGACTATTTATACTTAGGAATAATCCGATGAAATCCCACCTCTTAAGCGTTCTCCTGGCAGCGAAGGAAGTGGTCCACGTCAAGGTGATCCCTCGCTGGTCCGCCGAGGTCCGAAGTCTCCCGCTGCGAAGAGGCAAATGCACGATTTCACGAATTCTGTCCGGAAAACAGCAGCGAAGAAACCCTTAAAGTTAACCAAGCTAACCTTATCCAAATTTGGCGATTCAGGGCTCAGAAGCTTCGTCTCGCAGTCACGAATCCAACACCGCAAGTTTCGCTGGATTTCGCCACTTCTACGCGGAGTACGAGCCGAAATACGAAGCGTCGACGCGGGAAACCGTAGGAACAGCACCTCAGATTCGGTTCGGAAAACAGCGGCTCAGTAAAACTAGGGTTCGACAGGGCAAACCTGCTCCAAATCCAGCAAATAAGGTCTCGTTGGAATCGTCTGGAAGTCGCGGATCCAACGGCCCAAGTTTCGTCGCGTTTCGACCCTCCTACACAGAGATCTAGTCAAAACTCCGCGGGTCGACGCCAGTAGTCGACGACGGCGGCAGCAGAAATTCAAGCAATTTAGAAGCAACGGAGGGGAACTTGTTGGGCTACTCACCTCAGAAAACGCCCCAGGCCCGTCGCTGAGTCAAGGACGATGGTTCCGCACGCACGCCTGGCTCCCTCGCAGTGTCTCGTCGTCGAAAACCCCCTCGATCGGCTCCGCGGCGCGTCGTCGACGTGGCTCGGCTCCTCCCTCGAACTCCTCCACCTCCTCGGTTGCTAAGGGAAGCAGCAGCAGCAGCAGCAATGGAAGAAGGAGGAGAAGACCTCCTCTCTCTCCTCTGTTCTATAAGGCAAGGGGGAGGCATGGGTGATGTGACAAGTGCTCAAAAGTCAAACTGCACCATTCCTGCCACGCTGTACCGGTACAGAATCCCCTCTGTACCGGTACAGACAGGCAACCCGAGAGCCCCCTGCGCAGGGCTATACCGGTATAGCCCTGGTTGCTATACCGGTATAGCAACCGTCACTATACCGGTATAGAAACCAACTTGTTCGGGTACAGCTCACAGAAAAACCTGCTATTTGCAGATTTCCGTGACACACGCTGCTCTCGCGTTCCCACGGGGCCCGTTTGGCGTCTATTTGGCGCTAACGCGACCCAGGCTTGTCCCGACACTCTCCAGAGCTGTCGACGAGCCTCAGGTGCAATTTTTCAGGTCTCTACAGAGTGAGTGCCAAATATCAAAGCAGCCTTACCTATAGCGACCCCACGTATAGCAACACTTTTAAAAAGTGTCAGTAATTTAGCTAGCAACACTTTTTTTGACCTATACCGATATTTGAAAGTGTCGCTATATACTGTTTTTTTTGTAGTGATTTCATTTTTCTTAAAAAAATTCAAAAAAGTAAAATATTAATTTGCAACGAAATTTCGAAAATAAATGTTTAAAAACAGTTTTTTCTAACCAAACGAACGGAAAACTGAAAAAAAAATTCCATAACATTTTTTTCGCAAAAAAAAAATTTTGAATGATTTTTTCCACACTTTTTCGACGAACAAAGCACCCCTTAGCATCACATAAAGTCGGCGTTTCTTCGGCATTTCCTTTTCAGCAAACACTTTATTATTAGTTAGCACCTCCAATATCTAGTGTTTTCAATAGAATTGTATTTGAAACTGTCACGCCCCGGGTAGCACTGTTCCCCCGACACGCCGACAAATCTGCCGTATACAAGAAATTTTTCTCGTATACGAAGCGTAGCTGTACCTGTATAACATACAATGCTACAAACAGTAGCAAAGAACAGAAAAGACTAGAAACAAACAGGTAGGAAAACACGAGTTCAATATACATACAAAATGTTCGATACAAAAGTATTACCTGCTCCAGCGAGTTAACAACTGTTTGTATACAACTCCAAGCCAAAAACAACTACCTATAGTGAGGATCCTCTAGCAGCACTCGAAGGGTAGGGCTCTAACTCGCAACGCCTTTGCCTCGATCCGCCTCAGACGGAGCAGCAGCCGAACCTGAAGGCCCTGCAACAACGGTGTAAGAAAAGGGGCGTAAGAACTACTATAAAACAAGTAGTCCTCAGTGGGTGCCGCCCTCAACGTCATCGGTCCACCCACTAAGTCTACAGGGTAAACAAAAAGTAAAGGAAAGCTGGAACTCTCTACAGCTATATACCAATATACTTTCTTGCTCTAATACAACCCTATGTAGAACAAGAAAAAACTGACCCAATCTCACAAGGGACTGTGACACACCCGTCCCGCCTGTCGAAACTACACTAACAACTACCCCAGGGGTAGCTAGTGGAGAGTGAGTCCAACAACTAGGACACAGCGACACCAACGCAAAAGCACTAAGCTAGACTCCGGAGCGGCACTCGTGGGTGCGAACCAACCGAGTATGCAAGCGTATCTCTGTCGAGCTCAATCAGGCTCTCACAGGCATAAGTCAAGTAACAGGGTCCAACTGGTCTAACCACTAACATGTCACGTGCCCTTGGCACAATCTGTTACCAAAACAATAATCTAGGCCCACCGTCAACCCCTGACGGTCCCCAACAACACCAACAGCCTAGACTCAGCTGTAACTAAGCTCGGCATCCTAGCACGAGCGTAAAAGTAGGCTACACTACCCTGGTATCCATCGCACTCACACAGCGATGATACAACACAGTACGGCTGTCACGCCCCGGGACCAAGCGGAAGCCCGCCCGGCGCGTGCCCAGACCCGCCGTATGTCTACAACATACAAGGCGTCTAACAAAAACGATAAATAACCACAAAAATATGAAGAATCTAGAAGCATCAGAGCAGTATAACAACTAGAATTCTAAACTAATAAGCATACAAGAAGTAGATAAAAGAAAGAACTAAAATCCACTAAGAACTATAAAAGAGTACATACAACAATAATCTCCACGAGCAACAACTAAAGATCCCAAAGCGAAAACTAACATAATACAAGGTGGTCTCTATGAAGGGATACAAAAATCACTCTCTCACTAAACACAAAAGGAGAGGAAAAACCACCTAACAGAAGTGGCAAAGAAGCTAGCTAACTAGGCGACTCCCTTGCCGCGATCCGTGCCTCGCCAGGTCTGAAGGCTACGAAACACATTAGAAAAAGAGGGCGTGAGAACTATTAATTAATAGTTCCCAGTGGGCAATTACTGACTTCAGTTGCATGCTCCACTAGGCCCAAAACTAAGCAAGTAAGTATAAACGATGATAATAAGCGACATGTAAATAACATGTAAACTACTAAACACAATATCTCTACTTAGCATGAATTTGCATAAGTAAGCTATTCTAAGCATGAATAGAAAGCGTTATAATTAACATGAAGTTCCCAACTTGATAGTAAAAGACTAAGTTTACTATTCTAATCAAGATCTATAATGTCCACAAGTGATAGTAAAGTTTTAAAGTTTACTATTCTAGTCAAAGTCCACGGTTTTCTTTAAACTACATTAAGTTTAAGTACAATAAGATCAACCCGAAGGCGATATGGCCGATGCCCACCCGAAGGCTGCCTAGCCCAAATGCCGAGCCTAATGGCCCCGTAGTAGTCCACATTCCCACCCTAGGAATGAGACTGTCCCACGACAATCCACTTCGGCGCCCAATCCCGCACGGCGAATACAAGAAACGCGTTGGCCAACTCCGGAGTGCCGGCTTGTAGGGAGCGACCCTCACAAGCATGTACGAATGAGCACAATGGCATATAGTCACAAGTCCCCAAATCGTCATGTCTCTAACATGGAAATAATAGATGTCCAAAGGCCTATCTCTATGTCATCATGTCTCTAACATGGAAATAATAGATGTCCAAAGGCCTATGTCAAGTCTCTATGTTGCAGTTTCATAGTTTTCTAAGTTAAGTGCCGCTTGATGACACTCAAGCTTTTCTAATTTCCAACACAAGTTTAATGTTCTCAATTACATTAATTAAGCTACATAAACATGAATGGCACACTCCCAGGTGCCCACAAATCCCACCCTCACATGCATGCTGTTTAACCCCGAAAGCTCTACTATATAGAGTGAAAATTTTATCATACATGAGGCATGCATTTTAAGTGGTTCAAAATTCATAATAAATCTATTTAGCATGAATATGCATTCAAAATAATTAAATCAAACCGAATAAGCACTTAGGAGCCATTTGCTCCTATGCTCATGAAGCCAAACCCACCAAGTGCGAAAAGCGTTGCTCCGAACCGCTAACGAAGCTTCGATAATCACTCCTAGAGTCCTAAAAAGCACACCCTAGGAGTTACAAGCTAAGAAGATAAACCTTGAGTTCACACTTTAAGGATTTCGACAAAAGGTTGGAGAAAACTCACCGAATGCGAAGGAAGTGCTCTTGATCTCCAAATGGGAGCTAGAGTCCTTCTAATCCAACATAAATCAAAGTTCTAAACCCATCAATTAGGTCCCAAAGGCCCTAAATCGAAAATCCCCAAATCCTAACCCTAGAATCCAAAACTAGGGTTTCAGCTCAAAGAAACCGCCAAAAACCAAAACTAGAGGGAAGAGATCATTCACATACCTCTAAGAAGCTCAACACCAAGCTCAAAAAGCCCTAGGCTTGAAGCTTGATCCTCCACAAAGCTCCAACCACCAAGCTCCAAGCTCCAACAATGGTGGTAGAGGCTCTATCAAGCAAAAAGAGCAAAGGAGATGGTTTTAATCCTCAAAAAAATCCCACCAAAATCCTAGAAAACACAAGGGAGTAGAGAGAGAAGCTCCTTACCTCTTTCTCTCTTCTTCTCAGCACAAGGAGAAGCCCTAGGGGCAAGGGATGCTATATTAGAAGCAACAAAATGCTAAAACACCCCTGCGGTATAAACTGCTCGAAATCTGCCATCTTTGTCTGGTACAAAGCCTTCCCACATACGTGCAGGACCTGCGAAACTTGACCAAACCGAGGCTCGGGTTGGGCGCCTCCGACCATCCCATGCAGTACGAGAATCCACCTGTCTGGTATAGCAATCTGGGTATAACAACCAAAGGCCGGTACAAGTCCTCCAGAGTCAAACCCGAGAGCAACCTAAAATCCAATTTTTTTTGGACTTTAGGGCTTGGGACTCATCCCCAAACCTCGGTACACGCGCCATAGGTCGGAACACAGTCAACGACCCTCCAGAAAATCTGAAAAGGCTTCATCACAAGTCAAATACTCGAACTCCGCAATTTGCGCAAGTCCAGTATGTTACAACGGCTCCTAGAGCTAAATCTGGTAGTGTGTACATATGACAATCAAGTCGTGGTTTTCTCCTAAGTCAAATCCAAGTCCAACATGTACAAAATATTACTCGCTAGACATGCTCCCAATTCAGATATTAAACATACTAATCTATGAATTCGAGGTAAGGTTTAACATTCAATAACTAAACGATACATGTCGACTACTTGCACTTAGGAGTAAACCGATGAAAACCCACCTCGGTCGCTAACTCCTGGCAGAGAAGGGGTACTAAAATCAATCTCGATCTCCTGCTGGACCGTCGAGCTCCTCCAAAACCAGCAACTAAGTCCATTCCAAGCTCTAGACATCAAAACCCACTAGTTAGCAACATTTCAGCACTTAAGCTCAAATCTAGCTCGATTCCGATGTTGAAACTCACCAAGAGGTCTCCGAATAATGTGGGGCGAGTCCAAAAACCAGAGAATACTGTGGGAGTGTGAAATCCAGGCTCAAAATCCAGACCCTTCAAAAGTTTGCATCAAGAGAAGCTCAAAACTCACAATTCTGTCAGGTTTAACAACAGCAGAATAAAATAAGATTTTGAATAGGCAAACCTTCCCCAAAAATTGTGATCTTGGGCTCTGTAGCTTCGTCTCGAAGTCACGAATCCAGCGAACCAAGTTTCGTAGCGATCCGACGCTCCTACACAGAGAACGAGCCGAAATACCAACAGTCGACGCTGGAAAAACTGCAAATCAGCACCTCAAAATCTGCTTGACATACAGCAGCATAGTAAAACAGGAGTTCGAACAAGCAAACCTTCTCCAAATTTTGCAATCCAGCGCTCTCTGGATTCCTCTCGAAGTCCCGAATCCAACGAGCCAAGCCTCGTCGAGATCCGACACTCCTACGCTGAGAACGAGCCAAAACACCGCGAGTCGACGCCGAAAAACTACAGAAATAGCACCAAACTCGAAAACGCACTAGTTGAAGTAACCGGAAGGACTTCGGCGTGCTACTCACCTCAAGAAACACTCTGGAATTGTCGCCGCGTCGAAGACAGCGAAATGCTACGCTCGCCCGGCCTCCTCGCAGCACCCCGACGTCAAGCGCACCCTCGATCGGCTCCGCGGCGCAACGTTGACAAGCTCCAACTTCACTTGCTCCTCCTTGGCTTGAGTTAGGAATAAGGTAGAGAGAGAGAGGGGGGAAGAAGGAGGAAAACCTTAGCAGGGCTTCTACCAACTCCTGCTGCAAGTACCAAGGTAAGTAGGTGAGGGTAATAAGATCAAGGTGAGTAAAAGTCAAATCTGCCCCTCACCTACCACGTTGTACCGGTACAGCTTGACAAAAAACCTGCTATTTCGCAGATTTTCAGATTCTAGCTGCTCTCGCGTTCCTGCTAGGTCCGTTCGGCGTCCATTTCGCGCCAACGCGACTCGGGCTTGTCCTGACACTCACAAGAGCTGTCGACAAGTCTCAACTGTGACCACCCAGGTCACTACATCCTCCCCCACTACAGAAAGTTTCGTCCTCGATACTGGAAATTACCTCAGCTCGGCGCATCAAACAGGTAGGGGTAAGACTCTCTCATTACTGTCTCCGGCTCCCAAGTCGCCTCCCGCTCCTCGTGATGATTCCACTGCACTTTCACGTACGGGATGACCCGGTTGCGCAATTCTTTTGTCTCGCGAGCAAGAATCCGCAATGGTCGCTCCTCGTATCTCAAATCCTCGCTAACCTCGAGCGGAGTGAAGTCGATCACGTGAGAAGGATCGAAAGCATATTTCCTCAAAGCCGAGACATGGAATACATCATGGATACCGACAAGTCGTGGGGGTAGAGCAATCATGTAGGCGACGGGCCCGACTCGCTCCAACACCTCGAAAGGGCCAATATAGCATGGACTGAGCTTTCCACGTACTCCAAATCGGCGAATCCCTCTGGATGGCGAGACTTTAAGGAATACATGATCTCCAACCTGAAACTCTAAGTCTCGCCTCCTGGTATCGGCATAGCTCCTCTGGCGGCTCTGGGCTGTCGAAAGGTGTCGTCTAATCATCCTCACCTTTTCCTCAGCCTCTAGCAGAATCTCAGGCCCGAGTGTCTTTCTTTCACCCACATCACTCCAAAATAGGGGGGATCGACATCTGCGTCCATACAACGCCTCAAACGGAGCCATCTGAATGCTCGCTTGATAGCTGTTGTTGTACGCAAACTCAACAAGCCTCACATGTCGATGCCACCCTCCTCCAAAGTCCAGGACGCATGCTCTCAGCATGTCCTCTAGAGTCTGAATGGTCCGCTCTGACTGACCATCGGTCTGTGGGTGAAATGCCGTGTTGAACTGTAACTGTGTACCCAAGGCGGTCTGCAAGCTCCTCCAAAAGTGTGATACAAATCTCGGGTCCCTGTCTGATACAATCGATACTGGCACGCCATGCAGCCTAACAATCTCATCCAGATATAGCTGCGCGAGTCTCTCTCTTGGCTAGGTGGTCTGAACTGGTAGGAAGTGGGCGGACTTGGTCAACCTGTCCACTATCACCCAAATAGCGTCGAAGCCACCCTGTGCTTTAGGTAATCCCACGACGAAGTCCATCGTAATCTGCTCCCATTTCCACTCTGGCACGGGCAGACTCTGAAGCTTGCCAGCAGGTACCTGATGCTATGCCTTCACCTGTTGGCAAGTCAAACACTGAGCCACAAATCTGCCAATGTCTCTCTTCATTCCATTCCACCAAAACTGTGCCTTTAAGTCCTTATACATCTTGGTTCCACCGGAGTGAACCGTATAAGGAGAATAATGAGCCTCTCTCAGGATGTCTGCTCTAATCTCTGAATCCATAGGCACACACAGTCGGTCCCTGTACCGTAGTACTCCCAAACTGTCCACTGCGAAGCCCTCTGCCTATCCCCTCTCTAACTGCTCTCGCATTCTCAACAAGTGTGGGTCTCCACTCTGTTTCTCTCGGATCCTATCCAACAGAGTGGGCTGAAAGATCATAGACATCAGTCTTGCAGTAGACCAAGGGGACACGATCTCAAGTCTCAACCACTGTAGCTCCTCAAGTAACGGCCTCTACTGCGTGATCATCAATCTCGAGCTCTGCACTACCTTCCTGCTCAACGCATTTGCCACCACATTCGCCTTGCCGGGATGATACTGAATACTAATATCATAGTCCTTCAGTAACTCCAACCACCGGCGCTGCCTCAGATTCAGCTTCCTTTGGGTGAATAGATACTTGAGACTTTTATGATCAGTAAAAATCTCACAGTGCTCGCCATACAAGTAATGCCGCCACAACTTCAAAGCAAAGACTACTGCGGCGAGCTCCAAGTCATGTGTAGAGTAATTCTTCTCGTAATCCTTTAACTGCCGTGAAGCATAAGCAATTACCCTATCGTGCTGCATCAACACACAACCCAAGCCACTGTGTGACGCATCACTATAGATCATATATCCTTCCCCCATAACTGGAAGGGCAAGAATAGGAGCTGACGTCAACCTCTGTCTCAACTTATCAAAGCTCCTCTGACAATCCTCACTCCAAATAAACTTAATTCCTTTACAAGTCAATCGAGTGAGGGGTGTGGAAAGCTTCGCAAAGCCTTCCACAAACCGACGGTAATATCCTGCCAATCCTAAGAAGCTCCGCACCTCAGTCGCCGTCGTCGGTCTGGGCTAATCCCGAATAGCATCAATTTTCTTCGGGTCCACTGCCACTTCATCTGCAGAAATCACGTGGCCCAAGAAAGCAACCTCCCGTAACCAGAACTCGCACTTCTTCAACTTGGCATACAACTCCTTCTGTCGCAGGAGCTGTAGCACTATCCTCAAGTGCTCCTCATGCTCGGCATCGCTACGGGAGTATATCAAGATATCATCGATTAAAACTACTACAAATCTATCCAAGAACGGCTTGAACACTCGGTTCATCAAATCCATAAATGCGGCAGGGGCATTTGTCAATCCAAAAGGCATCACTGTAAACTCATAATGCCCGTACCGAGTTCTAAATGCCGTCTTGGGAACGTCCTCGGCCCTCACCCTCAGCTAGTGGTAACCTGACCGGAGATCAATCTTCGAGAAGACACAAGATCCTTGCAGCTGATCAAACAGATCATCAATACGCGGCAAAGGGTACTTGTTCTTGATGGTCACTTTATTCTGTTCCCGGTAATTAACACATAACCTAAGTGAACCATCCTTCTTCTTTACAAATAACACCGGCGCTCCCCAAGGTGATACACTGGGTCTCACATACCCCTTATCCATCATATCTTGAAGCTGCGCCTTTAACTCTCTCAGCTCAGCCGGCGCCATTCTGTAAGGTACCTTCGAGATTGGTGCAGTTCCAGGAACCACGTCAATCACAAACTCAATCTCCCTCTCCGGCGGCATAGTCGTCATCTCTGGGGGGAAACACATCCGGAAACTCGCGAACTACAGGGATGTCCTCGAGTCTCGGTGCCGCCGTAGGTACCTCTGCAACCGTCGCTAGAAAAGCAATGCACCTTCTACTCATCAGCTGTCGAGCTCTCGCTGAAGAAATCCACGTGGCAAACAACATGCTCCTGCAGCCTCTGAAAGTGAACTCCTCCTGGCCTAGCTCACGGAGCGTCACCGTCCTCTCTCCACAGTGGATAGTCGCGTAGTACCGTGCCAGCCAATCCATGCCAAGCACAATGTCGAAGTCGTGCAGCTGTGTAACATACTGGACTTGCGCAAATTGCGGAGTTCGAGTATTCGACTTGAGTTCGGAGCTTTTCCAGATTTTCTGGAGGGTCGTTGACTATGTTCCGACCTAGAGCACGTGTACCGAGGCTAGCGGATGAATCCTAAGCACTAAAGTCCAAAAAGTTGGATTTTAGGTTGCTCTCGGATTGAGGTCTGGAGGGTCTGTACCGGTACAGAAATTGTTGCTATACCGGTACAGAAATTGTTGCTATACCGGTACAGGATGGATTCTATACCGGTATGGGAGAGCAGATGGACGCCAACCCGAGCCTCGGGTTTGGGTACATTTCGCGAGGTCTATCTGGGTATGGGATGGCTTGTCTTGGTATAACTTTGGCGATTTCGGCGATTTAAAGCTGCGGGGGTGTTTTGGCATTTTGTTGCTTCTATTAGGTTACCCTTCACCCTAGGGCTCCATTTGAGCACCCCATTGCGCAAGAAGGTAGGAGGAGCTTCTCTCTCTACTCTCTTGGGTTTGCTAGGGTTTTGGTTGATTTTTGGAGGATTAAAACCCTCTCCTTGCTCTCTTTTGCTTGTTAGAGCCTCTACCACCATTGTTGGAGCTTGGAACTTGGTGTTTGGGACCTTGTGGAGGATCAAGCTTCAAGCCTAGGGCTTTTTGAGCTTGGATTAGAGCTTCTTAGAGGTATGTGAGTGATCTCTTTCCTCTAGTTTCGATTTTTGTGGGTTTTCATGAGATGAAACCCTAGAATGGGATTCTAGGGTTAGGTTTTGGGGATTTTCGTTCTAAGGCCTTTGGGACCTAATTGATGGGTTTAGAACTTTGATTTAGGTTGGATTAGAAGGACTCTAACTCCCATTTGGAGATCAAGAGCACTTTCTTCGCTTTCGGTGAGTATTCTTCACCCTTTAGTAGAGTTTCTTATTGTTTGAACTCAAGACTCATCTTTTGAGTTTGTAATTCCTATGGCATGCCTTGTAGGGTGCTAGGAGTAGGAATCGAAGCTTAGTTAGCGATTCGGATCGGCGATTTTCGCACTCGGTGGGTTTGGCTTCATAAGCATAGGGGCAAATGGCCCCTAAGTGCTTAATCGGTTTGATTTAATAATTTTGAATGCATATTCATGCTAAATAGATTTATTATGAATTTTGAATCACTTAAAATGCATGCCTTATGTATGATAAAATTTCCACTCTATATAGTAGAGCTATCTGGGTTAAGCTGGATGCATGTGGGGTGGTTCTTGGGGGCGCCTGGGAGTGTGCCATTTATGATGATTATAGCTTTGATAATGTTATATGTGAACATTAAATACATGTTGGAACTTAGAAACTTTAAGTGTCATAAAGCGGCACTTAACATAGAAAACTATGAAACTGCAACATAGAGACTTGACATAGGCCACTTAACCTCTACTATTTTCCATGTTAGAGACATGATGACATAGAGATAGGCCTTTTGGGATATTTGAATATTCCATGTTAGAGACATGACGATTTGGGACTTGTGACGAGTTTTGTGACTTTTGCCATTGTGCTCATTCGCACATGCTTGTGAGGGTAGCTCCCTACAAGCCGGCACTCCGGAGTTGGCCAACGCGTTTCATGTATTCGCCGTGCGGGATTGGGCGCCGAAGTGGATTGCCGTGGGGCAGTCTCATTCCTAGGGTGGGAATGTTGACTACTACGGGGCCATTAGGCTCGGCATTTGGGCTAGGCAGCCTTCGGGTGGGCATCGGCCATATCGCCTTCGGGTTGATCTTATTGTGCTTAAACTTAATGTAGTTTAAAGAAAGCTGTGGGCTTTCCCTAGAATAGTAAACTTTATCACCTTACTATCACTTGTGGAATTATTGGGCTATGGTTAGAATAGTAAACTTTAACTCTTTACTATTGCTATGGATATTGGACTTGTAGGTCATACTTACTATTCATGCTTAGAATAGTCGTTTACTTATGCTTATTTATGCTAAGTAGAGACATCATGCTTCAGTAGCTTACTCGTTATTTATTTCGCTTACACTTACTTGCTTAGTTTTGGGGCCTAGTGGAGCATGCAACTGAAGTCAGTAATTGCCCACTGGGAACTATTTTTAATAGTTCTCACGCCCTCTTTTTCTAATGTGTTTCAGAGCCTTCGGCACCGGCGGAGGCACGGGATCGCGGCAAGGGAGTCGCCTAGTTAGCTAGCTTCTTTGCCACTTTTGTTTAGGTGGTTATTCCTCTCTTTTGTGTTTTGTGAGAGAGTGATTTTTGTATCCATTTGTAGAGACCACCATGTATTATGTTAGTTTTCGCTTTGGGATCTTTAGTTGTTGCCCTTGGAGGTTGCTGTTGTATTAATCTTTTATAGTTCTTAGTGGATTTGGTACTTTATTTTTAGTCACTTCTTTTATGCTTAATTGTTTAGAATTCTAGTGGTTTTCTTTATACGATACTTCTAGATTCTTTTTACTAGATGGTTATTTATCGTTTTTGCTAGACGCCTTGTATGTTGTAGACATACGGCGGGTCTGAGCTCGTGGCGGGCTTCTGAGTCCGGGCGTGAGTTAAATTGGTATCGAGCCTAGGGTTGAGTCTTCTTGTGGACCTAGCAAACCTTAGGCGAGTTGGACTATAGGATATAGGCTCGTGAGAGACGAGGTCTATTTAACTTGTGAGCGAAAGTATTAAGATTGGGTAGCTTGAATAACTCTTGTAAGTAGAGTTGGACCGAAGTGTATAGCTCCTAACCCGCGGAGGGTTACGTTGGCGGCCGACAACGTAACATCGGGAGTTAGTAGTAAATGACACTTCATTACTTTCGCATGATTTGGGTATTTATAGCATGGCGGGGATGCGATTGCGTGAGCTTACTAACTTGCGCTTTTATGATGTTGTAGTGGCGATGCCGATAACTCGCTCGAAATCATTGGAGCGGACAATGCGGCAACTTTTGAGGAGGTCGAGGCCTCCGCTACCTCCGGATCCGGCGAGTCCGTGAGTTGAGGGCCGATTGGCGGCCCTCACGGCTTTGGTGACGCAGCGACGGGCGGACCGCGGCCCGGCGACGAGAAGCGCGCATGAAGCGCATGGAGGATCTTCTGCTGCAGCAGGCGGCTGCGAGGGAGGCTCAGACCCCTTCGCCGCCAGCGCCAGCCGAGGTTGACTTACCGCGGGTGCAGTCCCCCGCGGCCGGCTCACACCAGACGACTCCGGCAGTTGAGCGCCGGGAGGAGGATCGGGACACCCCGCCAGTTCGAGCATCACCGGTGGCAGCGGCATTTCCAGTTATGGCTCAGGGAGCCGAGAGGGATCGACTCATGGCTCGCCTCAAGGAGTTCAGGAGGTGCGGCGAGGACCTTTGACGGAGAGAAGGTCGACCACCGGATCGTGGAAAAGTGGTTGATGCACATGGAGAAAGCGTTCGTGACACGTTCGTGGAGGAGCGGGACGAGTGTGGCTCGCCACCCACCACTTGGACGGCGAGGCCTACGGTGGTGGATGGATCTTCGGGAGAACCCCGGCCACGGACTTAGCTTCTATTACTTGGACGAGGTTCAAGGAGCTACGTTGGCACACTACTTCCCAAACGGCGTCAAGAGGCGAGATGGAGCGAGTTTGCGCGACGACACGGGGAGACGGATACGTGGCCGAGTACGAGAGAGAGTTTTCTCGGCTTACGCATTGCGTGCCCTTTGTCGTGCGGGACGACGAGGATAAGGCCCGCATCTTCGACGTGGGTGCGACCATCGATTTTCCGGTTTGTGCGGTCCTCGAGCTTCGGACTTACCAGACGGGTGGTGAACCGCGCGCTCAGCAGAGAGCGGCGCGGCCATGGTGCGGGGAGAGACGCGAGGGTTTGGACAAGGGGAAGGGCAAGAGGCCCGCGGCCAGGGTGCGAGCGGACGCACTCTAGGAGGCCACCGAAGCATCGAGAGACACGGCCAGCGATCGTGGCGCACCGCCCGGCGAGGAGGACTTTGACCACGCCGGCCTCCCGGTGTGTGATCTGCGGTGGTCCTCACCACCGCGCCGGTGTCCACGGCGGGCGGCGGTGCTTCCGGTGTGGCCGGGAGGGCCACATCCGTCTGCGAGTGCCGAGAGGTTCTTCACCGGCACCATCCTGCGCATCGGCACCGGCTCTACCGGCGCCGGCCGAGGACCCCGTCGACACGATACCAGGCCAGGCGACCGTCCGGCGCCGGAGCGAGGGTCACGACGAGCGCCGAGTGGCGCATGTACGCCGCAGAAGGCGACGGCAGTGAGGATGTGGTGGCGGTATCATTTTACTTGATGGCATTAGAGTACGTGCATTATTTGATACCGGTGCATCACATTCATTTATAGATCGGTACATTTGCCGAGTTGCATGACATCCGCTTGTTCCTTTACTACACCCTGGACGTATTGTTGTGCAGACCACATTGTGGACGTGCGAGAGTTTTGCCCCGATTGCCCTATTCGGGTAGGAGATTGGACTATGCCCGATTTGCGAGTAGTGCGCAAGTTGGGGGATTTTGACGTGGTTTTGGGTATGGATTGGTTGACTAGGTACTACGCCACTATCGATTGTGTCAATCGAACGGTTACTTTTAGAGAACCGGGTCAGGATGAGGTGGTGTTTAGAGGATGTCAGAGTTCGCTTTTTGCGATGTCGATCAGTTCGTCTCGAGCTGAGCAGGCGATCAGCAGGATGCGTAGCCTATTTGGCTAGTATCGCATTGAGGTGTGAGGATGATACCCCTAGGATCGAGGATATCCCGGTGGTACGGGAGTTTCAGGGCGTGTTTCCAGCGGAGCTACCAGGCATGCCACCTGATAGGGAGATCGAGTTTGTGGTAGATCTCGTTCCGGGACTACCGATCTCGAAGGCACCCTATAGGAAGGCCCCGGGAGAGTTAAAGGGGCTGAGGGCACAATTACAGGATATGTTGGACAAGGGCTTCATTCGGCCGAGTGTGTCACCTTGGGGAGCACCGGTTCTTTTTGTGAAGAAGAAGAACGGATCACTTCGCCTTTGCGTGGACTATCGTGAACTTAATAAGGTCACGATCAAGAATAAGTATCCGTCGCCGAGGATTGATGATCTTTTTGATCAACTTCAAGGATCGAATGTGTATTCCAAGATAGACTTGAAGTCGGGATACCATCGATTGAAGATTGCGCACAGGGACGTGGCGAAGACGGCTTTTAGATCACGGTATGGACATTATGAGTTCAACTTTGTTATGCCGTTTGGGCTTACTAATGCCCGGCGGCTTTTATGGATCTAATGAACCGTGTCTTCAAGCCTTATCTAGACAGTTCGTCGTGGTCTTCATCGACGACATCTTGGTTTATTCCCGAAGTGATGTGGAGCACGAGGAACACTTGAGATTGGTACTACAAGTGCTTCGGGAAAAGAAGTTATTTGCTCAGCCGAAGAAGTGCGAATTTTGGCTTCGAGAAGTGGCTTTTCTAGGACATGTGATTTCAGGATCAGGCATAGCAGTGGATCCTAGAAAGATAGAAGCCATTCAGGATTGGCCAAGACCGACGAGCGTCAGAGATCGGGAGTTTCCTTGGTTTGGCGGCTACTACCGCAGATTCGTGGAGGGCTTTGCGAAGTTATCTACTTCCCTCACGAGGCTCACGCACAAAGGAGCTAAGTTCATTTGGAATGATGCGTGTGAAAAGAGCTTTCAAGAGTTGAAGCTGAGATTGACGACCGCTCCAATCCTCACATTACCTATTGCTCGAGCAGGGTATGTGGTTTATAGTGATGCATCTCTTAACGGATTGGGTTGTGTTTTGATGCGGGGGTGACAAGGTGATCGCGTATGCATCTCGCCAATTAAAGGAATATGAGAAGAACTATCCTACACACGACTTGGAGTTGGCGGCCGTGGTCTTTGCATTGAAGCTATGGCGCCACTATTTGTATGGCGAGCGGTGCGAGGTCTATACGGATCACAAGAGCTTAAAGTACCTTTTCACTCAGAAGGAGTTGAACTTGAGACAGCGCAGAGGGTTGGAGCTGCTCAAGGATTAGGATTTGACTATTCTCTACCACCGGGCAAAGCGAACGTGGTGGCGGATGCGCTGAGTCGAAAATCTACCGAGAACTTAGCGATGCATGTTGTTACTCAACCGCAGTTGATCGAGCAGATGAAGCGGTTGGAGTTGGAGGTAGTGACTCCCGATACGCCTATGCGGCTGATGACTATGGTGGTGCAACCTACTCTTATGGATAGAATTAAAGAGAAGCAAGCTCTTGACTTAGAGTTGCAAAAGATTCGAGACAAAATGGTTGATGGTTGCACCGGCGACTTCTAGTGGATGATCGGGGAGTGATGCGCTTTGGTGGACGGATTTGTGTGCCGGATTTGAGACTTAGAGAGGACATCCTTCGGGAGGCACACGGGGCACCTTATGCTATTCATCCGGGAGGCACCAAAATGTACAAGGACTTGAGGTTACTCTATTGGTGGCACAGGATGAAGAAGGATGTTGGCGAGTATGTTGCTAGATGTTTAACTTGCCAACAAGTGAAAGCGAGCATCGAGTTCCAGTAGGAAAACTTCAGAGTTTGCCTATTCCCGTGTGGAAGTGGGAGAAGATCACCATGGACTTCGTGACTGGATTGCCTCGCTCTCAAGCTGGGCATGATGCTATTTGGGTGATCGTGGCTAGGTTGACGAAGTCGGCGCACTTTATACCTATCCATACTACTTGGGCTGGAGAGAAGCTCGCACAAGTGTACCTTGATGAGATTGTGCGACTTCATGGAGTACCTACATCGATCGTATCTGACAGGGTCACTCGCTTTGTGTCACACTTCTGGAGGAGTCTACAGGACGCTTTGGGTACTAGATTGGATTTTAGCACTGCTTTCCACCCCCAGAGTGACGGGCAGTCGGAGCGCACTATACAGACTCTAGAGGACATGCTTCGAGCATGTGTGATTGACTTCCAGGGGGGATGGTCGCAGCATCTACCTATGGCGGAGTTTGCTTATAACAATAGTTATCAAGCAAGTATTAAGATGGCACCGTTCGAGGCATTATATGGACGAAAGTGCAGATCGCCACTTCATTGGAGTGAAGTGGGCGAAAGATTGGCTTTAGGCCCTGAAGTGCTCCAGGAAGCAGAGGATAAAGTTCGAATGGCTCGGGAGCGACTACGGACGGCCCAGAGTAGGCAGAGGAGCTACGCAGATAAACGCCGACGAGACTTGGAGTTTCAGATTGGAGATCATGTCTTCTTGAAAGTCTCGCCGTCAAAGGGAATTCGGAGATTTGGAATTCGAGGTAAGTTGAGTCCTCGATTCATTGGACCATATGAGATCTTGGAACGTATAGGTCCGGTAGCGTATCGACTTGCTCTACCGCCGAACCTATCGGGCGTGCACAACGTCTTTCATGTATCGGTCCTTCGAAAGTACATCCATGATCCGCTCATGTATTGGAGGTGTACCCATAGAGTTGCGGGAGGATTTGAGCTTCGAGGAGCAACCCGTGAAGATCTTGGCTCGCGAGGTGAAGAAATTGCGGAATCGGGACATTCCGTACGTGAAGGTTCTTTGGAGCAACCACGAGGAGCGAGAGGCCACGTGGGAGCCTGAGAGCGCACTGCAGGAGCGCTATCCCCATCTCTTTCGGATGGAATCTTGAGGTATGAGTTCGCTTTAGAGTTTCGCGGACGAAACTCCTTTTTAGGAGGGTGAATGTAACATGGACTTTGCGGAGTTCGAGTATTCGACTTGAGTTCGGAGCTTTTCCAGTTTTACGGAGGGTCGTTGACTATGTTCCGACCTAGGGCACGTGTACCGAGGCTAGCGGATGAATCCCAAGCGCTAAAGTCCAAAAAGTTGGATTTTAGGTTGCTCTCGGATTGAGGTCTGGAGGGTCCATACCGGTATGGGAATTGTTGCTATACCGGTACAGACATTGTTGCTATACCGGTACAGGATGGATTCTGTACCGGTATGGGAGAGCTGTTGGACGCCAACCCGAGCCTCGGGTTTGGGTACATTTGCTGAGGTCTATCTGGGTATGGGATGGCTTGTAGGTATAACTTTGCAGATTTCGGCAGTTTAAAGCTGAGGGTGTTTTGGCATTTTGTTGCTTCTATTAGGTTACCCCTTCACCCTAGGGCTCCATTTGAGCACCCCATTGCGCAAGAAGGTAGGAGGAGCTTCTCTCTCTCTCTTGGGTTTGCTAGGGTTTTGGTTGATTTTTGGAGGATTAAAACCCTCTCCTTGCTCTCTTTTGCTTGTTAGAGCCTCTACCACCATTGTTGGAGCTTGGAACTTGGTGTTTGGGACCTTGTGGAGGATCAAGCTTCAAGCCTAGGGCTTTTTGAGCTTGGATTAGAGCTTCTTAGAGGTATGTGAGTGATCTCTTTCCTCTAGTTTCGATTTTTGTGGGTTTTCATGAGATGAAACCCTAGAATGGGATTCTAGGGTTAGGTTTTGGGGATTTTCGTTCTAAGGCCTTTGGGACCTAATTGATGGGTTTAGAACTTTGATTTAGGTTGGATTAGAAGGACTCTAACTCCCATTTGGAGATCAAGAGCACTTTCTTCGCTTTCGGTGAGTATTCTTCACCCTTTAGTAGAGTTTCTTATTGTTTGAACTCAAGACTCATCTTTTGAGTTTGTAATTCCTATGGCATGCCTTGTAGGGTGCTAGGAGTAGGAATCGAAGCTTAGTTAGCGATTCGGATCGGCGATTTTCGCACTCGGTGGGTTTGGCTTCATAAGCATAGGGGCAAATGGCCCCTAAGTGCTTAATCGGTTTGATTTAATAATTTTGAATGCATATTCATGCTAAATAGATTTATTATGAATTTTGAATCACTTAAAATGCATGCCTTATGTATGATAAAATTTCCACTCTATATAGTAGAGCTATCTGGGTTAAACTGCATGCATGTGGGGTGGTTCTTGGGGGCGCCTGGGAGTGTGCCATTTATGATGATTATAGCTTTGATAATGTTATATGTGAACATTAAATACATGTTGGAACTTAGAAACTTTAAGTGTCATAAAGCGGCACTTAACATAGAAAACTATGAAACTGCAACATAGAGACTTGACATAGGCCACTTAACCTCTACTATTTTCCATGTTAGAGACATGATGACATAGAGATAGGCCTTTTGGGATATTTGAATATTCCATGTTAGAGACATGACGATTTGGGACTTGTGACGAGTTTTGTGACTTTTGCCATTGTGCTCATTCGCACATGCTTGTGAGGGTAGCTCCCTACAAGCCGGCACTCCGGAGTTGGCCAACGCGTTTCTTGTATTCGCCGTGCGGGATTGGGCGCCGAAGTGGATTGCCGTGGGACGATCTCATTCCTAGGGTGGGAATGTTGACTACTACGGGGCCATTAGGCTCGGCATTTGGGCTAGGCGACCTTCGGGTGGGAATCGGCCATATCGCCTTCGGGTTGATCTTATTGTGCTTAAACTTAATGTAGTTTAAAGAAAACTGTGGACTTTGACTAGAATAGTAAACTTTATCACCTTACTATCACTTGTGGAATTATTGGGCTATGGTTAGAATAGTAAACTTTAACTCTTTACTATTGCTATGGATATTGGACTTGTAGGTCATACTTACTATTCATGCTTAGAATAGTCGTTTACTTATGCTTATTTATGCTAAGTAGAGACATCATGCTTCAGTAGCTTACTCGTTATTTATTTCGCTTACACTTACTTGCTTAGTTTTGGGGCCTAGTGGAGCATGCAACTGAAGTCAGTAATTGCCCACTGGGAACTATTTTTAATAGTTCTCACGCCCCCTGTTTCTTGTGTGTTTCAGAGCCTTTGGCACCGGCGGAGGCACGGAATCGCGGCAAGGGAGTCGCCTAGTTAGCTAGCTTCTTTGCCACTTTTGTTTAGGTGGTTATTCCTCTCTTTTGTGTTTTGTGAGAGAGTGATTTTTGTATCCATTTGTAGAGACCACCATGTATTATGTTAGTTTTCGCTTTGGGATCTTTAGTTGTTGCCCTTGGAGGTTACTGTTGTATTAATCTTTTATAGTTCTTAGTGGATTTGGTACTTTATTTTTAGTCACTTCTTTTATGCTTAATTGTTTAGAATTCTAGTGGTTTTACTGCTCTGATATTTCTAGATTCTTTTTACTTGTTGGTTATTTATCGTTTTTGCTAGACGCCTTGTATGTTGTAGACATACGGCGGGTCTGGGCACGCGCCGGGCGGGCTTCCGCTGGGTCCCGGGGCGTGACAAGCTGCCCTAACACTAATAAGTCTGCGGGCAAGATCCACGAATCTAACTGCACTGGACACGACCTACAACACTCTACAACCTGTAATACATGGTCGGGGATCTGCATCTCCCGGGTCTGAGGCAACAACCCTAACTCTAGACCATGTAATAATGCGAATGCTCGACTAATAAAAGAATGCGATGAGCCGGTATCAAATAAAGTACGTGCTCTAGTACCAGAAAGTAAAGTGATACCTGCTACCACTCGGTCGACTGCTGAAGAGTCCTCCACCTGGGCTGCGTACACCCTGCCACTCGGAGCCTGCTGCCGCTGCTCACCCTGTCACGGTACCGACGCCCTGTCCTCCAGACGGTAGCTCGGCGATGCCCCGTACGACTGCTGGGATCCGGTCTGGGCTGATGCCGTCGATGGTGCTGACGATGCTGCTCGCGGGCAAGTTGCCCTAATGTGTCCTGGTTGACCGCATCCAAAACATCGGCCCTCCCGCTGCTCGCACTGTCGGGCCCCGTGTGGTCCCCCGCAAATGACGCACTGCTGTGTCCTCTGCGGCGGCCCCCGCTGGCGGGTATCCCTGGCACGCTGACGCCCCGAAGACCCACGACCCTGAGGACGTGATCGTGGAGGCCTCGGCGGACGCCTGCTGCTCGACTGTCCACCGTCATCCTGAGCGGGGCCCTTCCTATCCTGACTCGGTCCTGGCCCCAGGGCTCGCTCTCGAAGCGTCGCCTCATCTCTCTCCTTCCACAGTGCCTGCTCAATAGACGCATCCAAAGTCCTCGACCGCCGCGCCCGTACAAACCTGTAGAGATCCGGCCTCCAAACACTGCTCGAAGAGGTATACTCGATGTGCCTCGTCTCTAGCTGCAAATGGCACACAGTTCAGGAGCCGCGTAAACTCCCGAACGTACTCCTGGACTGTGCGATCCCCCTGCTGTATCCTCTTCAAGTCTTCCTCAATCCTCTGCTTTACACTATCAGAAAAATACATGCGGTACAACATCCCGCAGAACTCATCTGTAACACCCCGAACTCCTAAAGTCTTGAGGTTACGAGGTATGTTGGCTTGGAGAGCCATTCGAATAGTCTCGGTGAAGTTTGGAAGCTTTCGAGTGCTTTCAGTGCACTAGGTGCGAGAACGGAGCCCGAAAGGCAATATTGAGCCGTGAGCTAAATTTGACGCTTGCATGGAGGAAATAATGATGGGAACATGATTTAAATCGTGTGTGGGGAGTCTCGGCGCGATTTCAAGTGAATCGGAGACCCACAGGTCGAAAAGTGAGTTGGAACGGAGAGAAAATAGAACTCGAAAGGCTACTTTGGGCCGTGAGCCAAATCCGGCACTTGCACGGGTGAAATGATGATGTGGACATGATCTAAATCATGTTTGGAGAGTCTCGGTTCGATTTGAAACGAATCGGAGGTCAAACAGGCCAAAAGTGAGTTGGAACGGAGAAGAAACGGAAAAAGCTGAAAATTTGGCTAAGTCCTTGAGTGGGCTGAGGGGACCTGCGGGGTCGGGACATTGATCCAATGTCCGGACATTGGATGTCCGGACAATGGTGGATGTCCGGACCCCGTAAGCTGGAAAATGGGAAAAAGGGCCCTGCGCAGGCCAGGTCGGGACATTGATGAATGTCCGGACATCCAAGGTCCGGACATTGATGAATGTCCGGTCTCGGCTTGAAAATGCCCGATTTGGGTGTTTCAAATATTGTAGAGTTGAGGGGCTAGAATGCAATTTGGCAGGGGGTTAAGTGATTAGAGAGTGTTAAAACCCTCTCCCTCTCTCTTTCTCCCACAGATCTCTCTCTCCCTCCCTTCTCTGTCGACCGAAGCAAGAGAAAGAAAGAAAGAAAAGAAAGGAGAAGAGAAGAAGAAGAAGAAGGAGATGATGAAGAAGATGATGGTGGAGACTCCAATGGCCATCTTCTTCCTCCCCTTTGTGCAAGAGGGCTTCTTGTAGAGGTAAGCCCTTGCTCCTCTCATGGTAGATCTTCTAGTAGAGGGTTTCTAAACCCTAGATCTAGAGTTTTGATCTTCTTGCAAGCTTTAGAACCTTGTAGAGACTTGGAAACCCATGAAAATCATGTGTTCTTCAAGGTGCTCTAATGGTGGATTTATAGGGTTTGCTCTAAGCACCCTATGGATGATTCTAGTGCTCTTAGATGAGTTCCTAGAGGTTAGACAAGCTCTCTATTGCTTGTTCTAGGGATCAAATCGGTGGATTTTGCGAAAGTGCAAACCTAGGGCTCCAAAATGGGGTTTTTAGAAATAGATGAGTTTGATCTCATTTGACCCCATAGAAACCTAATTGGGGGCCTAACGAACGCGTTGGCGCGCTCGGTTCGGTCATCCGACGAGCGAGTACAAAGATATTAATTATTTAATATATTCATACCAGATGTCCGCAGCACGCAAGATAGGAGCCCTAAATTCATGAAAACGGAACTGGGGCCACTTAAAGGCGTGGGGCAACGGCACAAAGTCTCGGATTGCAATTCGGAGACCGTTTGGTTGGCCGTGCAAGAGCTCGAGCCGAACCGGGTCAAGAGTGCCGCGGGCTGCCGATTGCAAGTGTCGACGAGCAAGCGGAGTGCGAATTGAGGTGGGTTGTGTTTACCGAAGCGACTAGGTCGCCTGTATGTCTAAGAGTCATTTAACTCTTATTGACGCATGTTCAATACTGCATGATTAGAAATGCATGCTAGTGAAGTAAAGTAAAAATGCTAAGTAGATGCAAGTAAGCAAATGAAATGCATGATAATAGCATAAAGTATAATGCTAGAAGAGTAAAAGAATGCATGCTTAGCATAGTGAACATTCGATGAACATGACAATAGCATAATATAGAAATGCTAGTGAACGAGTGAGCATGAACCTAGTGTTTAAAGAACCTAGTGGCTAAAGAATGCGAAAGAAGGAGAACACTAAGTAAAGAACGTTTCGAGAACATGCATGTAAAGGCTTTGGTAGACATAAGAGTGTTAAGCATAAGAATGTCAAGTATAAGAGAGCAAAGTATGAGAATGCCAAATAAAGAATGTGAGTCATGGACTAAATACATATATAGATCGAGTGGCACCTAAGCTAGCGTAAAGAATATAAGTTATAGTAAACCTAGAGTCAAATGGACCTAGGAAATGACATCTAACCTAGTGTATTGAACATAGGTTCTAGCAACCTAGAGTCATGTGGATCTAGGTAAAGAACAGTGAACCTAGTGTCAAGGACATAGGTTGGTTAAAGATGATAATGGACCTAGTGTGAGTAAACATAGGTCGAGTTGGAATGACATTGAACCTAGAGTTAAGTCAACCTAGGTTATGTGACAAAGAATGAACCCTAGTGTCAAGTGGACCTAGGATGCAAAGAACAATGGACCTAGATAGGTCGACACTATAGGGTTAAGACCAACCCTAGAGTCGTGAAAATGGATTAGGAATCCCTAGGAATGAATCTTGCTAGTGCGGCGGTGCTAGTGCGACAAAGCAAGTGAATGGCAAGCTGCGGTACGTGTGGTTCTCCTCGCACAGCGATGACTCATCGGAATACGTGTGGTTCTCCTCGCCCGGTATGAGTATGAGTTCGTGGACGCGGGTACGTGTGGTTCTCCTCGCCTGTGGGTCCATTGAGCGACTTGTGGTCCGGGGGTTGATGATAGTTCTCACCCTGTGCGTGGACCTATAGTCGAGAGAATCTAAGGCTGAGGTGCATGTGAGACGTCCTTCGCCTCGAGCCTGACAGAGCGCGGAATATCCGCAAGTAATTGACTCAAGATCGAGTCGGGTGGCATAGTGAGCTGAGGCCAAGTGGCCTTAGATATGTTTGCTAAATAGCATAAGTGCCATGAGTATAGAGTAAAGAATGAAATTAGCTAAATCTTGTAGATAGCTAATAGTGGAATGGAAAAGCTAACGTAAAGAATAGCTAGAATATAATGGAAAGCTAAGAATCAAGTGAAAATTGCATATTGCATATTGTGAGGCAGGTTTTTATGTTAGTTGCAATTTATATACCTATATGTGTTTTTGGACTAACATATCTGCAGTGCCTCCTTGGACCTATTGGTCGAGCTTTTCTCTTGGGTGACCGTACCCACGAGAACTATGGACAATAGTTCTCACCCCCGTGTTGCGTTTTGGGGGTACAGGTACACACGTGAGCGGCGCGGCAGCAGCACGAGGCAAGGGCGTAGCTCAGTAGATAGCGCCCTACCCAGAGACTGAGATAGAAGTACCCCAGTCGGCTAACTAGGGGTTTGAAAGTGAAAAGAATATGTTGTAATAAAGTTGTAAACCATATTGTAATAACTAGATTGTATTGGGAAGTTTAAAGTTAATGTAAAATTGTAATATGGATTGAATGATTGTAATAGCAAGTAGCTGCATTTATGTTTATGATACTTCCTTATGCAATCTGTTTGTAATATCTGTTCCTTTTGGAACCTCTTGTAATTGTATGGATTGCGACGCCTTGAACGTACAGGGGAAACTCTGTCCGTTCGGCGGTCTGTCGGCGCGCCCGAATCCGACCAAATAGGCGGGCTCGGGGCGTGACAGATAAGATGGTATCAGAGCATAAAGTAGTGATTGGGACAATGGTTTAGGTGAACCTAGGAGACCCTAGGATAGCAAAACCTTAGAGGTTAAGGCTCGTGAGAGACGAGGACTTGTGTTTTGTGGCGAAAGTAGTACGGATTGGGTTGTGTTGGAACCTCTAAGACGGATATTAGAGGTAGACTTGAGGTGTCGTTCGTCTTCGACTGAGAGTGTTCATGTTGGCGCGCGACAACATGAAACCTAAGGACGAGAACGGACGCCCTTGTTTGACTTTCGCCTAATTGGCTTTTGAGCCGGTATTAGTAATCTCGTGTTCGACCCAAGTTGGTCGAGAACTAATCGAGTTATCGTGTTTCAGGGAACGATGGCACCGCGTAGGCGATCTTCGTCCAGATCGGCGCGGGAGGGGACAAGTGGTGTCCCTGAGCAAATCAACGTGAGCGGAGACACTGAGCTTCGTGATCAGTTGGCCTCACTCGTGGGAGTGGTGAGGCAACAAGCGGACTTGGTGCAGCGGCAGCAGGAGGCTGCCGGGCGCCAGGAGGAGCAAATGAAGCAACTCCAAGAGACGTTAGATCAGCTGGTGGCTGCACCGGCTGCGTCTCGTCACGGACGGCCGGGAGTTGCCGCGACGGCGTTTCCGCCGGGGTCGGGTGATCCGACAGCAGTTGGTCCAGAGGTGGAGGCAGAACGGGAGCGGGCTTTGGCGGCCCTGATGGCCTTCAAGAAGTTGGATCCACCTATCTTCGATGGGGAGAATGTCGACCCATGGATCGTGGAGATGTGGATTGACTCCATGGAGACACTCTTTGAGGAGCTGTATACCGTGGAGCGGGATAAGGTGAACCTAGCCGTGCACTGTTTGAGATTATCGGCAAAGGCGTGGCGGAAAG
Organism: Aechmea fasciata; assembly: GCA_025177825.1. Lineage (NCBI taxonomy): Eukaryota > Viridiplantae > Streptophyta > Magnoliopsida > Poales > Bromeliaceae > Aechmea > Aechmea fasciata. Next base: position 1,635,110 of record CM045932.1, on the reverse strand, counting down.
GCAAGCGACGGCATCGATCGCCTAGTCTTCCTCCCCCGACTTGGGAAGAGTTTCGGGAATTGGTATTTTCTACTTATTTCCCCGACATTGAAAAGAGAAAGCTTCGTGACAGGTTCAGGAAGCTTCGGCAAGAGACCGCTACGTGAGGAGTACGAACGGGAATTCTCTGCATCGTGAATTGTGCCGGATGTGGTACGGGATGACAAGGATATGGCCGATTGGTTCTTACGTGGACTTCGACCAGACATTTATGAGAAGGTGCAACTTCTTGAGCTCACAACCTTCGCAGAGGTTTTGGATCGAGCATTATTGGTAGAGTATGGCGAGGCTTTCGTGCGAGATGAGCGCGAATCCCATAAACAGGCGCGGGGAGGGGTGAGGCCATTGTCGAGCGGTTCGGGTGGTCAGCCGAGTTCCGGGCAACACTCGAAGTCGTCCTCTACCCGAACCTCCCCGGGCTGTGTGATTTGTGGCGGTTCTCATTGGGCGCGGCGATGTGTGCAGCGCGATGGGAGATGCCTTCGTTGTGGGCAACCGGGCCATATGCGGGACGAATGTCCGCAAGGCGGCGGCCAGGCCTTGAGGCTAACGACGACCTACTCCTCCCAGGGACAGCCTGCAGGTGTGCCACCTGCGGCATGGTCGGGGGAGCGGCCGTTGAGGATGATCCCACCGGAGGGTTCGCGGCGAGTGCCAGGTGGCCGTGGGCGCGCGACCCGGGTGGTGGAACCTGCCGATGCTGACGACGTCGGGGCAGGTATGAGTTTATTAAGCAATCATTATGCTTTTGCATGATTATAAGTTGAAACTTAGCGTAGATCGCTAGAGTGGCGTATAGAGCGCGCGAGTATAGCTACTCGTGGAGTGCGGTTTTGATTCAGCCGGGTGAGTGAGTTGGCAGTAGCACTTTAGCTGGGCTAAGTGTGAAGCGGGCCATGAATCACTCGTAGGGCTGGTGGCTCGCACTAGGTGCTTAGGAGCCGATAGAGTTTGTAGCTTTGTAGAGCATGTCGTATAGGACGACGATAGCGGGTAGTGCTTGGGACGACCCGTGCTGGACCATTTGTGGACGGAGCGGGGCCCGTTTGGCGCGATCAGTATAGGTAGGGCGAGAGTTTTGGTCAGGACGGTAGTCTAAGCTTAGACCCGAGGACGTGGAAATGCCATGTGTTTGAATCTTAAGATCGAGAATGCACTGAGAGTGCGGTTGTGACCCAACCCGAGAATTGAATGTGGTTTGGGGTTTTGATAGCTCTTGGTTGGAGTGTGTGCGAATTCCTAAGTAAGAATTTTGCCCAAGAATGCTAATTGGGTCTACGCTAGTAACGAGAAACGCTAAGCGTAGTTGAGACAAGTCTAGGCTGTAGGCCGACGTTGGGTTGGTGACTGCTGGTCCACCCATAGAGATTGAGGAGTGACTTGGCCGATAACTCTATTAAAGAGTTTGGCTTAGGTTCACGAACGAAGCGTTCGTGTGGATTAATTGCGGCTGAGGAGGCGAATAAGCCGTGGCAATTGGAATTGAGATAAGTGGTCTCTAGGAGACACTTGAGTGATGAAAGCCACGTGAGAATTGAGGATAATGCTCTGTTATGGAATGGAGTTGAGATGTGCCGGAGTGTGCCATCTCGTAGAGAGCTGGATTTGAATGAGATCGAAATACTCGCAAGGGTTATAATGCACTTTTGAAGATGTGCTTGGCAAATGTGAGTGAAACTAGCCTCACATTCTTCATGACAGGCCTTTGAATAATCCTATTTAGTGAAAGGCCGCTCCGAAGATAAAAAGTGCATTGGAATCCCCTAAAATTTCTCAATAAGTTGAGTCGGGTATGAGTTCGCAAAATGATTGAGTTTCGCGGACGAAACTCTTTTAAGGAGGGGAGAATGTAACACCCCGAACTCCTAAAGTCTTGAGGTTACGAGGTATGTTGGCTTGGAGAGCCATTCGAATAGTCTCGGTGAAGTTTGGAAGCTTTCGAGTGCTTTCAGTGCACAAGGTGCGAACGGAGCCCGAAAGGCAATATTGAGCCGTGAGCTAAATTTGACGCTTGCGTGGAGGAAATAATGATGGGAACATGATTTAAATCGTGTGTGGGGAGTCTCGGCGCGATTTCAAGTGAATCGGAGACCCACAGGTCGAAAAGTGAGTTGGAACGGAGAGAAAATAGAACTCGAAAGGCTACTTTGGGCCGTGAGCCAAATCCGGCACTTGCACGGGTGAAATGATGATGTGGACATGATCTAAATCATGTTTGGAGAGTCTCGGTTCGATTTGAAACGAATCGGAGGTCAAACAGGCCAAAAGTGAGTTGGAACGGAGAAGAAACGGAAAAAGCTGAAAATTTGGCTAAGTCCTTGAGTGGGCTGAGGGGACCTGCGGGGTCGGGACATTGATCCAATGTCCGGACATTGGATGTCCGGACAATGGTGGATGTCCGGACCCCGTAAGCTGGAAAATGGGAAAAGGGCCACTGCGCGGGCAGTCGGGACATTGATGAATGTCCAGGACATCCAAGGTCCGGACATTGATGAATGTCCGGTCTCGCTTAGAAAATGCCCGGTTTGAAATTTCAAATATTGTAGAGTTGAGGGGCTAGAATGCAATTTGGCAGGGGGTTAAGTGATTAGAGAGTGTTAAAACCCTCTCCCTCTCTCTTTCTCCCACAGATCTCTCTCTCCCTCCCTTCTCTGTCGACCGAAGCAAGAGAAAGAAAGAAAGAAAAGAAAGGAGAAGAGAAGAAGAAGAAGAAGGAGAAGAAGAAGAAGGAGATGATGAAGAAGATGATGGTGGAGACTCCAATGGCCATCTTCTTCCTCCCCTTTGTGCAAGAGGGCTTCTTGTAGAGGTAAGCCCTTGCTCCTCTCATGGTAGATCTTCTAGTAGAGGGTTTCTAAACCCTAGATCTAGAGTTTTGATCTTCTTGCAAGCTTTAGAACCTTGTAGAGACTTGGAAACCCATGAAAATCATGTGTTCTTCAAGGTGCTCTAATGGTGGATTTATAGGGTTTGCTCTAAGCACCCTATGGATGATTCTAGTGCTCTTAGATGAGTTCCTAGAGGTTAGACAAGCTCTCTATTGCTTGTTCTAGGGATCAAATCGGTGGATTTTGCGAAAGTGCAAACCTAGGGCTCCAAAATGGGGTTTTTAGAAATAGATGAGTTTGATCTCATTTGACCCCATAGAAACCTAATTGGGGGCCTAACGAACGCGTTGGCGCGCTCGGTTCGGTCATCCGACGAGCGAGTACAAAGATATTAATTATTTAATATATTCATACCAGATGTCCGCAGCACGCAAGATAGGAGCCCTAAATTCATGAAAACGGAACTGGGGCCACTTAAAGGCGTGGGGCAACGGCACAAAGTCTCGGATTGCAATTCGGAGACCGTTTGGTTGGCCGTGCAAGAGCTCGAGCCGAACCGGGTCAAGAGTGCCAGGCCGCCGATTGCAAGTGTCGACGAGCAATCGGAGTGCGAATTGAGGTGGGTTGTGTTTACCGAAGCGACTAGGTCGCCTGTATGTCTAAGAGTCATTTAACTCTTATTGACGCATGTTCAATACTGCATGATTAGAAATGCATGCTAGTGAAGTAAAGTAAAAATGCTAAGTAGATGCAAGTAAGCAAATGAAATGCATGATAATAGCATAAAGTATAATGCTAGAAGAGTAAAAGAATGCATGCTTAGCATAGTGAACATTCGATGAACATGACAATAGCATAATATAGAAATGCTAGTGAACGAGTGAGCATGAACCTAGTGTTTAAAGAACCTAGTGGCTAAAGAATGCGAAAGAAGGAGAACACTAAGTAAAGAACGTTTCGAGAACATGCATGTAAAGGCTTTGGTAGACATAAGAGTGTTAAGCATAAGAATGTCAAGTATAAGAGAGCAAAGTATGAGAATGCCAAATAAAGAATGTGAGTCATGGACTAAATACATATATAGATCGAGTGGCACCTAAGCTAGCGTAAAGAATATAAGTTATAGTAAACCTAGAGTCAAATGGACCTAGGAAATGACATCTAACCTAGTGTATTGAACATAGGTTCTAGCAACCTAGAGTCATGTGGATCTAGGTAAAGAACAGTGAACCTAGTGTCAAGGACATAGGTTGGTTAAAGATGATAATGGACCTAGTGTGAGTAAACATAGGTCGAGTTGGAATGACATTGAACCTAGAGTTAAGTCAACCTAGGTTATGTGACAAAGAATGAACCCTAGTGTCAAGTGGACCTAGGATGCAAAGAACAATGGACCTAGATAGGTCGACACTATAGGGTTAAGACCAACCCTAGAGTCGTGAAAATGGATTAGGAATCCCTAGGAATGAATGCTGCTAGTGCAGCGGCTGCTAGTGCAGCAAAGCAAGTGAATGGCAACTGCGGGTACGTGTGGTTCTCCTCGCCTGGCAGTGACTCATCGGGTACGTGTGGTTCTCCTCGCCCGGTATGAGTATGAGTTCGTGGACGCGGGTACGTGTGGTTCTCCTCGCCCGTGGGTCCATTGAGCGACTTGTGGTCCGGGGGTTGATGATAGTTCTCACCCTGTGCGTGGACCTATAGTCGAGAGAATCTAAGGCTGAGGTGCATGTGAGACGTCCTTCGCCTCGAGCCTGACAGAGCGCGGAATATCCGCAAGTAATTGACTCAAGATCGAGTCGGGTGGCATAGTGAGCTGAGGCCAAGTGGCCTTAGATATGTTTGCTAAATAGCATAAGTGCCATGAGTATAGAGTAAAGAATGAAATTAGCTAAATCTTGTAGATAGCTAATAGTGGAATGGAAAAGCTAACGTAAAGAATAGCTAGAATATAATGGAAAGCTAAGAATCAAGTGAAAATTGCATATTGCATATTGTGAGGCAGGTTTTTATGTTAGTTGCAATTTATATACCTATATGTGTTTTTGGACTAACATATCTGCAGTGCCTCCTTGGACCTATTGGTCGAGCTTTTCTCTTGGGTGACCGTACCCACGAGAACTATGGACAATAGTTCTCACCCCCGTGTTGCGTTTTGGGGGTACAGGCACACACGTGAGCGGCGACGGCCGGCGCGAGGCAAGGGCGTAGCTCTGTAGATAGCGCCCTACCCAGAGACTGAGATAGAAGTACCCCAGTCGGCTAACTAGGGGGTTTGAAAGTGAAAAAGAATATGTTGTAATAAAGTTGTAAACCATATTGTAATAACTAGATTGTATTGGGAAGTTTAAAGTTAATGTAAAATTGTAATATGGATTGAATGATTGTAATAGCAAGTAGCTGCATTTATGTTTATGATACTTCCTTATGCAATCTGTTTGTAATATCTGTTCCTTTTGGAACCTCTTGTAATTGTATGGATTGCGACGCCTTGAACGTACAGGGGAAACTCTGTCCGTTCGGCGGTCTGTCGGCGCGCCCGAATCCGACCAAATAGGCGGGCTCGGGGCGTGACATCATCCCAGCTCGTCTGCGAGGCTACTATTCCCTGATCGCGCTTCATCCTCTTCCACCAATCCCGGGTGTCCCCTACTAAGCAATGGACCCCCAAATGCACATGTTCCTCCTCCGGGATGTACATGTCCTCAAATATTCTCTCCATCGCGCTAATCCAGCTCTCCACTACCCAGGGTTCAGCGCAATCCCCGTCAAACGTCGGTGGGTCAAGGCGGCGAAAACGAAACAATAGCTCTGTCATCCGCTGCTGCTCTGCCTCTGTCAGTGGTACTGGTCCTCTAGCAGGCGCAACTAGTGCTGGAGGTATCTCCGCCGGTGAAGGTGTGGTGACGGCTGGTGTTGTCGCTAGGGTAGTAGGTGGTGGAACAGGGTGCTCTGGTGCTCTCGGTGCTGTACTCGATGATGCGGCTAATCTCTCGCACATCTGCTGTAGCAACAGTCCCTGCTGCCTCGTCAACTCTGTCAGTGCGGCCAACTGAACGCTCAAATCCGACTGTGTACTCGTCTCCGGTCGAGTACTCGGCTCCACCACAAGGGGTACAGCTATCTCGGGTCGGGTGCCCTGCTCCATCTGCTCGGGTATCTGGGGTGGTGGTGGTGGTGGTGGGGCGCGACCCCTAAGCGGCGGTCGTCCTCTACGTCGATACATAGCTGCACAAAAGGACACGAAGGTAAGATAAACACAAACACTCGACCCAATCAACGAAAGTCTCGAAGGCGGTCCCTGTTTCTCCACAAAATTATGTCGTCTGCAGCCAACATAATTTTCCTGGACCGAAACAGAAACTCCTTCAGTCACTCACTCCACTCAAGGATGAGTTAGAACAATCAATCATTGACTTTCGCGTTAAATCACGCCTCTCGCGTCTTGCCTTTCTAAGGTTTGCCAGCTTAGGTTTCCTAGGTCCCAACGACCTAATACTAAGCTCTGATACCAACTTAATCTGTCACGCCCCGGGAAGCACTGTTGCCTCGGCACGCCGACAAATCCGCCGTATACAAGAAATTTTTCTTGTATACGAAGCGTAGCTGTACCTGTATAACATACAATGCTACAAACAGTAGCATAGAGCAGAAAAGACTAGAAACAAACAGGTAGGAAAACACGAGTTCAATATACATACAAAATGTTCGATACAAAAGTATTACTCGCTCCAGCGAGTTAACAACTATATATACACAACTCCAAGCCAAAAACAACTACCTATAGTGAGGATCCTCTAGCAGCACTCGAAGGGTAGGGCTCTAACTCGCAACGCCCTTGCCTCGATCCGCCTCAGACGGAGCAGCAGCCGAACCTGAAGGCCCTGCAACAACGGTGGAAGAAAAGGGGCGTGAGAACTACTGTAAAACAAGTAGTCCTCAGTGGGTGCCGCCCTTAACGTCATCGGTCCACCCACTAAGTCTACAGGATAAGCAAAAAGTAAAGGAAAGCTGGAACTCTCTACAGCTATATGCCACTATACTATCCTGCTCTAATACAACCCTCTGTAGAACAAGTAAAAACTAACCGAATCTCACAAGGGACTGTGATACACCCGTCCCGCCTGTCGAAGCTACACTAACAACTACCCCAGGGGTAGCTAGTGGAGAGTGAGTCCAACAACTAGGACACAGCGACACCAACGCAAAAGCACTAAGCGAAACTCCGGAGCGGCACTCGTGGGCGCGAACCAACCGAGTATGCAAGCATATCTCTGTCGAGCTCAATCAGGCTCTCACAGGCATAAGTCAAGTAACAGGGTCCAACTGGTCTAACCACCAATATGTCACGTGCCCTTGGCACAATCTGTAACCAAAACAGTAATCTGGGGCCTACCGTCAACCCCCGACGGTCCCCAACAACACCAACAGCCTAGACTCAGCTGTAACTAAGCTCGGCATCCTAGTACGAGCGTAAAAGTAGGCTACACTACCCTGTTATCCATCGCACTCACACAACGACGATAGAACACAGTACAACTCCTAGAGCTAAATCTGGTAGTGTGTACATATGACGATCAAGTCGTGGTTTTCTCCTAAGTCAAATCCAAGTCCAACATGTATGAAATATTACTCGCTAAATATGCTCCCAATTCAGATATTAAACATACCATAATCTATGAATTCGAGGTAAGGTTTAACATTCAATAACTAAACTATATATGTCGACTACTTGCACTTAGGAGTAAACCGATGAAAGCCCACCTCGGTCGCTAACTCCTTGCAGCGAAGGGGTCCTAAAATCAATCTCGATCTCCTGCTGGTCCGTCGAGCTCCTCCAAAACCAGCAACTAAGTCCACTCCAAGCTCTAGACATCAAAACCCACTAGTTAGCAACATTTCAGCACTTAAGCTCAAATCTAGCTCGATTCCGATGTTGAAACTCACCAAGAGGTCTCCGAATAATGTGGGGCGAGTCTAAAAACCAAAGAATACTGTGGGAGTGTGAAATCCAGGCTCAAAATCTAGACCCTTCAAAAGTTTGCATCAAGAGAAGCTCAAAACTCACAATTCTGTCAGGTTTAACAGCAGCAGAGTAAAATAAGATTTCGAATAGATAAACCTTCCCCAAAAATTGCGATCGTGGGCTCTGTAGCTTCGTCTCGAAATCTCGAATCTAGCGAACCAAGTTTCGTCGCGATCCGACGCTCCTACACAGAGAACGAGCCAAAATACCAACAGTCGACGTTGGAAAAACTACAAATCAGCACCTCAAAATCTGCTTGACATATAGCAGCATAGTAAAACAGGAGTTCGAACAAGTAAACCTTCTCCAAATTTTGCAATCCAGGGCTCTCTGGATTCCTCTCGAAGTCCCGAATCCAACGAGCAAAGCCTCGTCGCAATCCGACGCTCCTACGCTGAGAACGAGCCAAAACACCGCGAGTCGACGCCGAAAAACTACAGAAACAGCACCAAACTCAAAAATGCACTAGTTGAAGCAACCAGAAGGACTTCGGCGTGCTACTCACCTCAAGAAACACTCTGGAATTGTCGCCGCGTCGAAGACAGTGAAATGCTACGCTCGCCCGGCCTCCTCGCAGCACCCCGACGTCAAGCGCACCCTCGATCGGCTCCGCGGCGCAACGTCGACAAGCTCCAACTTCACTTGCTCCTCCTTGGCTTGAGTTAGGAATAAGGTAGAGAGAGAGAGAGAGGGGGGAAGAAGGAGGAAAACCTCAGCAGGGTTTCTACCAACTCCTACTGCAAGTACCAAGGTAAATAGGTGAGGGTGATAAGATCAAGGAGAGTAAAAGTCAAATCTGCCCCTCACCTACCACGTTGTACCAAGATACGACGACGAAAACCCGCTATTTCACGGTATTTTCGTATTCTAGTCGCTCTCGCGTTCCTGCTAGGTCCGTTCAGCGTCCATTTTGCGCCAACGCGACTCAGGCTTGTCCCGACACTTACCAGAGCTGTCGACAAGCCTCAACTGTGACCACCCAGGTCACTACAGAAACCATATCCGTTTAAAGGTTGCTTGGTTCATGAAAAAAGAACTCCAAGAAAAAAGTTTTTCATGGAAAAAAGTTTTTAAGAAAAACTAGCATATTCGTTTTCCTAAAAAATTCAAAAAAATATTAATTTACCATAAAATTTGGCAAATAAATTTAAAAAAACTATATTTTAAACTAAATAAATAAATAACTGAAAACAGAATTTTCTTGTAAAATTTTTTTCTTGAAAATTTTTTTCATGCTTTTCCAATGAACCAAGCACCCCTTAATTAGCATCGAATAAAGTTGATGTTTCTTCCGCATTTCCTTTTTGGCAAATGCTCTATTTATTAGTTAACACCTCAGCTATCTATCTCCACATTTTCAATAAAATTGTATTTGAAACCATATCCGTGTAAGGGTTGTTTGGTCCCTCAGAAAAGTGTGAAAACAAAATTTTCGAAAAATATTTCATAATTTTTTTTTTCAATTTTCATCCGTTTGGTTTCAAGGAAAACTAGTTTTTTTGAGAAAAAAAAAATCCAAATTGTATGGAAAAAATAGCATCTTTATTTTTCTAAAAAATTCAAAAAATAAAAATATTAATTTGCAGTGAAATTTGAAAAATAAAATTTAAACCTAAACGAGGAAAAATTGAAAAAAAAAAATTCCAAATTTTTTTTTTTTTTCAATTTTTCTTTCATTCTTCTCGGACCAACCAGACACCCCTTACCATCAGATGAACTCGGCGCTTCTTCCGAATGCAGTACCCTTTCAGCAAATGCTTTAGCATCAATTAGCGCCTACCACTCTCTGTCTCTTCGTTTTCAATAGAATTCTATTCCTTTCAGATTATGGTTCCTCCACTACCGACCTCTCGATGTTTTGCAATGGAATTTGATTCCTTCCACGTTTCTTTGTCATTAGTTGGATCCTCCTCTATCTATCTCCGTATTGCTACTTTTCTCCATCATTTCTCTCTTCTCTTTCCTTTCTCTAAGGTTTCCAAACAATGCGTGGTGGATATCTACATGATCACTAGCTAGCTTGAGAAGACACTGGAGGGAGAAGGAAAAGATCGACAGCTGCTGCCGTTTGCTGCCACTGCGACGGCTGTTGCCATCAGAGGAAGAAGAAGGAAACCTGCATGGCTATCGCTACGGGTCTGTTTGGTTTCAATATAACTAAAAAATCAGGTACTTGTTAATCAAATTTTTGCTAATATTATATCACAGCAACTTAATAGCAGATTACTGCGCATATATATAAGATTATCATATTTGGCCAGCAGAATATTCCAATAATACTAATAGTAAAATTTATACTATTTTAAAAAAATATTCTTACACTACGTACGTACGTTCATTTATATATCAAACTTCAACTTTAAATTCAAGATCTGAATTTTGAGCTCGAATTTTAAATTTAGAATTTGACTATGAATTCAAATTCAAAGCTTGAATTCAAATTTGGATTTGAACTCGAATTTTAGATTCAAGTTCTCATTTTTCAATTCAAAGTTCGATTTCAAATTTTAATTCAAAATCGAATTTTGTTTTCAAAATTCTAATTTTGGATTCAAAAAAGATATTCAAATAAAGTTTCTAAAATCAAATTTCAAATTTGATAATTTTTAATATTTTAAATTTAAATTTATTAAAATGTTAAATGCAAATTTAGATTTTGAATTTATATTTCAGTTCGACTTCATACTTTTAATCCAAATTTTAGTTTCAAATTTAGAATTTGAGTTCAAATTTTGTGCACAAATTCAAATTTAAAATCTAAATTAAATTTAAATTATTTAAGTTTAAAAATCGAATTTAAAATTCAAAATTTAACATCAAATTCAAATTGAAAATTTAAATTTTGAATTAAAAAACTTAATTATTTCAACTAAATGAAAAATTAAAATTTAATTTATTTTAAATTAAATTTTGAGTCAATTGGTGGTTGGGTAAACGCAACTTTGAAATTTTTCATAAATTACAGAATTAGCAACAATCAATAATGTAAGACATCTATCCCCTCATCGGTAATATTTTTTTAGTAATCCTACGTTGTCATTAATTCTGCATTACTTATAAAATTACATGAATCAAATATAATAATTAGAAAAGATTCATATAGAATTTTCAATAATCGTGGTAGGATAGTGCAAACCAAACACACTAGTTAAACCGTTTGGTTCGGGGTTAAGGAAAAACTAGTTATTGCAGGGATATGGTTAAGTTCAGGGTTAAGATGGGGTTAGAGTATTTTTGTGTTTGGTTGGGGGTTAGAGTATGCAGGATAGTGAAAAATAGTGTTTGGTTGGAATAGGTGGGATAAGAAGGATAGTTATTATAAATAGAAAATAGTGTTTGGTTGGGGTTAGATGGGGTTAACTAACCCCACCCCAAATGGGCTATCCCGGAATAGCCCATTTATAGATGGAGTTAGCTAACCCCAACCTTCAAATTGAGTGTTTGAGAATAAATTCGGGGTTAAGGGGTTATCCCCCCCCCCCCCCTTAACCCCGAACCAAATGGACGGAGTTTAGTTTGGAGTAGATTAAGAAGAAAATAGGAAGGGTTTGGATTTGGTCCACAAATTTGACTTGGGGCCCACTTGGCTTGGATTCTTGTGACATCTTAATAGTCTCACATTATATGAAAATGGAGTTGTGATTGGGTATACAACAAATCATGGATATTAGTAATAATAACTTAGTTTAAGCATTTTAGGCTGATAGTTTGAGCCCAACAAGTTATTCTTACTAGCGGATCGAATTGTTACATTTGGTATCAGAGACAATCACTGGCCGAAAGTGTAAGACGAGTTTCGGCTGAATTAGGATCAAAATGATAGGCCAAGCTCTGGGAATAATAGCCTAAACCAGAATCGGAATGATAAGGTAAGTGAGACAAGTCTTACATTACTTAGTGATCTTGGGCCCAGTATGTGATTAGGCTGACGAGGACGTTAAGGCCTAAACTGGAGAAGTCTCTGACATCCCAATCGTTTCACATCGGATAGGAAGGGAGTTGTGATTAAGTATATAAGAGACTATGGACCCTATAAATAAAAACATGGCTTAAGCATTTTGAGCCGATAGTTTGACCCAATGAGTTATTATTACTAACTGGGTCATTATAATTCTGGAAAAGCGATTTCTGTAGAATTGATTTTGATTTTGAGAATATTTTTTGTTAAAAGCTACAGAGCATTTAGGTGAGCGTTTAGATGAAAACTTATTTTTCCAAAATGATTTTATAAAGCTGTTTGACAAAAAAAATTTACTACTTGCAAATAATAATTTTTTTACTTAATTTTATTTTAAAATAATTGAAATTTTGAATTTAAATTTATTATTTTAATTTTTAAATTTACAGAAAATTTAAAATTTTTAAAATTTAATTTGAAATTTAAAATTTAGAATTTTAAATTTTAAATTTAAAATTAAAATTTTTAAAATTTAAAATTTGAATATTTAAAATGTCACGCCCCGAATTACCACGTTCTCTGGACTCGCCAACAGATCCGCCGTAAATATAGGAGTTTTTTATGTATACGAAGCGATAGCTGCACCTGCAAACAGATAGGAGCTATAACAAGAAGTATAGAGCTACTAAAATTGAAATATATATAAATAAAAAGGCCCACTGTACATACGAGTTCCAAAATACAACCCTGACCATCCAACATCCAAAATACATCCACCTCTCAAAGAGTAAACTAAATACAACTGTATGTACATGGCAACATCCAAAACTATCTCTAGTAGAGATACTCCTCTAGTAAGGTGATCGGGGAAGATAAGGATCTAGCTCGCGACTCCTTTATCTCGATCAGAAGCAGCAGCAGCAACTGACGGCTTTACAAAAAAAATGGCAACAATGGGTGTGAGAACTACTGCAAAATAGAGTAGTCCTCAGTGGGTACCGTCATTGACCCCAACGACCTACCTACTAAGTTTACAGTATGAGTAATAAACTGATAGGTAAAAGGACAGTAAAATAAGCTGGAAGAAATTCTGCAGCTAAATGCCACTAAACTATCACTATCCAAATCATACTCTCTGTAGAGAAATAATACATCACTAGGTACAATCTGTCACGCCCCGCCCCGAAAACCGCTACCCATTTGGTCCGGTTCGGGCGCAACGAGCGGACGCCGGACGGACAGCACCTCCCCTGCCCGCCCAAGGCTTAACAACTTGTGTACGTGAATTCACCCAGGAAAACTAAATTCAAAACATACACGATCGACGAGGGGCACAAACAGTGCCAACAACTAGAGCAAGTAATCCACAAGTAATACACAAGTGAAGTAAAGAGAGAATACTACTAGCTATTACATCATATTTACTGGATTTACATTTGCATCCCAAAATGATTACATGTTCATTTAACCTCGAATAGGTACATAGTTCTTCCAAAACGTAAGCATCTAGATACAGGGTATTCTAATGCATAAAGGAAAGCTACTAATGTAACTACCACGATCCTCACTGATCGGGGGCGACGCCCTTGCCGCGGTCCTCGCCCGATGTACCTACGCCAAACACTGGAAATAGAGTGGGGTGAGAACTAACTTCCTTAGTTCCCAGTGGGCTCGGCCACCGACTCCACCGATCTCCCCACTAGGTCCAAGTGGGCACAAGTAACACTACTAGATATGTAGATATATATATCTGAAAGCTGTAAACTACATAATAGGAAATCTATGCTACTATGCCCATAATCTTTAAATTGTATGCATGCATCAAATAGTAAAGATTACTAACATGCTAACAAGTCCTCACTATGTTCAACAATGACTGTTCAATGTTAACATTAATATTTCCATTACCCAATTTGTGGAGATACCCTTGGGTTTGCCTACGCAGCACATATGAATCCCTTTTTTGGGGAGGAGGCTCCACGTGCACTCCAAGCCGGGATTGTCGTGGACCTCCACGTGGTCCCGATCGTGCGACACTCCGAGTACTCGACGACACCGATGGCTATACCACCACTGACACAGACCGTGAGCTTGATCTATCCTCTCCACGTGAGGATACCCTACCGACTAGGGCCAACAGTTCTCTCGGAACTCCACTATTCCGACCAACAGTAACATGTAGCTTTACTAAGATCTATGTTCACGAGCCATTTCTCTTGGGATTTCACCTATCCCTATGTCCAAAGACCTCTAGTGTCAAATACACTATGTTAATGCCACTCGTCATGTTCTTTACATTAGATGCCACTCGATCTATGTCACTAGATAACCCTCGAGTCCATCTCTTTCTTAGCACTATAGAATCCGATGTCCCGACCCAATCCTCACCTATCCATTCACCTAGCATTCCAAGTACACTAGGCTATCACTAGAAAGCATAAGGAATAGTCTAACATGCATTTCTATTATGCTAACATGCAAGAGATGAAATTATTACAGTTCTAAGACATAGAAAGGAGTTCGAAGTATTCGAGTGTCACCCCCCACCTTTTGGGATGTCCCACGTAGCAACAACGTCACTTTCGTTGCCTCAAATCTCTACTTTGACTCCTCGGCCAATTTTCGAAGCTGGAAGCCTCTGTTCGGCTCGGATCGCTCAAACCGTTCGTCGGGTCGACGAACTGTCGCTTCCCACGCGTTCGTGGACCTAACAATATGTTAGAAATGAGGTTAAAAGAGATCAAAACCTCATCCTAAGAAAAGCCCCAATTTGAGCCCTAGATTTTGCCCCGAGCGAAATCCCGCGTGAGAGCCCAAATTACTTGTGCAAATCATCTCTTAGGATGCCTAGGGTTCCATAAAAATTATCCCTAGAGGATTTAGAACACTCTAGGAGGAGTTACCATGAAAAACCCTCAATTTGGAACCCTAGGTTTACACACTAGCTAACCCATTTGATCAAAGCCCTAAAACATGGGTTTGATCTCATTAGAATCAAGCTAGGGTCCCATTTGGCCCACTTCCAAGCATAGAAACCCAAAACCCTAAATTCTATAGTTTAGGGTTCAAGAGAGCTCACCTCTAGGTAGCTCCAAGCCAAGAAGAAGGTGAGGAAGAGGATGGAGAACTCCTTCCCTAGCTTCTTCTCCTTCTTCTTCTTCCTTTTCTCCTTCTTCTTCTTCTTTCTAGAGAGAGAGAGGGAGAGTGTGTTGGTGTGTGTGTGAGAGGGAAATGAAAGAAAGAGAGGGAGAAATGCCCTCTATAACCCTCTATTGTAACAAAATGCCACTAGCCCCCTCAACTTTGCAAAATGCCCAAAACTGGGCATTCTGCGCAGCTGGGATCCGGATCTGGCCCATGAGATTCGGATCCCGTAAGCAAACTGGGCATTCTGCGCGGCTGGGATCCCGACCTGGCTTATGGGATTCGGATCCCGTAAGCAAACTGGGCATTCTGCGCGGCTGGGATCCCGACCTGGCTTATGGGATTCGGATCCCGTAAGCTAAGCCCCCTCAGCCCAACATTTAAGGACTTAGCCAAATTTCAGCCTTTTTCGTTTCTTCTCCGTTTCAACTCACTTTTGGCCCGTTTGACTTCCAATTCGTTTCAAATCGAGCCGAGACTCTCCAAACATGATTTAGATCATGTCCACATCATTATTTCATCCGCGGAAGTGTCGGATTTAGCTCAAGACCCAACATAGCTTTTCGGGTTCCGTTTTCGCGCCTATGCGCACAAAAACGCCCGAATACTTCCAAACTTCACCGGGAGCAACTCCGATGCACTTTTGGCCTTCGGATCAACTTCGAACTTTTCGAAGTCCATCCACTCGACAATCAGTCGATTCTAAACGTGGTGCAACTCTCGGATTTCGAGAATTCACTTCCTTACACAATCAGCCACAACTGACCCAATCTCAAGGGACCTCCAACTCGCCAATCCAGCCTGTGCCCAAACTACACCGCACACCACCCACGAGGAGTGGCCGATCCAAGAAAACTATACAAACGGGACTGCTGTGACATCAACACAAGAAAAGCCTCACTCGGGAGCGGTACTCGTGGGCGCGACCCAACCGCGTATGCAAGAGTGTCTCTGTCGAGCTCAATCATGCTCACACAGACTATAATCAATACAAGTGGGTCAAACGGGTCTAACAAACCAAATCACACGAGCCCTTGGCACAATCTGATACAAGGTGTAAAAATTTGGATCCACCATCAACCCCGACGGTATCCGACAATACAAAATAGCCTAACTCTACTGTAAAAACGAGCTCGGCCCCTAAGCACGAACGTAATCTCAACCGACACTAATCTAAGTATCCACGACGCACTAACAGTGGTGATACAAAAGAAAAGTGAGCTCCTGAAGCAATCTGATAACTTTTTGAAAAGTGACAGGTGTAGATTAATAAGTTTTCTACTAAGTTAAATCTCAGTTCAGCAGATAATAATCATCATAAATTAGCTAAGCATGCTCCACAACTTAGATTTCATCTATAACATACAAATCTACAATTTGAACTATAAAACAGAATGATTATATGTAAAACTACACATGCTGGAGTTTCGAATACTTAGGAGGCACTTCGAAGGCTTCGGACAACATCAACCCACCTTAAACGCTAGTCCAACAATGGCTAGAAGTCGATAGGAGAAGCCCCGTGAAAGATCAGCCTCAACTGAAGACAAACCAGCTGAAAAATAGGATTTGGACCCACTTTGCAGCACTTCTGGGTGCCCAGAATCTGAGCTCAGAATTGCAGCCTGGCAGTTTCAACCTATGCGAGTTAAAAATAGAATTTAGCTAAATTTTCAAGTCCAAAAGTAGTAAAACTTCACCCAACTCACCTCCAGATGCTTAAGAATAATTTTCCAGCTCCTTCGCCAAATTTGAGCTCGAATCGATCACCAAAGGCCCATAACTAGATTCGGACCCACTTTTGGATGCCCAGAACCTGCATCCAGAATTCCAGCATTTGAGCAATTTGCTTACTCTAGCTCAATCTGAGAGTTTTAGCTTACCAAACCAGTGGAGTTGGATCACAAACCTCCCAAATAGAATGAGGAATCAATCCAAATATATCAATAAGCTTTCCATCAAAATCTGGATTCAAAAATCCAAGAAATCCATCAAAACTCTCAAAAATCAGTATACAGCTTAATTATCCAAATCTGAGCTAAAACTCACCTCTCAAATCTCGAATTCAGAAGAAAAAAGCTTCTAAATCAGTAGAGGATGATGGAAAACCAACTCCCACATCAAAAATCCAACTCCAAAAAGATTGGGATCCCAAAACATCAAGAAAACCTCAATTTCAGCTCAAGAACATTGTCACGCCCCGAGACCGATCCATTTGGCCGGTTCGAGCGCGCCGACAGACGCCGAACGGACAGAGCTTCCCCTATCCGCCCAAGGCTCACCAAGTACAGATAGAGTATAAATTTTACACATGCGGAAGCATACACAAAAGGCTTACACAAGGGTAAGCAACATAGCCAAAATGAAAGTAACTAATGTAAACATACAAGTACTATGATTAATTTCAATCACATACATGCATAATTCTCACAACTTGAATTCTTTAAAGTCTTTACAATTTAATGCATCATCTCTTTCTTACATCACATTTACCTCAAAATGAAACTTGATTACAATTAAAGTTAGACAACTATAATCATCAAATACAAAAGATGATATAAAGGGAAATGCGACTATAGCAGAAATAAAGTAACTCGGGCGGTCTCTACCTAGGGCTCGATGCCCTTACCGCGGTCCTCGGCCGGCTCGCTAGGTCCCGGCCCTGTGGAAATAGTGGGGTGAGAACTACAACAAAGTTCCCAGTGGGTTCGGCAACCAACCACGCCGACTTTCCCACTAGGTCTAATTCAAGCGTAATAGAAAGAAAGGTAAGATAATAACCGACTAATAAATGCAACTAATACGCTTGAAAGTAAACAGTAAGATGCTCAAAGTAGAACTCATGCAAGATCATAGTTCGATACCCAATCTCTTGGCTAACCCGGGGGTTCGCCCTCAACACGACTCAACCAAACCAAATCCCTATTGTCGGGGAGAGAAAACACTACGACCCGACGGGACCGTCCTCTGGGGAGAGAAAACACTACGACCCGGTGATGACAACTCCGGAGCACATCGCCCGAGGGGGAGCTACCGCGCCTCGAGCAAGGACTAACATGGTGAGTACGATCAATCCTTAACTTTAAGGATTCCAATTCACAATTCATCCTTGACTTCAAGGAGACTTAGGTTCATATGACTCTTAACTCTAAGATTGTTGTCATAATGTCAATCTCTCAATTGTACTAATGTCAAGTAATCTACTTGTTCATGTTCTTGTTCTTGATGCCACACGGTTGTCTAAGTATTCTAGACTCGTCATTGCCACACTTGTTCTCTAAGCACATGTCCGATGTCATAATAGTACACTAGGTTCACTAGGTTCTTTGTCATGCATACATAGGGTTCTTTGTTCTTTACCAATACAATATTATACAATCATTCTCATACATTTGAACTCACAAAAGCAAGAAACTCACAATTAACCCTACTATGCGTTATGCTCAAGGTATATAGTATGTTCAAATATGACACTTAGACATAAAGAGAAGTTCGATGTCTTTGGAATGCACCACCCACCTTAGAATATTTTTGTGGAGTCGCCCAACAAGTTTCGCGACCAACCGGTGCCTATTCGAATACCTGTTACGTTAAAAATCGACCAAATTAGGCCGATTTACATAGTAACCCATAGATAGGCTTTTCGTAAAAATAAACGGAGTTGCCCAACGCGTCGGGGACACTCCCAATTAGGTTTCTACAAGGTCAATTTGACCCTAGAACCTCTATAGTCAAAAGCCCCAAATTTGGGTGCTCTACCAAGCCCTATGTGAAACCCTAGGTTTTGATCTCTTTAACAAGCAAAAGAGAGCTTGTTGATCCTCTTAGAGTTCATCTAGAACAATTTAAACCACCATTATGGCCTCTACTTGCCACCCTAAGATTTCACCATGAGAGGACCTTGAGCTTCCATGGCTTTTCATGGAGCTCAAGCCTCTACTAGTTCTCTATTTCAGAGAGAAGCTCCAAAACCTTACTTTCTAGGAATAAAACCAAAACCCTAGCTTAGGTTTCATAAAAACTTACTTTTGCTCAAAGCTTTCCCAAGGTCCACCTTGTAGGAGAGCTTCTAGGTCTTCTCCAAGCTCCAAAGCCACCAAGATCACCTCCTCCAAGCTCCTTCTCCAACTCCTCCAAGCTCTAGGAAAATGTTTTCTAGAGAGAGAAAGAGAGAAATGTGGGGGTGAGGTGTTGGAAGTGAAGTGGCTGTGAGAGAGGAGTGTTTTAGGTCATATTGTGTTGCAACAATAGCAACTAGGCCCCTCAAAACATTTTATTTCGTAGCAGTCCAAAACTGCTGTCGGGCCCAATCTGTACCGGTACAAGCCCACTTTGTACTGGTATAAACTGGCGCAAGGAGCAAACCCGAGAGCTGCCCTCAGCCTTTCGCAGGATTTATACCGGTACAAAATCTGATTTGTACCGGTACAGACCCAAAATTTCTCAAACCCGAGAGCTCTTCTCCTCTCGGTAAAGGTGGCTATACCGGTATAAATCCTCTTTGTACCGGTACAGACACCAAAGATCTCAAACCCGAGAGCTGCTGCCCTCTCGGTAAAAGTTGCTATACCGGTACAAAACGGTGCTTGTACCGGTATAAACTGCCCAGACATTGTTTTTCGCGTCGTTTCGACTCTACTTCGTGCCGAACAACGCCGAAACCTTTATAACTCTTTTGAACCCTCTTTTAACCCTTCCAAAACGCTTGGAAAGGTAATTGGAACTCGTCCAATTATTTCTTTCGCGTGCTTCAACCAATTTGGCTAAAGTTCGGTTCGTTACAAACATTAAAATTACAAGAAAAATAGCAATTCGAGCTTACATACCTAATCAAATTGTTGTTGGAAAGATTCAACACACTCTCCCACGAGTTCACAATCCTCCAAATCAAGTTTCACAGAATTTGGCTGTTCCTACTCCGCACATGAGCCGAATCTCTCAAGGTCGCTGCTGGATTTCTACAGAATTCTAAGCTTCCAAGGTCCAAAAGTGGGGGTTAGAGATATTGGAGGGGTTAATTACAAAATGCAGGGTTCTCTGTGAAAAAGAGGAGAAAAGAGTTCAAGGGAGCCATCCAAATCCTTTTATAGAAGTAGTGGTTATGTGCAATAAGCCTCAAGAACAAACACTACTAACCTGTACTGTTGCAGAAAATTCAAGATTCGGGTGCCCTAAACCCAGTTCCGGACGCTCAGAACTTCCAGCCTGCACAACTCAGTCCTTGGGTTCTCTGTCTGACGGTCTGGTGCGCCCTAAAGTGGTCCGACGGACCTCACCTACCACAACACACGTGTGAACACAATCGATATTCACGAAGTAAACTTTCGGACTCAGTTTAGGGCGCCCTAAACAGGGTCCGAAATGACTTCAACATCTAATACAAAACAGCACTCAAGATCTCGACGCCCTAAACCACTTCTGGGCACCCTAAACTTCCAAAACTTTAGTTTTGGTTTATTTGAGTGCGTCGAGTCCGTTTTTGGGTCCATTTCGCGCCAAAACGATTCCGACTTGCCCTGACACCCCACAGGTGTGTCGAGAGGTCGCTGATACTGCAGTCATTCCAACACTAAACCCTAGGAACACTACATAAAATTTAATACTTAAAATTTAAAATTCAAAATTAAATTTAAAAATTGAAATTTAAAAAATTAAAATTTTAAATTTAATATCTAAATTTAAATTTTCAAATTTCAAATATAAAATTTAAATTTGAATTTAAATTTTCAAATTTGAATCTAAAATCAAAATAAAAATTTAAAATTTGAGTCTAAAATCAGAATCAGATTTCAAGAAGTAGCTTTTAACTACTTCTGATTTTGGGCCTCGAAAATCAGAAAATTGGAAATCAAAATCAGATTTTAAAATCTAGGTTACCAAATGCTCTGCTTAGCCGAAAATGATTTTGGACTCAAAATCACTTCTCAAAACCTAGGCCACACACCCAAAGTTGGACAAGGCATGACTTCGCTGGATGGACTACACCTCCTCAGATCAAAAACCTAAAACCGAACCACTAGTACAGACTTAGCGGTGAGCTACCTCGAAGCTTATGTCTGATGAAGATTTGCAGACTTGGCCCATTAGATTTAAAGCCCGAACCTACAAATAGTTTTGATGAGAACTAAGCCTATATTGTGATTTGAATTATTTAAGGTCTGAATTGTTTAGAGTCTGCGAATTTAATATTGGAACAACTTAAAATTTTGAAATTGGAATCAAATTCAAAATATCCTAACATATATAGTTCCAATTCAAATAAAACTTTCAATCCAAATTTAAATTTCCAAGAAAGAAGTTGGTCTTGTTTAATTCCATAGCCATATTAAGTGAGCATTTAAAGTTGTTTTTTCAAAAAAATTTAGTATTTATTTTTTGTCTACAAAGTCATCACTAATCTTCTAAGCTTTTACTTCTAAGCTAGTTTAACATTTGATTCTTCTTTCGGCAGATTAAATGCGCAACGAGATCAATGCACTGAATTTCGAAGCACTACAATCTTTAAGAACTTTCACTACCAAGAAACAATAATGGCCGAGGTTGCAATACTTTTAGCCATTCAAAAGCTTGGTCTTGCATTAGGTACAGAACTGCTGAACCAAGCTAGGTCTCTATTTTCACAACAACTAGCATCATTGGCAGAGCTCCCTAATAGTATGGAATGCATAAGGAGCGAACTCACTGTAATGCAAGGATTCTTACGTGACATCGATAGAAGAGAGAGCAAAAATCAAGCCCGGGAAGCTTGGATAGCGGAAGTGCAAAAAACCGCACATACTATTGAGGATATTGTCGATGACTATATCTTTCGTATGGGTCAAGATCGGCAACGACAAGGCGGAGTGATTGGTTACATGAAACAAGTGTTGAAGCAACCAAAATCATTTGATAGCTTCTGTCTTATTGCCTCTCAAATAAAACAAGTAAAGAACGACCTTGAACACTTGTCATGCTTAAAAACTCGATGGATTCAAACAACGAGTAGTATTGGGCATAGTAGTAGTTCAGATAATGAGAGCGAATGGACACAACATCTTATGGGAAGCTCTTCTCTTTTCATGGGTGAGGAAGAGCTCGTAGGGATTGACAAAGACCGATGTATGTTAACTAATTGGTTGAGGTCTGAGAAAATAGATCGCTGCATAATAACAGTGCGGGGCATGGGTGGGCTCGGAAAAACTACTTTAGTCGCCAATGTTTATAAAAGAGAGAGTAGAAACTTCGACTGCCATGCCTGGATTTCTATATCTCAAACTTTTGAAGTTAAAAATCTTCTTCGAAAAATGATTACTAAACTTTCCGGCGACGAAAAGAAAGTTCCAACTGACATTGACACCATGGATGTTATACAGCTAACAGAGACAGTAAGGGAATCCTTGGAGCAGAAGAAGTATCTAATTGTACTAGATGACGTATGGGAACTGCGAGCATTTTATGAATTGCAAGATTCTCTTGTCCATAATCAGAAAGGAAGTAGAATATTTATTACAACCAGAAATGAAGAAGTAGCATCACTTGCGAACAAAAACTATAAGCTTGAACTCAAACCTTTATCCGATCCTGATGCGTGGAAACTTTTCTGCAAGAGAGCATTTCGGAATTATGAAAATCAAGAATGTCCTCCGGAGTTAGAAAAATGTGCAAGAGATATCGTGGACAAGTGCGAAGGGCTGCCACTAGCTATTGTATCACTAGGCAGTCTCCTGTCCTCAAGAGAAAATAGTGAGACCGAATGGAAGCGAGTTTATGATCAGCTTAATTGGGAGCTTGCAAACGACCAAAGTCTCGGTCCCGTGAGAAACATCTTGAATTTGAGCTTCAACTATCTTCCTAATTATCTAAAGAATTGCTTCTTATCTTGCAGCATGTTCCCAGAGGATCATCTTCTTAAAAGAAAATGGCTTATCAGGCTATGGATAGCAGAGGGTTTTGTGGTAGAAAGGGGATCAAGCACAGCTGAGGAAGTTGCAGAAAGATGTATCATGGAGCTTATCCGCCGGAGCATGCTGCAAGTAGAAGAGAGGAACCACTTTGGTAGGGTAATGTATTGTCGGATGCATGATCTCGTTCGTGAGCTGGCTGTCTCTTTATCTGAAAAGGTGAAGTTCCACAGTATTTATCAGGATAACAGGATGGAAAGGATGGTGGATGCTAATGCTCGTCGCCTGTCTGTTCTCAAACACAGCAATGATATTGGATTCAACATTGATCTACCGCGGCTACGAACCTTTGTAGCATTTGACATTACTATGCCAGCATCCTCACTTTTATCTGCTTTTCCACCCAAATCAAGGTATATTGCAATTCTTGAACTGGAAGGCTTGCCTATTGAGAAGATACCCGATGCTATTGGAGACTTATTCAATTTGCGATACTTGGGTTTAAGGCGTACGAAGGTAAAATTACTACCGAAATCCATTGGGAAGCTTTCCAACTTGTTGATCTTAGACCTCTGTCGATCAGCCATACAAAAGCTGCCTCGTGAGATCACGAATCTCAAGAAGTTGCGACACATGTTTGTTGAGAGGCTAAATGATCAAAACTGGAAAGCCTTTCGCTGGGCTAGTGGTGTACGTGCACCAAAGGGTTTGTGGAATTTAAAAGAATTGCAAACGTTGCAGGCGGTTGAAGCAAGTAGTGAGTTGGTTGGGCGACTAGGAAATTTGACCAACCTAAGAAGCTTTAGAATATGGAATGTAAAGGAAACCTACTCTGCACAACTGTGTGCATCATTATCACAGATGCGTAGTCTTTTCAACTTAAGCATTAATGCAAGTGATGAAAATGAGTTTCTCAATTTGAAAGGCCTGAATCCCCCTCTCCCGAATCTTAAAAAGCTTGATCTAACAGGTAGATTGGCAGCAGAAACGTTGACGTTTCCTATGTTCCGAGATCTCCGAGAATTAAGACTAGCTTGGTGTCAGCTAACTGCGAATCCACTTCCGTCGCTCGCTCAGTTATCAAACCTCACTTTCCTAAGTCTTCGGAGGGCATATAATGGAGAACAATTGTGCTTTTGTGATCAGTGGTTCCCTAATTTGAAGCGGCTTGAGTTGATTGACCTGCCACAACTCAAACGGGTGAAGATAGAGATGACAGCCATGTCAAACTTGGAAACTCTATATATGGATGACCTCAAAAACCTAATAGAGGTCCCAGAAGGCATTGAATTCCTTACATCGTTGCGAAAGCTATTTTTGTCTGATATGGATCCTCGGTTGACCAGTGGTTTAGCTGAAAACGGCCAACTTCGAGAAATCTGCTCCATCTATATACACTTATCAAATAGCACTTGAAGTGCCTTCTTTTCATCTGGATTCGCTCACAAGTAAGTTTATACATGTCACACCCATGCATTCTTTAACAAAGTTCACTAAGTTTTCGTGTTTAACCCAAGACTACTTGTGTACGACACATAAACTATGTTAGTATCTTATGTCTAATTTATTGATTTTCTCTCCTTTGATTTGAGTTTTCTTCATTTTTATGTCATTTGGATCCACAAGTATATGATTAATATATTTTTATGAACTTAAATTCCATAATAAAGTTCATAGTTAGGCAATTGCTTAAACATTGTTTCTTCCAATACAGTGTTCTTATCTCATATTCATTTAGTCAACATACATTAATTGCTACTCTTTCTCAAAAAAAAAACATACATTGCTACTGCAGAGAAAATATAAACCAAATATATTCGTTGAAGTCCTAGAAAGAGGCTTTGCCAATTTATTGAAATTCACAATTTATATTTTTATTGTACTGTATGCTTTCTATTGGCAATGGTCATATAAATTGGCTATTCATTACATATTCGATTTGTTTTCTTACTATATAATTTAAGTAATAAATTTACCAGTGAAACTGTACAGATATACTATGCATTTATCAATTATTTTTTTCCATCACCTGTTTCCTTACCATGAATCGAATTTCAAAAAAAAAAATTTCTATACTAGCGAAAGCTTGAATGCAACACACGCTTTGCGCAAAAATAAATAAATAAAAAAATTTAAGAAGATAGTTATACTTGTATAAATTTTAAAAATTTAATAAATTTTATCTAGTTATAATTATCTAATCTGATAGAAAAATAAGAAGAATTATACTAGATTTACTCAATTTTGGTTTATCTATTTAAAATTTAATTACTTTAAAAGCAATACTTAAATACACCATATAAATCTTAACCATTTATTTTTCTAAATAAATGGTTGAGATATAATATGACTCTAGATGTGACCGACTATTGAGTCATAGATACCATGCCACCAGGTACCTATCTAAATGGTATTTTGGTCTCTACCTAATTTGGCCCATAAGATTGTTTTTATCCAATTAAGGGTACTATAAATTTCTCGAATACCTACAACAATAATTGAAATTTAAATTGCATCCAAACTGTAAATTTTATTTCGAAACAACATAAAAAACTTAATTATGAATCAAATTCAATTTTTTAAAATAAACTACAAAATTAAAATAGAACTTTCAGTTCAAATTCCAAATTTCAATCAAAATCAGAAAATAAAATTTGGCTTTAAGATTAAAAGTACAATTTAGATTCAAATTTTAAAAGTTTAATTTAAATTTCAAAATTAAAATTTTACATTACAATACCAAATTCAAAAATTAAATTAAAATTTAAAAATTTATAGGATACTAACAAATTTGGTATATACTACTAATTCTTTTCTAATATTGTCATATTAACTAATCCAAATTGGTAACATCTTCAGCAGGTTAATTTATTTAAAATCCAACTATACCCTTTACTAATTAAGGATTAGATTTTAAATTTATGGTGTATTGAAACATTCCTCTTAATTTTAAAGTTAAATCATGTAAGTACGCTAATAAAAAAACTTTTGGAGAATAAAATCAAATAAAAATTTATAAGGGCATATTTCAAATATAAATGTATTTTCAGATTAGGATGGGCATTTCGAAAGAAAATTTGACGACATAAGATGTAACGAAGTGAATTCTCGAAATCCGAGAGTTTCACCATGTTCAGAATCGACTGATTGTCGATTGGATGGACTTCGGAAAGTTCGAAGTTGATCCGAAGGCAAAAAGTGCACCGGAGTTGCTCCCGGTGAAGTTCGGAAGCCTTTGGGCGTTTTTGTGCGCATAGGCGCGAAAACGGAACCCGAAAAGCTATGTCGGGTCGCGAGCTAAATCCGGCATTAGCGTGGATGAAAAGATAATGAAAACGTGTTCGAAAACATGTTTGGAAAGTCTCGGTTTAATTTGAAAAGAATCAGAGGCCAAACGAGCGAAAACGGAGAAGAAACGACGAAAAGCTGAAAATTTGGCTAAGTCCTTGGAGTAGGCTGATGGTCCCTGGGGGGACCGGTCCCCAGCTGCGCAGAGTGGAGCAAGGCTCTCTGGGACCGGTCCTGGGTTAGGGAGACCGGTCCCTGAGCCCGAAAAATGCCCAGTTTTGTGCAGTTTGCATAGTTGAAGGGCCTTTTAGCATCTTGTTACAATAGATGCTATAGAGGGACTCTCCCTCCCTCTCACACTGTCATTTCCCTCTCATTCATACACATCTCTCTCCCTCTCTCTCTCTAGAAAGAAGGAGAAGAAGTAGAAGAAGAAGGAGAAGACAAAGGAGAGGAGCTTCATCATCTTCTCCATCTCTTCTTCCTCTCCATTGGAGCAAGCTCAAGGTAGGCCTCAAACCCTCTAATGGTGATTTCTAGGGTTTTGGGTTTTGAGCTTTTGGGAGTGGTTAGATGGAACCTATGAGTGCTAAATAGCACTAAATGCATGCTTCTAGGGTTCCTACACATGAATTTTCAAGTGTTGAACCCTAGGGCATCAAAAATGGGTTTTTGCTAGGCGATGGGTTTTGATCTCTTTTGATCATGGGTAAACCTAATTAATAGGTGTTTGAACGCGTTGGCGACGTCCGTTTTGCGATCCGTCGAGTCTAAGTAAAGATATCGCCAAGTGAGGTGCGTCGCTACTTCGTTTCCGCTCAAGTGCTAAGCGGCGACAAGCGAACGTGAGAACAAGACTTTCCACCGTGTTGCTACGTCAAAAAGGTGGGTGGTGTCCAACCCGAAGTCGCCGGGCTACTTTTTATGTCCAAGTATAGAATAGTGAACAACCTTGCATATTGTGCATAAAGGGTGAATTGAGTGCTAGTTGGAATGTCTAATTAATATGTCGATTAACCCAGCTTATTTATGCTATCAAACTTAGTAGGCATGAGAATTTGATGCAACGTGAGATGAGAGCTACTAGTATGTGATATAGCAGAGTGGTCTAAAACATGAACGAGTGGCACCTAGAAAACATGAACGAGTGGCATTAATTAGTGTGAACACTATAGAGTCGAAAGCAAGTGAAATGACATCCCTATTAGCTAGGGTATCTTCCGTGGGCGAGGATTGGACCGTGCTCGCGTTGTCTGTTTTATCCTCGTGGTGGTCGCTCCACACGAGACGTGCACTCCGGAGTACTAGGCAGAGGCTATGGTAGTAGCGGCTTGACCGGCAGCAGCTAGCTATCCACAGACGGCCTCGGGCGAGTTGAGCAGTTTAGACTCCTCGTCGTCGAGGCAAGGGACGTGTCACGCCCCCGCCCCGAAAACCGCTACCTATTTGGTCCGGTTCGGGCGCGCCAAGCGGACGCCGGACGGACAGCACCTCCCCTGCCCGCCCAAGGCTCAACAACAGATCGTGTACAAGAATTTACCCAGGAATACTAAATTCTAAACATACACAATCAACGGAGCACAAACAGTGCCAACAACTAGAGCGAGTAATCCACAAGTAATACACAAGTGAAATAAAGAGAGAATACAACTAGCTATTACATCACATATACTTTGATTTACATTTACATCCCAAAATGATTACATGTTCATTTACTCAAAATACATAGCTCTCCAAAAGTATAGCATCTAGATACAATGGTACTCTAATGCAGAAAGGAAGCTACTATACTACCAGGTCCTCACTGGACGGGGGCGATGCCCTTGCCGCGGTCCTCGCCCGACGAACCTGCACCTAGCACTGGAAAAGTAGTGGGGTGAGAACTAACTTCCTTAGTTCCCAGTGGGCTCGCCACCGACTCCACCGATCTCCCCACTAGGTCCAAGTGGGCACAAGTAACAACAACTAGATATAGATAGATATCGAAAGTAAGTGCATAATAGAAAATCTATGCTACTATGCCCATAATCTTGTGAAACGAATGCATGCATCATATAGTAAAAGGTTTACTAACATGCTAGAAGTTCTCACTATGTTCAACAATGACTATTCAATGCTAACATTAATATTTCCTTTACCCAATCCGTGGCGATACCCTTGGGTTCGCCTACGCCTCACATATAGATCCCTTTTTGGGGCGGAGGCTCCACGTTCACTCCAACCCGGGATTGTCTGTGGACCTCCACGTGGTCCCGATCGTGCGACACTCCGAGTACTCGACGACACCGATGGCTATACCACCACTAATACAGACCGTGAGCTTGATCTATCCTCTCCACGTGAGGATACCCTACCGACTAGGGCCAACAGTTCTCTCGGAACTCCACTATTCCGACCAATAGTAACATGTACTTAGCTTTACTAAGATCTATGTTCACGAGCTATTTCTCTTGGGATTTCACCTATCCCTATGTCCAAAGACCTCTAGTGTCAAATACACTATGTTAATACCACTCGTCATGTTCTTTACATTAGATGCCACTCGATCTATGTCACTAGATAACCCTCGAGTCCATCTCTTTCTTAGCACTATAGAATCCAATGTCCAGACCCAATCCTCACCTATCCATTCACCTAGCATTCCAAGTACACTAGGTTATCACTAGAAAGCATAAGGAGTAGCCTAAACATGCAATTCTACTATGCTACATGCAAGAGATGAAAATTATGCAATTCTAAGACATAGAAAGGAGTTCGAAGTATTCGAGTGCCACCCCCCACCTTTTGGGATGTTCCACGAGGTTAGAATGCCGCTCTCGACGCTTCCAACCACTACTTTGACTCCCCGGCCCAATATCGAAGCTGAAAGCCTTCGTTTGGCTCGGATCGCTTAAACCGTTCGCCGAATCGACGAACCGTCGGCTCGCACGCGTTCGTGGACCTAACAATATGTTAGAAATGAGGTTAAAAGAGATCAAAACCTCATCCTAAGAAAAGCCCCAATTTGAGCCCTAGATTTTGCCTCGAGCAAAAATCACGCGCTAGAGCTCAAATCGACCGTGTAGATCACTTCTTAGAGAAGCTAGGGTTCCATAAAAATTATCCCCAAAGGATAAAACCCATCCTAGCAAAGTCTACCATGAGAGCTCTCAAGAGCTTACCTCAAGTAGAAGCCCTAATGGTGGAGAAGATGAGGAAGATGATGCTAGGCTTGCTCCTAGCTTGATCCTCCACCAAGATCTCCACTCCTTTTCCTTCTCCTTCTTCTTCTTCTTCTTCTTTCTAGAGAGAGAAAGAGAGCTTGTGTGTGTGAGGGAGAGGGAATGACAGTGTGAGAGGGAGGGAGAGTCCCTCTATAGCATCTATTGTAACAAGATGCTAAAAGGCCCTTCAACTATGCAACCGCACCAACCGGGCATTTTTCGGCTCAGTGGACCGGTCTCCCTAACCCAGACCGGTCCCGTAGAGCCTTGCTCCACTCTGCACCGGAGACCGGTCTCCCCTTAAGAGACCGGTCCCTGCAGAGCTCGCTCGCGGATGCCTTCGTGGACCGGTCTCCTTTTCAGTGGACCGGTCCCCTCGTGGACCTTCACCCACCTCAAGGACTTAGCCAAAATTTTCCGCTTTTCATCGTTTTTTTCTCCGTTTTCGCTCGTTTGACCTCCGATTCGTTTCAAATCGAATCGAGACTTTCCAAACATGTTTTCGAGCACGTTTTCATCATCTTTTCATCCACGCTAATGTCGAATTTAGCTCATGGCCCAACATAGCTTTTCGGTCTCCATTTTTGCACCTAAGCGCACCAAAACGCCCGAATGCTTCCGAACTTCACCGGGATCAACTCCGGTGCACTTTTTGCCTTCGGATCAACTTCGAACTTTCCGAAGTCCATCCACTCGACAATCAGTCGATTCTAATCGTGGTGCAACTCTCGGATTTCGAGAATTCACTTCCTTACATCCTCCCCACCTTAAAAGGAGTTTCGTTCTCGAAACTTACTCAATTTCCAATATAATTCAAACTTTTACCTTATTCCTCAAACAAGTGAGGATGGTGCTCCT
Organism: Aechmea fasciata; assembly: GCA_025177825.1. Taxonomy (NCBI): domain Eukaryota; kingdom Viridiplantae; phylum Streptophyta; class Magnoliopsida; order Poales; family Bromeliaceae; genus Aechmea; species Aechmea fasciata. The sequence goes on along the minus strand of CM045932.1, from coordinate 1,604,949 downwards.
TCATCAGCTCCTCGAGTTCCCAGGTGGCCTCGTGATCATCATGATTGCTCCACCGCACCTTCACATAGGGAATTTCTCGATTCCGAAGCTTTCGCACCTCTCGGGCGATAATTCCCACCGGAAACTCTTCGTAGCTCAAATCCTCTTGAAGCTCCGGCGGTTCATACAACATCGCGTGCTCTGGATCGTGGATGTACTTGCGAAGGTTGGAGACGTGGAAGACATTATGCACGTCGGCGAGCTTCGGCGGCAAGGCAAGCCGATAGGCCACCGTACCAACTCGCTCCAATATTTCGTAAGGCCCGATGAATCGGGGACTTAGTTTCCCCCGCACTCCAAATCGCTTTACACCCCGCATTGGCGAAACTTTCAAGAACACGCGGTCGCCCACCGTGAACTCAATATCTCGACGGCGCCTATCCGCATAACTCGCCGTCTGGATTGCGCCGTGAGCAATCTCTTGCGAGCAATGCGGACTTTCTCCTCTGCTTCTCGCAACACATCGGGGCCGAATTCCGCACTTTCGCCGACATCGCTCCAATGTATAGGAGATCGGCACTTCCGCCCATAAAGAGCCTCGAACGGTGCCATCTCCACACTTGAGTGATAACTGTTGTTGTAGGCGAACTCGGCCATCGGCAGGTGGTTACACCAACTCCCCTTGTAGTCGATGACACACGCTCGCAACATATCCTCCAGTGTTTGGATGGTCCTTTCTGTTTGCCCATCGGTTTGAGGATGGAATGCGGTGCTGAAATCGAGCCGTGTGCCAAGGGCTTCTTGCAGGCTCTTCCAGAAATGTGAAGTGAATCGGGGGTCGCGATCCGAGACGATCGATTTCGCACCCCGTGCCCTCACAACCTCGTCGAGGTAAACCCGCGCCGCTTATCTCCTGCCCAAGTGGTGTGGATCGGCAAGAAATGTGCCGACTTGGTCAGTCGATCCACAATCACCCATATTGCATCGTGGCCACCCGTCGAGCGGGGCAAGCCGACCACGAAGTCCATCGAAATATCCTCCCATTTCCAAACGGGGATTGGTAGGCTTTGAAGCTTTCCCGCTGGAAATCGACGCTCAGCCTTTATTTGTCGGCAAACTGTGCACTTTGCCACAAAGCGTCCGATATCACCCTTCATCCCCGCCACCAATAGTGCTCTTTCAACCCGTGATACATCTTGGTGCCGCCCGGTGATCACAATAAGGCGACCGATGTGCCTCATCTAGGATCAGCTTCCGGATCTCCTCGTCGTTTGGTACACACCACCGATTTCTGAATCGGAGTGCACCGTCGGCTTCTAAAGTGAAGTCGCCGCCACGACCCTCCTTGATGTCGCGCCGAACCTTTTGGAGACTTGTGTCCGCGGGTTGTAGACTTTTTATTCTCTCCAACAAGGTCGGTTGGACAACGAGCTTCATCAATTGGGCCGGGACCTCGGGAGTAACCACCTCAAGGTCCATTCGCTCCATATCTAGCCATAGGGGCTTCGATTCGTGACCCATACAAATGAGGTTCTCCGCCGACTTCCTACTCGCCGCATCGCCGACCACATTCTCTTTCCGGGGTGGTAAAGGATATCAACATCATAATCCTTTAATAATTCGAGCCACCGCCGTTGTCGCATATTCAGCTCCTTCTGGGTGAATAGGTACTTCAGACTCTTGTGGTCGGTGTAGATCTCGCAATGAGCACCATACAGAGAGTGCGTCCATAACCTCAAAGCAAGGATCACCGCCGCCACCTCCGCATCGTGAACGGGGTAGTTCTTCTCATAGCTCTTCACCGACGGACGCATAAGCGATCACCTTCCCGTTCCGCATCAACACACACCCCAAACCCGAATAGGACGCATCACCGTAGACCACAAAGTCTTCACCCCGCACCTAGAGCGAGCACCGGAGTCGAAGTCAGTCTTTCCTTCAACTCTTTGAAACTCCGGTCACACTCGTCGCTCCACACAAACTTGGTGCCCTTCTGAGTTAGGCGAGTAAGTGGAACTACTATCTTAGAGAATCCTTCCACGAACCGCCTATAATAGCCCGCCAAGCCCACGAAGCTTCGGATCTCCGTGACATTCGTCGGGCATGGCCAATCCTTGATTGCCTCAACTTTCCTCGGGTCTACGGAAACTCCACCCACGGAAATGACATGCCCTAGAAATGCGACTTCTCGGAGCCAAAAGTCACACTTCTTAAACTTAGCATATAGCTTCTCCTCCCGAAGGACTTGAAGCACAATTCTCGGATGCTCGCATGTTCCTCGTCATCGCGAGAATAGATCAATATGTCGTCTATGAAGACCACGACAAATCGGTCCAAGAACTCTCTAAAGACACGGTTCATCAAATCCATGAATACTGCCGGGGCATTCGTGAGTCCAAATGGCATGACCGTGAATTCGTAGTGCCCATACCGCGTACGAAACGCAGTTTTCTGCACATCCTCCGGCTTGATCTTCAACTGGTGGTAGCCGGATTGCAGGTCTATCTTCGAGTACACACACGACCCCTGCAACTGATCAAACAAGTCATCGATACGGGGAAGTGGGTACTTATTCTTGATCGTGACCTTGTTCAACTCTCTATAATCCATACAGAGTCGAAACGATCCATCTTTCTTCCGCACAAACAACACCGGGGCCCCCCACGGTGATACACTTGGCCGGATAAATTGCTTGTCAAGAAGATCTTGTAATTGACTCCTCAACTCCTTTAGTTCTGCCGGCGCCATTCTGTACGGAGCTTTCGAGATTGGCGCGCACGAAATCAAGTCTATAACGAACTCGATCTCCCGATCCGGCGGTATTCCCGCAACTCGCTGGAAACACATCCGGAATTCCCGAACCATGCCTAGCTCCTCCAAGGTCGGAGTTACTCGGTCCACTTCTACAACGGTCCGCCAAGTAGGTCGCGCAATGTACCGTTGACCAATTTCCTTGCTTTCGCCGCCGACACCGTCGCGACAAAGCACGAGCTCGGACATCCTTGATATGTGAACTCGGGTTGCCCTGGCTCGCGGAATGTAACCACTCTGCTACTGCAGTCGATCGTCGCGTGATATTTCGTGAGCCAGTCTATGCCCAATATGACATCGTAGTCTATTAGATTCCGGAGCCCTAGCATCCGGATGGGCATTATCCAGTCACCCACTTGTACTGGACAAGATAAACACTCCCTATTGACGTCAAACGTCGACTCAGGGCCCTTAACCTGCCACCTATCACTCGCCTCTATGGGTATGTCATGCATGTGTGCGAATGATCTACTAATAAATGAGTGAGTGGCTCCAGTATCAAATATGGCCCTAGAGCGAATCCCATTAACCAAAACCATACCTGCCACAAGGCGATGCTCCTCCGCCTCGCAGCTCCTCACCGGACTCGAGCGCAAATACCCGTCCGTCGGCCGATCGCGTCGCCTGTGCTGACGCGGCGTCGAAGTACGTCCCACCGACGCACCGCCGATGGAACTCCTCCATAATTCGCCTGCCGATGCAATCGAGGAGCGGCGAGGCTCCTCCTCCCGGCAATCGCGTACAAAATGCCCCGGTTGCCCGCATTGGTAGCACCCGCCCGACTCTTCTCGCAACGCGACACCGGTGGTCACCTCCGCAAATGACGCATCGTCGTGCTCCACGGCCCTTGGATTGAGCCCGCGGATACTTCGGGGGCTTCTTAGAGCTCGATTGTCCCCCCGAACCGCCACCCTGGCGCTTCTTGCCCTTGTCCTTAGACTCGGCCAATGATTCGCGCTTTTCCCGAACGTGCGCGTCACCGTGCTCCGCCCAAAGCGCACGGCCGAAGACTTCCGCGAAGGTTGTGAGCTTCAATATCCGCACGGCTTTATAAATCCCTGGTCGAAGTCCTCGCAAGAACCAATCGGCCCGGTCCCGGCCATCTTTTACTACATCGATCGATAATGTGGGAGAATTCCCGTTCATAGTCCACCACCGAGCGGTCCCCGCTCCAACTTGCGGAACTTCTCCCGGAGCTTCCGCTTCACCGTGTCGGGAAAATGTTCGGCGAATAACGCCTCTTGAACTCCTCCCAATCCATCGACGGTAGGTCGGAAGGACGATCCCTCCTTATCCTCTTCCACCGCACCTTCGCCGCCCTACCCATACAATGAGTAGCGAGGTACACCTTGTCCCTCTCCAAGGTGCTCAAGTCGTCGAAGAAGGTCTCCATTGAGTCGACCCACGACTCGACCACCTCAGGCTCCACCTTTCCGCCTTCGAAGATCGGCGGTTTAAGCTTGTTCAGCTTCATCAGAGCCGCCAATGCGCGCTCCTTGTCCGCCTCCTCGGTCGTTGCATCGGGTGTCGCTGAACCCGACGCCGCTTGAGGAATGATTTCCGGCGGAGGCGTGCCGTCACCGGATCGCCGGATACCCCCACCCTCGCCCGCTTCGGCACGCGGGCCGGGGCACGGTAAATCACGGCCCTCGCAGCCGCCGCCGCCGTTGTCGCGCGCCTGCCGCTCCATCGCCTCCCGGAGCCGCTCGAATCCGTCCGCCTAGGCGCCACCGCGCCCTTAGCCGCCGCACCTCACTCGCCCCGCCTCGCCGGGGCCGCGCCCGCTCCGTCACTCCTGGGAGGCGGTGCCGGAACGGGGTTCTTTCGGGGCGTCCTCACGCGCCATAGCCCCCGAAACACAACACTTTGGTTAATTACTTAACCAACATTTCGTCTTAAGTTCGACACTTAACGAATACTACCGAAATCGAGCGAAGCACACAAGTGTACTCGCTCCCGTCTCTCGCATCATGTTGTCGCCGCCAACACAACCACCTCGAGACAAGGACTCGCACCACTTGAATCTTATCTCTAGCCACTACTAGAGACATTTCAACCCTTCGACCCAATCGAATTAACTTCCGCCACTCGGCATAGGTTCACGTTCCACTCACGCACCTATTAGCCTTAGGGTTTCCAACCTAGGGTCTCCTAGGTCATCCTAGACTCTCTCTTACTTGCTCTTGTTGCTCTGATACCACAAGCTGTCATGCCCCCGCCCCGAAAACCGCTACCTATTTGGTCTGGTTCGGGCGCGCCGAGCGGACGACGGACGGACAGCACCTCCCTGCCCGCCCAAGGCTCAACAACAGATCGTGTACAAGAATTTACCCAGGAATACTAAATTCTAAACATACACAATCAACGGGGCACAAACAGTGCCAACAACTAGAGCGAGTAATCCACAAGTAATACACAAGTGAAATAAAGAGAGAATACAACTAGCTATTACATCACATATACTTTGATTTACATTTACATCCCAAAATGATTACATGTTCATTTACTCAAAATACATAGCTCTCCAAAAGTATAGCATCTAGATACAATGGTACTCTAATGCGTAAAGGAAGCTACTATACTATCAAGATCCTCACTGATCGGGGGCAATGCCCTTACCGCGGTCCTCGCCCGACAAACCTGCACCAAACACTGGAAATAGAGTGGGGTGAGAACTATCTTCCCTAGTTCCCGTGGGCTCCCGCCACCGACTCCACCGATCTCCCCACTAGGTCCAAGTGGGCACAAGTAACAACAACTAGATATAGATAGATATCTGAAAGTTGTAAGTGCATAATAGAAAATCTATGCTACTATGCCCATAATCTTGTGAAACGAATGCATGCATCATATAGTAAAAGGTTTACTAACATGCTAGAAGTTCTCACTATGTTCAACAATGACTATTCAATGCTAACATTAATATTTCCTTTACCCAATCCGTGGCGATACCCTTGCCCGCCTACGCCTCACATATAGATCCCTTTTTGGGGAGGAGGCTCCACGTGCACTCCAAGCCTGGGATTGTCTGTGGACCTCCACGTGGTCCCGATCGTGCGACACTCCGGAGTACTCGACGACACCGATGGCTATACCACCACTAATACAGACCGTGAGCTTGATCTATCCTCTCCACGTGAGGATACCCTACCGACTAGGGCCAACAGTTCTCTCGGAACTCCACTATTCCGACCAATAGTAACATGTACTTAGCTTTACTAAGATCTATGTTCACGAGCTATTTCTCTTGGGATTTCACCTATCCCTATGTCCAAAGACCTCTAGTGTCAAATACACTATGTTAATACCACTCATCATGTTCTTTACATTAGATGCCACTCGATCTATGTCACTAGATAACCTCGAGTCCATCTCTTTCTTAGCACTATAGAATCCAATGTCCAGACCCAATCCTCACCTATCCATTCACCTAGCATTCCAAGTACACTAGGTTATCACTAGAAAGCATAAGGAGTAGCCTAAACATGCAATTCTACTATGCTACATGCAAGAGATGAAAATTATGCAATTCTAAGACATAGAAAGGAGTTCGAAGTATTCGAGTGTCACCCCCCACCTTTTGGGATGTTCCACGAGGTTAGAATGCCGCGCTCGACGCTTCCAACCACTACTTTGACTCCCCGGCCCAATATCGAAGCTGAAAGCCTTCGTTTGGCTCGGATCGCTTAAACCGTTCGCGAATCGACGAACCGTCGCCTCGCACGCGTGCGTGGACCTAACAATATGTTAGAAATGAGGTTAAAAGAGATCAAAACCTCATCCTAAGAAAAGCCCCAATTTGAGCCCTAGATTTTGCCTCGAGCAAAATCTCGCGCTAGAGCTCAAATCGACCGTGTAGATCACTTCTTAGAGAAGCTAGGGTTCCATAAAAATTATCCCCAAAGGATAAAACCCATCCTAGCAAAGTCTACCATGAGAGCTCTCAAGAGCTTACCTCAAGTAGAAGCCCTAATGGTGGAGAAGATGAGGAAGATGATGCTAGGCTTGCTCCTAGCTTGATCCTCCACCAAGATCTCCACTCCTTTTCCTTCTCCTTCTTCTTCTTCTTCTTCTTTCTAGAGAGAGAAAGAGAGCTTGTGTGTGTGAGGGAGAGGGAATGACAGTGTGAGAGGGAGGGAGAGTCCCTCTATAGCATCTATTGTAACAAGATGCTAAAAGGCCCTTCAACTATGCAAACTGCACCAAACTGGGCATTTTTCGGGCTCAGGGACCGGTCTCCCTAACCCAGGACCGGTCCCAGAGAGCCTTGCTCCACTCTGCGCAGCTGGAGACCGGTCTCCCCCTTAAGAGACCGGTCCCAGAGAGCCTGCTCTCGCGGGACAGCCTTCAGGGACCGGTCTCCCTTTTCAGGGACCGGTCCCCTCAGGGACCTTCAGCCCACCTCAAGGACTTAGCCAAAATTTTCAGCTTTTCATCGTTTTTTCTCCGTTTTCTCTCGTTTGACCTCCGATTCGTTTCAAATCGAATCGAGACTTTCCAAACATGTTTTCGAGCACGTTTTCATCATCTTTTCATCCACGCTAATGTCGAATTTAGCTCATGGCCCAACATAGCTTTTCGGTCTCCATTTTTGCACCTAAGCGCACCAAAACGCCCGAATGCTTCCGAACTTCACCGGGATCAACTCCGGTGCACTTTTTGCCTTCGGATCAACTTCGAACTTTCCGAAGTCCATCCACTCGACAATCAGTCGATTCTAATCGTGGTGCAACTCTCGGATTTCGAGAATTCACTTCCTTACAGGACGCGAGAGTGTGGCAAGCCCTTGGGCAAGCCAAGTGGATTGGGTATCCAAGGGAATTATGAACTCATTGAGCATAATAGAGTAATAGTTACCTTTTACTATGAGTTTCATGCATATAATTCAGATTTGAGGCATAGTAGATTTATGCATTTACTTTTACAGTATCTTTACCGCTTTCAGATATTTTCATATCTATATATCGTCTACTCTTTGCCTCCTTGGACCTAGTGGGGAGACCGGCGGAGTCGGAGGCCGAACCCACTGGGAACTATGGAAGATAGTTCTCACCCCACTCTATTTCAGGTCCTAGTTCGTCGACACCGGGTGAGGATCGCGGCAAGGGCTTGGCGCCCTAGTGGTATCACTAGTTTACCTTCCTACTGCATTAGAGTACCTCGCTTTTACCCCTTTTGAGAGTAGATCTTGTATAGGTGGTGAGGTTTTGTGATGATGTATGCCACATTTATATTTTTGAGGATTTAATGTACAGAAAGACTTTAAGACAAATGAATGAATGTAATAGATAAGTTATCTCTCTTTTTCACTTGTTAATTACTTGTGTCGCTTGCTCTCGTGTGTTTGGCACTAGTTGTGCCCCTTCGTGGTTGATTGTGTATTGTATATAAAGTTTGTTCTGGGCACTTGTTGTACACAATCTTGTTGCCAGCCTTAGGCGGACAGGGGAGGTGCTGTCCGTCTGGCGTCTGTTCGACGCGCCCGAACCGGACCAAATTGGTAGCGGGTCTCGGGGCGTGACATAAGATTTGTATTGGCTCTCATATACACACTTGCACGAGAAAAAGAAAGTAAAAAATAAAAAATAAATAAACTTAAAAAATAATTTTAAAGAGTGTATTTTTAGGAGAAAATTTGCCAGATTTAAGATCTGTCTAATTTTTGTTCATTGTTTTGTATATAGTACAGATTTAAGATCTGACATAGAAGGTGTGATTTTTCTTCATTGGTCATCAATTCCTTCCATTGTCCTTTATACTGCACACACCTCACCTTTTTTTTCCTTCGGAAATATATAAATAATCTATTTTATAGTTGGAACTGTCCCCTTAGTTTCTTTCTTGTTCACCTATTTATTTTGTGGATGTGAAACTTGGTGCTTATTTTTTAATTTGTACTTTTCAATTTGTTCTTTTTTTTCAATTTTTTTGAGATTCAGGTGATCCTCTCCATGGTTTCTAGCCACCGTATGCAGTACTTCTCGGTGTCTCCAAGCTATGTCATCATTTGCATAAGCACTATTATTTGTTTGTGCTTTAGGTTGTTCTTATAAACTCTAATGGTATTGTCGTATGTATTTTCTGTTTCAGTTTAGTTCTTTCAATCGCGTACTCTGTGTGTTGTTTTGCAATGTAATGTACAACGTATAATATGTTGTAATATTCGCTGGGACTTATTCTGTAAGAAAATATTATTGATAATAATGTGTCATTTTGTCGAAACATTTGCACCTGCACTAACTTGGTTTTTCATATTCTCGATGGATTTACTTCTATTGTATACTTTACGAAAACTAACCAAAATACAATACAAGGAACTCTTACAATATGAGACAAATAGAAGCAACTTCTATCCGGTATGAGACATTGATTGAGAAACTGGATATAAGTGGCAGGCTGGAAAGGATAGTTTCGATCTAATGTGGGCATGCTGACTTAATCTATCAGTAATGGCTTGTCTACCTTATTTTGATCTTACAGGTAGTTGAAAGAGTCTATATTACCCAATCACTTCGATACTCTATACAATTGCCATTCGTGCAACTCGCTCACAGTTACACAAAAGCCATAAAGAATAATGTCTGGATTTCGAATCTCTTACTTCTACTTAATTCGGACGAAGCACAGTTTCTCATAAGTTTACTTACAAATGTACAGCCACACAATCATTAATTAATGCGCCTCGTTGGAGATGAACGAGAAATTGCTTATATACACCAATAGTTGTCTATAACATTTAATCCCTAGAGCAAGTGGCAAAGGGCTTGGTGGTTGGTACCCAAGACCCAAGTTCGAATCCTAGTTGATTCACATTTCCAGCTAAGTTTATTTCTAAATGTAATAAACGAAGCAGATAGCGTGCTACCTATCTCTCAAAAAACATTCAAAGAGTTTTAATGTTGTCAATTCTGACATACTGGAGACTGAAGCCCCTCCATCTAGAGATCATTTTGCTAGTAACTTGGGAAGCTCCTTGTTAGTCTATACTCTGTGACATTCTACTATCCCTCTTTTAGCTTTTGTTGTTGTGCGTTTCTTCTATATTTTTGTCTCTATGTATTCCTTCATAGGGAAAGTTAAATAGGACTAACTTTCTAATTATTGCGATTACTTTCTTAACCCTTTTCTCAGTATTTTAATTGGATCTATTCTGTTGTAATCTCCATTAATTTGTATGGATCTTCCCATCTCAATAACAATGTAATGCAGATAAATCTCGTGGACTGATCATTAAATACCTGAAGAAGTCGATGCAAAGTGAATAGGTGCAAAGTGAATATTTAGGCGACGACTGAACAGAAGCTTATCACGTCATCCAATCTGCATTCTAAAAAACACGCAATTTATAGCAACACTTGAAGAGCTTATAAGAAAGTGGAGTAAAACACTCAAAAAAGTTAACATTTGCTAATTAAAATCTATGAGCTCACTTTTAGTCTCATATTTACTTATATGTTTTACTTAAATAAATAAGCATATTCCACCTGTGACATTATTTATTTCATTCCGAAAATATACATCATTGTGGATAACTACGTGCTCTTCCATTGATCGATCAATTACTACTACATGCCCTGCCCCTTGAGTAGTAAACAGAAACAATGCTCAAAAAAACAAGTGCTGAACAAAATATTCATGCATCCAATGGCGTACCAAGATAAGATGCAAGTGGCATTTGTTTTACATTCACACACACACTACGAAGGAGATCCCACAGTTTGAGATCAGAATGCCTAAGCATGACCGTCTTTTCCTCTTTTTCCCATTTTTTTCACTTTCCAATAAATAAACTGCAACTTTGGAATTAATTCTAGAACTCAAATGCATTATAGTTTCTTCACAAAGTACCTTACAAAGAATGAAAACTAGAATAAAATGGTCCAATTTTACGGAGAAGGAAGGGTAGTTGTAAATTATGTTATATCACCAGAAATATATATTACAAAGATCTTTCAACCATTTTGGACCTAAAAAAGGTAGCATGAAAACAATTTAAACAAGAAAAGTGATGCTACGAAATATAGTTAAGCAAACAGTTATATACAGCAGTAAGATAATATTGGCACTTCAAGTCTACTCGGGTAGTCATAAGAAGTGCAAATTAAGCACGTTTTACAGGTTGAACTTCAATAGCTATGTAGCTATTGGCTTGCTTCCCCGAGCAGAACATCAAAATGCAAATAAGCATTTCCACTATTTTACTTGAATTGATTGAATGGAAATGCAACTGTCAAAATTACTTTGGCATGGCAAGTATATATATGTTAAGGATTTTATAAGTTGGCGGATTTCGTGAAGTTATTGGAGTCTTGAAGAAGTCAAAAGCACAAAGAAGGAGATTCAAGACTTTGCAAAGAAGCTCGTCACCTCAGGTATAAATTTAAGATAATTTCTGGTGATTTGATAAAAGATTTAGTAGTTAGAAGACTTGAATTAATCTCAATTTAACTATTTTCAAAATCTGGAAAAACTATGTTCTAAGTCCGGACCTTTGGTCTAGATCCGGATCCCGAGAGCTGGTGTCTTGCGCAGACTTAATGAAGATCCGGACCTATGGTTTAGATCCGAATCCCGAGAGCATGTCTCAGGCGCAACATTATATTAGATCCGGACCTAGAGTCTAAGTCCGGATCCCGAGGCTTGAACTTTGTTATTGCGCAGGCTAAGACCGGACCTCTGGGATAAGACCGGACCTTGATTAAATCACACACACACACACACACACACACACACACACACACACACATATATATATATATATATATATATATATATATATATATATATATATATATATATATATATAACGATGGAACCGGTTGAAGGAACTAAGTCCGGACTGTTAAATAGAACCGGTTGAAGGAACTAAGTCCGGACTCCTAGGACCGGTCTTCACTTGTGAGGTCCGGACCTTGGTGTCGGGTTTGTTTCCAAAATTGGCAGATTACAATCCTAATCTAATTCTAAGTCTTCTAACACTATAAATAGACCATGGGGGGTTCAAGGATTGTATCGCTGAATATGCATATAGGTTAGATCCTCTTTTAAACCCTAAAACTCGTTTTAGAGCTTTATGATTCAATTCTTAAAGGGAGTTTTATTTTGTTGATCGTCGAGATTGATTCTAGGTTTTCTCTTTGAATACACCTTCATGAATCAACTTGATGATTGACTAAAAGGGTTCCCCCATTGTAGAGACCTGGAAAATTGCACCTGAGGCTTGTCGACAGCTCCGACGAGTGTCGGGACAAGTCCGAGTCGCGTTGGCGCCAAATGGACGCCATACGGGCCCCGTGGGAACGCGAGAGCAACATGGTGTCACGAAAATCCGCAAATAGCGTGTTTTTCGTGAGCCGTACCTGCACAAATCTGATTTTGTACCGGTACAAGATTGGTTGCTATACCGGTATAACCACCAGGACTATACCGGTATGGCCCTCGCGCAGCTTAGGTTTCTCGGGTTGCTGTTTGTACCGGCAGACAAGTGGGTTTTGTACCGGTACAAAGCAGAGGTATGGTGCAGTTTGACTTTTTGGGCACTTGTCACATCACCCCTCACTCCTCTTTTTTATTGCAGCAGAGAAGAGAGAGATGAGATCATCTTCCTCCTTTCCTTCTTCTTCTTCTCCTTCCGCGTCGCCGCCGCCGCCGTTGTCGCGCCGCTCTCCTTTGCTCGAGAGGAGCCGAGCCACGCCGACGGCGCGCCGCGGAACGGATCGAGCGACTTTGCGACGACGAGACGCGTGAGGGAGCCCACGCGTGCGGGATCATCGACCTCGACTCGCGAAGGATTTAGGGCTTGTTTCGAGGTGAGTAGCCCACCAAGTTTCCCTCCGTTACATCTTTTCTCGGATTTTCGAGCCGCTGGCAGCACCGTCGACCGCGGGAATTTTGACCATATCTCTCGTGTAGGAGGATCGAAACGCGGCGATTTTTGGGGCGTTGGATCCGTGACTTCCAGACGCTTCCAACGACACCTTACACGCTGGATTCGGACAAGGTATGGTCGGTCGGGACCCATCTTTACTTGGCTGCTGGTTGCGGGCTGTTTCTGAAAAGCTGAACTGCAGGATTTTAGCGTCGACTCTTCGTATTTCGACTCGTGCTCCGCGTAGAAGCGACGAAATCCGGCGATTCTTGGACCGTTGGATTCTTGACTGCGAGACGAAGATTTCGAGACCTTACTCGCTGAATTTGGATAAGGTTAGCTTAGTTAACTTTAAGCTTTTCTCAGCCGCTGTTTTTCCCGGACTGAATTCGTGAAATCGTGCTTTTGTCCCTTCGCAGCGGGAGACTTCGGACCTCGGCGGATCAGCGAAGGATTACCTTGACCTGGATCGCTCCCTTCGCTGCCAGGAGATCGCTTGAGAGGTGGGTTTACATCGGAATGCTCCTAAGTATTCATAGTCAACATGTATAGACTCCGGTTCCGTTTAAGTATGCTTATATGTGATAGCTCTAATGCATGGAATTGTTATGAATATCTGAACTTGAAGCATGCTTAGTTTGTACTTTGTTTTATACATGTTGGACTTGGATTTGACTTAGGAGAAAACCACGTTTTGGATCGTCATTAGCCTACACTACCAGATTTAGCTCTAGGAGCCGTTCTGTGCCGTATCATCGCCGCGGAGTGCGATGGATACTCGGTAGTGTAGTTGTTTTTACGCTCGTGGGGATGCCGAGCTTACTTTTCAACAGAGTCTAGTCGTGTCGGTTGCTCGGCACCGTCGGGGGTTTGACGGTGGACCTGTCTTGTGTGGTTACGCTTGTGCCAAGGGGCACGTGGTGTGTTAGTTCTTGGACCCCGTGTACTTGACTATGCCTGAGAGCGATTGAGCTCGACAGAGATACGCTTGCATACTCGGTTGGTTCGCGCCCACGAGTGCCGCTCCGAGTCCGGCTTAGTGCTTTTGCGTTGGTGTCGCCGCGCCTCGTTGTGGGTTGCTCTCCGCTAGCTACCCCTGGGGTAGTTGTAGTGTTGCTTCGACAGGCGGGACGGGTGCTTTCACAGTCCCTCGTAAGATTGGGTCAGCTTTTACTTATTCTACAGAGAGTGGTTTAGAGCAGGATAGTATAGGGCTTGTTAGCTGTCGAGTGTTTCCAGCTTCTTTTACTTTCTTGCTTACCCTGTAGACTTAGTGGGTGGACCGATGTGTTTAGGGCGGTACCCACTGAGGACTACTTGTTTTTATAGTAGTTCTCACGCCTCTTTCTTCCACCGTTGTTGCGTGGCCTTCTGTTGCGCCGCCGCCCCGTCTCGAGTCGGACGAGGTAAGGGCGTCGCGAGCTAGAGCCCTTCCCCGTCGAGTGCCGAGTTAGAGGACCCTCCCGCAGTAGTGACAGCTTTTTGGTTTTGGACACTTTTGTACAGTTGAACTCGCCGAAGCGAGTAGTGTTACTCGTATCCGTGATTGTATGTATATAAAGTGGTTGTTTTTCCTACTCGTTTGTTTATAGTTTACTTGACTCTATGCTACCGTTTGTAGCATTGTATGTTTTTACAGTATTGTACTACGCTTCGTATACAGGAGAAATTCTTTTGTATACGGCGGATTTGTCGGCGCGCCCGGTGAATATGCAACCCGGGGCGTGACAGATTAAGTTGGTATCAGAGCTTAGTATTAGGTCGTTGGGACCTAGGAAACCTAAGCTGGTTAACCTTAGGAAGGCCTGACGCGAGAGGCGTGATTTAACGCGAAAGTCATTGATTGATTGTTCTAACTCATCCTAGAGCGGAGTGAGTGACTGAAGGAGTGCCTGTTTCGGTCCAGAAAAATTATGTTGGCTGCAGACGACATAATTTTGAGGAGAAACAGGGACCGCCTTCGAGACTTTCGATGATTGGGTCGAGTGTTTTTGTATCTGACCTTGTTTCTATGTGTGCAGCTATGCCGCCTCGCAGAGGACGACCGCCGCTACGGGGCCGCGCCCCACCGCCACTACCACCACTACCACCCCAGATACCAGAGCAGATGGATCAGGGCACCCGACCTGAGACGGGTGTACCTCCTGTGGTGGAGCCGAGCACTCGACCTGAGACGAGTGCCCGCCGAGTTGAGCGCCCGGATAGCCGCACCGACGAGGCGACGAGACAAACAGGGCCTCGTTTTACAAAGCAGATGTGCGAGAGGCTAGTGGCATCATCGAGTACATGCCTACTTACTCCGCCATCCCCTACTCCACCTATCGCACCGCCATCGCCGCACCCCCACCAAATAGAGATACCTCCAGCACCGTGGCGCTGCTAGAGGACCGCCGCCGATCGCGGCGAGCAGAGCGGTTGATCGAGCTTTTGTTTCGTTTCCGCCGCCTCGACCCACCGATGTTTGACGGGGTGTGCGCCGAGCCTTGGGTATTGGAGAGTTGGATCCGCGCGATGGAAAGGATATTTGAGGACATGTTCGTCCTGGAGGATCGGGACCAGGTTCATTTGGGGGTCCACTGTTTAGTTGGAGACGCACGGGACTGGTGGACGAGGATGAGGCGCGACCAGGGAGTGGTGGCTTCGCAGACGAGTTGGGACGAGTTTTGCGGGATGCTGTGCCGCACATATTTTCCAGACAGTGTGAAGCAGGGGATTGAGGAAGATTTGAAGAAGATCCAGCAGGGGGATCGCACGGTTCAGGAGTACGTTCGGGAGTTTTCGCGGCTCATGAACTGTGTGCCGTACGCAGCGAGAGATGAGGCACACCGGTATATCTATTCGAGCAGGTGGCTTGAGGCCGGATCCGTACAGTTCGTTAGGGCGCGGAGGTCGAGGACCCCGGATGCGTCTATCGAGTGTGCTTTGTTTGAGGAGAGGAGCGAGACGACACTTCGAGAGAGGACTCGTGGGCCGGGACCGAGTCGTGACAGAAGCGCCCGCTCGGATGACGGGGACCGAGCAAGAGACGTCCGCCGAGGCCTCCACGATCACGCTCGTGGTCGTGGGCCCCTCGGGCGTCGGCGTGGGGATACTCGTCGGGCCGGGGCGCCTCGAGGACACAGCAGTGCGTGATCTGTGGAGGACCGCACGCGGCGCGACTATGTGATCAGCGGGAGGGCCGGTGTTTCGGTTGTGGACAGCCAGGACATTTTAGGGCAGCTTGCCCGAGATCAGCATCGTCGGCACCATCGACAGCATCAGCCCAGACCGGATCACAGCAGTCGTACGGGACACCGTCGAGCCACCGTCGTGAGGATAGGGCGTCTGTGCCGCGACAGAGCGAGCAGCGGCAGCAGGCTCCCGGCGAGTATATGCGGCTGTGGAGGACTCTTCAAGAAATCGACCGTGTGTGGTGGTGTATCACTTTACTTTCTGGTACTAGAGCACGCACTTTATTTGATACCGGCTCATCGCATTCTTTTATTAGTCGAGCATTTGCATTATTACATGGTCTAGAGTTAGGGTTGTTGCCTCAGACCCGGGAGATTCAGGTTCCCGACCATGTAGTACGGGTTGTAGAGTGTTGTAGGTCGTGTCCAGTGCAGCTAGACTTGTGGATTTTGCCCGCAGACTTGCTAGTGTTGGGGCAGTTGCACGACTTCGACATTGTGCTTGGCATGGATTGGCTGACGCGGTACTACGCGACGATCGACTGCGGAGAGAGGACGGTGACGCTCCGCGAGCCGTGCCGGAGGTGTTCACTTTCGTAGGTCGTAGGAGCACGATGTTTGCCGCGTGGATTTCTTCGAGAGCTCGACACCGATGAGTAGAGGATGTGTTGCATTTCTAGCGGGCTTGCAGAGGTACCTACGGCGGCACCGAGACTCGAGGATATTCCTGTGGTTCGCGAGTTTCCAGATGTATTTCCCCCTGAAACGACGACTATGCCGCCGGAGAGGGAGATCGAGTTTGTGATTGATGTAGTCCCGGGAACTGCACCAATCTCGAAGGTACCTTACAGGATGGCACCTGCAGAGCTGAGAGAGTTAAAGGCGCAGCTTCAGGATCTGATGGATAAAGGGTACGTTAGACCCAGTGTATCGCCTTGGGGAGCGCCGGTGTTATTTGTAACGAAGAAGGATGGTTCACTCAGGTTATGTGTTGATTACCGGGAGCTGAATAAAGTGACCATCAAGAACAAGTATCCGTTGCCGCGCATAGATGATCTATTTGATCAGCTGCAAGGATCTTGTGTCTTCTCAAAGATTGATCTCCACTGTGTTACCACCACCGAGGGCGAGGGCCGAGGATGTTTCCAAGACGGCTTTTAGGACTCGCACGGCATTACGAGTTTACAAAGTGATGCCATTTGGATTGACGAATGCCCCCGCGTTCATGGATCCGATGAACGGTGGTGTTTAAGCCGTACTTGGACAGATTTGTAGTAGTCTTCATCGACGATATTCTGATATACTCCCGTAGCGACGCCGAGCACGAGGAGAACTTGAGGATAGTGCTACAGCTTCTGCGAGAGAAGGAGCTGTATGCCAAGTTAAAGAAGTGCGAGTTCTGGTTGCGGGAGGTTACTTTCTTGGGCCACGTGATTTCTGCAGATGGAGTGGCAGTCGACCCGAAGAAGATTGAGGCTATTCGGGATTGGCCCAGGCCGACGACGGCGACCGAGGTGCGGAGCTTCATTGGATTAGCTGGATATTACCGTCGGTTTGTGGAAGGCTTTGCGAAGCTTTCCACACCCCTCACTCGATTGACCCGTAAAGGAATTAAGTTCACCTGGAGTGAGGACTGCCAGAGGAGCTTTGATGATTTGAGGCAGCGATTGATGTCAGCTCCTATCCTTGCCCTTCCAGTTATGGGGGAAGGATACGTGATCTACAGTGACGCATCACACAGTGGACTAGGGTGTGTGTTGATGCAGCATGGTAGGGTAATTGCTTATGCTTCGCGACAATTAAAGGATTACGAGAAGAATTACCCTACGCATGACTTGGAGCTTGCCGCTGGTTTTTGCTTTGAAGTTGTGGCGGCACTACTTGTATGGCGAGCACTGTGAGATTTTTACTGATCATAAAAGTCTCAAGTATCTGTTCACCCAAAAGGAGTTGAACCTCAGACAGCGCCGGTGGTTGGAGCTACTGAAGGACTATGATATTAGTATCCAGTATCATCCCGGCAAGACGAATGTGGTGGCAGATGCGTTGAGCAGGAAGGCAGTGCAGGGCTCGTGTTTGATGATCACGCAGCAGAGGCCGTTACTTGAGGAGCTACAGCGGTTGAGTTTAGAGGTTGTGTCCCCTGGGTCTACTGCAATACTAATGTCTATGGTTTTGCAGCCTACTCTGTTGGATAGGATCCGAGAGAAACAGAGTGGAGACCCACACTTGTTGAGGATTAGAGAGCACTGGAGAGGGACAGCCGAGGGTTTCACAAAGGGGATGCGCTGGGAGTACCGAGGCATGGACCGACCGTGTGTACCCGTGGATTCTGAGATCCGAGCAGACATCTTGAGAGAGGCTCACTGTTCTCCTTATACAGTACATCCTGGTGGAACCAAAATGTATAAGGACTTGAAAGCACAGTTTTGGTGGAATGGAATGAAAAGAGACATTGGCAGATATGTGGCTCAGTGTTTGACTTGCCAACAGGTGAAGGCCGAGCATCAGGTGCCTGCTGGCAAGCTTCAGAGTCTGCCAGTGCCCGAGTGGAAATGGGAGCAGATCACGATGGACTTTGTCGTGGGATTACCTAGAGCACAGGGTGGTTTCGATGCCATTTGGGTGATAGTGGACAGATTGACCAAGTCTGCCCACTTCCTACCGCCTGCACCACCCGGTCCAGAGAGACTCGCGCCTATACCCGGATGAGATTGTTAGGCCGCATGGCGTGCCGTTGTCGATTGTTTCGGGGACCCGAGGTTTGTATCACATTTCGGAGGAGCCTACAGACACTTTGGGTACACAGCACTTCGACGGCGTTTCACCCACAGACGGATGGTCGGGCCCGAGAGGACCATACGTACGCTAGAGGACATGCTGAGAGCGTGCGTCATGGATTTTGGAGGAGGATGGCATCAGCATTTGAGATTAGTTGAGTTTGCGTACAACAACAGCTATCAAGCGAGCATCCAGATGGCTCCGTTTGAGGCATTGTATGGACGCAGATGCCGATCCCCTTTGTTTTGGAGCGATGTAGGTGAAAGGAAGACACTTGGGCCTGAGATTTTGCTAGAGGCTGAGGAAAAGGTGAAGGTGGTCCGACGACACCTTTTGACAGCCCAGAGCCGCCAGAGGAGCTACGCTGACACCAGGAGACGAGACTTGGAGTTTCAGATTGGAGATCATGTATTTCTTAAAGTCTCGCCGTCCAAGGGGATACGCAGATTCGGAGTGCGTGGAAAGCTCAGTCCACGCTACATTGGCCCTTTTGAGATCTTGGAGCGAGTTGGGCCAGTTGCTTACAGAATTACTCTACCCCCGCGACTAGCTCGGCACTCACGATGTATTCCACGTCTCGCATTGAGGAAATATGTATTCGATCCCTCTCACGTGATTGACTTCACTCCGCTTGAGCTTGGCGAGGACCTTCGATACGAGGAACGACCGTTGCGGATTCTTGCTCGCGAGGCGAAAGAATTGCGCAATCGGGTCATACCGTACGTCAAAGTGCAGTGGAGTAATCACGAGGAGCGGGAGGCGACTTGGGAGCCCGAGACGGCGATGAGGGAGGCCTATCCCTACCTGTTCGACGAGCAGAGCTGAGGTACGTTTGAGTTTCGCGGGCGAAACTTTTGTAGTGGGGGAGGATGTAGAGACCTGGAAAATTGCACCTGAGGCTTGTCGACAGCTCCGACGAGTGTCGGGACAAGTCCGAGTCGCGTTGGCGCCAAATGGACGCCATACGGGCCCCGTGGGAACGCGAGAGCAGCGTGTGTCACGAAAATCTGCAAATAGCAGGTTTTCTGTGAGCTGTACCGGTACAAATCTGATTTTGTACCGGTACAAGATTGGTTGCTATACCGGTATAACCACCAGGGCTATACCGGTATGGCCCTGCGCAGTTAGGCTCTCGGGTTGCCTGTTTGTACCGGTACAAGTGGGTTTTGTACCGGTACAAAGCAGAGGTATGGTGCGGTTTGACTTTTTGGGCACTTGTCACATCACCCCTCACTCCTCTTTTTTATTGCAGCAGAGAAGAGAGCGATGAGATCATCTTCCTCCTTTCCTTCTTCTTCTCCTTCCGTTGCGCCGCCGCCGCCGTTGTCGCGTCGCTCTCCTTTGCTCGAGAGGAGCCGAGCCACGTCGACGCGCGCGCGGAACGGATCGAGCGACTTTGCGACGACGAGACGCGTGAGGGAGCCCCGCTCGCGTGCGGGATCATCGACCTCGACTCAGCGAAGGATTTAGGGCTTGTTTCGAGGGGAGTAGCCCACCAAGTTTCCCTCCGTTACAGGTTTTCTCGGATTTTCGAGCTTACTGCTGGCAGCACCGTCGACCTGGGGAAGTTTGACCATATCTCTGTGTAGGAGGATCGAAACGCGGCGATTTTTGGGGCACTGGATCCGTGCCTTCCAGACGCTTCCAACGACACCTTACACGCTGGATTCGGACAAGGGATGGTCGGTCGGGACCCATCTTTACTTGCCTGCTGGTTGCGGGCTGTTTCTGAAAAGCTGAACTGCAGGATTTCAGCGTCGACTCTTCGTATTTCGACTCGTGCTCCGCGTAGAAGCGACGAAATCCGGCGATTCTTGGACCGTTGGATTCTTGACTGCGAGACGAAGATTTCGAGACCTTACTCGCTGAATTTGGATAAGGTTAGCTTAGTTAACTTTAAGCTTTTCTCAGCCGCTGTTTTTCCGGACTGAATTCGTGAAATCGTGCTTTTGTCCCTTCGCAGCGGGAGACTTCGGACCTCGGCGGATCAGCGAAGGATTACCTTGACCTGGATCGCTCCCTTCGCTGCCAGGAGATCGCTTGAGAGGTGGGTTTACATCGGAATGCTCCTAAGTATTCATAGTCAACATGTATAGACTGCCGTTTAAGTATGCTTATATGTGATAGCTCTAATGCATGGAATTGTTATGAATATCTGAACTTGAAGCATGCTTAGTTTGTACTTAGTTTTATACATGTTGGACTTGGATTTGACTTAGGAGAAAACCACGTTTTGGATCGTCATTAGCCTACACTACCAGATTTAGCTCTAGGAGCCGTTCTGTGCCGTATCATCGCCGCGGAGTGCGATGGATACTCGGTAGTGTAGTTGTTTTTACGCTCGTGCCGGGATGCCGAGCTTACTTTTCACAGAGTCTAGTCGTGTCGGTTGTCCCGGCACCGTCGGGGTTTGACGGTGGACCCGAGTGTCCGTGTGGTTACGCTTGTGCCAAGGGGCACGTGGTGTGTTAGTTCTTGGACCCCGTGTACTTGACTATGCTCGTGAGAGCGATTGAGCTCGACAGAGATACGCTTGCATACTCGGTTGGTTCGCGCCCACGAGTGCCGCTCCGGAGTCTGGCTTAGTGCTTTTGCGTTGGTGTCGCCGCGCCCTCGTTGTGGGTTGCTCTCCGCTAGCTACCCCTGGGGTAGTTGTAGTGTTGCTTCGACAGGCGGGACGGGTGCTTTCACAGTCCCTCGTAAGATTGGGTCAGCTTTTACTTATTCTACAGAGAGTGGTTTAGAGCAGGATAGTGTAGGGTTTGTTAGCTGTCGAGTGTTTCCAGCTTCTCTTACTTTCTTGCTTACCCTGTAGACTTAGTGGGTGGACCGATGTGTTTAGGGCGGTACCCACTGAGGACTACTTGTTTTTATAGTAGTTCTCACGCCCTCTTTCTTCCACTGTTGTTGCAGGGCCTTCTGTTGCGGCTGCTGCCCCGTCTGAGTCGGATCGAGGTAAGGGCGTCGCGAGCTAGAGCCCTTCCCCGTCGAGTGCCGAGTTAGAGGACCCTCCTGCAGGTAGTGATAGTTTTTGGTTTTGGACACTTTTGTACATACAGTTGAACTCGCTGAAGCGAGTAGTGTTACTCTGTATCTGTGATTGTATGTATATAAAGTGGTTGTTTTTCCTACCTGTTTGTTTATAGTTTACTTCCGCTCTATTCTACTGTTTGTAGCATTGTATGTTTTTACAGGTACAGCTACGCTTCGTATACAGGAGAAATTCTTTTGTATACGGCGGATTTGTCGGCGCGCCCGGTGAATATGCAACCCGGGGCGTGACACCCATAGTCTACGGTGCTTCAATTGTTGAGATCATCAAAAGTTTTCTTCAACAACTCCGGACGGAGGGTGACGCGGGGATCGCGTGAGAGGCCGAGGACTCGGTGGAAGCTTTAAGGAGTCGAAGCTTTGACGCGGCAAGGAGTTGCGGCGTGGTGGACCAGCGAATGAGATCCATATTGAAGATTCGGCAAATTGGGTAAAGTCGTGGGTGAATCGCCTTGTACTCAATTGTTTCTTAGTGGATTTTCGTGTGATCGGTCCCGTGGGTTTTTCACTCCTTGTGGAGTTTTCCCACGTTAAATCTTGGTGTGTTGATTTTATATTCCGCATTTACTTTAAAATCGCATCGAGATGTTTATTAGGTCGTTGTACACCTATTCACCCCCCTCTAGGTGTTAATTACCTTTTAGATCCTTGAGACCTATAACCTACAATTGGTATCAGAGAAGGTATAGGTTGTATATAATGGCCAAGGGTGTTTCCTTGCATGAACGTTCCGAGTCGGAATACTCCTCGGAGGAAGAGTCGGATGTAGATGAGATGGCAACCGCATACCACCAATTGGTCGCCGAGTCAAAGAAGATGGCAAAGCACAACAAGAGATTGAGAAGAAAGTTACTCGACTTACAAGGAGAAAACTCGGAATTGATCACATCAACAAAATCCTTGGAACAAGAAAAAAATGTACTGTCAAGAGCATACAACTCATTAGTAGAAAAGATTTGTTTGCTTGAGAAGGAGAAAGAAACCTACGAAGATAATATAAAATCTCTCAACAAGCAAATCACGGAGGTAAAGGAAGCAAACTTGGATTTCACAAAGACGATTATTCAACTGAAGTCAGACTTGAACAAGTTCTCCTCCGGATCGACTAAACTCGATAAGATGCTAGGACTAGGTCAAACATCCAAACTTGGGCTAGGATATGAACGGACGTATGTTGATCAAGTCACTAAGCAAGGAAACGCGAACTTAACTAAATCATTGGCCAAGGTCCAAGGTAAATTCAATCGTCCCACAAAATCTTTCTTTACTAACAAGGTTTGTCATTTTTGTGGAGTTCTAGGTCACGTGAAGAAATTTTGCAATCTCAAGAAGAACTACACAACGTTCACCAACCCAAGGAGCTCATTGAAATCTACCAAGCTAGCATATAACGCAAAGACCAAACAAACTTGGAGGCCCAAGGTGGAAGATCTTAAGAACAAGCAAATCAAAATCGTCGACAGGTTTTACAAGACGCAGTCAAATCGGCCAACGCAATCCAAAACTCGTAAGGTTTGGGTGCGCAAAGGTGAAATATACCCTTGTCTCGTTATTCATACATCCCTACATGCTTACGATAATACATCTTGGTACCTTGATAGTGGTTGTTCCCGACACATGACCGGAGACAAACATTGGTTCAGTTCCTTTCATGAACTCTCCGGTGGAAGTGTAATGTTTGGAGATGGTCGGTCTTCAAAGATCATGGGAAAGGGAACAATCACTATCTCGGATGGCCCCACGTTGAACGATGTCTTTTATGTTGAGGGGCTTAAATCAAATCTCGTAAGTATTAGCCAACTATGTGATGATGGTTATAATGTGAAGTTTTCTTCCAAAGAATGTTTGGTGACTTTAGATGATGACTCTCTTTTTCTAAAGGGTGTTAGATCCCAAAACAATTGCTACATAGTTCCTAGTTCCCAATCCGAAACTTGTAACCTAGCAACTTTAGAAACCGAAACCCTTTGGCATGAACGTCTATGTAACACCCCGAACTTCTAAAGTCATGAAGTCACGAGGTATGTTGGCTTAGAAGGCCATAAGAATGGTTCCCGTGAAGTTTGTAAGCTTTCGGGTGTTTTCGGTGCACTAGGTGCAAGAACGGAGCCCGAAAGGCTATCTTGGGCCACGAGCTAAATCCGACGCTTGCGCGGATGAGATAATGATGTGGACATGATCTAAATCATGTTTGGAGAGTCTCGGTTCGATTTGAAACGAATCGGAGGTCGAACGGGTCAAAAGTGAGTTGAAACGGAGAAGAAACGGTGAAAAAGCCGAAGAATGGCTAAGTCCCGAAAATCCCGCCGGATCCGGATCGTGAGGCCAGGACCGGTCCACCCTCGCGAAGTCACCGAAAATTTGGCTAAGTCCCGGGAAAGTCCGCCACGGGATCCGAATCCGAGTGGTGGTCCGGATCCCACGCGCGATGGGACTGTGGTGAAGACACTTGGAGTCCGGACCCCATACATGGAGACCGGTCTCTGAGACCCGAAAATGCCCAGTTTGGGCTGTTGCAATAGATGAAAAGTTGAGGGGTTTATATGCAAAGTTGGCATGAGATGAGTGTATAGAGTGGATTAAACACTCTCTTTCTCTCTCTTACTCACTCAGCTCCCTCCCTCTCTCTCTCTCTGTTCGACAGCAAGAAGAAAGGAAAGAAAGAGAAGGAAAGAAAGAGAAGGAAAAGGAGAGAAAGAAGAAGAAGATGGAGATGATGAAGAAGATGATGATGGAGATCCTCTTGGTCATCTTCTTCCTCTCCCACAAGCTCGGGGCAAGCTTGTAGAGGTAAGCTTTAGCCTCCTCTCATGGTAGATCCTTAGATAAAGGGTTTCTAAACCCTAGATTTAGAGTTTTGAGCTTCTTGTAAGCTTTAGAACTATGTGGAGACCATGAACTCCATGAAATCCATGGTTTTCATTATGATGCTCTAATGGTGGATTTCTAGGGTTTGCTCTAAGCACCCTATGGATGGCTCTAATGCTCTTAGATGAGTTCCTAGAGGTTAGACAAACTCTCTATTGCTTGTTCTAGGGATCAAATCGGTGGGTTTTGCGAAAGTGCAAACCTAGGGCTCCAAAATGGGGTTTTTGTAAATAGATGAGTTTGATCTCATTTGACCCCATAGAAACCTAATTGAGGGCCTAACGAACGCGTTGGCGCGCTCGGTTCGGTCATCCGACGAGCGAGTACAAAGATATTAATTATTTAATATAATCATACCAGATGTCCGCAGCACGCAAGATAGGAGCCCTAAATTCATGAAAACGGAACTGGGGCAACTTAAAGGCGTGGGGCAACGGCACAAAGTCTCGGATTGCAATTCGGAGACCGTTTGGTTGGTCGTGCAAGAGTTCGAGCCGAACCGGGTCAAGAGTGCCGCGGGCGGCCGATTGCGAGTGTCGACGAGCAATCGGAGTGCGAATTGAGGTGGGTTGTGTTTACCGAAGCGACTAGGTCGCCTAAATATGTCTAAGAGTAATGGTTTCAAGTTGATGCATATAATTGACATATGTTGCAAGTATAGAAATGCATGTTAAAGAACATAGTGTTAAATGCTAAGAGAATGCATGAGTTAAATGCTAGATAAATGCATGAACTAGAGTCTAGTTGCAAATACATGGGATGCATGCTAAGTTGATATATGAACTAGATGCTAAATGAAATGTATGAATAAATGCATGCTTAGCATAATGAGTACATGCTAGATATAATCATGTGCATGTAAATGGAATGGTTAACATAAGAATGTTAAGTATATGAATGCCAAGTATAAGAATGTGAATCATGGACTAAATACACATATAGATCGAGTGGCATCTAACCTAGTGTTAATAAACATAGGTTATAGTAAACCTAGAGTCAATGGACCTAGGAGTGTGGCATCAAACCTAGTGTAAAGACCATAGGTTGTAGTGAACCTAGAGTCATATGGATCTAGGTAAAGAACAGTGAACCTAGTGTCAAGGACATAGGTTGGATAAAAAAGATAGTGGACCTAGTGTTAATAAACATAGGTCGAGTTGGAATGACATTGAACCTAGAGTTAAGTCAACCTAGGTTATGTGATAAAGAGTGAACCCTAGTGTCAAGTAGACCTAGGAGGTAAAGACAATGGACCTAGAGGGTCGTCTCTTGAGGGCCTAGCTAACCCTCAAGCTAAGTGAAACGGATTCATGGAATCCCGTGATATGTGCACCACTGAGGGTGCCGGGCGTGTGCGACGATTTCGCCGTCCAGGGCTATACCACTGACGTGGCGTTGTGCGACGATTTCGCCGCCGGGTGGGTGAGCCGAAATGAGTTCGATACTAGTTAAGCCGGGTGAGGATCAGACCGCCATGAGTGTTGACACCATGAGTTTGGAAACCATTGCTGGGTAAGTATGATACGTGCGCCGCCAGGTGGCTGGGAAGTGACTCGATCCATTGTTGGGTGTGATGCGATAGTTCGCCGCCAGATGGTAAGGTCACGACTTTAGTCCACGCTGGGTAAGTACGCCGTGTTCGCCACCAGAATGGCTATGTCAGGTGACTCGAGCCGTTCCAGAGTTGGGACACCACTGAGGGTGACGAGCGTGTGCGACGATTTCGCCGCTCCGAGGCTGAGTCACAGAGGGCGGCAGGCTGTTGACAGCTGGGGTAGTTGTGAGACGTCCAACACCTCGGGCTAGACAGCGGGCGGATTATCCGCATTTGATTGACTCAAGACCGAGTCGGGTGGCATAGTGAGCTAAGGTAGAGTGGACCTTAGAAGTATTTGCTAAATAGCATATGTGCCAAGAGTAAAGAGTAAGAATATAAATAGCTAAGTAAGAATGGAAAAGCTAAAGTAAAGAATAGCAATAAAGTAAAGAAAAGCTAAGAGCTAAGTAATGATTTGCATATTGCATATTGTGAGGTGTTTTTATGTTAGTTGCAAATTATATATCTATATATGTTTTTGGACTAACATATCTCAGTTGCCTCCTTGGACCTATTGGTCGAGCCGTTCTCTTGGGTGACCGTACCCACGAGAACTATGGACAATAGTTCTCACCCCGTGTTGTGGTTTTGGCTGCATGTACACACGTGAGCGGCGCAGCGAAATGCGAGGCAAGGGCGTAGCTCAGTAGATAGCGCCCTACCAGGAGACCAGAGATAGAAGTACCCCAGTCGGCTAACTAGGGGTTTGAGAGTGAAAAGAATATATTGTAATAAAGTTGTAATAACTAGATTGTATTAGGAAGTTTAAAGTTTAAAGTTAATGTAAAATTCTAAATGGAGACGAATGGTTGTAATAGCAAGTAGCTGTTTTATGTTTATGATACTTCCTTATGCAATCTGATTGTGATATCTGTTCCTTTTTGGAACCTCTTGTAATTGTATGGATTGCGACGCCTTGAACGTACGTGGAAACTCGTCCGTTCGGCGGTTCAGCTGACGCGCCCGAATCCGACCGAATTGGCGGGCTCGGGGCGTGACAGATAAGATGGTATCAGAGCATAAAGTAGTGAATGGGGCAATGGCTTAGTTGAACCTAGGAGACCTTAGGTTAGTAAAACCTTAGAGGTTAAGGCTCGTGAGAGACGAGGACTTGTAGTCGTGGCGAAAGTAGTATGGATTTGGTCATGTTGTGTAACCTCTAAGAAGGATATTAGAGGTAGATTTGAGGTGTCGTTCGTCTTCGACTGAGGGTGTTCATGTTGGCGCGCGACAACATGAAACCTAAGGACGAGAACGAACGCCCTTGTTTGACTTTCGCCTGATTGGCCTTTTTGCCGGTATTAGTGGTCTCGAGTTCGACCCAAGTTGGTCGAGGATTAATCGAGTTATCGTGTTACAGAAACGATGGCACCGCGTAGGCGATCTTCGTCCAGATCGGCCCGGGAGGGGACAAGTGGTGTCCCTGAGCAGGTCGACGCGAGCGGAGACTCTGAGCTTCGTGATCAGTTGGCCTCACTCGTGGGAGTGGTGAGGCAACAAGCCGATTTGGTGCAGCGGCAGCAGGAGGCTGCCATGCGCCAGGAGGAGCAAATGAAGCGACTCCAAGAGACGTTAGATCAGCTGGTGGCTGCACCGGCTGCGGCTCGTCATGGACGGCCGGGAGTTGCGGCGGAAGCGTTTCCGCCGAGGTCGGGCGATCCGACCACTGTTGGTTCAGAGGTGGCGGCGGAACAGGAGCGAGCTTTAGCGGCCCTAATGGATTTTAAGAAGTTTGACCCGCCTACCTTTGATGGAGAGGACGTCGATCCATGGATCGTAGAGATGTGGATTGACTCTATGGAAACCCTCTTTGAGGAGACGTACGCCTTAGAGCGAGACAAGGTGCCGCTAGCCGTGCATTGCTTGAAGCAGGCAGCGAAGGCGTGGTGGAAGGACATTCGGCAAAACCGATCGCCTAATCTCCCTCCTATGGCATGGAAAGAGTTTCGGGGAATGCTGTTCTCGACCTACTTCCCCGATAGTGAGAAACAGAAGCTCCGGGAAAGGTTCCGGAAGCTGCGGCAAGGAGACCGCTCAGTTAGGCAATACGAGCGAGAATTTTCCCGCCTCGTGCATTGCGTCCCGGATGTGGTGCGGGATGACAAGGGTAAGGCCAATAGCTTTGTGCGTGGACTTCGGCCAGATCTTTTTGAGGCTGTGCATATACTTCGCCTGCACCTTGCCGATGTCCTGGATCGAGCCTTATGGATAGAGCAAGGCAACGCGTTCCTTCGGGAGGAGCGCGAGGCATATTACAAGGACAAGGGGAAAGGACCATCGACGGGTGGATCCGCTGGTCAGTCAAGTTCCCGAAAGACTTCGGCAAGTTCGCACTCGCGATCTCGAGCTCCGGGGACATACCGCATTCGGTCCTCGGCGGAGTGTGTTATATGTGGGGGCCCTCATTTCCCACAGCAGTGTGAACAGCGTGAGGGCAGGTGCTTCAAGTGTGGGCTGCCGGGCCATGTGCGGGACGAGTGTCCGCAAGGAGAGCGGCCGTTGAGGATGATCCCACCGGAGGGTTCGCGGCGAGTACCAGGTGGCCGTGGGCGCGACCCGAGTGGTGGAACCTGCCGATACTGACGACGTCGGGGCAGGTATGAGTTTATTAAGCAATCATTATGCTTTTGCATGATTGTAAGTTGGTGCATTGCATGCCATGATCATTGGTTAGTTGCTACTAGTTGTGCATTTCATAGTAGGAACCATTGAGCGGGTCGGTAGATACCCGGGCATGCTTGTGAGGTAGTAATACCGCCGGCGCAGTGTGGAATGGAAATGACACTAGCGAAGTTGCTAGTAGTGCTTCCTAGACGAGGATTAAGACTCGTGTTAGAGCCAAGTTGGCCGTGGGCCAAGTGATACCTCTATGTGAGGTTAGGAAAGTCGCTTAGAAGACGATGCACGGGGATGACGGTGCCAAAGCTGAAACTTAGCTTAAAACGCTAGAGTGGCGTATAGAGCGCGCGAGTACAGATACTCGTGGAGTGTGGTTTCGTTTCAACCGAGTGAGTGAGATGGCAGTAGCACTTCAGCTTGGCTAAGTGTGAAGCGGGCCATGGATCACTCGTGGAGGCTGGTGGCTCGTGTTAAGGATTTTGTGTTGGCAAGTTTCGTGAATTGAGTCGGAGTCTTGAAGGATCGGAGCGGATCGAAGAACGGTGAAGAATCAAAGACTTCGAAGAAAGAGGAATTGGCTCACGATAAGAATCACGACGTCCAGGTAAGTTTTTAATTCATAAATATGGTGATTCATACTTAGTTATAGGCATTAGAATCATAAATTAATGTTTAACGGATTAGAAATTATATTGGAACTTTGTAATTTTCAAAAATTGGAAAAATGCGAATACCACGGTACGTAGTACATCCCATCCCATTACCTACCGAACTCGTACGGCACAACCATCATACCCATTACCGTGAATAAACAACCATTACGGTACCATCATACCCATTACCGGTAACAGCCTGAACCTGTACCGGTACAAGCATGGTTGCTATACCGGTACAGCCATCAATCCATTACCGGTAATGGCCCTTCGCAGAAAAATCTTCCGTCATTGCATTACCGGTAATGGCCCTGTTTTTGTACCGGTACAAGGTGTAAAAAATCTGAATTTTCTCTAATCCGAATCTAATTGATTCTAAAGTCTATAAATAGGTTCTTAGGGTTCTCTAACTCTGTATGCTTCATGAAAATATATGTTTGAGAAACCCTAGAGGCTAGGAATTCATCAAAAACCTATTTTCTACAAAATAGCCTCTTTTAGGTCAAAACGAGATATCGTATTGAATATCTATATGTCGATTTGATCTACAATTCGCTTGGAGTTTTCTTCTTCGGTTTTCTACGATACTCCTAAGCGAAGGATCACCATACTCATGATGCTTCTCATGAACGGCGTCGTGGATTCGGCGTGAGGCGTCGTGGATTCGGCGCGTTTGAAGGCGATTCGTGGATTCGGATCGTTGGCTCGTGGATTCGAGTGGCGTCGTGGATTCGGCGGGATAGAAGCTTCGTGGATTCGAAGTGGTGGCGTTTCGTGGATTCGGGACGTGGCGTTCGTGGACTCGGACGTGAGGGCGTGGACAACCCGGAGGATTGCTCGGAGATTCATAGGAGGTTAAGAGAGGTTAAGTCCGTAGAGTCGGTAATCACCTTGTAATCTTTTCTCTTAGTGGATTGTTATTCGCGTGTTGGTCCCGTGGGTTTTTTACTCCGAGTTTGGAGTTTTCCCACGTAAATCTCGGTGTGTTTTTAATTTCCGCAATTACTTTTAGCGCATCGATTATTTGTGAT
Source organism: Aechmea fasciata (assembly GCA_025177825.1). Taxonomy (NCBI): domain Eukaryota; kingdom Viridiplantae; phylum Streptophyta; class Magnoliopsida; order Poales; family Bromeliaceae; genus Aechmea; species Aechmea fasciata. Next base: position 1,574,521 of record CM045932.1, on the reverse strand, counting down.
TTTTGGCCGGTACACCTATTCACCCCCCTCTAGGTGTCGGATACAATCTAGATAGATCCTTGGGGCTTCCCCGTAACTCACACTTGGTATCAGAGCGGGATCTAGATATATTGCTATCTAATGGCCAAAGAGTTAGTAGGTGTGTTACAAACGTATAAGATGACTTTTCCTACTAACCAATCTTCTTCCAAGTCTTTCTCTAAAAGTACAGGGATTGCGTTGAAAACATCAAAGGAAGAAGACGTGGACTTGGATTCCGGTGATGAGGAATCAAACGACGAGAAATTAGCGGAAGCATACAATCAACTTCTTGTTGAGTCGCGGAAGATGGCGAAACTCAATAAAAAGTTGAGGCGTCGTTTATTCGATCTTGAAGAAGAGAACAAGAATTTGAAGACCACAAATAATACTCTTGAGGAGGAACGGGAATCAATCTTGAATTATAATTCGGTCCTCCAAAAGAAGCTAGAAGAATCGGATTTAATTATCAAATCTACTACGGATAAGGTTGGATTTTTGGAGCATCAATTTGAGGAAACATACAAATCCAACAAAGCATTGACCGAGCAAGTCCATCAACTCAAGTCCGATATTCAAAAGTTTTCTGCGGGATCGAAGAAATTGGATAACATGCTCGGATTGGGTCAAACGAACAAGTTAGGTCTTAGATACGAACGGACATATGTTGAGAAGGATCAAAAGATGACATCGAAAGTCTCAACAAGTTTGAAGGAGAAGATGTGTCATAGATGTGGCATCAAAGGACACATCAAAAAGAGTTGCCCGAACAAAAATTTCAAGTCTCAATCGGCAACTTCGAAACGACAATTGGTATCATCTACAACTCGGCTTCCCCCACGGAATCAAAAGAAAAATCAATTGAGTCGAGTGCATCAAGCAAACCGTGACTCATATGTGAACCGGAAATCAAAGCCACAAGCGAATCGGACATCTAAGCCTCAACGTCAATATCGATCGAACCCACAACCGAACCGGATTTCTAAGTCGAAACAACGTGCGGTTTGGGTTTCTAAGCCTCAAGGACAACATCAAAAGTCAAAACAAGTTGGGCAAATCATCGACAAGCCAAGACAACCGACAATCCGACAAGTTTGGATTCGGAAAGGTGATATCTTTCCATACTCTTCGTCTTAGTTTGTTTTCTTTTATGTAATGCTTTGATTGGTGCTTGGTGCATATTTTTATTCATTGCATTACATGATTAGACGATTTTTTGTGCTTAGAATTCATTCATTTTTAAATCATTTTGGAAAGGTGATTGGGAGTTTGATTGAAATTTTTTTTAGAAAGGAGATGATTGAATATCATTATATTGAGAAATTAAAGGTTTTTGAAAGAGCCCCTTAACCGGTATTTAAAGTCAATTCAAATTAGATTAAATTCATATTAATTATCGATTTTACTCCACCTTTTATTATTTTGACAATAACTTAATATGTGATTTCTTCTTACATACATTCATCAAAATTTTGAAATTAACTTTAATCTTTTAGTAATTAATTCATCTTGGTAGTGAATGTTGAATATAATTGATGGATATTTACTAATCGACTAAAATTCGTCAAAATTATTTTCAATTGTGAGATTATCTAATTTAGGGGGAGTTTGAATTATGTTTAAAAAGAAGAGAAACTCCTAAGTATAAAAGATGTGGAAAGAGTTACATCCGAAAGGAGTGTGAAAACTACCACCACATGTAGGAAAGAGCTACCACCTTGGTCGTCCTAAGACGTGTGTGAAGCTACCACATGAGAAATTATATGAAAAACCGAAAAGGTTGGAAAAAATATATATATGAATATTTTAATATTTTCGCGATATAAGGTGGTAGAATGAAAAAGATGCTCAAAGAGCCACCCCCGGTGTTTATTAGCTAAATCTCTATTTTGAACGGGTTGCGACAAATTGGTGTCAATTTTGCTAAATTTCTAAAAAATATTTTTCATCAATTTGCATCTTGATGATTTTAAAACATTAGATTATTTTTAATATCAAATTTTAATGTTTTGATGTCTTTTGAAATCACTTAATATTTTATCTTCATCATAATGATTTTTGGAGTACAACTTTTAATTTTTATGAAATTAATCTAATTTTGAAGGATTTTTTAGAAAACAAGGTAAAATTTTTGATGAGGAGGACACGGAGTGATTTTACCTTTTTGAGCTTCATTATATATGTTTTATCTTTTCACTCCTAGGGCTATGTTTTCTTTATGCATCTAGGTATGAAACTATGAAATACTTACTCTCTGTTTAGTTAGTTTTTCTCTCTATTTGTGTTTTCTTTTGGCAATTTTTGACAAAAAGGGGGAGAATGGAGAACAAGTACAAAAGGAGAGGATATTTGGTATTTGAGAACAAGTACAAAAGGAGAGGATATTTGGTATTTGATGCATACACAAAGGGGGAGACATACGAAGGGGGAGACGTGATGAGATTGAGGGAGAAGGAGAGATAATATTTTTGAAAAGGAATTGGAGAAAAGAACAAAGGGAGAGAAGAGGTATAAAATTAACTTTGAGAATTTGTTGAAAATTTGTTTTGCAGGAAATCAAGACTTCAAGACTCCTAGTTGCGTCTAAGTCATAGAGTTTGTTTTAGGAGTTTTGATGTATTTTTGAGTTTCAAATTGTATTTGGATTACACGCGAGAAGTTTGATATTTTGGTGATGACATTGAACTTCGTTTTTCCTTTATGATGTAATTTTAGTGAGCTTTTGTGTTTTGTCACGAAATTGCCAAAGGGGGAGATTGTTAAGGATTTTGTGTTGGCAAGTTTCGTGAATTGAGTCGGAGTCTTGAAGGATCGGAGCGGATCGAAGAACGGTGAAGAATCAAAGACTTCGAAGAAAGAGGAATTGGCTCACGATAAGAATCACGACGTCCAGGTAAGTTTTTAATTCATAAATATGGTGATTCATACTTAGTTATAGGCATTAGAATCATAAATTAATGTTTAACGGATTAGAAATTATATTGGAACTTTGTAATTTTCAAAAATTGGAAAAATTACAATGTGTACCTGAACTGTGTACGGACCATCCCATTACCGTGACTGAACACATGCAGATGCATCATACCCATTACCGTGTAATGAACCATTACTGCACCATCATACCCATTACCGTAATGCACCGAACTGTACTGGGTACAAGCATGGTTGCTATACCGGTACAGCCACCAATCCATTACCGGTAATGGCCCTTCGCAGAAAAATCTTCCGTCATTGCATTACCGGTAATGGCCCTGTTTTTGTACCGGTACAAGGTGTAAAAAATCTGAATTTTCTCTAATCCGAATCTAATTGATTCTAAAGTCTATAAATAGGTTCTTAGGGTTCTCTAACTCTGTATGCTTCATGAAAATATATGTTTGAGAAACCCTAGAGGCTAGGAATTCATCAAAAACCTATTTTCTACAAAATAGCCTCTTTTAGGTCAAAACGAGATATCGTATTGAATATCTATATGTCGATTTGATCTACAATTCGCTTGGAGTTTTCTTCTTCGGTTTTCTACGATACTCCTAAGCGAAGGATCACCATACTCATGATGCTTCTCATGAACGGCGTCGTGGATTCGGCGTGAGGCGTCGTGGATTCGGCGCGTTTGAAGGCGATTCGTGGATTCGGATCGTTGGCTCGTGGATTCGAGTGGCGTCGTGGATTCGGCGGGATAGAAGCTTCGTGGATTCGAAGTGGTGGCGTTTCGTGGATTCGGGACGTGGCGTTCGTGGACTCGGACGTGAGGGCGTGGACAACCCGGAGGATTGCTCGGAGATTCATAGGAGGTTAAGAGAGGTTAAGTCCGTAGAGTCGGTAATCACCTTGTAATCTTTTCTCTTAGTGGATTGTTATTCGCGTGTTGGTCCCGTGGGTTTTTTACTCCGAGTTTGGAGTTTTCCCACGTAAATCTCGGTGTGTTTTTAATTTCCGCAATTACTTTTAGCGCATCGATTATTTGTGATTTTTGGCCGGTACACCTATTCACCCCCCTCTAGGTGTCGGATACAATCTAGATAGATCCTTGGGGCTTCCCCGTAACTCACAGCTCGCACTAGGTGCTTAGGAGCCGTTAGAGTGTGTAGCTCTATAGAGTATGTCGTGTAGGACGACGTTGCGGGTAGTGCTTGGGACGACCCGTGCCTGGACCTATTGTGGACTGTGGAGCCGGGGCCCATTTGGCCGGCGCAGTCAGCTGCTAGTGGCAGCGGCCCGATACCTATTGGTAGGGCAAGAGTTTTGGTCAGGACGATAGTCTAAGCTTAGACCCGAGGACGTGGAAATGCCACGTGTTTGGATCTCAAGATCGAGAATGCACTGAGAGTGCAGTTGTGACCCAACCCGAGAATTTAATATGGTTTGGGGTCTTGATAGCTCCTGGTTGGAGTGTGTGCGAATTCCAGAGTGAAAATTTCGCCGAGTATGTTGATTGGGTCTACGCTAGTAACAAGGAAGCGCTAAGCGTAGTCGAGACAGGTTTAGGCGATAGGCCGACGTTGGGTTTGTGACTATTGGTCCACCCATAGAGATTGAGGAGAATGACTTGGCCGATAACTCTATTGATGAGTTGGCCTCGAGTCACGAACAAAGCGTTCGTGTGAGTTGGTTGCGGCAACGAGGCCGAATTAGCCGTGGCAAGTGAAAGTTTGAGATAAGTGGTCTCTACGAGACACTTAAATAGTGAAAGCCATGGGAGAAGTGAAGTTGAGCCGTAATGCACTTTTAAGGATATGATTGGCAAAAGTGAGTGGGATTAGTCTCACAATCTTCGTAGTGTACCTTTGGATAATTCCGATAAAAGAAAGGCCACTCCGAAGCTGAAAAGTGCATTGGACCCCTGATTACTCGGTAAATTGAGTTGGGGTATGAATTGATGGAAACAAGTAAGTTTCGCGGACGAAACTCTTTTAAGGTGGGGAGAATGTAACACCCCGAACTTCTAAAGTCATGAAGTCACGAGGTATGTTGGCTTAGAAGGCCATAAGAATGGTTCCCGTGAAGTTTGTAAGCTTTCGGGTGTTTTCGGTGCACTAGGTGCAAGAACGGAGCCCGAAAGGCTATCTTGGGCCACGAGCTAAATCCGACGCTTGCGCGGATGAGATAATGATGTGGACATGATCTAAATCATGTTTGGAGAGTCTCGGTTCGATTTGAAACGAATCGGAGGTCGAACGGGTCAAAAGTGAGTTGAAACGGAGAAGAAACGGTGAAAAAGCTGAAAAAATGGCTAAGTCCTGAAAATCCTGCTTTCGGGATCCGGATCAGGAGGCCAGGACCGGTCCACCCCTGCGAAGTCAGCTGAAAATTTGGCTAAGTCCTGGAAAGTCTGCCTACGGGATCCGAATCCGAGTGGTGGTCCGGATCCCACGCGCGATGGGACTCTGGTGAAGACACTTGGAGTCCGGACCCCATACATGGAGACCGGTCTCTGAGACCCGAAAATGCCCAATTTGGGCTGTTGCAATAGATGAAAAGTTGAGGGGTTTATATGCAAAGTTGGCATGAGATGAGTGTATAGAGTGGATTAAACACTCTCTTTCTCTCTCTCACTCACTCGCTCCTCCCTCTCTCTCTCTCTCGTTCGACAAAGAAAGGAAAGAAAGAGAAGGAAAGAAAGAGAAGGAAAAGAAGAGAAAGAAGAAGAAGAAGATGGAGATGATGAAGAAGATGATGATGGAGATCCTCTTGGTCATCTTCTTCCTCTCCCACAAGCTCGGGGCAAGCTTGTAGAGGTAAGCTTTAGCCTCCTCTCATGGTAGATCCTTAGATAAAGGGTTTCTAAACCCTAGATTTAGAGTTTTGAGCTTCTTGTAAGCTTTAGAACTATGTGGAGACCATGAACTCCATGAAATCCATGGTTTTCATTATGATGCTCTAATGGTGGATTTCTAGGGTTTGCTCTAAGCACCCTATGGATGGCTCTAATGCTCTTAGATGAGTTCCTAGAGGTTAGACAAGCTCTCTATTGCTTGTTCTAGGGATCAAATCGGTGGGTTTTGCGAAAGTGCAAACCTAGGGCTCCAAAATGGGGTTTTTGTAAATAGATGAGTTTGATCTCATTTGACCCCATATAAACCTAATTGAGGGCCTAACGAACGCGTTGGCGCGCTCGGTTCGGTCATCCGACCAGCGAGTACAAAGATATTAATTATTTAATATAATCATACCAGATGTCCGCAGCACGCAAGATAGGAGCCCTAAATTCATGAAAACGGAACTGGGGCAACTTAAAGGCGTGGGGCAACGGCACAAAGTCTCGGATTGCAATTCGGAGACCGTTTGGTTGGTCGTGCAAGAGTTCGAGCCGAACCGGGTCAAGAGTGCCGCGGGCGGCCGATTGCGAGTGTCGACGAGCAATCGGAGTGCGAATTGAGGTGGGTTGTGTTTACCGAAGCGACTAGGTCGCCTAAATATGTCTAAGAGTAATGGTTTCAAGTTGATGCATATAATTGACATATGTTGCAAGTATAGAAATGCATGTTAAAGAACATAGTGTTAAATGCTAAGAGAATGCATGAGTTAAATGCTAGATAAATGCATGAACTAGAGTCTAGTTGCAAATACATGGGATGCATGCTAAGTTGATATATGAACTAGATGCTAAATGAAATGTATGAATAAATGCATGCTTAGCATAATGAGTACATGCTAGATATTGAGAGATATGGATCCCAAAGATCTAAAAGGTAATCGACACCTAGAGGGGGGTGAATAGGTGTATAATGGCAAAACAAATAATCTCTATGCGTTTTAAAAATAAATGCGGAAAATAAACGAACACACGAGATTTTTAACGTGGGAAAACTCCAAAACGGAGAGAAAAACCCACGGGACCGTTCACACGAAAATCCACTAAGAATCAAATCGAGTACAAGGTGATTTACCTATGACCTAACCCAATTTTACCAATTCTTCAATGTGGATCACTTTCGCCGGTCCTCGATCGCTTGAAATCCTTCAACCGATCACGCCGCAAATCCTTGCCGCAACAACGCTCCGAATCCTCGATGCGTCCACCGAATCCACGGTCCTTCACGCGATCTCCGCGCCAATCTCCATCCGGAGTAGAAAACGATGATTTATGGTGATTTTATTAATTCAAAACCATAGACCGATGGGGGTCTCTTTTTAATTGATCATCAACTTGATTCCGAAAGAATAATAAAAAACTAGAATCAATTTTGATGAACAATTCCTCCAAAACTCTTATTTAGAAAAACATTAGGGTAGAAAGAGTTTCTAGGGTTTTCAAAGAGATTAATATTGTAGGTCTAAATAATTCTGAACCCCCATGGTCCTTATATAATGTTTAGGATACATACAGATAGATTAGGTTTAAAAATAACCAAATACGGAAATATTTCCCGCAGCCAAGGTCCGGATCAGCCCCCCTCAACCGGTTCTGTCTTCCGTTATTCAGAAATAGTTTTCATGGGATCCGGTCCTAAGTCATGTGATCCGGTCCACAGTTACGCAACTTGTAACATCAAGGTACGGGATCCGAATCACAGGCCTGATCCGGATCTCAAATAAACTTTCGCAGGAAATTGGCTTACGGGATCCGAATCACAGCACTCTGATCCGGATCTCAATCAACTTTTTCAGCTTTATATTTTATCATACGAAAATAGTTTCAAGTCTCCTAATCACTATATATTAGATTAAAAACACCATAAATGATCTTATAATCATACCTGAGGTGCCGAACTTCACTGCAGAGTCCTGTAACGTCCGTTTGCATCTTCCTTATCCAAGTGTGCTCCTGACTCCTTCAAAACACCAAATACCTCCCGAAATATGCCAACTTATAAAATCCTTAACAATCTCCCCCTTTGGCGATTTCGTGACAAAACTCAAAAAGAAGCCCGTACATATCTCAAAAACCAAAAAGAAAAGAATTACTGCAATCACCAAACAGTAACTCTCGCATGACCGATCCAATAAAAACAAAATTACAGACTCTTGTTTCAAGACCTATGACCTAGACATTGGAGTCTTGAAGTCTTGAATATTTCCTGCAAAAACTTCTCAACACAAATTCAAGCATCATAGATTCCATTAAGCATTAAAATCAAGCATATTAAGCAAAGTCATAGTTACAAGTCATAGCATCAAGTCATAGCATCATCTCCTAGCAGAGCAAAAACATGCATAAGCAAACTAGGTAGTCCTAAGCAAACTAGTTAGTCCTAAGCTAGCTAAACATAGCTAAACATCGTCACTACTCCCCCTTTTTGTCCGAAAAAGCCAAAAAGACAAAACGAGGGCCCGAACACTCTAGTCGGAGTCAGTGTCGGGAGGAGGCATCTCAGCAGTTGTACAACCCATCTTGGAACAAAGTAGCCTGAAATACTGAGAGAAGCGCCCTTGACGTCGTTTTATCGTAGCAATATCCCGACGCATCTCAGCTTGAACAGAGCCCAGGCGCTCTAACTCCCCCGACAACCGCTGCTGTTCACGCAAAACCAAGGAATAAGCGTACCACCACCGGCACGAGGTGCAGTGCGAGGTCCTCTACATGTAGCTGAGCACGAGACTTCACCATTGTCGTCTCACCAATCGGTCCAAGTGGTTGTTCATAAGATGGACAATCAATGTTTACCTCAAAAAGTCGGAGAATTCGCATTATCAACAGTGGATAAGGAAGCCGATCTTTCTTACTTGAAGTCTTAATCTCCCGAGCCATTCTCTTCCAGATAAGAAACGGCACGTTCAAATTGATGTTCTTCGTCGCAACAATCTCGGGATTCCCAAGTAAATAGAGATATAAAACTCGATCCCATCTAATAATCTTCGTGTTTGCTAAAGGCATTACGTTGTAGCAAACTACAAAATTTAGAAACCTAAATTCCAATTTCAAATCCTTAGACAGAATGGCATTACCGTTGTTTTCAGCGCCTTGAACACAAAGAAAACTGAGCATCCTCGTCCAATCTCCAATAGCACCATAACCGGCCTGAAGACAGTCAACACCATCTGTACGTGCCTCCATACCAAGCACCGTACCAATCGTGGCCGGAGTAATAGACATTTCAACTCCCCGAACCCTAGTTATGAAAACATGAGGTCCGTCATCGGATTCCAGTAGATGTCCCGCACGCATATAAAACTCCCTGATAAGTTCAAGACCATACCCTGTTTGCTCTGCAAAGTTACAGACTTCGTGTAAGTCACCGAACTCAAAAGGAGCTTGAAACCCCGGGACTTTGTCAAAAAGGTTGCCTACTCCAACAAATCGCTCTCCAATACACGTCTTTGTAGCATACATGTCCCGGCGACGATCATCAATAGGAGGATCACGAGCACGATCCTCATTACGCTCACGAATAGAAATACCTCCTGATCCTCTGTGACCACGAACATAAGTGTGAGGTGTCTGAGGTGAATCTGTCTCTTGCGTCTCAACAACTTTCTCTTTTCCCTTTCCAGCTGCCTTCCCTTTGCCCTTTCCTTTAACCTGTGCTTTCTCCTTAGCCTTTCCTTTTCCCTTCTCTTTCTCCTTCTTTTTAGAGCGAGCCTCAGCAACAATTTGTTCAAAATCTTCCTCCTGAGAGTCGGCTCCAGAATCCTCTCCGGTTGTATTCACTACCCGCCTCATCGGCTTTGTTCTGTGCGGAAGGAAGTTTGCGCTTTGCACCCGACCTCCACGCGCCATCAAGAAGACAAGCACCAAAAACCACGAATGTATTTTGAAAATGAAGTCACTGTCCACAGAAAGTATCATTAATTAAGTAAAATTGGTCAAAAATTTTAAAAATCATCTAGTGTATCCTAGGGCCATTAGGAACAAGTTTAATATAATGAATATGCATGAAAAACAAACTAAAAACACACAAATTTCGAAAATACTCTGCTGTGAACAGTAAAACAGCAAAAACAGCAAAAAACCTAGTGATTTAGCCAATGCATTCACAGATCTGAGGAAGGCAAACGAAATAAAGCTTGTAGAAATTATTGCTAGGCAATAATAAGTAGAAACCAAGCTACAAACCCAGTTCAAAACAAAGAAAAAGAGATCAAAACCTCAAAATCCCGAAATCCTACACATTAGGGCACAAAAAACCAAAATGAAAATCAAACCAAAGATCTTACCAAAAATCCCAAGAGAGTGAGTCCAGAGATGTTTAGAGGTCCTCTGGGGTTTCTAGTGAGAGAAACACCAACAAAAAAACCACGTTTGAAACACAAACACCAAGCCCCTGTCGAGCGGCTTATATGGCTGCCGCTCCAGCCTGATCCGGATCAGGGTGCTCAGGTCCGGATGCCACACTAATCGGCGCACTAAGCGTGTGTACGATCCGGACCAGGGTGCCAGATCCGGATCCCGAAGGCAACAAAAGTGTTAATAAATATAACCTTGCCTCGATCGGCGTGAAATAAAAATGTATGAGATTTAGTAACAGAATTCCATTCAAGAAAATTCAGAAATGTTATGCAAGTTGAATCTTACATCACCCAGGAATTAATCATATATATTGTGAAATTAAGCATATCAAACAAGTCCTCACAGTAGATGCATCGAATTTCGTCATCAAATTTGTAAATATAAAGAGTCAAATAGATCACATTAACTGAAATAAACACAAGAATATCGTCCAATTGAGTTATGCACAAATCAAAACTGAGGAGTGGCTCTTTGAGCATCTTTTGAAGCATTATTCAACTAGTCTTCGTATTATCCACCATATATCACCGAAAAATTAAAACATTTATAAATTTCTTAACCTTTTCGGTTATTCAATAAGACGCTCAAGTGGTAGCTTCACACACTTACCGGACGAACGGGGTGGTAGCTCTTTCCTACATGTGGTGGTAGTTTTCACACTCCCGCAAGGGATGTAACTCTTTCCACATCTTATGTTGGTGGTAGTTTTCACACTCCCATATAGGGATGTAACTCTTTCCACTTCTTTTAAAGTTACTCCCCCTCAAATAGGGCAACCCTCAATGGGAAAATAGTATTGAGATTTCAGTAAATAGTGAAATAATGTATCTCATAGTGCAAAGAATCAAACAAATTCAAATACTCCCATGAAAGTACACGAGAGAGATACCAATTTAACAAGTATATAAGAATAATTCATAGATGATGTTGAGGTTCAAATTGAATGACAAAGAAGAATTTAAAGAGATAGAACAGTGTTAAGAAAAATCATGCAAACATTATTATCGCGTCAAAAAGTTCATAGCTAACGATGACAAAGACCCAAAGATAATCCCTCGAAAGAAACTCATGCATGAAAAAGATGATGCACAATTCACATAATCACTAAGTAAGGCCCATAGAATATATCTAGATTGAAAGATTCATACCGATAGCCTTTCGCAAATGTAAAAAACGTTTTTGATCCAAAGGCTTAGTTAAAATATCTGCAAGTTGATCATCGGTAGAAACATATTCAAGTTGAAGAACTTTCGAATCGACCAATTCTCTTAAAAAATGATATCTTAATTCAATATGTTTTGTTCGAGAATGAAGAACAGGGTTTTTAGAAATATTTATTGCACTTGTGTTATCACAAAGAATAGTAAGAGAGGCGGAAGGAATCCGGTAGTCACTCAGTAAACTTTTCATCCATAATAACCGAGTAGCGCAACTACACCGCAGAAATATACTCGGCCTCAGCAGTAGAGAGTGCTATACAATTTTGCTTCTTACTATGCCAAGCCACTAAACAATGTCCCAAGTAAAAACACGCCCCACTTGTACTCTTTCGATCATCCGCTGATCCGGCCCAGTCTGCATCTGAGTAACCAATAATGTCAAGAGATGTTCCCATTGGATACCAAATCCCATAATCCGTCGTTCCCTTGACATATCTAATCACTCTCTTGACAACCTTTAAATGAATCTCCTTCGGATTTGCTTGATAGCGAGCACAAATACCAACACTAAAAGCTATATCCGGTCTACTTGCCGTTAAATACAAAAGGCTTCCAATCATGCTTCTATAAGACTTCTCATCAACACTGTTTCCTTCAATATTCGATCCAAGCCCTTTGTTTGTTGATCCCATCAGAGTGTCAAAGTGTTTTGCATTGTCCAATCCAAACTTTTTAACTAGTTCCTTTGCATACTTGGTTTGGCTTACATGAATCCCGTCCTTTGTTTGTTTTACTTGAAGTCCAAGGAAGTAATTGAGTTCCCCCATCATAGACATTTCAAACTCATCCGTCATCAATTTTGCAAACTCGGTGGAGTCTTTATCTTTTGTTGCTCCAAATACTATGTCATCCACATAAATTTGTGCGACAATAAAGCCATCAACCGAGTGCTTAACAAACAAAGTCCGATCCGCTCCCCCTCGATTATATCCCTTCTCCAAAAGATATTTCGTGAGTCGTTCATACCATGCTCGCGGTGCTTGTTTCAACCCGTAGAGTGCCTTTTTGAGATGAAAAACATGACTTGAATATTTTGAGTCAATAAAACCTTTCGGTTGTTCAACATAAACTTCTTCCTTTAGAAATCCATTTAAAAATGCACTCTTTACGTCCATTTGAAAAAGTTTTATTTTGAAATGACAAGCAATCGCAAACAAAATACGAATCGACTCTAATCGGGCGACCGGGGCGAACGACTCATCAAAATCGATGCCCTCAACTTGAGAATACCCCTGAGCTACTAACCTCGCCTTATTCCGTACAATAGTACCATCTTCACTTTTCTTATTCTTGAAAATCCATTTGGTACCAATGATATGTTGATTCTCAGGACGAGGAACAAGTTCCCACACATCGTTTCTGATAAATTGACCAAGCTCTTCTTGCATTGCAATTATCCAATATTCATCTTGAAGAGCTTCGTCCACATTTTTCGGCTCAATCAAAGAGACATAACAAGCAAATTCACATAAGAGTTGTCTCCTAGTTCTAACACCAGTAAGAGGATCTCCAATAATATTCGTCAAAGGGTGATCCCTTACGGGTGTCAATTCAGGGAAATCAGTAAAAGGTTCTGACGAATCATGTGATGCAACAACATTAGGTGAAGCAGGAATTTCAGCACAAGCATTATCATTAAGTGAAGGGAAAATGAAAGGAGAATCATTATCATCATCGTTATGTAAAGCATCTGAAGTATCAACAGAAGGTGAAGAAGCCTCATCCACTTTTATATTAATTGAGTCTACGACCGGCTTAGTTTGTAAATTATACGCTCTATAAGCTCTACTAGTTGTAGAATAACCGAGAAATATTCCTTCGACACTCCGGGAGTCAAACTTTCCAAGACTTTCTCGATCCCGAAGGATAAAACATTTACTCCCGAAGACGCGAAAGTACTTTATATTAGGTTTTCTACCCTTCCACAACTCATATGGAGTATTTAAAGTACCCGAGCGTACATAAACTCGATTAATAACGTAGACCGCCGTGTTAACCGCTTCCACCCAAAACTGTAAAGCAATTTTCTTACTATGAAGCAAAACACGGGCCATCTCTTGCACAACTCGGTTTTTTCTTTCAACTACTCCATTTTGTTGTGGAGTGTAAGGAGCGGAGAATTCATGTTTAATACCATTAGAAGTACAAAAATCAACAAATTTTGAATTTATGAATTCTCCTCCTCGATCACTTCTTATACGTATAATTTTATCGTTTCGTTCATTCATAAGACGGAGGCAAATTTCAGAAAAAAGATCAAAAGTATCGGCTTTTTCACGAAGAAAACCACTCCAAACAAAACGAGAAAAATCATCCACAATCAAAAAGATGTACCGTTTTCCACCCAAGCTTTGGATTCTAGAAGGTCCCATTAAATCCATGTGAAGTAATTCTAAAGGTCTAGATGTCCCTAAATGTTTCAAATTCTTATGTGCCGACCTAATTTGTTTACCCAATTAGCAACCCCCGCACACAACATTTTTCTTAAAGTCAATTTTGGGAACACCTAACACAATTTCCTTCTTAGATATCTTAGATAGCTCCTTAAAATTTATGTGACCTAGTCGTTCATGCCATAGAGTCTCGGTCTCTAAAGTTGCTAGGTTACAAACTTCGGATTGGGCACTAGGAACTACATAGCAATTGTTTTCAGATCTAAGACCTTTCAAGAATATAGAATTATCATCAAGAGTTACCAAGCATTCTTTAGAATTGAATTTCACGGAATACCCGTCATCACATAGTTGACTTATGCTTACGAGATTGGACTTGAGCCCCTCGACATAGAAAACCTCATTCAACGTGGGGCCGTCCGAGATAGTGATTGTCCCTTTTCCAACAATTTTCGATGAACGACCACCTCCAAAAACAACACAACCGCCGGAGACATCGCTTAAGGAAGTAAACCAATTCTTGTCTCCGGTCATGTGTCGGGAGCAACCACTATCAAGGTACCATGAGGTATTGTCGTAAGCATGAAGTGAAGTATGGACAACTAAACAAGGAAAGAGTTCACCTTTGCGCACCCAAACTTTGTGAGTTTTAGGGTGCGTCGGTTGGCTTGTATGCGTCTTGTGTAGCTTGTCGACGAATTGTGCTTTCTTCTTATTTGGCTCAACCGATTTCGGTTTCCAAGCTTGCTTGGTTTTGGGAGCATAAGCTTTTGGTTTCAATTTCGGAGCATCCCTCTTGGGCCTTGCTTGCGCCCCTCGGTTCATGTTTGCCCCGGAGTTCTTCTTTTGTGTACACCGTTTCTTCACATGACCTAGAACTCCACAAAAATGACAAACTTTATTAGCGAGAGGGTTATTAGAACGAGAAAAATTACCTTGACCCTTAGGAGCCGGGTTGACCATGGATTGCTCCTTAAGAAGATCTACGTAAGTCCTCTCATATCCGAGTCCGATTTTGTTGATTTGTCCAATTCCAAGCATCTTATCCAATTTAGCCGTACCGGAGGAAAACTTGTTCAAGTCCGATCTAAGATGTATAATAGTCTTCGTGAACTCCAAGTTTGCCTCTTTTGATTCCGTCAATTGCTTATTTAGAAACTTTAAGTTTTCTTCATATGTCTCCTTCTCTTTCTCAAGAATTGCCACCTTTTCCACTATTGAATTGTAGGCTCGTGACACTCCATCCTTCTCTTGTTCCAAGCTCTTGATAGATGTTGTCAAGTTTGAGTTCTCTCCTTCTAGATCAATGATTCTCCGCCGCAATCGTTTGTTGAGCTTAGCCATCTTCCTCGACTCATCAACCAATTGATGATATGCGGCGGCCATGTCATCTCCATCCGATTCTTCACCCATTGAGTTCTCCGGAGTGGAAGTTTCATGTAACGAAGAGTTAGAAAGTGAATCGGATGAAGTTAAGCACATAATTGATGAAAGAGCCGTAGCATTAACTTCTTCATCACTTGAGGTGGACTCATCCGAGGTCGAGTCGTCCCAAGTGACGGCTTGCATGGCTTTTTCAAAACCTTTTTGTTTGGACAATCCGATGCTATATGTCCGAAGCCACGACATTTATAGCATTGGATTTGTACTTCTTATTTTTTCTTACCCTTCGAAGAGTCTTTAGAAAACGTGTCGTCTCGTTTTGACTTAGAAGATGTAGAAGAAGAACTCCCTATTGATTTAGATGAGGAAAAAGACTTTGAAGGGAATTTCTTCTTAAAATTCCGTCGAAACTTCCTTGTAAGGAGAGCAAGTTGCTTCTCGAACTCCTCCAATGTTGTGTCCGCGTTCGAGTCGGAGGAAGTGGAGTCCTCGTTGCCTCCTTTAGTAGATTTAAGCGCCATCCCTGTGGACTTAGAAGACAACTTGGAAGTAGATGAATTAGAAGGAAAGGTCATCTCATAAGTTTGAAGAGCACCAACTAGTTCATCTACTTTCATCTCATCCGGGTGTTTCACGGTTTCAATTGCCGCGACCTTTGCTCGGAAACGCTCAGGAAGAGTTCTTAAAATCTTACGAATGATCTTGGTTTCGGGGATCTTCTCACCCAAATTGGAACACGTGTTGACTATGTCTTGAAGGCGAGTGTAGTACTCGGTAAAATTTTCATTCTCTTCCATATGAATAGAATCAAAACGACTAGTCAACATTTGTAATTTTTGAACTTTGACTAGACTTGTTCCCTCGTGGGTGGTTTTAAGAGTGTCCCAAATTTCTTTGGCGGTTTCACACGCCGAAACCCGAGAAAATTCGGTTTGATTTAAAGAATTAAACAAGGCATTAATCCCCTTCCCGTTGCAAGATGAAAGATCGTTTTCGTCCTTAGTCCACTTAGTTCGAGGCTTGGGGACGGTAGTATTATCAACTACTTCGGTGGGGTGTTTCCAACCAAATTCCACCGATTGCCAAACTCTTTCATCGATGGCAATTAAAAACGCCCTCATGCGGACTTTCCAGTAAGCATAGTTAGTGCCATCGAAGAAAGGAGGTCGATTAATATTACCGCCCTCGGCCATTATCTACAACCTATACCCTCTCTGATACCAATTGAGAGATATGGATCCCAAAGATCTAAAAGGTAATCGACACCTAGAGGGGGGTGAATAGGTGTATAATGGCAAAACAAATAATCTCTATGCGTTTTAAAAATAAATGCGGAAAATAAACGAACACACGAGATTTTTAACGTGGGAAAACTCCAAAACGGAGAGAAAAACCCACGGGACCGTTCACACGAAAATCCACTAAGAATCAAATCGAGTACAAGGTGATTTACCTATGACCTAACCCAATTTTACCAATTCTTCAATGTGGATCACTTTCTCCGATCCTCGATCGCTTGAAATCCTTCAACCGATCACGCCGCAAATCCTTGCCGCAACAACGCTCCGAATCCTCGATGCGTCCACCGAATCCACGGTCCTTCACGCGATCTCCGCGCCAATCTCCATCCGGAGTAGAAAACGATGATTTATGGTGATTTTATTAATTCAAAACCATAGACCGATGGGGGTCTCTTTTTAATTGATCATCAACTTGATTCCGAAAGAATAATCAAAAACTAGAATCAATTTTGATGAACAATTCCTCCAAAACTCTTATTTAGAAAAACATTAGGGTAGAAAGAGTTTCTAGGGTTTTCAAAGAGATTAATATTGTAGGTCTAAATAATTCTGAACCCCCATGGTCCTTATATAATGTTTAGGAGACTTAGAGATAGATTAGGATTAAAAATAACCAAATCTGGAAATATTTCCCGCAGCCAAGGTCCGGATCAGCCCCCCTCAACCGGTTCTGTCTTCCGTTATTCAGAAACAGTTTTCATGGGATCCGGTCCTAAGTCATGTGATCCGGTCCACAGTTACGCAACTTGTAACATCAAGGTACGGGATCGAATCACGATCTGATGGGATCTCAAATAAACTTTCGCAGGAAATTGGCTTACGGGATCCGAATCACAGCACTCTGATCCGGATCTCAATCAACTTTTTCAGCTTTATATTTTATCATACGAAAATAGTTTCAAGTCTCCTAATCACTATATATTAGATTAAAAACACCATAAATGATCTTATAATCATACCTGAGGTGCCGAACTTCACTGCAGAGTCTTGTAACGTCCGTTTGCATCTTCCTTATCCAAGTGTGCTCCTGACTCCTTCAAAACTCCAAATACCTCACGAAATACGCCAACTTATAAAATCCTTAACAGATATAATCATGTGCATGTAAATAGAATGGTTAACATAAGAATGTTAAGTATATGAATGCCAAGTATAAGAATGTGAATCATGGACTAAATACACATATAGATCGAGTGGCATCTAACCTAGTGTTAATAAGCATAGGTTATAGTAAACCTAGAGTCAATGGACCTAGGAGTGTGGCATCAAACCTAGTGTAAAGAACATAGGTTGTAGTGAACCTAGAGTCATATGGATCTAGGTAAAGAACAGTGAACCTAGTGTCAAGGACATAGGTTGGATAAAAAAGATAGTGGACCTAGTGTTAATAAACATAGGTCGAGTTGGAATGACATTGAACCTAGAGTTAAGTCAACCTAGGTTATGTGATAAAGAGTGAACCCTAGTGTCAAGTAGACCTAGGAGGTAAAGACAATGGACCTAGAGGGTCGTCTCTTGAGGGCCTAGCTAACCCTCAAGCTAAGTGAAACGGATTCATGGAATCCCGTGATATGTGCACCACGGAGGGTGCCGAGCGTGTGCGACGATTTCGCCGTCCGGGGCTATACCAGACGTGGCGTTGTGCGACGATTTCGCAGCCGGGAGGGTGAGCCGAAATGAGTTCGATACCGGTTAAGCCGGGTGAGGATCAGACCGCCATGAGTATTGACACCATGAGTTTGGAAACCATTGCTGGGTAAGTATGATACGTGCGTCGCCAGGTGGCTGGGAAGTGACTCGATCCATTGTTGGGTGTGATGCGATAGTTCGCCGCCAGATGGTAAGGTCACGACTTTAGTCCACGCTGGGTAAGTACGCCGTGTTCGCCACCAGAATGGCTATGTCAGGTGACTCGAGCCGTTCCAGAGTTGGGACACCACTGAGGGTGACGAGCGTGTGCGACGATTTCGCCGCTCCGAGGCTGAGTCACAGAGGGCGGCAGGCTGTTGACAGCTGGGGTAGTTGTGAGACGTCCAACACCTCGGGCTAGACAGCGGCGGATTATCCGCATTTGATTGACTCAAGACCGAGTCGGGTGGCATAGTGAGCTAAGGTAGAGTGGACCTTAGAAGTATTTGCTAAATAGCATATGTGCCAAGAGTAAAGAGTAAGAATATAAATAGCTAAGTAAGAATGGAAAAGCTAAAGTAAAGAATAGCAATAAAGTAAAGAAAAGCTAAGAGCTAAGTAATGATTTGCATATTGCATATTGTGAGGCAGGTTTTTATGTTAGTTGCAAATTATATATCTATATATGCTTTTGGACTAACATATCTGCAGTGCCTCCTTGGACCTATTGGTCGAGCTGTTCTCTTGGGTGACCGTACCCACGAGAACTATGGACAATAGTTCTCACCCCCGTGTTGTGGTTTTGGGGGTACAGGTACACACGTGAGCGGCGCAGCAGCGGCAGCGCGAGGCAAGGGCGTAGCTCAGTAGATAGCGCCCTACCAGGAGACCAGAGATAGAAGTACCCCAGTCGGCTAACTAGGGGTTTGAGAGTGAAAAGAATATATTGTAATAAAGTTGTAATAACTAGATTGTATTAGGAAGTTTAAAGTTTAAAGTTAATGTAAAATTCTAAATGGAGACGAATGGTTGTAATAGCAAGTAGCTGTTTTATGTTTATGATACTTCCTTATGCAATCTGATTGTGATATCTGTTCCTTTTTGGAACCTCTTGTAATTGTATGGATTGCGACGCCTTGAACGTACAGGGGAAACTCTGTCCGTTCGGCGGTCTGTTCGACGCGCCCGAATCCGACCGAATTGGCGGGCTCGGGGCGTGACAGTCTAGGTCACATAAATTTTAAGGAGCTTTCTAAGATTACCAAGAAAGAGATTGTGAGAGGTGTTCCTCAAATTGATTTCAAAGAGAACGTTGTTTGTGGGGGGTGTCAATTGGGAAAGCAAATTAGATCCGCACATAAGAATTTGAATCATTTAGGTACCTCTCGACCTCTAGAGTTACTTCATATGGATCTAATGAGACCTTCTAGAATACAAAGCTTGGGTGGCAAACGCTATATCTTGTTAATGATTGATGATTTTTCTCGTTATGTTTGGAGTGCATTTTTACGTGAAAAAGCTGATACTTTTGATTTATTTTCTGAAATTTGCCTCCGTCTTATGAATGAGCGTAATGATAAAATTGTGCGTATAAGAAGTGATCGAGGAGGAGAATTCATAAATTCTAAATTTGTAGATTTTTGTATTTCGAATGGTATTAAACATGAATTCTCCGCTCCTTACACACCACAACAAAATGGAGTTGTAGAACGCAAGAATCGTGTGGTACAAGAAATGGCACGTGTTATGCTTCATAGTAAAAAGGTTGCTTTACATTTTTGGGCTGAAGCGGTTAACACGGCTGTCTATGTCATCAACCGAATCTATGTAAGACCGGGTACTATGAACACTCCATATGAGTTGTGGGTAGGTAGAAAACCAAACATCAAATATTTTCGTATCTTTGGGAGTAGATGTTTTATCCTTCGGGATCGTGAAAATCTTGAAAAATTTGACTCCCGAAGTGACGAAGGAATTTTTCTTGGTTATTCTACCTCAAGTAGAGCTTATAGAGCGTACAATTTAAAAACTAAGACGGTGGTAGAATCAATCAATGTAAAAGTAGATGAGGCGTCTTTACCTACTTCTTCTGTGATTGACACTTCAAATGCTTATCTTAATGATGATGATAATGATTCACCTTTTATATTGCCTTTGAATGATGAGAATACTACTTTCGATATTTCTACTTCATCTAACGTAAATGCATCAAGTGACTCATCTGAACCACAAATTGACACTTCTATCTCTCCAACTACATCTATTGAAAGTACTCCTATGAGAGTCACAAAGGATAATCCATTGAGCAATGTAATAGGAGATCCCCAAGTTGGTGTAAGGACAAGGAGTCAACTACAATGTGAGTTTTCTTGTTATGTTTCTTTGGTTGAACCTAAGAATGTGGACGAAGCTCTTCAAGACGAATATTGGATTAACGCAATGCAAGAAGAGCTCGCACAATTTGTTTGTAGCATATCGAACTTCTAAAGTCTTGAAGTTACGAGGTATGTTTGCTTAGAAGGCCATAGGAATGGTTCCGGCGAAATCTGGAAGCTTTCGGGTGTTTTCGATGCACTAGGTGTGAGAACGAAGCCCGAAAGGCTACTTTGGGCCGTGAGCCAAATCCGGCACTTGCGCGAATGAAATGATGATGTGGACATGATCTAAATCATGTTTGGAGAGTCTCGGTTCGATTTGAAACGAATCGGAGGTCAAACGGGCCAAAAGTGAGTTGGAACGGAGAAGAAACGGAAAAAGCTGAAAATTTGGCTAAGTCCTTGGAGTGGGCTGGAGGTCCACAGGGGGCCGGTCCCTGTAAAGGAGGCCGGTCCACTGAAGGGCTGTCCCGCGAGAGCGAGCTCTCTGGGACCGGTCCCTTGAGGCGAGAGACCGGTCCCCATGTGCGCAGAGTGGAGTAGGGCTCTCTGGGACCGGTCCTTGGCTTGGGAGACCGGTCCCTGAGCGCAGAAAATGCCCAGTTTGGGCTGTTTCATATATTGCAAAGTTGAGGGGCTTGGTTGCAATTTGGCAGGGGGTTAAGTGAATAGAGGGTGATAAAAACCCTTTCTCTCCCTCTCTCCCTCACAGAACTCTCTCCCTCTCTCTCTCTCTGTTCGACCATAGGGAAGGAAAAGAAAGAGAGGAAAGAAGAAGAAGAAAAAGAGAAAGAAGAAGAAGAAGAAGTTGGAGATGGTGAAGAAGATGAACGAGGAGATCCTCTTGGCCATCTTCTTCCTCTCCCACGAGCTCGGGGCAAGCTTGTAGAGGTAAGCTTGTGCTCTCTCTCTCTTTCTCTCATGGTAAATCCCTAAGTAGTGGGTTTCTAAACCCTAGATTTAGGATTTTGGTCTCCTCACAAGTGTAGGAGCCTAGTAGCAACCGAAGAACACATGAAAACCATGTTTTCTTCGTAGTGCTCTAATGGTGGATTGCTAGGGTTTGCTCTAAGCACCCTATGGATGGTTCTAGTACTCTTAGATGAGTTCCTAGATGTTGAACAAGCTTTCTATTGCTTGTTCTAGAGATCAAAACGGTAGGTTTTGCAAAAATGCAAAACCTAGGGTAAAAAGGGGGTTTTTAGAAATAGATGAGTTTGATCTCATTTGACCCCATGGAAACCTAATTGGGGGTGCAACGAACGCGTTGGCGCGCTCGGTTCGGTGATCCGACGAGTGAGTACAAAGATATTAATTATTTAATATATTTATACCAGATGTCCGCAGCACGCAAGATATAGCTCCTAAATTCATGAAAATGGAACTGGGGCATCGTGAAGTCGTAGGATAACGGGGGAAACCTTCAGATCGAGATTCGGTGGTCGTACGGTTGGTCGCACAAGAGTCCGAGCCGAACCGGGTCACGGGTGCCGCGGGCGGCCGATTGCAGTCTTGAAGCGAGCAATCGGAGAGCGTAATAAGGTGGGTTGTGTTTACCGAAGCGACTAGGTCGCCTATATATGTCTAAGAGTAAAGGTTTCAACTTGATGCATATAAATGACATATATGACAAGTGTAGAACGGCATGTTAAAGAACATCATGTAAAATGCTAAGTAGATGTAGATGATGAGCTTAATGAATAAATGCTTCATAAATTCGTGAATGTATGCTTAGCATGGTGGATACACGATGATCATGATAATAGCATGATTGAATGTTTAACATTGTAGAGATAAATGCTAGATCTAAATTCATGGCGAATATGATATGGAAATGGTAAATATAAGAATGCAAAGTAAAGCATATGAGTCGTGGACAATCTATATATATTAGATCGAGTGGCATTGAACCTAGTGTCTTGAACATAGGTTGAACAAGTGTGGGTGACATAGAGTCGTGAACCTAGCAACAAAGATGACATTGAATATAGAGACAAGATTTCCATTGAGATGACATAGGAAAACCTGGAAAGTGATATGAACAGATAGGTAGAAGCCTATTATGATACTGACATTGAGACTAGAGTTTATGTTTTCCCACGTCGGGGAAATTGATCGATACTCACACTAGACTTGTGGGAGGTAGCTCCTCCACAAGTGGTGTACTCCGGAGTGTAGACACCGCAGGGACAGTGCCCCGTCGACGAACCCTCGGGTGATAGTGCTTTGAGCCTTCCCCGGTAGATGGGTAATGAGAAGTGAGTTGTTGGGGTTAACTATGTTAACCGGTAAGATTGGGTCATAGCCAAGTAAAAGTTACTTCGCAAAGGACATACGCACTACGGTGTGATTGACTCGAGACCGAGTCGGGTGGCATAGTGAGCTGAGGTAGTGGTGGCCTTAGAAGTATTTGCTAAATAGCATATGTGCCAGGGGTAAAGGACAAAGGATGTGAATAGCTAGCTTGATAAATAGCTAATGAAGATAAAGAATAAAGAGTATGGATAACTAACTTAGTAAATAGCTAAGTTTAAGAATGAAACGGCTAAAGTAAAGAATAGCAATAAAGTAAAGAGAAGCTAAGAGCTAAAGAATAATTTGCATATTGCATTTGTGAGGCATGTTTTTATGTTAGTCGCAGATTATCTATCTTTGGATGTTGTTTTTGGACTAACATATTTGCAGGGCCTCCTTGGACCTATTGGTCGAGCTGTTCTCTTGGGTGACCGTACCCACGAGAACTATGGACAATAGTTCTCACCCCCGTGTTGTGGTTTTGGGGGTACAGGTATGATCGTGAGCGGCGCAGCAGCAGCAGCGCGAGGCGAGGGCGTAGCTCAGTAGATAGCGCCCTACCAGGAGACTGAGATAGAAGTACCCTAGTCGACATAGCTAGGGGTATAGCAAGGAAAGAAAGAACAAGATGTAAACGAAATGTAATTAATTTGGAATAACTAGATTGTATTAGGGAGTTTGTAATATGAATGTAAAATTTAAAGATTGTAGTCTGGGTTGAATGGTTGTAATAGCAAGTAGCTGTTTTATGTTTATGATACTTCCTTATGCAATCTGATTGTGATGTCTGTTCCTTTTTGGAACCTCTTGTAATGGTATGGATTGCGACGCCTTGAATGTACAGGGGAAACTCTGTCCGTTCGGCGGTCTGTTCGACGCGCCCGAATCCGACCAAATTGGCGGGCACGGGGCGTGACATTGTTAGAAACGATGTGTGGGAACTCGTGCCACGACCAGCGCAACAACACTTCATCGGTACCAAATGGATTTTTAAGAATAAGAAAAGTGAGGATGGTACCATAGTGCGAAACAAGGCAAGGTTGGTTGCACAAGGCTACTCTTAAGTTGAAGGTATTGATTTTGAAGAAACATTCGCCCCGGTTGCACGACTTGAGTCAATTCGAATTCTTTTTGCTATCGCGTGTCATTTTAAAATAACTCTGTTTCAAATGGACGTAAAGAGTGCTTTCTTAAATGGTTTATTAAAAGAAGAAGTCTATGTGGAACAACCGAAAGGTTTTGTAGACTCCAAATTTTCAAATCACGTTTACTATCTTAAAAAGGCTCTTTATGGTCTAAAACAAGCACCGCAAGCATGGTATGAACGACTCACTAAATATCTTTTGGAAAAGGGATACAACCGAGGGGGAGCGGATAGAACTCTATTTGTGAAGCATTCAAAGGATGATTTTATAGTTGCTCAAGTTTATGTGGATGATATTGTATTTGGAGCGACAAAGGATAAGGACGCCACAGAGTTTGCTATGTTAATGACCAATGAATTTGAAATGTCTGTGATGGGTGAACTTAATTATTTCCCCGGTCTTCAAATTAAACAATCTAAGGAGGGAATTCATTTATCCCAAACTAAATATGCAAAGGAGTTAGTTAAGAAATTTGGATTGAATGGCACAAAATATTTTGACACTCCAATGGGAACAAGTAACAAAGGACTTGGAGTAAACATTGAAGGAAATAGTGTGGATGAAAAGCTATATCGAAGTATGATTGAGAGCCTATTATACTTGACAGCTAGTCGACCGGATATTGCTTTCAGTGTTGGGATATGTGCTCGCTATCAAGCTAGTCCTAAAGAAATACACTTAGGCACCGTTTATTTCAGGGATAGGAATAAGAATAGGTCCCTATCACCCCCTTTATACCCAAACGTTAATTTTTTATTCGAGAATAGTAGTTCTCGGTTATCCCCATCAACACCTTCATTTTTTATATAAAACTATCTAATATTTTTCTTATCCCCAGGAACAACCCAATTTTCATCCAAACGCTATTTTTCTTATCCTCATACTTGTACCTATTCCTGGAACAGCTAGTTCTTACTTATTCCCGAACCAAACGCTACCTTAAAGGCTGTAAAAAGGGTGGTAAGGTATGTGAAAGGAACAACTGATTTCGGAATTTGGTATCCAATGGGAACCACACTCGATCTTATT
The DNA here is from genome assembly GCA_025177825.1 of Aechmea fasciata. Classification (NCBI taxonomy): domain Eukaryota; kingdom Viridiplantae; phylum Streptophyta; class Magnoliopsida; order Poales; family Bromeliaceae; genus Aechmea; species Aechmea fasciata. The sequence goes on along the minus strand of CM045932.1, from coordinate 1,549,562 downwards.
GGTTACTCAGATGCCGATTAATTTGGATCTGTGGATGACAGGAAGAGCACCAGTGGAGGATGTTTCTATTTAGGACATTGTTTGGTGTCATGGCATAGTAAGAAACAGAATTGCATTGCCCTATCTACAGCTGAGGCCGAGTACATCTCTGCTGGTAGTTGTGCCACTCAGTTGTTGTGGATGAGGAGTTTACTTAGTGACTATCGGATTCCTTCCTCCAGTCTTACAATTCTTTGCGACAATACTAGTGCCATAAATATTTCAAAAAACCCTGTTCTTCACTCACGAACAAAACACATTGAACTAAGATATCATTTCTTAAGAGAATTGGTCGAATCGAACATTCTTAAACTTGAATATATTTCTACCGATGATCAATTAGCGGATATTTTGACTAAACCGTTAGATCAAAAACGTTTTCTACATTTACGAAAGGCTATCGGTATGAATCATTCTATCTAGATATATTCTATGGGCCATATTATTTCCATATTGACTATTATGCACGAAGGTTTTGAATTGATTCATAGTTTTGCATGATTTATTTTAACATTCTTCAATTCACTTCAATTCTTCTATGTCATTCTATTTGACACTCAACATCTTCTAGAAATTATTTTTGTATCTTTGTTAAATTAGTACATCTTTTATGGACTATCGAAAGTGTATTGAATTGAATTGATTGTTTGCATGATGAAGATAAATGATTTCCTTATTTTCTGAAATCACAATAAAATTATCTCATTGTGGGTTGCACTATTTGAGGGGGAGCAATCTTAAAAATAAAAGATGTGGAAAGAGTTACATCCTTTCTAAGGAGTGTGAAAACTACCACCATATGTGAGAAAGAGCAACCACCCCGGTCGTCCGGTAAGTGTGTGAAGCTACTACATGAATTTATGTGTACATCTCTAAGAAAAAGATCAAAGTCAAATTCTTAATTGAGGTGTTTCGGTGAGTGCTCCATTATCGGATGATATAAGGTGGAAGTTATAATAAAGATGCTCAAAGAGCCACTCATTGTCTTAGATATATGCATAACTCAATTGGGTGATATTTTTGTGCTTATTTCAGCTTATGGGATCTTCTTTATTCTCTATTATTGCAAATTTGAAATTTAAACTTAGTACAATTATTGTAAAGATCCCAAAAGATGTGCATAATTTCACGATATACTTCTTTAAATTCTGATTGATGCACGGTTCAACATTTATGACATCCTTGAATTCAATTGACTAGGAGTTGGTTAATATAGTTCATGCAAAGTTTGCCAAATTACTGATGAATGACAGTGAATACTGTTGTTGAAAATTCTCCAGGGAGGACCGGTCTTCGTGTCTAAGTCCGGATGTCACTTGCGCACACTTCAAATAGGTGTGACATCCGGTCTCGGCAGGCATGGTCCGGTCTTGGCACAAAATTATTTAACACATTATTTTTAATGCATAATTGTCAATATTAAACTTTCTGTGTATGGCCCTAGGAAGTTCTAGGAATCATTTGTTTTTGCTCCTCTTAATTATTGAGATGAATGTGTTCAATAGATGTTTTTGAAATTAGCGGATTTTCACATTCACATCACATATTCATGATTTTATGGTACTTGTAGTCTATTTGGCTGGAGAAGGTCAAGGTGATGTGTGCGTACGCTATCTTCAGACAGTGACACAATGGCGTTTTCGGACAAAAAGGGGGAGATGTGACTGAGATCTGATCCTATGACTGGGAGATCTGATTCTATGACTGGGAGATAAGATGAATTTGATGATGAGAGGAGTTGAAAAATTGATGAGATGATGATGATGTTTTCTGTCCTTTGCTTTGATTGTCACGCCCCGAGCCCGCCAATTCGGTCGGATTCGGGCGCGCCGACAGACCGCCGAACGGACAGAGTTTCCCCTGTACGTTCAAGGCGTCGCAATCAATACAATTACAAGAAGGTTCCAAACAGGAACAGATATTACAATCAGATTGCATAAGGAAGTATCATAAACATAAAACAGCTACTTGCTATTACAACCATTCGTCTCAAATTTAACTCTTACATTTAACTTGAAGACTTTAAACTTCCTATTACAATCTAGATATTACAAATTTGATTACAATTTATTACAACTTTTTCTCCCTTGTTATACCCCTAAGCTCTGTCAACTGGGGTACTTCTATCTCTGGTCTCCTGGTAGGGCGCTATCTACTGAGCTACGCCCTTGCCTCGCGCTGCGTCGCTCACGTGTATACCTGTACCCCCAAAACGCAACACGGGGGTGAGAACTATTGTCCATAGTTCTCGTGGGTATGGTCACCCAAGAGAACAGCTCGACCAATAGGTCCAAGGAGGCACTGCAGATATGTTAGTCCAAAAACATATATAGATATATGACTTGCAACTAACATAAAAACCTGCCTCACAATATGCAATATGCAAAATTACCCTTTAGCTCTTAGCTTTTCTTTACTTTATTGCTATTCTTTACTTTAGCCTTTCCATTCATACCTAGCTATTTACCAGCTTAGCTATGACTAGCACTATCCATTAGCTATTTACAACTTTAGCTAGTCTTTACGTTCTTTACCTTTTGGCACTTATGCTACTTAGCAATTTAATTCTAAGGTCACTTTACCTCAGCTCACTAAGCCACCCTACTCGGTCTTGAGTCAATCCATTGCGGATAATCCGCCCGCTGTCTAGCCCGAGGTGTTGGACGTCTCGCAACTACCCCAGCTGTCAACAGCCTGTCGCCCTCTGTGACTCAGCCTCATCGCGGCGAAATCGTCGCACACGCGGAACCCAGCTGTCACTTGACATAACCATTCTGGTGGCGATCGCGGCGGACTTACCCAGCGAGGACCCAAGTCATGACTTAACCATCTGGCGGCGAACTAATCGCACCTCACCCAACAATGGTTTGAGTCACTCCTTCGCCTCCTGGTGCGGCCGTATCGTACTTACCCAGCAATGGTGCCCCAAACACAGGGTGTCAACACATGGCGATCTGATCCTCACCCGGCTTAACCGGTATCGAACACATTTCGGCTCACCCACCCGGCGGCGAAATCGTCGCACAACGCCACGACGGTGGTATAGCCACAGACGGCGAAATCGTCGCACACGCCCGACACCAACTTAGGTGTCCCAAATCTCGGGATTCCATGAATCCGTTCCACTTAGCTTGAGGGTTAGCTAGGCCCTCAAGAGACGACCCTCTAGGTCCATTGTCTTTACCTCCTAGGTCTACTTGACACTAGGGTTTATTCTTTGTCACATAACCTAGGTTTTCTAACTCTAGGTCCAATGTCATTCCAACTCGACCTATGTTTATTCATACTAGGTCCATTGTCGTCTTTATCCAACCTATGTCCATGACACTAGGTTCATTGTTCTTTACCTAGATACATACGACTCTAGGTTTACTACAACCTATGTTCTTGACACTAGGTTAATTCCCACACTCCTAGGTCCACTGACTCTAGGTTTACTATAACCTATGTTCATTAACAACACTAGGTTAGATGTCATTCTCCTAGGTCCATATGACTCTAGGTTTACTACAACTTATGTTCTTTACACTAAGTTGGATGCCACTCGATCTATATGTGTATTAGTCCATGACTTACATTCTTACTTAGCATTCTCATACTTGGCATTCATATACTTAACATTCTTATGTTAACCATCCCATTTACATGCACATAATTATATCTAGCATGTACTCATTATGCTAAGCATGCATTTATTCATACATTTCATTTACATGCATATTTCTATTATGCTAAGCCTATGTTCTTGCAACATTCTTTACTTAGCATTCCTTGCCTCATTATTTACCTCATGCTTATTCATTTCCTAGCATTTCTATATCATGCTCATTCTTAGCATTTCACACTAGGTTCTTTAGCATGCATCTCTACTTATGCATTTTACACTATGTTCTTTAACATGCAATTTCTATACATGGATCACATGCATCAAGTTGAAACCTTTACTCTTAGACATATTTAGGCGACCTAGTCGCTTCGGTAAACACAACCCACCTTATTATGCTCTCCGATTGCTCGTCGACACTGCAATCGGCCGCCGCGGCACTCTTGACCCGGTTTGGCTCGAACTCTTGCACGACCGCCCGAACGATCTCCGAATCCCAATCCGGGACCTTGTGCCGTTGCCCACGCCTTCAAGTTGCCCAGTTCCGTTTTCATGAATTTTGGGCTCCTATCTTGCGTGCTGCGGACAACTGGTTTAAATATATTAAATAATTAATATCTTTGTACTCGCTCGTCAGATCACCGAACCGAGCGCCCCAACGCGTTCGTTGTACCCCCAATTAGGTTTCTATGGGGTCAAATGAGATCAAACTCATCTATTTCCAAAAACCCCCTTTTTAACCCTAGGTTTTGCACTTTTGCAAATCCCACCGATTTGATCCCTAGAACAAGCAATAGAGAGCTTGTCTAACCTCTAGGAACTCATCTAAGAGCATTAGAGCCATCCATAGGGTGTTTTAAACAAACCCTAGAAATCCACCATTAGAGCACCTTGAAGAACACATGATTTTCATGAGTTTCCAAGCCTCTACAAGGTTCTAAAACTTACAAGAAGCTCAAAACTCTAGATCTAGGGTTTAGAAACCCATTATCTAAGGATCTACCATGAGAGGGAGAGAGAGCTTACCTCTCAAAAGCTTGCTCTTGCACAAAGGAGGGAGGAGAGGATGGCCATGATCATCACCATCATAATCTCCTTCATCTTCTCCTTCTTTTTCTCCTTCTTCTTCTCTCTTTTTTTCTTTCCTTTCTTCCTTTCCTCTTCTTCTTCTTCTTGCTGTCGAACAGAGAGAGAGAGAGGGAGAGAGGGAGACTGCTGTGAAGGGGAAGGGTTTTGGGTTATATTTTGTTGCAACAATAGCAACTAAACCCCTCCAAACATCTTATTTCGAAGCAGTCCAAAACTGCTGCCAGACCCATTCTGTACCGGTACAACGGGTTTCTGTACCGGTATGGGATGCTCCAGAGGCAAACCCGAGAGCTGCCTCTCGGTTTCGTAGCATTTGTACCGGTATAAATCCACTTTGTACCGGTACAGACACCAAAAATGTAGCATATCGAACTTCTAAAGTCTTGAAGTTAAGAGGGATGTTGGCTTAGAAGGCCATAAGAATGGTTCCGGTGGAGTCTGAAAGCTTTCGGGTGTTTTCGGTGCACTACGTGCGAGAACGAAGCCCGAAAGGCTATCTTGGGCCACGAGCCAAATCCGGCCCTTGCGCGGATGAAATGATGATGTGGACATGATCTAAATCATGTTTGGTGAGTCTCGGTTCGATTTGAAACGAATCGGAGGTCAAACGGGCCAAAACTGAGTTGAAACGGAGAAGAAACGGTGAAAAAGCTGAAAATTTGGCTAAGTCCTGAAAAATCTGCCTGCGGGATCCGGATCCTATTTGTGAGGTCCGGACCCCACGCGATGGGACTACGGTGAAGACACTTGGAGTCCAGGACCCCATACATGAGTCCGGACCCATGACAAAATGCCCAGTTTGGGCTGATGCATAGAATGGAAAGTTGAGGGACCTTATAGCATTTTGTGGAGGGGTTTATGTGTAAGGAGAGGTAATAAACTCTCTCCTCTCCCTCTCACTCCCTCTGTTCACTCTCTCTCTCCCTCTTTCTGTCGACAGCAACAAGAAGGGGAAGAAGGAGAAAGAAAGAAAGGAAGAAAAGAGAGAAGAAAGAGAAGAAGAAGGTGGAGATGAAGAAGAAAATAATGGTGGAGATCACCATGGGCCTCTTCTTCCTCTCCTTTGTGCAAGAGCAAGCTTTTGAGAGGTAAGCTTTAGCCTCCTCTCATGGTAAATCTTCTAGGTAGTGGGTTTCTAAACCCTAGAGTTGGGTTTTGATCTCCTTACAAGTGTAGGAGCTTAGTAGCAACCGAAGAACACATGAAATCCATGTTTTCTTCGTAGTGCTCTAATGGTGGATTGCTAGGGTTTGTTCTAAGCACCCTATAGATGGTTCTAGTACTCTTAGATGAGTTCCTAGATGTTGGACAAGCTCTCATTTGCTTGTTCTAAAGATCGAATCGGCGGATTTTGCAAAAATGCAAAACCTAGGGTAAAAAGGGGGTTTTTGGAAATAGATGAGATTGATCTCATTTGACCCTATAGAAACCTAATTGGGGACCTAACGAACGCGTTGGCGCGCTCGGTTCGGTGATCCGACGAGCGAGTACAAAGATATTAATTATTTAATATATTCATACCAGATGTCCGCAGCACGCAAGATATAGCTCCTAAATTCATGAAAATGGAACTGGGGCATCGTGAAGTCATGGGATAACGGGGAAAACCTTCGGATCGAGATTCGGTGGTCGTACGGTTGGTCGCACAAGAGTCCGAGCCGAACCGGGTCGAGGGTGCCGCGGGCGGCCGATTGCGAGTGTCTACAAGCAATCGGATAGCGTAATAAGGTGGGTTGTGTTTACCGAAGCGACTAGGTCGCCTATATATGTCTAAGAGTAAAGGTTTCAACTTGATGCATATAAATGATATATATGACAAGTGTAGAACGGCATGTTAAAGAACATCATGTAAAATGCTAAGTAGATGTAGATGATGAGCTTAATGAATAAATGCTTCATAAATTCATGAATGTATGCTTAGCATGGTGGATACACGATGATCATGAGAATAGCATGATTGAATGTTTAATATTGTAGAGATAAATGCTAGATCTGAATTCATGACGAATATGATATGGAAATGGTAAATATGAGAATGCAAAGTAAAGCATATGAGTTGTGGACAATCTATATATATTAGATCGAGTGGCATTGAACCTAGTGTCTTGAACATAGGTTGAACAAGTGTGGGTGACATAGAGTCATGAACCTAGCAACAAAGGTGACATTGTCAATAGAGACATGCATTGGTATAGAGGACATTGCTGTTAAACATAGTTTAACCAAGAGAGGCATTGAGACAATTATGATTGAAAAGTGGCAAGAATAAATAGGTAGAAACCTATTATGACAATGGCATTATGGCAAGGATGATATGGATGATATGGTAGTAACCTATCTTTGGTAATGGTACTATGGCAAGTGGCTATGAATCCTCAAATTGAGGATTGGATCTACACTCTTGACAAGTCTTGGCTTGAGGGAGGTCGCTCCCCCTCGAGCGGTGAGTTCGGAACGATCACCTAGGGGATCGTGGCCCGACGGACGGTCCCTCGGGTCTTGCAGGCTTAGAGCCTCCCCGTTCAGAGAGGGATTTTGGGTCTTGAGTTTGTTGGGGTTAACTATGTTAACCGGTAAGATTGGGTCATAGCCAAGTGAAAGTTACTTCTCAAGGGACATATGCACTACAGTTTGATTGACTCGAGACCGAGTCGGGTGGCATAGTGAGCTGAGGTAGAGATGGCCTTAGAAGTAATTTGAAAGTGGGCAAAGATAGCCTAGTGTAAAGAATGGAATGATTAATGCATATAATAGCGAGAATAAAAGGATAAGCTAAGAGCTAAAGAATAATTTGCATATTGCATTTGTGAGGCATGTTTTTATGTTAGTCGCAGATTATCTATCTTTGGATGTTGTTTTTGGACTAACATATCTGCAGGGCCTCCTTAGACCTATTGGTCGAGCTGTTCTCTTGGGTGACCGTACCCACGAGAACTATGGACAATAGTTCTCACCCCCGTGTTGTGGTTTTGGGGGTACAGGTATGACCGTGAGCGGCGCAGCAGCAGCGCGAGGCAAGGGCGTAGCACAGTAGATAGCGCCCTACCAGGAGACTGAGATAGAAGTACCCCAGTTGACAAAGCCTAGGGGTATAGCGGGGAAAAAAAGAAAACAAGTTGTAATAAAATGTGTAATCTACTAGATTGTATTTGGAAGTCTGTAATAACGAATGTAGAAGTTTAAAGTTGATGTATTATTGTAATATGGGTTGAATGGTTGTAATAGCAAGTAGCTATTTTATGTTTATGATACTTCCTTATGCAATCTGATTGTGATATCTGTTCCTGTTTGGAACCTCCTTGTAATTGTATTGATTGCGACGCCTTGAACGTACAGGGGAAACTCTGTCCGTTCGGCGGTCTGTCGTCGGCGCCGCGACCCCGACCAAATTGGCGGGCGGTCGCGCGGCGTGACAAAAAATCTCAAACCCGAGAGCTGCTGCCCTCTCGGTAAAAGTTGCTATACCGGTACAGCAACTTTGCTTGTACCGGTACAAATTGCCCAGACTTGTGCTTTTCACGTCGTTTCGACTCTAATTCGCGCCGAACAACGCCAAAACCTTTCTAACTCTTTTAGATCCTCTCTTAACCCTTCCAAGCATTTTGGAATGGTTATTGGAACTTGTCCAATTACTCGTTCGCGCACTTTAGCCAATTTGGTTAAAGTTCGGGTTGCTACATTGATGCTTAATCAATTTCTTGAAGCTTGAATGTGTGTTTGAGTTTTCTTTTCAGGAACGTTCAAGACTTCAAGACTCCAATGTCTAAGTCATAGAGTTTGTAATAGGATTTCAATTTGTAATTTTCTACTTTTTGTTGGATCGATCATGCTGGGGGTTATCGTTTGGTGATTGCGATAATTCTCGTCTCTTTGTTTTTGAGTAATGTACGGGCTTTATTTATGTTTTGTCACGAAATCGCCAAAAGGAGAGATTGTTAAGGATTTTATAAGTTGGCAGATTTCGTGAAGTTATTGGAGTCTTGAAGAAGTCAAAAGCACAAAGAAGGAGATTCAAGACTTTGCAAAGAAGCTCGTCACCTCAGGTATGAATTTAAGATAATTTCTGGTGATTTGATAAAAGATTTAGTAGTTAGAAGACTTGAATTAATCTCAATTTAACTATTTTCAAAATCTGGAAAAACTATGTTCTAAGTCCGGACCTTTGGTCTAGATCCGGATCCCGAGAGCTGGTGTCTTGCGCAGACTTAATGAAGATCCGGACCTATGGTTTAGATCCGAATCCCGAGAGCATGTCTCAGGCGCAACATTATACTAGATCCGGACCTAGAGTCTAAGTCCGGATCCCGAGGCTTGAACTTTGTTATTGCGCAGGCTAAGACCGGACCTCTGGGATAAGACCGGACCTTGATTAAATCACAAATATATATATTTAACGATGGAACCGGTTGAAGGAACTAAGTCCGGACTCCTAGGACCGGTCTTCACTTGTGAGGTCCGGACCTTGGTGTCGGGTTTGTTTCCAAAATTGGCAGATTTCAATCCTAATCTAATTCAAAGTCTTCTAACACTATAAATAGACCATGGGGGGTTCAAGGATTGTATCGCTGAATATGCATATAGGTTAGATCCTCTTTTAAACCCTAAAACTCGTTTTAGAGCTTTATGATTCAATTCTTAAAGCGAGTTTTATTTTGTTGATCGTCGAGATTGATTCTAGGTTTTCTCTTTGAATACACCTTCATGAATCAACTTGATGATTGACTAAAAGGGTTCCCCCATAGTCTACGGTGCTTCAATTGTTGAGATCATCAAAAGTTTTCTTCAACAACTCCGGACGGAGGGTGACGCGGGGATCGCGTGAGAGGCCGAGGACTCGGTGGAAGCTTTGAGGAGTCGAAGCTTTGACGCGGCAAGGAGTTGCAGCGTGGTGGACCAGCGAAGGAGATCCATATTGAAGATTCGGCAAATTGGGTAAAGTCGTGGGTGAATCGCCTTGTACTCAATTGTTTCTTAGTGGATTTTCGTGTGATCGGTCCCGTGGGTTTTTCACTCCTTGTGGAGTTTTCCCACGTTAAATCTTGGTGTGTTGATTTTATATTCCGCATTTACTTTAAAATCGCATCGAGATTTTTATTAGGCCGTTGTACACCTATTCACCCCCCTCTAGGTGTTAATTACCTTTTAGATCCTTGAGACCTATAACCTTCAAAGTAAGACCCATGTACCTACAAAGTAAGACCCATGACTAATTCACCAGTTTCATCCCAAAACTCAATTTAAAATTACCTTAATTTTAGTAGTAAACTAAAAGTAGCAACAAAACTGTAACTAGGTAACTAAGCGAGCAAAGTTGAAATGCAGAAGCAAGATTAGTCGGGCTTATAGGCCCTAAAGCTGAACCGGGAGATATACCCCCACCCTTGCTTGATCCCGATCTGCCATTCAAATCAACTTATCAGTTATACGGAAAGAACAAGATTGTTTAAGCATTACATCTGAAAGTTTGAATAATTATCATGACTCACCTTCCTGCGAAGATACACGAACCATGACCTGCAAGTTTGCACGGTTAAGATTTCATTCGGATCAACTTGAAAAATGGAAGTATAATTATTTGAACTAAAATCAACATAGAAGAAATATAGTACTAAACATGCAGAAAATCATTGTTATTCACATACTACACCAAAAAGAAAAGAGCAAACCCAAAGATACTGTTTTTCCTGATCTTTCTGTGAGTAGAATGTTTTTGCCTCCCCTCTCATCACAAGTCTAAATTTATATTCAACAGCAGAGAGGCTGCTCTGCTATTATCAAGCCTCCTTTCCACTTCCTTTTTTACTCAAAGATATTCAATATGCCAATCAAGGATTTCTAGGCTTTTCCAACGAATAAAGTCATTCCATTTCCTTTTTCCGAATAGAATGAAAGTAAGCACTCATACTCACCTATTTGAACTAATCCTGTTGGCAACATGTCAATGCTACCATTACTTCAACCACCTCCGCATCATTCCACCTCTCTCCACCACCTCATGTAACCATTACTGCCGTTACCACTACTTTAACCTCAGCCCATTTTTGTCAAAACTGACTAATAAATACTGATTCTACAACCTCCTGCATCTCGAGTGACCACCTTCTTCCGACTGCCATTTTTTTTACTACCTTCAGTGCACTCGTCACCTAAAGCAACTTGTCACCACCATATTACCACCTATACCAAGGTTTGCTATTAACGACATCCAAATGAGTCAAAGACAAACAAGTACATTTAACCATTTTAATTTTGATGTCAAACCAAACGTGTCATCACATTCTGCTCTTCCTAGTCCAGTTCCAAACTGTTCTGCTTCCATATTTGGTTCTTGTTTTGTTCATGTACTAACATGTCTTTTATTCCCCTCACAGAGAACCCTTATTTTTTTTGAGAGATAGGTAGCACGCTACCCGCTTCGTTTATTTCATTTAGAAATAAACTTAGCTAGAAATGTGAATCAACTAGGATTCGAACCAGGGTCTCGGGTACCAACCACCAAGCCCTTTGCCACTTGCTCTAGGGCCGGTCGGTCACAGAGAACCCTTGTTAAAATAAGAATCTGGGATAACTAAGAAATTCCACAATAAAATCTTGTCTATTAAACAAACACTAGAAAGACTAAATCCCACATATATGTACAAATCCTAGCTGAATTCAATGATGAAAACAACTTGCCAATATTGTAAGCAACAATAAGCCATATAGTTTAGGTAAGTTTTCCGATAATTATATCATGTTTATCCTTCAAAGAAAAGTTACTCAACATCAACTATAGTCACTCTCAGATCAACTAGTTAGTTTAATACCAGTTTCCTGCCGCCCTGTTTCTTTTCTACTATCTAGTGTACCTCTCATCTGAGTAGACAACTCTGTACATCATATTTTGATTTGTTGGTGGTGCTTCAACTACTACTCAAGTGCTTTGTGTAGGTTATGGGGTGCCCCAAGGATCTATCTAGATTGTATCAAAATACACCTATAGGGTGTAACGGCCAAAAACCACAAATCGATGCGATAAAAGTAAATGCGAAAAATAAAAACACACTGAGATTTACGTGGGAAAACTCCAAACTCGGAGTAAAAAACCCACGGGACCAACACGCGAATAAACAATCAATAAGAGAAAAGATTACAAGGTGATACCGAACTCCACGGACTCGACCTCTCTAACTCTCCTATGGATCTCCGCGCAATCCTCCTTCGGGTTGTCCACGCCCTCACGTTCGAATCCACGAACGCCTCCACTTCGAATCCACGAAGCTTCCGATCACGTCGAATCCACGAGCACGCTCCGTCCGGAGCAAAAACAATACGATCGGTGATGATTTATTGTTTAGATAATCATTAAAGAACCGTAGAATATATTTCTAAGCAATAGCCGGATCAATTCTCCATGAAGAACGAGAAATTAGGGTTTCAAGAATTGATCCGATAGAAACTTATTGTTGAAGAAAGAAAGAGAGCACCCAACAAGTTTCTAGAGTTTCATAATGGTCTAAACTTTAAGCATATGAATTAATGGAACCCCGATCGCTTATAATTTATAGATTTAGAAGACTTAGAAGTAGACTAGGATTGTGAAAACCCAATTTTGAAAATAAAATTAGAGATAGACTAGGATTTGAAAATCTGTTTAAAATCAATTAGAAAACATAGAGATAGACTAGGATTTGAAAACCTGTTTAAAATCAATTAGAAAACATAGAGATAGACTAGGATTTGAAAAACAGAATTTTGTCTAGATATTTAATTTAAAAACATTCTAAGTCTTCCAAACACTTTTAAATATTTATAAATCATCATCAATAATATTTGAACTTACCGAGCATTGTGGATTTACGTTTCGAGTCTGCGAGCCTTCGATCTCCGTCTCTTCTTCTTTAAACCTTTAAGACTCCGGACTCACTTCACGAAATATGCCAACATAAAATTCGTAACAATCTCCCCCTTTGGCAATTTCGTGACAAAACTCAAAATTACATAAAAAATACTCATAACGCTCATCTCACCAAAAATAGAAAATGAAATTTATTGCCATCACCAAAACAATGAACTTCTCGCATGAAAGATCCAAAGAGATACAAAATTACAATTTTGCAACTCCTAAACAAACTCTATGACTTAGACACAACTAGGAGTCTTAAAGTCTTCAATGATCTGCAATTAGATTACTTTCTCCACGAACAAAGTTCACAAACAAAGTTAGTAGAAAAAATATGAAAATGAAAATCTCTCCCTCTTTGTTCATGAAAATATCTCCCTTTTGAAATTCAATTTAAGTTTCCAATTCTTCTCCCCCTTTTTGTCAAAAATTGCCAAAAAGAAACACAAATAGAGAGAAAAACAAACTAGCAAATAGAAAGTAGTCATGTCATAGTTAAAAGCAAAAATAAGCAAACTAAACATAGTCCTAGGAGAGAAAAGATAAAACTTAGATAATGAGGCTCAAAATGGTAAAATCACTCTGTGTCATCCTCATAAAAAAAAATGCCTTGTTTTCTAAAAGAATCCTTCAAAATTAGATTAATTTTATAAAAATTAAAAGTTGTACTCCAAAAATCACTATGATGAAAATAAGATATTATTTGATTTCAAAAGACATCAAAACATCAAAATTTGATATTAAGAATAATCTAATTATTTAAAAACATCAAGATACTAATTGATGAAAAATAATTTCAAAAATTTAACAAAATTGACACCAATTTGTCGCAAGTCGTTCAATATAGAGATTTAACTAATATAGCACCGGAGGTGGCTCTTTGAGCATCTTTTTCAAACTATCACCTTATATCACCGAAAATTCTAAACTTTTTATTTTCTTTCAACCTTTTCGGTTTTTCTTAAAAATCCTTATGTGGTAGCTTCACGCACGTGCGGACGGCCAGGGGTGGTAGCTCTTTCCTACATGTGGTGGTAGTTTTCATACTTTTTAGGATATAACTCTTTCCACATCTTTTTAATCATAGGAGTTTCTCCCTTTTTTTTAAATATTCATACTCCCCCTAAATTAGACAATCTCACAATTGAAAATAATTTTGACGAATCATAGTCAATTAGCAAATGTCCATCAATTATATTCATCATTCACTACCAAGATGAATTAATTCCCAAGAGATTAAAAATAATTTCAAAATTTTCATGAATGTATGTGAGAAAAAATCACATATTAAATTATTATCAAAATAATAAAAAGTGGAGTAAAATCAATAATTAATATGAATTTAGTCTAATTTGAATTGACTTTAAATACTGTTTAAGGTTCTTTGAAAAACTTTTAATCTCTCCAATTTAATGATTTTCAATCATCTCCCTTCTCAAAAATTTTCAATCAAATTAAAAACTCCCTAAAAACCTTTCCTCAAAAACGATTTTAAAAATAAATTTTAAACATCAATCTCGTCTAAACATGTAATGCAATGAAAAAGAAATATACAAAAAGCACCTAACAAAACATTACATAAACAAAAACAAACTAAGACGAAAGGCATGGAAAGATATCACCTTTCCGGATCCAAACTTATCGGATCTTGGGTTGTCTTGGCTTGTCGATGATTTTTGTGGTTCGTTTAAACGTTTCATCCACCATAGGTCCTTTCGAAGCAAGTTTCTTCGATTGATGTTGTAGTTGAGGCTTAGAAACCCAAACCGCTTGTGGCTTCGACTTAGAAATCCGGTTCGGTTGTGGGTTCGATCGATATTGACGTTGAAGCTTAGATGTCCGATTCGCTTGTGGCTTTGATTTCCGGTTCACATATGAGTCACGGTTTGCTTGATGCACTCGACTCAATTGATTTTTTTTTTGATTCCGTGGGGGAAGCCGAGTTGTAGATGATACCAATTGTCGTTTCGAAGTTGCCGATTGAGACTTGAAATTTTTGTTCGGGCAACTCTTTTTGATGTGTCCTTTGATGCCACATCTATGACACACCTTCTCCTTCAAACTTGTTGAGACTTTCGATGTCATCTTTTGATCCTTCTCAACATATGTCCGTTCGTATCCAAGACCTAACTTGCTCGTTTGACCCAATCCGAGCATGTTATCCAATTTCTTCGATCCCGAAGAAAACTTTTGAATATCGGACTTGAGTTGATGGACTTGCTCGGTCAATGCTTTGTTGGATTTGTATGTTTCCTCAAATTGATGTTCCAAAAATCCAACTTTATCCGTAGTAGATTTGATCATTAAATCCGATTCTTCTAGCTTCTTTTGGAGGACCGAATTATTATTCAAGATTGATTCCCGTTCCTCCTCAAGAGCATTATTTGGGGTCTTCAAATTCTTGTTCTCTTCTTCAAGATCGAATAAACGACGCCTCAACTTTTTATTGAGTTTCGCCATCTTCCGCGACTCAACAAGAAGTTGATTGTATGCTTCCGCTAATTAGTCGTCGTTTGATTCCTCATCGCCGGAATTCGAGTCCACGTCTTCTTCCTTTGATGTTTTCAACGCAATCCCTGTACTTTTAGAGAAAGACTTGGAAGAAGATTGGTTAGTAGGAAAAGTCATCTTATAAGTTTGTAACACACCTACTAACTCTTCGGCCATTAGATAGCAATATATCTAGATCCCGCTCTGATACCAATTGTAGGTTATGGGGTGCCCCAAGGATCTATCTAGATTGTATCAAAATACACCTATAGGGTGTAACGGCCAAAAACCACAAATCGATGCGATAAAAGTAAATGCGAAAAATAAAAACACACTGAGATTTACGTGGGAAAACTCCAAACTCGGAGTAAAAAACCCACGGGACCAACACGCGAATAAACAATCAATAAAAGAAAAGATTACAAGGTGATACCGAACTCCACAGACTCGACCTCTCTAACTCTCCTATGGATCTCCGCGCAATCCTCCTTCGGGTTGTCCACGCTGTAGCAACCCGAACTTTAACCAAATTGGCTAAAGTGCGCGAACGAGTAATTGGACAAGTTCCAATAACCATTCCAAGCATCTTGGAAGGGTTAAAAGAGGATCTAAAAGGGTTAGAAAGGTTTTGGCGTTGTTCGGCGCGAATTAGAGTCGAAACGACGTGAAAAGCACAAGTCTGGGCAACGTGTACCGATACAAGCAGAGTTGCTGTACCGGTATAGCAACTTTGGCCGAGAGGAGAAGAGCTCTCGGGTTTGTGGAATTTTTGGTGTTTATACCGGTACAAGCCAAACTGTACCGGTACAAATGCTACGAAACCGAGAGGCAGCTCTCGGGTTTGCCTCTGGAGCATCCCATACCGGTACAGAAGCCCGTTGTACCGGTACAGAATGGGTCTGGCAGCAGTTTTGGACTGCTTCGAAATAAAAGAAGTTGAGGGACCTTATAGCATTTTGTGGAGGGGTTTATGTGTATGGGGAGGTAATCAACTCTCTCCTCTTCCTCTCACTCCCTCTGTTCACTCTCTCTCTCCCTCTTTCTGTCGACAGCAAGAAGAAGGGGAAGAAGAAAGAAAGAAAGAAAGAGAAAGGAGAAAAGAAGAAGAAGGAAAAAGAAGAAGATGAAGAAGGAGATTATGATGGTGATGATCAAGGCCATCCTCTCCTCCCTCCTTTGTGCAAGAGCAAGCTTTTGAGAGGTAAGCTCTCTCTCCCTCTCATGGTAGATCCTTAGATAATGGGTTTCTAAACCCTAGATCTAGAGTTTTGAGCTTCTTGTAAGCTTTAGAACCTTGTAGAGGCTTGGAAACTCATGAAAGTCATGTGTTCTTCAAGGTGCTCTAATGGTGGATTTCTAGGGTTTGTTTTAAACACCCTATGGATGGCTCTAGTGCTCTTAGATGAGTACCTAGAGGTTAGACAAGCTCTCTATTGCTTGTTCTAGGGATCAAATCGGTGGGTTTTGCAAAAGTGCAAAACCTAGGGTTAAAAATGGGGTTTTTGGAAATAGATGAGTTTGATCTCATTTGACCCCATAGAAACCTAATTGGGGGTGCAACGAACGCGTTGGAGCGCTCGGTTCGGTGATCCGACGAGCGAGTACAAAGATATTAATTATTTAATATATTCAAACCAGATGTCCGCAGCACGCAAGATAGGAGCCCAAAATTCATGAAAACGGAACTGGGGCAACTTGAAGGCGTGGGGCAACGGCACAAGGTCTCAGATCGGGATTCGGAGATCATTCGGGTGGTCGTGCAAGAGTTCGAGCCAAACCGGGTCAAGAGTGCCACGGGCGGCCGATTGCGAGTGTCGAGGAGCAATCGGAGAGCATAATAAGGTGGGTTGTGTTTACCGAAGCGACTAGGTCGCCTAAATATGTCTAAGAGTAAAGGTTTCAACTTGATGCATGTGATCCATGTATAGAAATTGCATGTTAAAGAACATAGTGTAAAATGCATAAGTAGAGATGCATGCTAAAGAACCTAGTGTGAAATGCTAAGAATGAGCATGATATAGAAATGCTAGAAAATGAATAAGCATGAGGTAAATAATGAGGCAAGGAATGCTAAGTAAAGAATGTTGCAAGAACATAGGCTTAGCATAATAGAAATATGCATGTAAATGAAATGTATGAATAAATGCATGCTTAGCATAATGAATACATGCTAGATATAATTATGTGCATGTAAATGGGATGGTTAACATAAGAATGTTAAGTATATGAATGCCAAGTAGGAGAATGCTAAGTAAGAATGTAAGTCATGGACTAATACACATATAGATCGAGTGGCATCCAACTTAGTGTAAAGAACATAAGTTGTAGTAAACCTAGAGTCATGTGGACCTAGGAGAATGACATCTAACCTAGTGTTGTTAATGAACATAGGTTATAGTAAACCTAGAGTCAATGGACCTAGGAGTGTGGGAATTAACCTAGTGTCAAGAACATAGGTTGTAGTAAACCTAGAGTCATAGGGATCTAGGTAAAGGACAATGTACCTAGTGTCAAGGACATAGGTTGGACAAGGATGTTAATGGACCTAGTGTTAGTAAACATAGGTCGAGTTGGAATGGCATTGGACCTAGAGTTAGAAAACCTAGGTTATGTGACAAAGAATAAACCCTAGTGTCAAGTAGACCTAGGAGGTAAAGACAATGGACCTAGAGGGTCGTCTCTTGAGGGCCTAGCTAACCCTCAAGCTAAGTGGAACGGATTCATGGAATCCCGAGATTTGGGACACCTAAGTTGGTGTCGGGCGTGTGCGACGACTTCGCCGGGCTATACCACCGTCGTGGCGTTGTGCGACGATTTCGCCGCCGGGTGGGTGAGCCGAAATGTGTTCGATACCGGTTAAGCCGGGTGAGGATCAGATCGCCATGTGTTGACACCCTGTGTTTGGGGCACCATTGCTGGGTAAGTACGATACGGCCGCACCAGGAGGCGAAGGAGTGACTCAAACCATTGTTGGGTGAGGTGCGATTAGTTCGCCGCCAGATGGTTAAGTCATGACTTGGGTCCTCGCTGGGTAAGCCCGCCGCGATCGCCACCAGAATGGTTATGTCAAGTGACAGCTGGGTTCCGCGTGTGCGACGATTTCGCCGCGATGAGGCTGAGTCACAGAGGGCGACAGGCTGTTGACAGCTGGGGTAGTTGCGAGCCGTCCAACACCTCGGGCTAGACAGCGGGCGGATTATCCGCAATGGATTGACTCAAGACCGAGTCGGGTGGCTTAGTGAGCTGAGGTAGAGTGACCTTAGAATTAAATTGCTAAGTAGCATAAGTGCCAAAAGGTAAAGAACGTAAAGACTAGCTAAAGTTGTAAATAGCTAATGGATAGTGCTAGTAATAGCTAAGCTTGTAAATAGCTAAGTATGAATGGAAAGGCTAAAGTAAAGAATAGCAATAAAGTAAAGAAAAGCTAAGAGCTAAAAGGTAATTTTGCATATTGCATATTGTGAGGCAGGTTTTTATGTTAGCTGCAAATTATATATCTGTGGATGTTTTTTGGACTAACATATTTGCAGTGCCTCCTTGGACCTATTGGTCGAGCTGTTCTCTTGGGTGACCGTACCCACGAGAACTATGGACAATAGTTCTCACCTCCGTGTTGTGGTTTTGGGGGTACAGGTATACACGTGAGCGGCGCAGCGGCAGCAGCGCGAGGCAAGGGCGTAGCTCAGTAGATAGCGCCCTACCAGGAGACCAGAGATAGAAGTACCCCAGTTGACAGAGCTTAGGGGTATAGCAAGGGAGAACAAGTTGTAATAAATGGGAAACAAATTTGTAATAACTAGATTGTGTTAGGAAGTTTTAATATGAATGTAAAATGTAAAGATTGTAATCTGGGTTGAATGGATGTAATAGCAAGTAGCTGTTTTATGTTTATGATACTTCCTTATGCAATCTGATTGAGATATCTGTTCCTGTTTGGAACCTCCTTGTAATTGTATTGATTGCGACGCCTTGAACGTACAGGGGAAACTCTGTCCGTTCGGCGGTCTGTCGGCGCGCCAGAATCCGACCGAATTGGCGGGCTCGGGGCGTGACACACGCCCTCACGTTCGAATCCACGAACGCCTCCACTTCGAATCCACGAAGCTTCCGATCACGTCGAATCCACGAGCACGCTCCGTCCAGAGCAAAAACAATACGATCGGTGATGATTTATTGTTTAGATAATCATTAAAGAACCGTAGAATATATTTTTAAGCAATAGCCGGATCAATTCTCCATGAAGAACGAGAAATTAGGGTTTCAAGAATTGATCCGATAGAAACTTGTTGTTGAAGAAAGAAAGAGAGCACCCAACAAGTTTCTAGAGTTTCATAATGGTCTAAACTCTAAGCATATGAATTAATGGAACCCCGATCGCTTATTTATAGATTTAGAAGACTTAGAAGTAGACTAGGATTGTGAAAACCCAATTTTGAAAATAAAATTAGAGATAGACTAGGATTTGAAAATCTGTTTAAAATCAATTAGAAAACATAGAGATAGACTAGGATTTGAAAACCTGTTTAAAATCAATTAGAAAACATAGAGATAGACTAGGATTTGAAAAACAGAATTTTGTCTAGATATTTAATTTAAAAACATTCTAAGTCTTCCAAACACCTTTAAATATTTATAAATCATCATCAATAATATTTGAACTTACCGAGCATTGTGGATTTACGTTTCGAGTCTGCGAGCCTTCGATCTCCGTCTCTTCTTCTTTAAACCTTTAAGACTCCGGACTCACTTCACAAAATATGCCAACATAAAATCCGTAACACTTTGTTTGGTTCCCAAGATTAGGATTCGATACTTTGACTATCCAGTACTTGGGCAAGATTGGACTTATTCCGGTCTATCAGAGTAGCATCATCCCCACCCTAGATTAATTAATTCCATGATGGTTATATAGTAGTGAGGGAAGTCGAACAAAATAAAGAAGAAAAGTAAATTATCAATTCTTCTGAGAATGACTCTTTAATACCAGGAGATGAAATTGATAATTATCATCATCTGGAACTAGAATCAACGAAACGTAATTTTTTAGACTAGATAAATTGACTAGAATGCGCCCACAAATGACTTGATATTTGGTAATAATGTAGGCTTCTGTAATAACCGACATCTTCATCATAATAAAGAAACCCTTTTGTTGACTATGTTATTGTGTGTAATTAAATTACAAGAGCACTCGTCAAATTTCAAGTGAAAACGAGCTAAAACGAAAAAGTTACGCGATCCGGAAATTCGACTTAAAGTGAATAGTAACTTCGGATTTTCGGCGAGCCGCGGAGTAGAGAATGGTCCAGATGTGTACCGAACTCCGATAATATGACTTGAATAGCTCGTTTCGAACGGCTCGACTATTCTGGTACCAATGGCACTGACGGAATTGGATTCCGATGCACGGTTGTCGAAGGATTTGACCTAAATAATTAAAGAAAAGGGGTTTATGGAGAAAGATAGAGGGATTGGTACTTCGCGAATCCGAGACCAAATCGAACGAAGTACAATGCTAGATTCGATGCTCGCGACGTACTGAATGCGCTGGCGCAATCCGATCGAAAATCCGACGGACGGATCATCGGGAATTGCGAAAAGAACACAGAGGGGTCAAAATCGCAAAACGGCGAAATGCGAAGAAAACCTAATATTTTATGCGTCGATTTCCGAGGTTTTGATCGTAGAGGGTCCTATGCGCATAATTCAACTAATGGCAGGGGCTGGAATGGAAATTATAGGCTAAGGAGGGCTAAATTGCAAAAATGGCCATAGTACAAAGCTTTGGATTAGGGTTTCCATCACCCAAACCCTAACCCTAGCTCGTTTCACCTCCCTCAGCCACCAGGAACCGACCAAACAGCCTCCCTGCCTCCCTGTGCTCGCACCCCTGCCATCCACTGCCGCCGGCAGCTGCCGCGGCCGCCGAAAAACCATCTCCTACCTCATCTTCTTCCTTCCCCTTGGCCGCACCACCACTAACTTCGGATAGAAAGCTTTGGAAGGCTTGTTGAAGCCGGATCTGGCATCCCTGGACCAGATCCAACCCGAGGCTCTCATCTCCAGCCATCCTCGCCGTCGCCGAGCGCCGCCGGAGCCGCGGGAAGAAGCTGCGGCCAACTTGGTGCAGATCTGGCCGAGCTCGGGGAAGAGAGAAAACCACGCACCTCCGTCGGGATGTGAGACCCCAGATAGTCCTATATATGAGATATAATAGGGTTAAACTCTTAACCCGGCTTAAGCATTTTGGGTGGTGAAAAGGCCCAAGAGGTGAAGAGAGTTAAGCGTGCTAGGACGGGAGTAGTCCTAATGTGAGACCCCATATAGTCCTATATATGAGATATATTAGGGCTAAACTCTTAACCCGGCTTAAGCATTTTGGGTGGTGGATAGACCCAAGAGGTTAAGAGAGTTAAGCGTGCTAGGACGGGAGTAGTCCTAGGATGGGTGCCCCCCTGGAAAGTTGGGGCGTCACGCTTGGTATCGAGCCGTGTTACCACCAAGTGTGAGACGAGTCTCACTGAGCTGTGGTCAGGATGACGGGCTAGCGAGACGAGTCTCACATCGCCTGGTACTTGTGAGTCTGAGCCTGACGAGGACGTCAGGGCTTAAAGGAGGGGAGAATGTGAGACCCCATATAGTCCTATATATGAGATATATTAGGGCTAAACTCTTAACCCGGCTTAAGCATTTTGGGTGGTGGCTAGACCCAAGAGGTTAAGAGAGTTAAGCGTGCTAGGACGGGAGTAGTCCTAGGATGGGTGACCCCCTGGGAAGTTGGGGCGTCACACGGGATTTGAGGCTTGCATCCTCCTTCCCCAGCCACGAGACGTCTCCGGCGCACCTTCCCCGGCCTTCCCGTACATCGCCGGCTGCCGCGGAGCAACCCCGCCGCCACTCGGGTTTGGTACAGACCGAAACCTGAGCCCCTCGGTTCTGTGCGCTCCGCCGCCCAACGAGGGAGCACCCGCACTCCCCTCACCCTCCGCCGCCGACCCATCGCCGTCCCGACCACCTCCGCCGCCGTGCCGCCGGAAGCCCTAACCCGAGGGCTAGTTGACGGCTTGGATCGCCGCCTCCCGCCGCCGGCCAGACCTTCCCCGACCTCTCCGACCCGGCGCTTCCGTCCCCGGCCGGACCGCCCGCCGTCAGATCGCCGGCGGCCAACCCTAACTCTCCCTGGTGTGGTAAGCCATGTTTTCAATACCAGCACCTAGTCTAGGGTTTTGGGCACGTTTCTCGAGGCTACAGTGGGTCTTTTTGACCATGTGAGGTGAGCACGGTCATCGCCTTTTCGTGCTGAACGCGATGCTCACCTCCGTTTGGGTTTCTGATGCCCCGATTAGCGGGAAAGTCGTACCTTTCGCGCTGTGCGCGCTGTTTTCTGAAGTTCGTGTCGCTCGTGCGAGTTCTATAGTGACCAAAAGTGCTCCGTAAGGTGAGCACGGTCTCCGGCACGCTGAAACCTTCTAGTGACTGCGATGGCTCGATTTATTGAGCATCGGTTTGCGTGCACGGCCCATAAAAGCCCTAATATTACATGAAATAATGTGTTTTTATTAATTTTTAGGGGCTTTTATGCAATTGAAAATTACGTGGCTGCTGTGGGCAGTGTCTACGTGCTGTGGGTACCCCCCTGGACTGATCGTCCGAGGTCCCAAGCCTTTGCGGAAATCGAAAAGCGATTTCCGGAGCGTTTTTCGGCAAAATCTGCCGTTGGAAGCGTATTTACGGTTCGGATTTCTTCCGACGACTCTTAGCGGTTATTTACAGTGTTGCCGAGCCTTCTTGGCTGGTCATGTAGGTTATAGGTCTCAAGGATCTATAGGTAAACTACACCTAGAGGGGGGGTGAATAGGTGTACAATGGCCAATTAAAAATCTCGATGCGATTTTAAAGTAAATGCGGAAAATAAAATCAAACACACCAAGATATACGTGGGAAAACTCCACAAAGAGTAAAAAACCCACGGGACCGATCACACGAAACTCCACTAAGAAACTATTGAGTACAAGGCGATTCACCCACGGCTTTACCCAATTTACCGAATCTTCTATGTGGATCCC
The DNA here is from genome assembly GCA_025177825.1 of Aechmea fasciata. Lineage (NCBI taxonomy): Eukaryota > Viridiplantae > Streptophyta > Magnoliopsida > Poales > Bromeliaceae > Aechmea > Aechmea fasciata. Next base: position 1,526,392 of record CM045932.1, on the reverse strand, counting down.
TTTCGCTGGTCCTCGATCGCTTGAAATCCTTCAACCGATCACGTCGCAACTCCTCGCCGCGACCACGCTTCGATTCTCCAAAGCTTTCACCGAATCCTCGGCCTCCACACGCGATCCCCGCGCAACCTCTTCGTCCGAAGAGAGAACAACGATGATTGATGATGATTAACTCTTTAAGCACCGTGGACCATGAGAATCCTTTCTAGTTATTCATTGAGTCGATTCAAAGAAGAAGCATCAAAGCAACATCAACTCAATGAACTACTAGTATCTTACTCTCTCTTAAGATTAGAAGAAAAAAGCTTAGAAGTGAGTATCTAGGGTTTTGAATGAAGCTTATTCAGGTATCTCACGTCCTAAGGCTTCTCATGGTCTATTTTATAGAGTTAGAAGACTTTGAAGTAGACTAGAAATCAAATCAGCTTATTTTGGAAATATTTTTCGGGTTTACTGTCCGGTCTCCATTTCCGTCCTGGCCCCGTGCTTCCGTCAATATTTTCGCACGTGACTCGTCCGGTCGAAAGTGGTGTCCTGGCCGTTGTTTGCGAAGATTTCAAATATCAAACTTACCGACTCGATGTAAGGTGGTGTCCGGTCGTTGTTTGCGAAGATTTCAAATATCAAACTTATCGACTACGTAAGGTGGTGTCCTGGTCGTGGTTTAAGCTTTCGCAACAAAAACAAGCTTATCGAGATCGGACAGACCTACGGTCCGATTAAACCATCTAAAAACAGTTTTTGTAAAATCAGTATTTTAAAGCTTTTTAAAGTCTTCTAACTACTATATCCATATTGTTAATCACCATAAATGATCTTAAAAGCATACCTGAGGTGTTGAGCTTCTTCAACGAGTCTTGGAGCCTCCGTCTTCATCTTGATTGACTTGATCTCTTCAAGACTCCGACTCGTCCACGAAATTCGCCAACCTATAACATCCTTAACAATCTCCCCCTTTGGCGATTTCGTGACAAAACATAATACATGCCTTTACAACCTCAAATACAGAAAAAATTGAGACTTATCGCAATCACCAAACGATAACTCTCAAGCATGATCGATCCAATAAACTTAGAAGTTAGAACTTATCCTATACAAACTCTATGACTTAGACAATGGAGTCTTGAAGTCTTGAATGTTCCTGCAAAAGAAATCTCAAAACACACACATTCAAGCATCAATAATTTCATGAAAAATAAGTACACGAGTTCATAAGTCTAAGTAACAAACTAACTATCAAAGTTAACTAACTAACTAACTAACAACGTTTAGTCATAGTAAGTTAGACATATTAACATCTCATTTTCACCATCTCCATCTCCCCCTTACTGTCTTCATCTCCCCAGACATCTCTTCATCACTTCATCTCCCCCTTTTTGCCACAAAAACCGCCAAATCAAGGATGTCAAAAATATTGAACCTTACATTAATCAAAAATTGAACTTCATATACTGTGAATTTAGACACATCTGTCGAGAACTAATCAACAGTAGTACTAAGTTTAAGTTCAAATTCACATTGATAAAGATTAATGTATATCCCATAAACTGAAATAAGCACAAGAATATAATCCAATTGAGTTAAGCACATGTCAATTTAAAGAAGTGGCCCTTTGAGCATCTTTTAAATTCCACCTTATATCGTTCAATTAAAAGGAGAAACCACCGAACACCTCAAATCTAAGAAATAAGATCATATATAGAAATTTTTTTTCGAGATGTAAACATTCATTCATGTGGTAGCTTCACTCACTTACCGGACGACCGGGGTGGTAGCTCTTGCCTACATGTGGTGGTAGTTTTCACACTCTTTTAGAAAAAGATGTAACTCTTTCCACATCTTAAATAGGTGGTAGTTTTCACACTCCTATAAAAGGATGTAACTCTTTCCACATCTTTTGATATGGATATTACTCCCCCTCAACTAGTGCAACCCCCAATGGGACATGCTATTGTGATTTCAGCAAATAGGATCACATATCACCCATCATGCAAATAATCAATTAAAATAATCTACTTTTGCTAGTTCAAGAGAGATGTATTTAAAGTAACCAATAGATGTAAGAACAATTTCTAACGGATGTGGAGGTTCAAAACCAATGACATAGAAGAGTTAAATTGGATTAGTAAGTGTTATAAATAACTCATGCACGCAATGAGATCACATGGAAAAACAAAAGAAACTTTTCTTTATAAGATAAAGCTCATTGCATTAAAAAAACATGCAACCCATGCACAAGAACAAATGATGCAAATTGTTCAAAATTTTTAAATTAATGGCTCATGGAGAATGTTAAAGAAAACTTTTGAAATACACGACCAATTCTCCTAATTAATGATATATTAGCTCAATATGATTGATTCAAGAGAATAGAACCCCTTTTTTTTTAAAAAAAAATGTGTGTCACTAATGTTTTTATCATAGAAGTGCGGTAGAGAGAGAGATCCGAAGCCACTCGACGCTTAACATGAAAAGATTTCACCTTTGCGCACCCAAACCTTGCGGACTTTGAGATGCGTTGGTTGGCTTGTATGCATCTTGTGAAGCTTGTCGACGAGTTGAATTTTCTTGTTCTTTTGCCCTTTCACTCTCGGCTTCCACACTTGCTTAGTTCTAGCTTTCGGATTATCCTTTGTTGTCCTAAATTCCAATCTCGGAACATTCTTCTTGGGCTTGAGTTGAGACCCTTGGTTCACGTGTGTCATGGAGTTCTTCCTTTGGGTACAATTTCTCTTTAAATGACCTAGAACTCCACATTGATGGCAAGTTTTGTTAGCGAAAGATTTTCTAGTAGAAACCAACTTACCTTGAACCTTTGGTATTGTCTTAGTTGCATTAGCGCCCACTTGCTTATTGACTTGATCAATATACGTTCTCTCGTATCCAAGACCAAGTTTAGAAGTTTGGCCGATCCCGAGCATCTTGTCAAGTTTCGTCGTTTCGGAGGAGAACTTGTTCAAGTCCGATCTTAGTTGGATAATAGTCTTCGTGAATTCCAAGTTTGCTTCTTTAGCCTCCGAAATTTGCTTGTTGAGAAACTTCACATTTTCCTCATATGTCCCCTTCTCATTCTCAAGCATTCCGACTTTTTCAACGATGGATTGATAGGCTCTAGATAGTCCGTCCTTCTCTTTCTCCAATTTTGTTGTTGATGTGATTAGATTTGCGTTTTCTCCTTCTAGTTCCACGATCCTTTGTTGTAGCTTTTTATTGTGCTTGGCAATCTTCTTCGATTCCACAATCAATTCACGATAAGCATCAATCATGTCGCCGCCGTCGGAATCATCGTCAGTCACGTTCTCCGGGGTGGATTGTTCATGCAATGAGGTCACAGAGATTGAGTCAATAGAGGATAAGCACATAACATTCGAATCGTGTGCCAAAAGAGCCGTGGCATTTTCTTCCTCATCACTTGAGGTTGACTCCTCATCGGAAGGATCATCCCAAGTAATGGCTTGCATTGCCTTCTTCTTATTAGAAGACTTTGTCGGACAATCCGATGCTATGTGTCCAAAACCCCGACACTTATAGCATTGAATCTCTCCACTTTTCTTTTCCTTAGATGACTCTTTTGAAAAATTTTTAGAATTTTTATTCTTAGAAGAAGAAGAAGAAGTACTCCCTTTTGATTTGTTGAATTTGGAGGAGGAAGTCTTTGAAGGAAATTTTTTCTTAAAGTTGCGTCGAAACTTCCTAGTTAGAAGCGCAAGTTGCTTCTCGAAGTCCTCCAAAGTTACGTCCGAATCCGTCTCTGAAGAGGATGAGTCTCCGTTGCCTCCTCTGGTAGATTTAAGTGCCATACCTGTAGACTTTGAAGACAACTTTGAAGAAGATGAGTTAGTAGGAAAAGTCATTTCATAAGTTTGAAGAGCACCTACTAGTTCATCTACTTTCATCTCATCGGGATGTTTAACCGTCTCAATGGCAGCAACTTTCGGACGGAAACGCTCGGGGAGGGTTCTTAGAATCTTCCGAATTATCTTGGTTTCGGGAATTTTCTCACCCAAGTTGGAACAAGTGTTGACTATATCTTGAAGACGAGTATAATAATCAGTAAAAGTCTCGTTTTCATCCATATGAATAGAATCAAAACGACTAGTCAACATTTGTAACTTTTGAACTTTGACAAGACTAGTTCCCTCGTGGGTGGTTTTAAGGGTATCCCAAATTTGTTTAGTAGTTTCACATGCCGAAACCCTAGAGAATTCAGTTTGATTCAAAGAATTAAATAAAGCGTTAACTCCCTTCCCATTAAACGATGAGCGTTCGTTCTCATCCTTCGTCCACTTAGTTCTAGCCTTAGGGACGGTAATAGCATCGACAACCTCGGTGGGATGAGTCCAACCAAACTCCACCGCTTGCCAAACTCTCTCGTCGATTGCAATTAGAAACGCCCTCATGCGGACTTTCCAATAGGCATAGTTAGTGCCATCGAAGAGAGGAGGTCGATTGATATTACAACACTCGGCCATTGATAACAACCTAAACCCGCTCTGATACCAACTGTAGGTTATAGGTCTCAAGGATCTATAGGTAAACTACACCTAGAGGGGGGGTGAATAGGTGTACAATGGCCAATTAAAAATCTCGATGCGATTTTAAAGTAAATGCGGAAAATAAAATCAAACACACCAAGATATACGTGGGAAAACTCCACAAGGAGTAAAACGACCCACGGAACCGTTCACACGAAACTCCACTAAGAAACTATTGAGTACAAGGCGATTCACCCACGCTTTACCCAATTTACCGAATCTTCTATGTGGATCCCTTTCGGGTCCTCGATCGCTTGAAATCCTTCAACCGATCACGTCGCAACTCCTCGCCGCGACCACGCTTCGATTCTCCAAAGCTTTCACCGAATCCTCGGCCTCCACACGCGATCCCCGCGCAACCTCTTCGTCCGAAGAGAGAACAACGATGATTGATGATGATTAACTCTTTAAGCACCGTGGACCATGAGAATCCTTTCTAGTTATTCATCGAGTCGATTCAAAGAAGAAGCATCAAAGCAACATCAACTCAATGAACTACTAGTATCTTACTCTCTTAAGATTAGAAGGAAAAAGCTTAGAAGAGAGTATCTAGGGTTTTGAATGAAGCTTATTCAGGTATCTCACGTCCTAAGGCTTCTCATGGTCTATTTATAGAGTTAGAAGACTTTGAAGTAGACTAGAAATCAAATCAGCTTATTTTGGAAATATTTTTCGGGTTTACTATCCGGTCTCCATTTCCTGTCCGGTCCCCGTGCTTCCGTCAATATTTTCGCACAGGGACTCTGTCCGGTCAGAAAGTGGTGTCCGGTCAGTGTTTGCGAAGATTTCAAATATCAAACTTACTGACTCCGGACAGAAGGTGGTGTCCGGTCAGTGTTTGCGAAGATTTCAAATATCAAACTTACTGACTCCGGACAGAAGGTGGTGTCCGGTCAGGGTTTAAGCTTTCGCAACAAAAACAAGCTTACTGAGACCGGACAGGACCTACGGTCCGGACAGAAACCATCTAAAAACAATTTTTGTAAAATCAATATTTTAAAGCTTTTTAAAGTCTTCTAACTACTATATCCATATTGTTAATCACCATAAATGATCTTAAAAGCATACCTGAGGTGTTGAGCTTCTTCAACGAGTCTTGGAGCCTCCGTCTTCATCTTGATTGACTTGATCTCTTCAAGACTCCGACTCGTCCACGAAATTCGCCAACCTATAAAATCCTTAACAGGTCACCCGCGTCATTTCGAAGGTTCTAAACGACGGTGAGCGGGAGTTCCTGTACGCTTTCGAGACTGGTTCTTCGGCAATCGGTTTTGGGAAACCGATTCCCGTGGGTTCATTAGTAGAACCTTGTGAGTAGCAGTACTTGTGTTGGTGGGTTAGATGCTAACCCGGGGGACCTTTTCGTAGGCCCAGTTGCTTCGTTTCCACAGTCAACAGATCTTCTACAGTTGTACAGGTGGGTATCTCGACTCGACGTCCGTTCAGTGGTGCACGTTTGGTGACGCTCCTTCCACCCTTACTGTTTATATCGTTTATCCTAGATATATCTTGCACCTGTTTGTTACAGTATTACTCTACTCAGTGTTTCCATGCTTAGTACCATGCGTAGGAGTAGAGTAGTTTGCTTCTTGTCAGCCTATGACATCAGAGACCTGTTTGGTCAGTTTACTTCAGTATACTCAGTGACCTTGTTGTTCGGTTGGTCTCAGTAGTACTTGCATACAGTTGAGAGGATGTTGAGTTGTTCCATCCTAGTTGACCTGAGTGGTCAGTTCTTGTGTTTCCTTCAGTAGTACTTGCATACAGTTGAGAGGATGTTGAGTTGTTCCATCATAATTGACCTGATTGGTCGGTTCTGGTACTTCCTTACAGTTTGACTACCTTTACGGTCAGTGCGCCCAGAGAGGCAAGATTGTCGGCTGGTTGCCGACGTTTGACTATTGAGCATATCAGCATCGATCGCCCGAGACACACACGCATTTCACGAACACCAGCGGTCTGGCCACCGCAAGAGGGTGTTCCTTTCTGAAAAAGTGGTTTGGGACTGGTCATTGGACTTGCCAACCCGTGAGCCCTAGAGTGGGTTATATGCACCCTGTGGCCCAGCAGTCAGTACTGGGTTGTACACAGGCAGAGTGACAGTGGGCATAGGCCTGAGGTCTGCGGACCAATAGGGCAGTTTCCAGATTGGGTGTTTTTGTACTTTCGTACCGTTGACGCATACTTACAGTAGCTGTTGTTTCATATCTGTATATCTCTCCATTTACTTGTTTGTCACAGCTACTGTACTACTATCTTCACCACTTGCGTTTATCTCCGCGAGGTATCGACTGGGAGGGGGAGACATGTTTACATGTTCTCACCCCTCGCCTTCTTTTCAGGTGACGTTGCACGTCTTAGTGGGACGGCTGGTAAGGAGCGAGTCTAGTACGCGACATTGCTCCGTCCCTTCGTTGGTTATTTCTTTATCCTTACCTTGCATGGTTTAGACATATTTATGGTTCAGTTCAGTATCTACTTTTGAATATGAGATGTTTTATAATGTAATAAAGAATGTGGATTTTATGTGATAAAATGGTCTTCTACCCCTCGTGGTAGCGTGTTTTTTAAAGAAAAGGCTCTCATGTGGTTTTATCAACTTATTTATATCTCGAAAGTGAACCTGTGGTGAATGGTGTATGAATTAATATAACTGTTGGATGTTGTATGTTCATTATTGTGGTTGTTTCCTCGTTGTTTACTTACACTGTATGCGACGCCGTGCAAATACAGGGGAGACTCTGTCCGTGAGTACAGTGGACTCCCTGTATTTGTGGCGGATCTGGCATACCTTGGGGTCAGGTTTTCAAAAAAAAAAAAATTCCGCTGTAATTTTCACTTACTTAATAATCCCGGGGCGTGACAGATTAAAATGGTATCAGAGCAAGTTACAACCACAATCCCATTCACAGGTTATTTTTTTTGAAATGAAAAAGAACTGAACCAAAAAGAACTGAACCATTGGTTAGGTTGACCCTAGGAAGACCCACGGTATATAGGCCCGTGAGAGTGCGGGGTTGGAATTGTGTCCTGGGTTGCATTCGAGTAGGGTAAACTCGAAGTGCGCGGTTATCTCCGTATGTGCTATAGTTTTCGCACAAGCTGGTGTCTCAGTCAGGAAGTAGTGGCAGTGTACATGGACATCGAGTGTGGGGTGAGGTTCCCCTGATGTCAGCTGGGGCCTTGAAGGGCCAGTGATTTTCGGGCCTAGGTGAGTATCTTGACTGCCGACGCCCGGGCCACTTTTCCTACTTTGGACACGGAAGCTGTTTCGAGTGTCTCTACGGAGATGGCGCTTAGACCTATTACGGTCACGACTTTTGTGGGGCTACTTCGGTGTAGTCCAGGGTCTAGACGACTACAACATTGGTGTTGCTTTCGCGGTTCTTTGGGTAGGGTTGTGATGCCTACTCCTTGTTTGCTGATGGAATCAGCAGTTCGGGTCTTTTGACCTTTAGCTAGTCCTTACGTCAAATTGATGTGAACTAGAACCGAATTGACACAGTTTAGTGTCAAGTCTCTGTGGATGCATACATCGTATGCGGTTATCTAGCACCTTAATTGGTGTGTCCTAGCTACTTTGTGGTTGGTAAAAGGAGTCAAATTGACTCGAGCTACTCCAAAGTAATGACAGAGTTCTCGAAACCTTGAGTATAGCTTAAGTTTATACGGTTTGCGGCTTTGCGTCGCGTGTAGCTTTCGGATGTCGGAAGCTATTGGACTCCTAGTGAGTCGGTTCGGAGTCGATCTGTTTTCGAATGTCGACTTGCAAAGCCGATGTTTCGACGTATTGGTTCAGTAAAGAGGTATCAGATGGCTTGGTACTTCGTTGTGTTGTGCTTCCAACTCGATGTTGGTAGTGGATCTCGGATATTTCGCTTTTCTTTTGATAAGTACATTGGCTGCAGACAATGTACTGTCGAAAGTGAGACGAAATACCCTCTTCCCGCTTGGGACTTATGGATTGGGTCGATGTTTTTACTAGATTGTCTTGGGAACTCTTGAGTGTTGGTCATCTCTGACCACGTAGCGAGCCTTGGGTTATTCCATGGCTGATTTGCGCAGTTGATTTCAGCATCACTGCAGTTGGTTTTGACTCTAGTTCGAGTCTGGGTGTTTGTAGTAGTCTCGGTCTATTTGGCGAGAGGTTCGAAATCACAGTTATTGGGTGACTTAAGCCTGGTTGTCGGCTTTGATAGTCACCGTATGTGATAATGTATATGGTTTGCTTCTCAGTTACTCGTGCAAACCTAGGAATGGTATGCTTGTCCGATCATTTGGTGACAGGTGGCCTGGATCTCAATAAGACAAGTAATTGGTGTTGCTCGGAACATCGATCGCTCGGGTCCCCTGTAGGACAGCAGCGACAGGGTCTCGTGGAGACGGATGTTGAGCACCACTGATGGTTAGTATCGCATAGTGCGATTGGCAATCCTGTGCATCATGTGATGGACTTGCATGGACCATATGTTGGTTTGACTGCAAGATTGAGCAAACAAATTGTTTAGCTCAATGGGTATTGACAGCCTTGGACCTTTTGGTCAGGTGGAAAATGAGGTCTTGGACCTAGGACTGTTGAATGCCACAGGTGGCTTTTCCACTGATTGAGGTTTGACTTTGGTAGTTGTCGGGTGACTGGTGTGAGACTGTGGTCTCCAAGGTGAGTGTTTCGACTCAGGTTTTGGACAACGATACATTTAGCTCGTGGTGAGCTAATTGATGTTGTGGACGAGTTCTACGGAAACATACTCCAAACTCGCGGTGTTGTCCGTGACTTTTCTACGTGAATTTTCGACGTAGTCGAATCGGTTACGGCTATGCGGACCAAAGTTGAGTGGACCTAATAATTCTGAGGGATGAATTATTATCTCAAGAATTTGCAAGATGGGATCGGATAATTCTGGACGCGGGACTGTCTTTGTTCGCAGGTTGTAAGATGGATATGATTCCAGTGAATCTTGATCCATAGATTTGGGTTAGAATGTTTACCCTCGTCTTGTCCAGGTAGGACCGAAGTCTTATCCTTTCCCTATTCGGAATAATGATTCTGTCCAAACACAAGGAAGTGTGATTGACCAGTACTCAAAGGTGATGCCGCATTGGCGGAGCAGTATCCAAATTTGATTATGGTGGGTACCTGGTCAAGTTTCGCGGACTTTACCATCCACACTGATGGGTCCTTGCGTTTCGGAGGCAGATGGTGCGTGCCCAGTGACTCGGAGTTGAAGAACAACATCTTATCCGAGGCGCACCGATCCCCTTACACTGTTCGTCCAGGCGGGACCAAGATGTACCGCGATCTGAAACAAAACTTCTGGTGGCCTGGAATGAAACAGGATGTGGCTCAGCACGTGACTCGGTGCTTGGTTTGCCAGCAGGTAAAAGCCGAGCATCAGCGACCGGTTGGGAAGCTGCAACCACTTCCTATACCTGTGTGGAAGTGGGAGCAGATTACGATGGATTTCGTCACTGGATTGCCTCGATTACAGCGAGGCCATGATGCGATTTGGGTTATAGTTGATTGGTTGACGAAATCAGCTGACTTCCTGCCGATGCACACGATGTGGTCCCGAGATCGACTGGCACAGTTATATATCGACGAGATCGTCCGACTTCACGGGGTGCCAGTGTCGATTGTGTCGGATCGGGACACCCGCTTCGTTTCCTATTTTTGGAGGAGCTTGCAGCAGGCTATGGGTACGAAGCTGAACTTCAGTACCGCGTTCCATCCATAGAGCGACGGACAGTCAGAGCGAGTTATCCAGACTCTTGAGGACATGCTCCGCGCTTGTGTCCTGGACTATGGTGATGGATGGTTTCGCTAGTTACCACTGGTGGAGTTCGCCTATAACAACAGCTACCAGGCGAGCATCGGGATGGCTCCGTACGAGGCTTTATATGGGCGTCGATGTCGGTCCCCTATCTGTTGGGACGATGTCGGAGAACGTCGGTTGATCGGGCCTGACTTAGTTGAGGATGCGGAGGCGAAGGTTCGCATTGCGAGAGAGCGACTTCAGACTGCACAGAGTCGACAGAGGAGCTACGCGGACCAGCGGTGGCGTGACCTAGAGTTTCTGGTCGGTGAGCACGTGCTGCTCAAGGTGTCGCAATTCGTGGGACCGTTTGAGATCCTGGAGCGTGTTGGTCCGGTGGAGTACAGGTTGGCTCTACCTACGAGTCTCGCCCGGGTGCACAATGTCTTTCAAGTGTCCATGCTTCAGAAGTATATTCCAGATTTGTCCCACGCCATCAGACTGACGTCTATACAGTTGCGGGAGGATCTGAGCTATGATGAGGCTCCGTTGCGGGTTTTGGCACGTGAAGTGAAGTAGTTGCGGAACAGGAGCATTCCGTACGTGAAGGTTCAGTGGGAGAACCACGTGGAGCGTGAGGCGACGTGGGAGCTTGAGTCTACTATGCGGGAGCGTTATCCGCATTTGTTTATGGGGGATCCTTGATTTAAGTTTCGGGGACGAAACTTCTTATAAGGGGGGAATGATGTAATAACCGACATTTTCATCATAATAAAGAAACCCTTTTGTTGACTATGTTATTGTGTGTAATTAAATTACAAGAGCACTCGTCAAATTTCAAGTGAAAACGAGCTAAAACGAAAACGTTACGCGATCCGGAAATTCGACTTAAAGTGAATAGTAACTTCGGATTTCCGGCGAGCCGCGGAGTAGAGAATGGTCCAGATGTGTACCGAACTCCGATAATATGACTTCAATAGCTCGTTTCGAACGGCTCGACTATTCTGGAACCAATGGCACTGACGGAATTGGATTCCGATGCACGGTTGTCGAGAAAAAGGGGTTTGAAGGATTTGACCTAAATAATTAAAGAAAAGGGGTTTATGGAGAAAGATAGAGGGATTGGTACTTCGCGAATTCGAGACCAAATCGAACGAAGTAAAATGCTAGATTCGATGTTCGCGACGTACTGAACGTGCTGGCGCAATCCGATCGGAAATCCGACGGACGGATCATCGGGAATTGCGAAAAGAACACAGAGGGGTCAAAATCGCAAAACGGCGAAATGCGAAGAAAACCTAATATTTTATGCGTCGATTTCCGAGGTTTTGATCGTAGAGGGTCCTATGCGCATAATTCAACTAATGGCAGGGGCTGGAATGGAAATTATAGGCTAAGGAGGGCTAAATTGCAAAAATGGCCATAGTACAAAGCTTTGGATTAGGGTTTCCATCACCCAAACCCTAACCCTAGCTCGTTTCACCTCCCTCAGCCACCAGGAACCGACCCAACAGCCTCCTTGCCTCCCTGTGCTCGCAGCCCTGCCATCCACTATCGCCGGCAGCTGCTGCGGCCGTCGGAAAACCATCTCCTACATCATCTTCTTCCTTCCCCTTGGCCGCACCACCACTAACTTCGGATAGAAAGCTTTGGAAGGCTTGTTGAGCCGGATCTGGCATCCCTGGACCAGATCCAACCCGAGGCTCTCATCTCTGGCCATCCCCGCCGTCGCCGAGCGCCGCCGGAGCCGCGGGAAGAAGCTGCGGCCAACTTGGTGCAGATCTGGCCGAGCTCGGGGAAGAGAGAAAACCGCGCACCTCCGTCGGGATTTGAGGCTTGCATCCTCCTTCCCCGGCCACGAGACGTCTCCGGCGCACCTTCCTCGGCCTTCCCGTACATCGCCGGCCGCCGCGGAGCAACCCCGCCGCCGCTCGGGTTGGTGCAAACCGAGACCTGAGCCCCTCGGTTTCCAGGCGCCTCCGCCGACCAACGGAGGGAGCACTGCACGCACTCCCTCGCCCTCCGACGCCGACCTATCGTCGTCCCGACCACCTCCGCCGCTGCCGTGCCGCCGGGAAGCCCTAACCCGAGGGCTAGTTGACGGCTTGGATCGCCGCCGCCGCGCCACCTGCTGCCTCCCGCTGCCGGCCAGGACCTTCCCCGGACCTCTCCGACCCGGCGCTTCCGTCCCCGGCCGGACCGCCTGCCGTCAAATCGCCGGCGGCCAACCCTAACTCTCCCTGGTGTGGTAAGCCATGTTTTTAATACCAGCACCTAGTCTAGGATTTTGGGCACGTTTCCCGAGGCTACAGTGGGTCTTTTTGACCATGTGAGGTGAGCACGGTCATCGCCTTTTCGTGCTGAACGCGATGCTCACCTCCGTTTGGGTTTCTGATGCCCCGATTAGCGGGAAAGTCGTACCTTTCGCGCTGTGCGCGCTGTTTTCTGAAGTTCGTGTCGCTCGTGCGAGTTCTACAGTGACCGAAAGTGTTCCGTAAGGTGAGCACGGTCTCCGGCACGCTGAAACCTTCTAGTGACTGCGATGGCTCGATTTATTGAGCATCAGTTTGCGTGCACGGCCCATAAAAGCCCTAATATTACATGAAATAATGTGTTTTTATTAATTATTAGGGGCTTTTATGCAATTGTAAATTACGTGGCCGCTGTGGGCAGTGTCTACGTGCTGTGGGTACCCCCCTGGACTGATCGTCCGAGATCCCAAGCCTTTGCGGAAATCGAAAAGCGATTTCCGGAGCGTTTTTCGGCAAAATCTGTCGTCGGAAACGTATTTACGGTTCGGATTTCTTCCGACGACTCTTAGCGGTTATTTACAGTGTCGCCGAGTGTCACGCCCCGAGCCCGCCTATTTGGTAGGGTTCGGCACGCATCGCACCGCCGAATCCGTACGTATTTTCCCCTGTACGTTCAAGGCGTCGCAATCCATACAATTACAAGAAGGTTCCAACTAGGAACAGATTTCACAATCAAGATTGCATAAGGAAGTATCAAAAACATAATGCAGCTACTTGCTATTACAACCATTCATCCCAGTTTATATAATTTCTTTACATTACACTTTCCAATAACTCCCAAATACAATCTAATTATTACAATTAATTTACAAGTTTATTACATGCATTCAACTCACTTATTACATTCTTTTTAGATATTACAACTTGAATCTTTTCATTCCTTACATCCCTAAGCAAAGCCGACTCAGGGTACCGCTATCTTTGGTCTCGGTGGTAGGGCGCTATCTATGGAGCTACGCCCTTGCCTCGCGCTGCTGCTGCCGCGCCGCTCACGAACAAACCTGTACCCCCAAAACCACAACACGGGGGTGAGAACTATTGTCCATAGTTCTCGTGGGTACGGTCACCCAAGAGAACAGCTCGACCAATAGGTCTAAGGAGGCCCTGCAACAAGTTAGTCCAATAACATAATACAGATATTTATATTTCACCCGTTATTGACCTACATGTCATGCCTCGCGATATGCAATATGAACCCATGCAATTATACAAGTAGAATAAATGATTTTATTTTCTATCATGCTATCCATAGTTTTTCCATAAATTATACATATCGTCACTTTACACTATTGGTTATTTGCTCCTAAGGCTTTCCTCTACCCTAGCCAAGCTAACCACCCGACTCGGTCTCGAGTCAATCATATTGTTGTGCATTTATTCTTTGAAAAGTAACTTCTACTTGGCTTTGACCCAATCTTACCGGTTAACATAGTTAACCCCAACAAACTCAAGACCCAAAATCCCTCTCTGAACGGGGAGGCTCTAAACCCAGCCTATATACCCGAGGGACCGTCCGTCGGGGCCACGATCCCCTAGGTGACTGTTCCGGAACTCACCGCTCGAGGGGGAGCGACCTCCCTCAAGCCAAGACTCGTCATGAGCGTCGATCCAATCCTCAACTTGAGGATTCATAGCCACTAGATACCATGCCACTGTCATTGATAGGTTTTCTACCTAATTATGTATACCATTCTTGCCATAATGTCACTAAGTTAAACTATGTTTAACTAAGGTTATATCAACACCAATCTCATCTCTATGTTCAAGTTCACCTTTGTTGACTAAGTTCAAAGTCCAACTCTCACATTCACACAATAATAGGGTCCTAACATACATGTCCATTATGGTTCTACCATTCTCTATGTTCAAGTACGTTAGAACATGTCATTGAAAGTAACCAAGGTTCACATGTACTTAGCCCTATCATGCATGAATGATACAAAATATATATGCTCAAATGCCATAAGTGTTTGCTAGGTTAATGACACTAGGTTCACACTATACTTGTTCAACCTATGTTCAAGACACTAGGGTTAATGCCACTCGATCTAATTTATATAGATATTCACAAGCACATTTCCTCTAGCATATTCTCATAATGCTATCATTTATATACTTTCTAGCATACATTTTCCATATGTCAATATGCATCTATCAACTAGCATAATTCTTATAAGGCTAATATTCATACATATGCTCCAGCAGATTCTATATCATGCCCACATGCAAACATTTAGCACTTCTATATCATGTCATTCATATGCCCTTTATCTTATGCATTCAACTAGCATTAATCAATGCATTTATCTAGCATTGCTATACCAGGTTATTCATATATTCATTTAGTATTCTTATACTTACATTTCCATAGCATGTTCATTATGTGTTTACTATGCTAAGGATGCATTCTCACCTAGTCACATTTCTAGCATTATTTACATCGTGCCATTATCTTGCACCTACTTAGCATTTTATACTATATTCTTTAACATGCAATTTCTATACATGGATCATACGGCAATTATATGCATCAATATGAAACTATGTCGGTCTTAGACATACAGGCGACCTAGTCGCTTCGGTAAACACAACCCACCTGTTATCGTATTCCGATTGCTCGTCGACACTTGCAATCGGCCTCCCGCGACGCACGCCGCACGGCTCGGCCTAATGCGCGCGCGACCCCCGAACGACCTCCGATTCGCGATCTAAAAATTAAAGGTCTTCGGTTTGTCCTCACGATGCTCTCGATTCCATTTTCACGATTTTTGGAAACTTTCGCCGCAAGCTGCGACTATTTTTACGTCAACGGCTTCAAACCTCCATATCTTCACAACGGATCGACGGATTGCCGAACCGACTTCGCCAGCGTGTTTTGTTACCTAGCAATTAGGTTTACATAGGTTCAATTTAGATCAAGCCCATCTAATAGCAAAAATTGCATTTCTAACCCTAGGTTTTCAACTATGCAATTAACCTCCAAATAATCCAAATTAAACGGAGAAAACATGTTTAGAACACTCTAGATGCTACTAGAATATCATTCATAGAGGATTTAAACAAAATCCCAAAAGCTTACCCAAAACGTGAACGCCGCGACGAACGCACGCCGCTCCAACGACCGCACGAGAGCTCGAACCGATGCCTCCAACGCGTTCGCAAGCTCGATCTCCGCCAACACCGCTAATTTGAGCAAATAATATAGAGAGATGAGGGAGATTTTTAGAGAGAGAAAGGAGGGTTTTCCTCCCCCCTCCATGCGTGCGTGAGTGTGTGGGTGTGTGTGTGCGTTGGCTGAAGGAGAAGGAGAAGAAAAGGGATTAAATCCCATTTTACCAATTTGCCCCTCCACTTGCACTATTCACACACAAATCCGGCTTAGCGCTTAGGTCCTTCCGAATGTCCGTTTGAGCTCAAACTTGACAAACGGCCTCGATTTCACCTAACGAGCTTAGAAAATCTTCGCCTTCCGCTTTCGACTCCGTTTGGTCACTGTAAACTGTACCGAACTGTAAACGTTATCAGATAATATTCGAAATTTATTTCTCATCTTCTGGGTGTCAGAACGATACGAAACTTTAAATCTAGCCTCATAAAAATAATCCTGACATACCCCTCAGTTTTCATAATTTTCTGACACTGTGCATTTTCTGCTAATTTATCTGTCTCGTCTCTCACAGAAAATTCTAGATCTTTCGTTTTCGCTCCGATTTCGGCACAAGCCATTCCAGCCTATACCTGACACCCTTAAGTCAAATAAAAATAGTATCACACACTATTTTTATTTATTTTATTTTTAAAATCTGGCATATTACACCGAGCCTTCTTGGCTGGTCACCCGCGTCGTTTCGAAGGTTCGGAAACGACGGGTGAGCGACAGTGGAGTTCCTACGCTGGGACTTCGGGTTCTTCGCAATCGGTTTTGGGAAACCGATTCCCGTGGGTTCATTAGTAGAACCTTGTGAGTAGCAAGATTTGTGTTGGTGGGTTAGATGCTAACCCGGGACCTTTTCGTAGGCCCGCTTGCTTCGTTTCCACACGGATCTTCTACAGTTGTACAGGTGGGTATCTCGACTCGACGTCCGTTCAGTGGTGCACGTTTGGTGACGTTCCTTCCACCCTTACTGTTTATATCGTTTATCCAAGATATATCTTGCACCTGTTTGTTAAAGTATTACTCTACTCAGTGTTTCCATGCTTAGTACCATGTGTAGGAGTAGAGTAGTTTGCTTCTTGTCAGCCTATGACATCAGTGACCTGTTTTGTCAGTTTACTTCAGTATACTCAGTGATCTTGTTGTTCGGTTGGTCTCAGTAGTACTTGCATACAGTTGAGAGGATGTTGAGTTGTTCCATCCTAGTTGACCTGAGTGGTCAGTTCTTGTGTTTCCTTCAGTAGTACTTGCATACAGTTGAGAGAATGTTGAGTTGTTCCATCCTAGTTGACTTGATTGGTCGGTTCTGGTACTTCCTTACAGTTTGACGACCTTTACGGTCAGTGCGCCCAGAGAGGCAAGATTGTCGGCTGGTTGCCGACGTTTGGCTATTGAGCATATCAGCATCGATCGCCCGAGACACACACGCATTTCACGAACACCGGCGTCACAGCCCACGGCAGAGGGTGTTCCTTTTAAGTGGTTTGGAGTGGTCATTGGACTTGCCAACCGTGAGCCCTAGAGTGGGCTATATGCACCACTGTGGCCCGGCGATCGATCTTGGGTTGTACACGAGGCGAGTGACGGTGGGCATAGACACAGTGCAACGGACCAATAGGGCAGTTTCCAGATTGGGTGTTTTTGTACTTTCGTACCGTTGACACATACTTACAGTAGCTGTTGTTTCATATCTGTATATCTCTCCATTTACTTGTTTATCATAGCTACTGTACTACTATCTTCTCCAGTTGTGTTTATCTCCGCGAGGTATCCACTGGGAGGGGGAGACATGTTTACATGTTCTCACCCCTCGCCTTCTTTTCAGGTGACGTTGCAGGTCTTAGTGGGACAGCTGGTGAGGAGCGAGTCTAGTACGCGACATAGCTCTGTCCCTTCGTTGGTTATTTCTTTATCCTTGCCTTGCATGGTTTAGACTTATTTATGGTTCAGTTCAGTATCTACTTTTGAATATGAGATGTTTTATAATGTAATAAAGATTGTGGATTTTATGTTATAAAATGGTCTTCTACCCCTCGTGGTAGCGTGTTTTTAAAAGAAAAGGCTTTCATGTGGTTTTATCAACTTATTTATATCTCGAAAGTGAACCTGTGGTGAATGGTGTATGAATTAATATACTGTTGGATGTTGTATGTTCATTATTGTGGTTGTTTCCTGGTTGTTTACTTACACTCTATACATGTGCGACGCCGTGCAAATACAAGGGAGACTCTGTCCGTGAGTACAATGGACTCCCTGTATTTGTGGCGGATCTGGCATACCTTAGGGTCAGGTTTTAAAAAAAAAAATTCCGCTGTAATTTTTACTTAATAACCCCGGGCCGTGACAGCTTCCGAAACTATTGTAGCCAGAACAAGATATTGTAATGACAATAGGTGTCAACCCCACGTCAAAAGGTGTAAAACAATCCTCCATTTATATTCAGGTAGATTTCTAACAATAATTGGATTCGCAGAGGCTCTAAATTGCCACATATATAAAGACCTTCAAGTGGATATTCCATCTCTTACAAAAGAAAAATAGACTATTTATTGGATGCTGATCTTCTAAGACATATCAAAATTTATCTTATGCATTGTATAGAATCTATTAGTCTCACAAGTAAAAGAGGAACTGCTTAATGTTCTAGATAGAGTTCGTCTAATCTAGGTAAATTAACTTATGATTTTCTTTTCTATGTGGACAGATAGATAATGAGATAAGCATAATCCAAGATTCATTCTAACTTATGATTTTCTTTTCTATGTGGACAGATAGATAATGAGATAAGCATAATCCAAGATTCATTCAAATATAATTTTCAGAGTTCTTTCTGCCTGAGAATGACACCAATTAACGCAAAAAATAAAAAAGATAAAAAAAAACATATATTAATAAACAGTAGTTCACTTTATGTATTGTTGTACAAAATGATTTTTAACGTGGTGGGAATAAATGGACCAATTCCACTGCACATCCTCTTTCGTCTTTGTTTATGTTTAGATGAAGACATGCAATTGGTCTTATAGTTTAGCACTACATTGCCTTTTTGAAGGGATTTGGAAGACAATATGCCGAAAAAACATGGTGCAAACCATAAAGAGATCATGGGTGGTCCAATGGGAAAAATAAGGATAACTAGTTAGACGACTAGTGCCAACAAGATGAAAATAGGAAAATATAGTAAATTGTGGAATTGTTTTTGAGAACTGATGCATATGAAGGAATCAAGGTTGAGAAATCTATATCCTAGATCGCAACCATGTCCCATCCATAGAAAAGATGTATAAAAACTAAAAGCATGCACCCTACCTGTCATCTACCAAATGCTTTTTAGTAAATTAAGCAGCGAAGATCACTTGTAACGTATGACTAGTAAAATCTTTAAGACAAAATGTAGCAGTGAAACTTACTAGGATCGGTAGTGGTTATCATGGCTGTGTTATTGAAATTGCATGTCCCACCATTTGCTTGAGTTCTATGGTAATAATCATTGTATGCATACGAAGCAGTGCAATGTTGTTCGAGTCATAGCACGAGTACCAGTGAATAATAACTGATTTGTAGAACACCTGTGCCCACATGCCCAATCCAACCCTTGCTTCAAAGCAATGGCAGGTGCGCTTGAATTCGCAACACGTAACACCCCAACCAATCTGTTGAGTCGCCATCGACACATCCGGTGTTCAAATGACAAAGTATACAAGGCGGTCTTGTTCGGATACATAATTCCCGAGTTCTTCTCCAAAATAGGCCCGGAGATCCTCATTAAACTCGAAAATATATGTGTTGATTTGGGCAGTTGGTTGGCTAGGTGTCCCTGAACCATTCAATACATGCTTAATAAGATTGCTATTGTAGGCCAATGCATTATCGACTGTTGCATCCGGCTCTTTTGACCCACCGAACCATGGCCACCCAGAAGCAGTAACAATTACAGGAATACCAGTGAAATTCGGCGCTTGCATGGAATAATAAGCGCATCAACCATTGAGTCGAACATGTTGGTATAGTAGAGATTTGTGTTAGGATCAACAACCTGGTTGTTGGGATTAAGTGCTTGAAAAAGAGCAAAATCCAAAGGGAATATGCCTTGCCCTTTGGTGTAAGCATAGTATGTTTGTGCATTTAGCATGAAGGAAGAGCCATAATTCTTCAAGAACTGAAGATACTGATTCATGATCGAGTTCCATGTCGAATTGAAGGTGGCTGTAGATGGAGGGAAAAATTTGGGTATCATGTCGATGGATTGGGGACTTGAAATTTTCACCTGGGAATTAAGATTGGCCGCCAGGAGAGCAGATTGGGGGAATTGCAAGGCCGGAATAAGAACAAGAGCTGCATTGGGAATAGTGGTAAGGACTTCATTGCCAATAGCAATGTATGTGATGTTAGTCGCTGGAATATAGGCTGCCACATTCTTGTTAATCCAATCAGCTGCTTCGGACCGAGATTGCCCTACTCGTAGTAGTTGGTCATTTGGCACCCCAACTATAACTTCTATACCAGTGTTTGCAAGGGCATTCAGCATTTCATGGTCCACATCAAATAAGCGTACATGTCTGATTTGCTTTTCTTTGAGAATGGATACGATGTCTGATGCTGGAGGCGGGTTGGATATGCTGGTGCCAACGTTTATTCCAACAAATGCACCTGCAGTATAAGCAATATCCCATTATTTGCAACCAAAGATTTGAAGGAGCAAAAAGAAAGAATTAATGTAGCAGTAAGTGTGAGTTACGGGGAAGCCCCAAGGATCTATCTAGATTGTATCAAATAACACCTAGAGGGGGGTGAATAGGCGTAAAGGCCAAAAACCACAAATCTCGATGCTTTAAAAAGTAAATGCGGAAAATAAAAAGCACACCGAGATTTACGTGGGAAAACTCCAAACTCGGAGTAAAAAACCCACGGGACCAACACGCGAATAAACAATCAATAAGAGAAAAGATTACAAGGTGATACCGAACTCCACGGACTCGACCTCTCTAACTCTCCTATGGATCTCCGCGCAATCCTCCTTCGGGTTGTCCACGCCCTCACGTTCGAGTCCACGAACGCCACCACTTCGAATCCACGAAGCTTCTACACGCAGAATCCACGACGCCACTCGAATCCACGAGCCAACGATCCGAATCCACGAACCGCCTTCAATGTGCCGAATCCACGACGCTTCACGATTGTATCATGAATATGGTGATCCTTCGCTTAGGAGTATCGTAGAAAACCGAAGAAGAAGACCCCAAGCGAAGCGTAGATCAAATCGACATATAATTGAGAAATTATGATATCTCGATTTGATCTAGAATAGGCTATTTTGTAGAAAATAGGTTTTAGATGAATTCCTAGCCTCTAGGGTTTCTCAAACATGTATCTTCATGTTGTGCATCGAATTAGAGAACCCCAAGACCTTATTTATAGGTTTAGAAAACATAGAGATAGACTAGGATTCGAAAACATGTTTTTAAAACCTATTAGAAGACTTAGAGATAAATTAGGATTTGAAAACATATTCTTAAACCAATTAGAAGACTTAGAAATTGACTAGGATTGTAAAAATCTGATTTTTAAAAGATTTCACGCAACCAATGTCTTCATAGTGATGTCCGGTCTTCAATGTCCGGTCTTGAGTGGCTCGACCGGTCCACTGTGTCGTCAATTTTTTCGCAGCCTACTGAGACCGGTCATCGCCACAATGTCCGGTCTTGACTTGCGTAATGCACAGTCAAGCCTGTGGCATCCGGACAAGACTCCATTGTCCGGTCTTGGTTCTTAGAAAAACTTAGCTTTAAAAATATATCAGTTTAAAAGTAATCCAAGTCTTCTAATGCCTCTTTACTTTGTTTAGATCACCATATTATGATTTAAAATCTTACCTTGGCATCGTGATCCAACTTCGTCGTTTTCTTCGAAGTCCAGAATTCTTCGACCATCTTCGATCCGCTCCAATCCTTCAAGACTCCGACCCAAAACACAAGTCACGAAACTTGCCAACACAAAATCCGTAACAATCTCCCCCTTTGGCAATTTCGTGACAAAACACAAAAACTAAAAATACATCATAAAGACAAACGAAGTTCAATGTCATCACCAAAACATCAAACTTCTCGCGTGTAATCCAAATACAATTTTAAAACTAAAAATATACTCAAACTCCTAAAACAAACTCTATGACTTAGACACAAGGAGTCTTGAAGTCTTCAATGATCTGCAAAAAAAAATTTACTTTCTCCACGAACAAATCTCCACGAACAAAGTTAGTAAAAAAAATATCATTAAAAATCTCTCCCCCTTTGTTCATGAATCTTATCATATAAAAATCTCTACCCCTTTGATCTTCTAAAAAAGTTTTTCTTTTCTTCTCCCCCTTTTTGTCAAAAATTGCCAAAAGAGAGTGCAAAAATAGAGAGAGCACCAATAATATTTGTGCATGAACACGATATATAGATTAAAACAAAATCCTCCAAAATCAAAAAAATTTCATAAAAATTAATGATTTTACTCCAAAAATCATTATGATGAAAATAAATTATTATTTGATTTCAAAAGACATCAAATCATCAAAATTTGATATTAAAGAAAATCTAATATTTTTAAAACATCACGACGCAAATTGATGAAAAATAATTTCTAAAAATTTAGCAAAATTGACACCAATTTGTCGCAACCCGTTCAAAATAGAGATTTAGCTAATAAACACCGGGGGTGGCTCTTTGAGCATCTTTTTCAATCTACCACCTTATAACGCCGAAAATTCTAAAATATTCACATATATTTTTTTCCAACCTTTTCGGTTTTTTTTTTCATATAATTACCCATATGGTAGCTTCACACACGTACCGGACGACCGGGGTGGTAGCTCTTTCCTACATGTGGTGGTAGTTTTCACACTCTTTTCGGATGTAACTCTTTCCACATCTTT
Source organism: Aechmea fasciata (assembly GCA_025177825.1). NCBI lineage: Eukaryota > Viridiplantae > Streptophyta > Magnoliopsida > Poales > Bromeliaceae > Aechmea > Aechmea fasciata. The sequence goes on along the minus strand of CM045932.1, from coordinate 1,503,722 downwards.
ATAATCATAGGAGTTTTCTCCCCTCTTTTTTTTTATAATATTCAAACTCCCCCTAAATTAGACAATCTCACATTTGAAAATAGTTTTGACGAATTTTAGTCAATTAAGAAAATATCCATCAATTATATTCAACATTCACAACCAAGATGAATTTAAAAATCAAGAGATTAAAAATAATTTCAAAATTTTGATGATGTATAAAGAAATCACATAGAAAGTTATCGTCAAAATACCAATAAGTGGAGTAAAAACGACAATTAATATGAATTTAATTTGATTTGAAATGTCTTTGAATACCGTTTAATGCACTTTGAAAAACCTTTGATCTCTCCCTCTTTGAAATCTCTCTCTCTCATTTGAAATCCCTTTTTTTTTTTTTACTTTTGAATCTCATCTCTCTCCTCAAGACGATTTTGAAACACATAGAATTTTCAGTACCAAAAATCGTTCTAAACAAGTAATGCCATGAATAAAAGTATGAAATATGCACTAATCAAAGCATTACATAAACGAAAACAAATTAGAGAGAAAAGCATGGAAAGATATCACCTTTCCGAATCCAAACTTGTCGGATTTTCTGTTGCTTTGGCTTGTTGACGTGAGGCTTGATTTGCTTTGATTTTTGATCAACCGTTGATGATTGCGATGGTTGAAACTTCGGTTGATATTGTCGTTGAGACTTAAAAACACAAACCGCTTGTGGCTTCGATTTAGAAATCCGATTCGGTTGAGGTACTTGACTAACTTGATTTTTCCTTTGATTCCGTGGGGGAAGTCGAGTACTAGATAATACCAATTGAGATTTCCGAGTTGCCGATTGATTCTTCTTTGTCTTGTTCGGACAACTCCTTTTGATGTGTCCTTTGATGTCACATCTATGACACACCTTGTCTTTTAAATTTGTGGAGATTTTCGATGTCGACACTTGTACCTTCTCAACATATGTCCGTTCATAGCCGAGACCAACCTTGTTCGTTTGACCCAAACCGAGCATGAGATCCAATTTCTTCGATGCGGAAGAAAATTGTTGAAGATCGGATTTGAGTTGTTGAACTTGCTTGATTAAGACTTGATTAGATGTGTAGGTTTCCTTGAATTGTTGCTCCAAAAATCTAATCTTGTCTTTAGATGATTTGAACGTTAATTCCGCTTCTTCTAGCTTCTTTTGGAGGACCGAATTGTTGTTTAGGATAGATTCCCGTTCCTCCTCAAGAGCTTTATTCATGGTCTTCAAATTATTATTCTCCTCTTCAAAATCAAATAATTGTCTTCTCAACTTCTTATTAAACTTCGCCATCTTTTTCGATTCGATAAGAAGTTGATTGTATGCCTCCTCCAAATCTTCATCGTTAGACTCCTCCTCGCTTTCACCATTGTCGCTCGAAGACCCATGCAAGGAAGGAGAAACACTTGTGTTAGAAACAATAGATGATAAACAAGCAATATTAGAGGAAGGCAAAGAAGACTTAGAAATTAAAGCAATATGATCCTTCTTTTCTTCGTCACTTGAAGATGAATCACCCGAAGTAGAATCATCCCAAGTTTTCGCTTTCGCTTGCAAAGCCTTTTGTTTATATGTCTTCTTTGAAGGACAATCCGTTGCTATATGGCCGTAGCCTTTGCACTTGAAGCATTGGATCTCCCCTTCAAATTCATCTTTTTCTTTCGAAGACTTTGCAAGTTTTCTATCTTTAGAAGATGAAGATGAGTTAGAAAATGATTTGTTCTTCTTTCGGAAATTCCGGCGAAATTTTTTCGTCAGACGCGCCAATTGATGTTCAAAATCCGCAATTGATAGATCGTAGTCGGAATCCGTGTCGTCGTCTTCCTCCTTTGTCGATTTCAACGCAATCCCTGTACTTTTAGAGAAAGACTTGGAAGAAGATTGGTTAGTAGGAAAAGTCATTTCATAAGTTTGCAACGCACCTACTAACTCCTCTACTTTCATCTCATCCGGATGCTTTACCGTTTCGATTGCGGCAACCTTTGCCCTAAAGCGTTCCGGGAGAGTACGAAGTATTTTTCTAACAATTTTAGAGTCCGGGATCTTCTCTCCCAAATTAGCACATGTATTAATAATGTCTTGAAGTCTAGTAAAATAATCGACAAAAGATTCATGCTCCTCCATACGAATCGAATCAAATTGACTAGTCAACATTTGGAGCTTTTGAATTTTTACTAGACTTGTACCCTCATGTGTAATTTGTAGAGTATCCCAAATTTCCTTCGCGGTGTTACACGCCGAAACGCGAGTAAACTCCGTTTGCGATAAAGAATTGAATAAAGCATTAATTCCTTTACCGTTAAACGAAGATGACTCGTTTTCATCTTTCGTCCACTTATTTCGTGGTTTCGGCGATTCAACATTATCGACCTTTTCGGTTGGATGTTTCCATCCGAATTCAATCGCTTGCCACACCCGCTCATCGATTGCTATTAGAAAAGCTCTCATGCGAACTTTCCAATAGGCATAATTCGTGCTGTCGAAGAACGGTGGTCGATTAATGTTTCCACCTTCGGCCATGATAACAATTTATCTAGATCCCGCTCTGATACCAATTGTGAGTTACGGGGAAGCCCCAAGGATCTATCTAGATTGTATCAAATAACACCTAGAGGGGGGTGAATAGGCGTAAAGGCCAAAAACCACAAATCTCGATGCTTTAAAAAGTAAATGCGGAAAATAAAAAGCACACCGAGATTTACGTGGGAAAACTCCAAACTCGGAGTAAAAAACCCACGGGACCAACACGCGAATAAACAATCAATAAGAGAAAAGATTACAAGGTGATACCGAACTCCACGGACTCGACCTCTCTAACTCTCCTATGGATCTCCGCGCAATCCTCCTTCGGGTTGTCCACGCCCTCACGTTCGAGTCCACGAACGCCACCACTTCGAATCCACGAAGCTTCTACACGCCGAATCCACGACGCCACTCGAATCCACGAGCCAACGATCCGAATCCACGAACCGCCTTCAATGTGCCGAATCCACGACGCTTCACGATTGTATCATGAATATGGTGATCCTTCGCTTAGGAGTATCGTAGAAAACCGAAGAAGACCCCAAGCGAAGCGTAGATCAAATCGACATATAATTGAGAAATTATGATATCTCGATTTGATCTAGAATAGGCTATTTTGTAGAAAATAGGTTTTAGATGAATTCCTAGCCTCTAGGGTTTCTCAAACATGTATCTTCATGTTGTGCATCGAATTAGAGAACCCCAAGACCTTATTTATAGGTTTAGAAAACATAGAGATAGACTAGGATTCGAAAACATGTTTTTAAAACCTATTAGAAGACTTAGAGATAAATTAGGATTTGAAAACATATTCTTAAACCAATTAGAAGACTTAGAAATTGACTAGGATTGTAAAAATCTGATTTTTAAAAGATTTCACGCAACCAATGTCCTGGCCTTCATAGTGATGTCCTGGTCTTCAATGTCCGGTCTTGAGTGGCTCGACCGGTCCACCGTGTCGTCAATTTTTTCGCAGCCTCATCGAGACCTGGTCCATCGCCACAATGTCCGTCTTGACTTGCGTAATGCACGGTCAAGCGTGCATCCTGACAAGACTCCATTGTCCGGTCTTGGTTCTTAGAAAAACTTAGCTTTAAAAATATATCAGTTTAAAAGTAATCCAAGTCTTCTAATGCCTCTTTACTTTGTTTAGATCACCATATTATGATTTAAAATCTTACCTTGGCATCGTGATCCAACTTCGTCGTTTTCTTCGAAGTCCAGAATTCTTCGACCATCTTCGATCCGCTCCAATCCTTCAAGACTCCGACCCAAAACACAAGTCACGAAACTTGCCAACACAAAATCCGTAACAGTAAGTAGCACTCTGCAAGCAAACCTAAAAACTAAGCAAGATATTAATACAAGTTGATGTACCCTCAGCAATCCTGAGTTGTCTCAATAGACGGAAGGCAAAGAAAATAGAGAAAACAAAATCAAAAAGTAGATTCTAGAGAACTGCGATCAGATGTTCAACTCTTGACTAACTAAAGTTGTCTAATAGAGATGAAAAACCCCAACACAGCAATGATTACCTAAGGCTACGAAACTACAGAAACAATAAAAAACTACCAAGAATAGCAAGCCAACTAAAATAGATTGTAATAAATGTACTTTGAGCTATTACTTCATGACATATTTCTTTAGTTCGATGATCCCTGAGTTGAAACTCTATCCACTTCACATATAAAGTTTGTCGTTAGCTTCTTCCGAGTAATCAATTTGAATTAGACTTTTCACAAAGCAGCTTAGAAGCAAATTAGGTACCTGATGCATTGACGCAAAAGAGTACAAGAAACAATATACTTCTCTTCCATCTATTGGGCACCATCCGGTAACACAGACCTCAGAATTCACTTGTTGAAGACCCAAGCGTCCTTGTCCTTAAATGCTGTATCAAATGGCTGGGGCAAAAAAAAAAAAAAATGGAGATCGTAAAGACACTGAAGCAGTTTAATGACATAGCAAGAAACTAAGTGACAGAAAAACATGAAATTCGAAACTAATTTAATCAAATCAGAAAAAAAATGTCTTTAGAAGATTTTCTGCCAATCAAAGGAAAAAGTCGCCTTTACATATGTCACGCCCCGAGCCCGCCTATTTGGTCGGATTCGGGCGCGCCGACAGACCGCCGAACGGACAGAGTTTCCCCTGTACGTTCAAGGCGTCGCAATCCATACAATTACAAGAGGTTCCAAAAGGAACAGATATTACAAACAGATTGCATAAGGAAGTATCATAAACATAAATGCAGCTACTTGCTATTACAATCATTCAATCCATATTACAATTTTACATTAACTTTAAACTTCCCAATACAATCTAGTTATTACAATATGGTTTACAACTTTATTACAACATATTCTTTTTCACTTTCAAACCCCCTAGTTAGCCGACTGGGGTACTTCTATCTCAGTCTCTGGGTAGGGCGCTATCTACAGAGCTACGCCCTTGCCTCGCGCTGCTGCTGCGCCGCTCACGTGTGTACCTGCATTCCCCAAAACGCAACACGGGGTGAGAACTATTGTCCATAGTTCTCGTGGGTACGGTCACCCAAGAGAAAAGCTCGACCAATAGGTCCAAGGAGGCACTGCAGATATGTTAGTCCAAAAACACATATAGGTATATAAATTGCAACTAACATAAAAACCTGCCTCACAATATGCAATATGCAATTTTCACTTGATTCTTAGCTTTCCATTATATTCTAGCTATTCTTTACGTTAGCTTTTCCATTCCACTATTAGCTATCTACAAGATTTAGCTAATTTCATTCTTTACTCTATACTCATGGCACTTATGCTATTTAGCAAACATATCTAAGGCCACTTGGCCTCAGCTCACTATGCCACCCGACTCGATCTTGAGTCAATTACTTGCGGATATTCCGCGCTCTGTCAGGCTCGAGGCGAAGGACGTCTCACATGCACCTCAGCCTTAGATTCTCTCGACTATAGGTCCACGCACAGGGTGAGAACTATCATCAACCCCCGACCACAAGTCGCTCAATGGACCCACGGGCGAGGAGAACCACACGTACCGCGTCCACGAACTCATACTCATACCGGCGAGGAGAACCACACGTACCCGATGAGTCACCGCCTGCGAGGAGAACCACACGTACCTGCAGTTGCCATTCACTTGCTTTGCTGCACTAGCAGCCGCTGCACTAGCAGCATTCATTCCTAGGGATTCCGGAATCCATTTTCACGACTCTAGGGTTGGTCTTAACCCTATAGTGTCGACCTATCTAGGTCCATTGTTCTTTGCATCCTAGGTCCACTTGACACTAGGGTTCATTCTTTGTCACATAACCTAGGTTGACTTAACTCTAGGTTCAATGTCATTCCAACTCGACCTATGTTTACTCACACTAGGTCCATTATCATCTTTAACCAACCTATGTCCTTGACACTAGGTTCACTGTTCTTTACCTAGATCCACATGACTCTAGGTTGCTAGAACCTATGTTCAATACACTAGGTTAGATGTCATTTCCTAGGTCCATTTGACTCTAGGTTTACTATAACTTATATTCTTTACGCTAGCTTAGGTGCCACTCGATCTATATATGTATTTAGTCCATGACTCACATTCTTTATTTGGCATTCTCATACTTTGCTCTCTTATACTTGACATTCTTATGCTTAACACTCTTATGTCTACCAAAGCCTTTACATGCATGTTCTCGAAACGTTCTTTACTTAGTGTTCTCCTTCTTTCGCATTCTTTAGCCACTAGGTTCTTTAAACACTAGGTTCATGCTCACTCGTTCACTAGCATTTCTATATTATGCTATTGTCATGTTCATCGAATGTTCACTATGCTAAGCATGCATTCTTTTACTCTTCTAGCATTATACTTTATGCTATTATCATGCATTTCATTTGCTTACTTGCATCTACTTAGCATTTTTACTTTACTTCACTAGCATGCATTTCTAATCATGCAGTATTGAACATGCGTCAATAAGAGTTAAATGACTCTTAGACATACAGGCGACCTAGTCGCTTCGGTAAACACAACCCACCTCAATTCGCACTCCGATTGCTCGTCGACACTTGCAATCGGCAGCCCGCGGCACTCTTGACCCGGTTCGGCTCGAGCTCTTGCACGGCCAACCAAACGGTCTCCGAATTGCAATCCGAGACTTTGTGCCGTTGCCCCACGCCTTTAAGTGGCCCCAGTTCCGTTTTCATGAATTTAGGGCTCCTATCTTGCGTGCTGCGGACATCTGGTATGAATATATTAAATAATTAATATCTTTGTACTCGCTCGTCGGATGACCGAACCGAGCGCGCCAACGCGTTCGTTAGGCCCCCAATTAGGTTTCTATGGGGTCAAATGAGATCAAACTCATCTATTTCTAAAAACCCCATTTTGGAGCCCTAGGTTTGCACTTTCGCAAAACCCACCGATTTGATCCCTAGAACAAGCAATAGAGAGCTTGTCTAACCTCTAGGAACTCATCTAAGAGCACTAGAATCATCCATAGGGTGCTTAGAGCAAACCCTATAAATCCACCATTAGAGCACCTTGAAGAACACATGATTTTCATGGGTTTCCAAGTCTCTACAAGGTTCTAAAGCTTGCAAGAAGATCAAAACTCTAGATCTAGGGTTTAGAAACCCTCTACTAGAAGATCTACCATGAGAGGAGCAAGGGCTTACCTCTACAAGAAGCCCTCTTGCACAAAGGGGAGGAAGAAGATGGCCATTGGAGTCTCCACCATCATCTTCTTCATCATCTCCTTCTTCTTCTTCTCCTTCTTCTTCTTCTTCTCTTCTCCTTTCTTTTCTTTCTTTCTTTCTCTTGCTTCGGTCGACAGAGAAGGGAGGGAGAGAGAGATCTGTGGGAGAAAGAGAGAGGGAGAGGGTTTTAACACTCTCTAATCACTTAACCCCCTGCCAAATTGCATTCTAGCCCCTCAACTCTACAATATTTGAAATGCCCAACCGGGCATTTTCGAAGTCAGCGAGACCAGGACATTCATCAATGTCCGGACCTTGGATGTCCGGACATTCATCAATGTCCCGACCTGGCCTGCGCAGGGCCCTTTTTCCCATTTTCCAGCTTACGGGGTCCGGACATCCACCATTGTCCGGACATCCAATGTCCGGACATTGGATCAATGTCCCGACCCCGCAGGTCCCCTCAGCCCACTCAAGGACTTAGCCAAATTTTCAGCTTTTCGTCATTTCTTCTCCGTTTCCGCTCGTTTGACCTCCGATTCGTTTCAAATCGAACCGAGACTCTCCAAACATGATTTAGATCATGTCCACATCATCATTTCACCCGTGCAAGTGCCGGATTTGGCTCACGGCCCAAAGTAGCCTTTCGAGTTCTATTTTCTCTCCGTTCCAACTCACTTTTCGACCTGTGGGTCTCCGATTCACTTGAAATCGCGCCGAGACTCCCCACACACGATTTAAATCATGTTCCCATCATTATTTCCTCCACGCAAGCGTCAAATTTAGCTCACGGCTCAATATTGCCTTTCGGGCTCCGTTCTCGCACCTAGTGCACTGAAAGCACTCGAAAGCTTCCAAACTTCACCGAGACTATTCGAATGGCTCTCCAAGCCAACATACCTCGTAACCTCAAGACTTTAGGAGTTCGGGGTGTTACATTCTCCCCTCCTTAAAAGAGTTTCGTCCGCGAAACTCAATCATTTTGCGAACTCATACCCGACTCAACTTATTGAGAAATTTTAGGGGATTCCAATGCACTTTTTATCTTCGGAGCGGCCTTTCACTAAATAGGATTATTCAAAGGCCTGTCATGAAGAATGTGAGGCTAGTTTCACTCACATTTGCCAAGCACATCTTCAAAAGTGCATTATAACCCTTGCGAGTATTTCGATCTCATTCAAATCCAGCTCTCTACGAGATGGCACACTCCGGCACATCTCAACTCCATTCCATAACGAGCATTATCCTCAATTCTCACGTGGCTTTCATCACTCAAGTGTCTCCTAGAGACCACTTATCTCAATTCCAATTGCCACGGCTTATTCGCCTCCTCAGCCGCAATTAATCCACACGAACGCTTCGTTCGTGAACCTAAGCCAAACTCTTTAATAGAGTTATCGGCCAAGTCACTCCTCAATCTCTATGGGTGGACCAGCAGTCACCAACCCAACGTCGGCCTACAGCCTAGACTTGTCTCAACTATGCTTAGCGTTTCTCGTTACTAGCGTAGACCCAATTAGCATTCTTGGGCAAAATTCTTACTTAGGAATTCGCACACACTCCAACCAAGAGCTATCAAGACCCCAAACCACATTCAATTCTCGGGTTGGGTCACAACCGCACTCTCAGTGCATTCTCGATCTTAAGATTCAAACACATGGCATTTCCACGTCCTCGGGTCTAAGCTTAGACTACCGTCCTGACCAAAACTCTTGCCCTACCTATAGGTATCGGGCCGCTGCCACCAGCAGCTGACTGCGCCGGCCAAACGGGCCCCGGCTCCGCAGTCCACAAATGGTCCAGGCACGGGTCGTCCCAAGCACTACCCGCTATCGTCGTCCTATACGACATGCTTTACAAAGCTACAAACTCTATCGGCTCCTAAGCACCTAGTGCGAGCCACCAGCCCTACGAGTGATTCATGGCCCGCTTCACACTTAGCCCAGCTAAAGTGCTACTGCCAACTCACTCACCCGGCTGAATCAAAACCGCACTCCACGAGTAGCTATACTCGCGCGCTCTATACGCCACTCTAGCGATCTACGCTAAGTTTCAACTTATAATCATGCAAAAGCATAATGATTGCTTAATAAACTCATACCGCTTCCGACGTCGTCATCGGCAGTTCCACCACTCGGGTCGCGCGCACGGCCACCCGGTACTCGCCGTGAACCCTCCGGTGGGATCATCCTCAACGGCCGCTCCCCCGACCATGCCGCAGGTGGCACACCTGCAGGCTGTCCCTGGGAGGAGTAGGTCGTCGTTAGCCTCAAGGCCTGGCCGCCGCCTTGCGGACATTCGTCCCGCATATGGCCCGGTTGCCCACAACGAAGGCATCTCCCATCGCGCTGCACACATCGCCGCGCCCAATGAGAACCGCCACAAATCACACAGCCCGGGGAGGTTCGGGTAGAGGACGACTTCGAGTGTAGCCCGGAACTCGGCTGACCACCCGAACCGCTCGACAATGGCCTCACCCCTCCCCGCGCCTGTTTATGGGATTCGCGCTCATCTCGCACGAAAGCCTCGCCATACTCTACCAATAATGCTCGATCCAAAACCTCTGCGAAGGTTGTGAGCTCAAGAAGTTGCACCTTCTCATAAATGTCTGGTCGAAGTCCACGTAAGAACCAATCGGCCATATCCTTGTCATCCCGTACCACATCCGGGGCACAATTCACGATGCGGGAGAATTCCCGTTCGTACTCCCTCTGTGACGCACTGGACTTTGCAAATTGCAATGTTCGAGTGTTAGATGTGAGATCTGAGCTTTTCCAGATTTTCTGGAGGGTCGTTGACTGTGTTCCGACCTATGGCACGAGTACCGAGGTTAGTGGATGATTTTCAAGCACTAAAGTCCAAAAATGGATTTTAGGTTGCTCTCGGGTTGGAATTTCATGCTTTTGTACCGGTACAAAATTGTTGCTATACCGGTACAAAATGATGGCTATACCGGTACAAGCCAAGATTTATACCGGTATAGATGAGCGGCTGGGCAAACCCGAGGCTCGGGTTTGCTGCCTCGCAGGGTTTATACCGGTACAAAACGGGTTTGTACCGGTACAAACTGGCAGTTTCCAAAATCCGAAACTGTAGGGGCTTATTGGCATTTTGTTGCTTCTAATATAGCACCCCAGCCCTTAGGGCTCCTCTCTTGTGCTGAGAACAAGGGCGAGAAAGGTAAGGGAGTTTCTCTCTCTATCCCCTTTGCAATCTTTTGGATTTTGGGTGTTTTCTTGTGGATTGATCTCCCTCTTCTCTCTCTTTTGCTTGTTGGTGCATTTTCCACCATGAGGGAAGGTTGGAAGCTTGGTTTGGGAGCTAGTTGAAGGAAGATCTTCCACTTTGGTGACTCTAGAGCCTTGATTAGAGCTTCTAAGAGGTAAGCAACTTCTCCATTTCCTTTAGATTCGAGTTTGGTTGCTTCTCTATAGATGAAACCCTAGATTTTGGGAATTAGGGTTTTATTTGGGGCTTTTTGATTTGGGGCTTTTAGATTCCTTTTGAATGGTTTAGAACCTTTGTTTAGGTTGCCTTGGGAGGGATCTAGCTTCCTTTTGGAATTTCTAAGAGGATTGTTGCACATTTAGGTGAGTATTTCTTGACTTTAACCTAGATGTTTAAAGTTTGAACTCAAGACTTATCTCTTGAGGTTGTAACTCCTAGGATCTACTTTGTAGGGTACTAGGAGTAGGAATCAAGCTTCGTTAGCGGTTCGGAGCGACGCTTGGAGCGACGGTGGGTTTGGCCTCACCTAGCACAATGAGAAATTCTCATTGGTGCTTATTTGCTTATGGTTAAATGGAAATTAGTTCATTTTCATGCTATTTGATTTATTTGTGAATTTTAGAATGCTTAAGATACATATGTTATGTGTAATGCAATTTTACTCTATATAGTAGAGACGTATGCATGTGAGAGCTGAAGCCTTGTAGCATTCTATTTGAAACTATGTGTTTAAGAGGAATTTGACATGTGTTTGAGAACATAGAACTATACATGACATAGGAGAAAAGCCCTTGTCATTAAGCGGCATTGGCTTGGCATCAAAAGTGTAGAATAGTGAGCTAATGTCATCAAGCGGCATTAGGCTCGTGAATGAACTTGACATAGAGAATCTAGTGTCATGAGAATATTTGAACTAGACCTTAGGGCTACTAGTTACTATTTCCATGTTAAGACATGAGGTTTGGACTTGAGACTTGACTTTACTTGTTGCCATTTGTGCTCTTTCGCACATGCTTGTGAGGGTCGCTCCCTACAAGCCGGCACTCCGGAGTTAGCCTTGCGATTCGTTCGCGCGTGCGGTGTTGAGAAACCTACGGGACCGTTGGGACAGACTCATTCCTTGCGGGGGATGTTGGGGCTACCACGGTACTTAGGTGGCACAGGTTGGATTACTGTGGGTACATCCTAGTGAAAGAGAATTGAACTTGGACATTCGACAATACTAAATGACAATCACTACTAGATAGGGCTTAGTAGTTGGATTATGTGGACTTTGCTCGATTGTATAGTATACTTGATAATGCTTTAATTATATTTCAGTATACTTGTTGGTTAAAGTAAAACATAACATCCTATATGTTGGAACGAGAACTTATGACTATATATTTTTGGAACATGATTATGGTAGCATTTCTTATGCTTTATTTACAAGTTCATTTATATCGCTTACTTACTATCTTCTCTTTGGGCCTAGTGGTGCAATGGTTCAGGTCAGTAATTGCCCACTGGGAACTATAAATTATAGTTCTCACGCCTCTCGTTTCGTTTACTTTCACGCCTTCGTATCGGGGAGGCCGGGGACCGCGGCAAGGGTGTCGCCTCGGGGTAGCGACATTCGACGAGTTGCGCGATAGGTGGTCCACCATTTCTGGTTTTATTTTGTGAGAGATGGAGTGTTTTTACCTTGTATAGAGACCACCACTTTTGTGTAGTTGAGAGGTTTTGTTGTATCTGTGTACTACTCTCTTTTTCTATGTTAGTGATTTAGACGCCTTACTTTCTTTTACTTGTGGTTTGGTTCATGTTTAGTTGTGGCTCTGATACTCCTGGGACTACTCCAATCTCAAAGGCGCCCTATAGGATGGCACCAGCAGAGCTGAAAGAGCTGAAGGCACAGTTGCAGGATCTTATGGATAGAGGTTATGTGAGACCGAGCGTGTCACCTTGGGGAGCGCCAGTTCTTTTTGTGAAGAAGAAGGACGGATCACTTCGCTTATGTATGGATTATCGTGAGCTCAACAAAGTCACGATTAAGAATAAGTATCCGTTGCCGAGGATCGATGATCTGTTCGATCAGCTTCAGGGGTCAAGCGTGTACTCCAAGATCGACTTGTAGTCGGGATATCATCAGCTAAAGATCAAGCCTGAGGATGTATCGAAGACGGCTTTCAGGACACGGTATGGGCACTATGAGTTCACTGTGATGCCGTTTGGGCTTACTAATGCCCCGGCAGCTTTTATGGATTTGATGAACCGTGTCTTCAGGCCATATCTGGATAGATTTGTCGTAGTGTTTATCGACGACATTTTGATTTATTCCCGGAGTGATGCGGATCACGAGGAACATTTGAGGCTTGTACTTCAAGTGCTTCGGGAAAAGAAACTCTTTGCCAAGTTGAAGAAATGCGAGTTTTGGCTTAGAGAGGTGGCATTTTTGGGCCATGTGATTTCAGGATCAGGTATAGCTGTGGATCCTAGGAAAATTGAAGCCGTTAAAGATTGGCCAAGACCGACGAGTGTCACTGAGATACGGAGTTTTATTGGTTTGGCCGGCTACTACAGGAGGTTTATCGAGGGATTTGCTACGTTATCTACTCCCTCACGAGGCTCACGCATAAGGGAACCAAGTTCATTTGGAATGATGCGTGTGAGAGAAGCTTTCAAGAGTTGAAGCAACGGTTGACTACCGCACCAATCCTAACCTTGCCAGTTGCTGGAGCAGGGTATGTGATTTTTAGTGATGCTTCCTTTAATGGATTGGGTTGCGTGTTGATGCAGGAGGGAAAAGTGATCGCGTATGCTTCGCGCCAGCTGAAGGAGTATGAAAGGAATTATCCTACTCATGATTTGGAGTTGGCGGCTGTAGTGTTCGCATTGAAGCTATGGCGCCACTACCTTTATGGAGAGCGGTGTGAAGTGTATACGGATCACAAGAGTTTAAAGTACCTGTTCACTCAGAAGGAATTGAACTTGAGGCAGCGCAGATGGTTGGAGCTCCTCAAGGATTATGATTTGACGATACTTTACCACCCAGGCAAGGCTAACGTGGTGGCAGATGCGCTAAGTAGGAAATCGACGGAAAACTTAGCGATGATGATAGTTACTCAACCGCCGTTGATCGAGGAGATGAAGCGGTTGGAGTTGGAGGTGGTGACTCCTGACACACCTATGAGGTTGATGACTTTGGTGGTGCAACCCACTTTATTTGAAAGGATAAAGGAAAAGCAAGCTCTTGATGTGGAGTTGCAAAAGGTTCGAGCGAAAATGGTTGATGGTTGCACCGGTGATTTTAGTGTTGACGGTGGTGACTTGATGAGATTCCGTGGGCGGATTTGTGTACCGGCGGAACCGACACTTAAAGAGGAGATTCTCCTAGAGGCACACCGTGCACCGTATGCTATACATCCGGGAGGCACCAAGATGTATAAGGATTTGAAGTTACACTATTGGTGGCCCGGGATGAAAAAGGACGTTGGCGAGTTTGTAGCTCGATGTTTAACTTGCCAACAAGTGAAGGCTGAGCATAGAGTCCCCGCGGGGAAATTGCAGAGCTTACCGATTCCAGTGTGGAAGTGGGAGAAGATCACCATGGACTTTGTGATGGGACTGCCCCGCTCTCAGGCCGGGCATGATGCTATATGGGTGATTGTGGATAGGTTGACAAAATCGGCACATTTCATACCTATCCATACTACTAGGACAGCTTTACCCGGACGAGATTGTGCGACTTCACGCAGTACCTACATCGATTGTATCGAGACGGACACACGTTTTGTGTCACACTTTTGGAGGAGTCTGCGGGACGCCTTGGGTACTCGGCGGACTTGATCGCTTTCCACCCTCAGAGTGACGGGCAGTCAGAGCGTACTATACAGACACTCGAGGATATGCTTCGAGCCTGCGTGATCGATTTCCAGGGAGGATGGTCGCAGCATCTACCGATGGCTGAGTTTGCTTATAACAATAGTTATCAAGCAAGCATCAAGATGGCGCCATTTGAGGCACTCTATGGACGGAAGTGTAGATCGCCACTTCACTGGAGTGAAGTTGGTGAGAGTTTGGCTTTAGGCCCAGATGTGCTCCAGGAAGCTGAGGACAAGGTTCGCGTTGCTAGGGAGCGGTTGTTGACAGCCCAGAGTAGGCAGAAGAGCTATGCTGATAGACGTCGACGCGACTTGGAGTTTCAGATTGGAGACCATGTCTTTTTGAAAGTCTCGCCGACCCGAGGAGTCAGGAGATTTGGGATCCGGGGTAAGTTGAGCCCCCGTTTCATTGGACCGTATGAGATTCTTGAGCGTGTGGGCCCGGTAGCCTATAGACTTGCTCTACCGCCGAACCTATCGGGTGTACACAATGTCTTCCATGTATCGGTCCTCCGAAAGTATATACATGATCCAGCTCATGTTTTGGATGCTACACCATTGGAGCTGAGGGACGATTTGAGCTTCGAGGAGCGTGAAGATTTTGGCTCGCGAGGTGAAGAAGTTGAGGAACCGGGAGCTTTCTTATGCGAAAGTCCTTTGGAGCAACCACGAGGAGCGGGAGGCCACGTGGGAGCTAGAGAGTGCGCTTCGAGAGCGCTATCCCCATCTCTTTCAGATGGAGTCATGAGGTATGACTTTAATTTCGAGTTTCGGACGAAACCTCTTTTTAGGAGGGGTGAATGTGGCCTTGCTGGACTTTGCAAATTGCAATGTTCGAGTGTTAGATGTGAGATCTGAGCTTTTCCAGATTTTCTGGAGGGTCGTTGACTGTGTTCCGACCTATGGCACGAGTACCGAGGTTAGTGGATGATTTTCAAGCACTAAAGTCCAAAAAGCTGGATTTTAGGTTGCTCTCGGGTTGGAATTTCATGCTTTTGTACCGGTACAAAATTGTTGCTATACCGGTACAAAATGATGGCTATACCGGTACAAGCCAAGATTTATACCGGTATAGATGAGCGGCTGGGCAAACCCGAGGCTCGGGCTTGCCTCGCTCGAGGTTTATCGGTACAAAACGGGTTTGTCTGGTACAAATGGCATTTCCAAAATCCGAAATCGTAGGGGCTTATTGGCATTTTGTTGCTTCTAATATAGCACCCAGCCCTTAGGGCTCCTCTCTTGTGCTGAGAACAAGGGAGAGAAAGGTAAGGGAGTTTCTCTCTCTATCCCCTTTGCAATCTTTTGGATTTTGGGTGTTTTCTTGTGGATTGATCTCCCTCTTCTCTCTCTTTTGCTTGTTGGTGCATTTTCCACCATGAGGGAAGGTTGGAAGCTTGGTTTGGGAGCTAGTTGAAGGAAGATCTTCCACTTTGGTGACTCTAGAGCCTTGATTAGAGCTTCTAAGAGGTAAGCAACTTCTCCATTTCCTTTAGATTCGAGTTTGGTTGCTTCTCTATAGATGAAACCCTAGATTTTGGGAATTAGGGTTTTATTTGGGGCTTTTTGATTTGGGGCTTTTAGATTCCTTTTGAATGGTTTAGAACCTTTGTTTAGGTTGCCTTGGGAGGGATCTAGCTTCCTTTTGGAATTTCTAAGAGGATTGTTGCACATTTAGGTGAGTATTTCTTGACTTTAACCTAGATGTTTAAAGTTTGAACTCAAGACTTATCTCTTGAGGTTGTAACTCCTAGGATCTACTTTGTGGGGTACTAGGAGTAGGAATCGAAGCTTCGTTAGCGGTTCGGAGCGACGCTTGGAGCGACGGTGGGTTTGGCCTCACCTAGCACAATGAGAAATTCTCATTGGTGCTTATTTGCTTATGGTTAAATGGAAATTAGTTCATTTTCATGCTATTTGATTTATTTGTGAATTTTAGAATGCTTAAGATACATATGTTATGTGTAATGCAATTTTACTCTATATAGTAGAGACGTATGCATGTGAGAGCGGAAACCTTGTAGCATTCTATTTGAAACTATGTGTTTAAGAGGAATTTGACATGTGTTTGAGAACATAGAACTATACATGACATAGGAGAAAAGCCCTTGTCATTAAGCGGCATTGGCTTGGCATCAAAAGTGTAGAATAGTGAGCTAATGTCATCAAGCGGCATTAGGCTCGTGAATGAACTTGACATAGAGAATCTAGTGTCATGAGAATATTTGAACTAGACCTTAGGGCTACTAGTTACTATTTCCATGTTAAGACATGAGGTTTGGACTTGAGACTTGACTTTACTTGTTGCCATTTGTGCTCTTTCGCACATGCTTGTGAGGGTCGCTCCCTACAAGCCGGCACTCCGGAGTTAGCCTTGCGATTCGTTCGCGCGTGCGGTGTTGAGAAACCTACGGGACCGTTGGGACAGACTCATTCCTTGCGGGGGATGTTGGGGCTACCACGGTACTTAGGTGGCACAGGTTGGATTACTGTGGGTACATCCTAGTGAAAGAGAATTGAACTTGGACATTCGACAATACTAAATGACAATCACTACTAGATAGGGCTTAGTAGTTGGATTATGTGGACTTTGCTCGATTGTATAGTATACTTGATAATGCTTTAATTATATTTCAGTATACTTGTTGGTTAAAGTAAAACATAACATCCTATATGTTGGAACGAGAACTTATGACTATATATTTTTGGAACATGATTATGGTAGCATTTCTTATGCTTTATTTACAAGTTCATTTATATCGCTTACTTACTATCTTCTCTTTGGGCCTAGTGGTGCAATGGTTCAGGTCAGTAATTGCCCACTGGGAACTATAAATTATAGTTCTCACGCCCTCTGTTTCTGTTTACTTTCAGCGCCTTCTGCATCGGGGGAGGCCAGGGACCGCGGCAAGGGTGTCGCCTCGGGGTAGCGACATTCGACGACACGCTGGGTCTCACGAATCCTTTATCCATCAGATCTTGAAGTTGCGCCTTTAACTCTCTCAGCTCAGCCGGTGCCATTCGGTAAGGTACCTTCGAGATTGGTGCAGTTCCAGGGACTACATCAATCACGAACTCTATCTCTCTCTCTGGCGGCATCGTCGTCAACTCCGGGGGAAACACATCCGGAAACTCACGAACCACTGGGATATCCTCGAGTCCCGGCGCTGCCGTAGGTACCTCCGCAACCGTCGCTAGATAGGCAATGCATCCTCTACTCATCAGCTGTCGAGCCCTCGCTGAAAAAATCCACGTGGCGAACAATGTGCTCCTGCAGCCTCTGAAAGTAAACTCCTCCTGGCCTAGCTCGCGGAGTGTCACCGTCCTCGCTCCACAGTCGATAGTAGCATAATACCGCGCCAGCCAATCTATGCCGAGTACTATGTCGAAGTCCTACAGTCGCTCTAAAACCAACAAGTCTGCGGCAAGATCCACGAGTCTAACTGCACCGGACACGACCTACAAAACTCTACAACCTGTAGTACATGGTCGGGGGTCTGGATCTCCCGGGTCTGCGGCAATAACCCTAACTCTGGACCATGTAATAATACAAATGCTCGGCTAATAGTAAAAGAATATGATGCACAGGTATCAAGTAATGCACCATTTAAATACCAGAAATTAAATTGATACCTGCCACCATTCGATCGGCTGCTATAGAGTCCTCCTGGTGGTAGCTCGGCGATGCTCTGAATGACTGCTGAGATGCCGGCTGCTCTGATGCTGATGATGGAGCCGATGATGCCGCTCGCGGGAAAGCTGTCCTAAAGTGTCCCGGCTGGCCGCATCCAAAACACCGGCCCTCTCGCTGCTCACACTGTCGGGCCCCGTGCGGTCCTCCGCAAATCACGCACTGCTGAGTCCTCTGCGGCTGCCCCCGCTGACGGGTGTTCCTGATACGCTGACGCCCCGAGGATCCACGACTCTGAGGACGTGATCGTGGAGGCCTCGGTGGACGCTTGCTGCTCGACTGTCCTCCATCATCTGGAGCGGGGCGCTTCCTGTTCTGACTCGGCCTCGGCCCCAGTGCTTGCTCTCGAAGTGCCGCCTCGCCTCTCTCCGATAGTGTCTGCATCGATGCTCTCGGATCAACACATTCGCCGAGTAATAATCTCGCACATCCTCTGCAACAGCTCCCCCTGTTGTCTGATTACTTCGGTCAGGGCGATCAACTGCTCTCTCAAATCTGGGGGTGAACGCGACCCTGCCTCCTCCGGCATATCAAATGATGCGACACAATCCCAAGTCTGCGGTTGACCTCGGCGTCGATATTAAGCTGAACAAAAGAACACGGGGTCAGGTAAACACAAACACTCTCGACCCAATCAACGAAAGTCTCGAAGGCGATCCCTGTTCCACCGCAAAGTTATGTCGTCTGCAGCCAACATAATTTTCCTGGACCGAAATAGACACCCCCTTCAGTCACACACTCCGCTTCAGGATGAGTAGAAAACCAATCATTGACTTTCGCATTAAATCACGCCTCTCGCGCTATGCCTTCCTAAGGTTTGCCAGCTTAGGGTTCCTAGGTCCCAACGACCTAATACTAAGCTCTGATACCAACTTAATCTGTCTTGCCCCGGGTTGCACATTCACCGGGCACGCCGACAAATCCACCGTATACAAAAGAATTTCTTCTGTATACGAAGCGTAGCTGTACCTATATAAACATACAATGCTACAAACAGTAGCATAGAGTTGATAATATAATAAACAAGCAGGTAGGACAGTAAAATCTATATACATACAAGTTCTCTCGATACAAACACTACTCGCTCCAGCGAGTTCACAACTGTATGTACAAAAATACAACCCCAAAAGTGTCACTACCTACAGAAGGATCCTCTAGCTCAGTACTCGACGGGATAGGGCTCTAGCTCGAAACGTCCTTACCGCGATCCGCCTCGGAAGGTGCAGCAGCCGCAACAGAAGGCCCTGCAACAACGGTAGAAGAAAAGGGGCGTGAGAACTACAGTAAAAACTAGTAGTCCTCAGTGGGTGCCGCCCTCAACGTCATCGGTCCACCCACTAAGTCTACAGGGTAAGCAGGAGTAGTAAAGGAGGAAAAACTGGAACTACTCTACAGCTACAAACCACTACTACGAAGCGCTCGACACTCACCACTGTAGCAAAACCACAACGACCCAATCTCACCAGGGACTGTGATACACCCGTCCCGCCTAGCGAGGTGACACCGTGGCTCAAGAGCATCTGGCGGAGAAAACTCTCTCGAAACTGGAACTACCCTCCGTCTCGCCTACTAAGGGTACACCATATCTCAAGAGCAACTGGCGGAGAAAGCTCTCTAGACTGTGAACACACCCGTCTCGCTCAACTAGGCTCTACTCAAGTCACAACCTCACTGAAGGTAGAACAAAGGGTCACTGACTGTCTCACTCGGGATGCCCAAACGGACCCACCCTGCATGTATCTAGCTACGCCGTACACCGCCTTTAAGATGTCGGCTCAAGAACTGTCCTAAACTGAAACAGCGAATGGCATCGCACTGAAACCTCATTCCGGAATGGCATTCGCGGGGCGCGACCCACGCGAGTATACAAGTATCTCTGTCACTTTCATTCTAGCTCTCACAGGCAAAAGTCGAGTAAACAGGGTCTAACCACTCATACACCACGTGCCCTTGGCACACTCTGTAAGCCAAACAGGACTCTGGGACCACCGCCAACCCCCGACGGTTCCCGACAACACCAACAGACTAAACTCTACTGTGGCTAAGCTCGGCATCCCGGACAAGCGCCTACGTGACTAGACTCGGCATCCCAGCACGAGCGTAAAAGTAAGCTACACTACCCTGGGTATCCATCGCCCTCCCACCGCGATGATACGACACTGTACGGCTCCTAGAGCTAAATCTGGTAGTGTAACATATGACGATCAATCGTGGTTTTCTCCTAAGTCAAGTCCAAGCCCAAACATGTATAAAATACTACCAACTAGGCATGCTCCAAAATTCAGATTCTAATATGCTGAAATCCATGAATTGAGCTAAGGTTTGTCGATGAAATTAAACTATACATGTTGACTACTTTAACTTAGAAGTAACCGATGAATGCCCACCTCAATAGCAATCCCTTGGCAGCAAGGGTATCCTAGGTCCACTCGATCTCCCCCCGCTGGTCCGCCAAGGTCCGAAAAGTCCTGCTGCGAAGAGGAAAACCCACGTTGCACAATTTCACAAAATCTGTCTGGAAACAGCAGCAGAGTAAACAATAATTCTGACCATGCTAACCTTCTCCAAATTTCTCGATTCAGGGCTCTGTAGCTTCGTCTCGAAGTCACGAATCCAATGGCCCAAGTTTCGTCGAATTCTGCCTCTCCTACGCAGAGAACGGGCCAAAGTACGAAACGTCGACGCTGGAAACCTGCAGTTCGGCACCTCAGAACCAGCTTGTAAACAGCAGCTCAGTAATGCTAGGTTTCGACTAGGCAAACCTGCTCCAAAAATTGTGATCTTGGGATCAGAATCTTCGTCTCGAAGTCGCGGATCTAGCAAACCAAATTTCGTCGCGATCCGACTTCCCTACACGGAGAACAAGGCAAAACACGGCGGGTCGACGCTTGAATCAGCATTTCAGTATTTCCAATTTGCTTGTAAAACAACAAGGTAGTAAATCATGATTTCGAGTAAGCAAACCTTCTTCAAAAATTCCAAGTAAATGCTCTCTGGATTCCTCTCGTCGTCCCGGATCCAACGAGCCAACCCTCAGCGAAATCCGACGCTCCTACGTCGAGTACGGCCCAAAATACGGCGAGTCGACGTCGATTTCTGCGACGGTCCGAACTCGGCTCGAAAATAGTAGACGTAGAAGTCATGGAGGTGATCTAGAAGGGCCACTCACCTCAGGAAGTGTGCTGGAATCGTCGTAAGGTCGAAGTCGGCGAAATCCCGTGCTCGCTCGGCTCCCTCGCAGCACCACGGCGTCGAAAATACTCTCGAACGGCTTCGCGGCGCGTCGTCGGCGATGTCCGCACTTCACCTAAGCTCCCCTCCTTGCTTCGGTTGAACCAGAGGGAGGAAGAAGGAGAAAAAGGGCAGTGGGAAGGCTCCGTTCTCTCTCTCCCTACGTGTGCGTATATGCATGATGTGGGTGACACAACCAATAAAACAATTGACCAATCTGCCCTCAGCTCACCTACCACTCTGTACCGGTATACGGGCATCTGCATCGGTACGGATGGGTCAACCCGAGAGCGATCAACGCATCCCCATACCGGTATACCCCCTGGTGTCTATCTGGGTATAGCCATCACTCCCATACCGGTATAGCACCAACCTTGTACCGATACAGCTCACTGGAAATCCACTATTTCGCAGATTTTCAGGATTCTAGCTGCTCTCGCGTTCCCACAAGGCCCGTTTGGCGTCCCGTTGGCGCCAACGCGCCCCGGACTTGTCCCGACGCTCGCCTGAGTCGTCGACAAGCCTCTGCAGAAAAATCCAGGTCACTACAGTACAAATTTAAGATCTGATCTAATTTCATAATCAATAACTTGTAAACTTTAAAGTGTAAAATCATCATAAAAGCGATTTTTCTTCACTGCCCATCACTTCCTTCCATGGTCCTTTATATGCACACACAAAGCGCCATTTTTTTCTTCGGAAATATATAAACAATCTATTTTATTTATAGTAGGAATTGTCCCCTTAGTTTCTTTGTTGTTCACCTATTTATTTTGTGGATGTGAAACTTGGTGCTGATTTTTCAATTTGTACTTCTCAAATTATTTCTTTTTCAAATTTTTGGAGATTCAGGTCATCCTCTCCATAGTTTCAAGTCATGGAATGCAGCACTTCTAAGTGTTTGTCGACCATACCATTATTTTCTTAATATAACATTATTATTTGTTTCTCTGCTAAATTATTTCCGTACACTCAGGCGAAGTTGTTGTATGTATTTTCTGTATCAGTTTAGTTATTTCATTCGCATGCTATGTATATTGTTTTACAATATAATGTACAACGTATGATATATGGTAATATCTTATGGATCGGAACTATTATGTAAGAAAACATTATTGATAATAATGTGCTATATATTTTGTTGAAACATTTGCATCTATACTAACTTGGTTTTTTGTATTCTTAGTGGATTTACATCTGTTGTGTACTTTACGAAGACTAACCAAAATATAATACCAGGAACACTTACAATACAAATACAACTAACTTCTATCCAAATATCCAATAGGAGACATTGATTGAGAAACCGGATAAAAGTGGCTGGTTTGAATATATAGTTTCGATCTGTTGTGGGTGTGCTGATTTGATCTATCAAGTAATGGCTTGTCTAGCTCATTTTGATCGACAAATCGTTGCGAGTCTATGTTAGGTGTTAGCTAATCACTTCAACACTCTATACAATAGCCATTCGTGCAATGGCTCATACTACAGAAGCTGTATAGAAATGTCAGGATTCACTACAACAGAATTAGATTATAGTAACATATTTTTTAGATACTTTTATATAAGTGTCTTATTTATACCAAATTTTTTTAAAAAAATCTATTAAGACTTAAATATCAAACTCAATCCAATCAAAAATAAAAAATTTGTTTACTCAACAAACCCCGACTCACTCGGCTCGATTTCAAATAAAAAAGAACAAAAATAGAAAAAAAAAAAAAAAAAAAGAAAAAAAGAAAATTTGATCACCAGCTCCCTTTCTTCTTTTTCACCGCCGTAGTTGATGAGGTAGGGTTCTGGCGGCTGGAGTCCGGCCGCGAGGATCTCGCAAAGACCGTAGAGGGCTACGATCGCCACGTATCCCTCCGCCACAAGTCGCTGCAGGAGAGGGTGCCAAATATCAAAGCGGTCCTACCTATAGCGACTCCACATATAGCAACACTTTTAAAAAGTGCCTGTAATTTAGTTAGCAGCACTTTTTTTGACCTATACCGACATTTGAAAGTACGCTATACAACGTTTTTTTTTTTTGTAGTGATTTCATTTTTCTTAAAAAAATTTGAAAAATAAAAATATTAATTTGCAATGAAATTTCGAAGATAAATTTTAAAAAACAGTTTTTAACCAAACAAACGGAAAACGAAAAAAAAAATTCCATTACATTTTTTTCTCAAAATAAATATTTTGAATGATTTTTTCCACACTTTTTCGACGAACAAAGCACCCCTTAGCGTCACATAAAGTCGACGTTTCTTCGGCATTTCCTTTCGCAAACGCATTATTATTAGTTAGCACCTCCAATATCTATAGTGTTTTCAATAGAATTGTATTCCAAACCATATCCGTTTAAAGGTTGCTTGGTTCATGAAAAAAGAACTTCGAGAAAAAAGCTTTTCCTAGAAAAAAGTTTTTAAGAAAAACTAGCATGAAATATTTTTTTTCATGCTAAAAAATTCATGCTAAAGGTTGCTTGTTTCAATAGAATATATATTCGTTTTCCTAAAAAATTCAAAAAAATATTAATTTATCATGAAATTTGGCAAATAAATTTAAAAAAACTAAATTTTAAACTAAATAAATAAATAACTGAAAAAAAGAATTTTCTTGAAAATTTTTTTTCTTGAAAATTTTTTTTGATGCTTTTCCAATGAACCAAGCACTCCTTAGCATCGAATAAAGTTAATTGATGTTTCTTCTTCATTTCCTTTTCGGCAAAGGCTCTATTATTAGTTAGCACCTCAGCTACTATCTCCACATTTTCAATAGAATTGTATTCCCTGTAAGGATTGCTTAGTCCCTCGGAAAAGCGTGAAAAAAAATTTTCGAAAAAAATTTCATAATTGTAATAAACCGACTTTTTACCTAAAGGAAATTTGACTTTCGTTTCTGAATGTTATTGTGCGTAAATATATTATAAGAGCACACGTCAAATTTCAGGCGAAACCGAGCTAAAACGAAAAAGTTACGCGACCCGGAAGATTGACTTAAGTGAATAGTAACTTCAGTTTTCCGGATGAGCCGGAAATAGAAGTTGGGTTCAGGTGCGTACCGAATTCCAAATATGGGCTTCCAATAGCTCATTTCGAACGGCTCAACTATACTGGAACCGTTGGCACTGACGGAATCGAATTCTGGTGCACGGATATCGAGAAAAAGGATTTTGAACGATTTGACCTAGATAGTTAAAGAATTGGAGGTTTACGGAGAAAAAGAGGAGATGTGATACTTCGTGAATCCGAGACCAAATCAAACGAAGTAAAAGGCCAGATTCGATGTTCTCGACGCGAACGCGCGGCGCGATCCGATCGTGAATCGACGGACGGATCTCGGAATCGCGAAAAGAATGCGAAGAGGGTGAAATCGCGCAACGACGGAACGCGAAGTGTCGCGATATTTTATGCGCCGAAATGCGATGGTTCGAACATGGAGGGTCCTATGCGCATAATTGTCATGCTGGCAGGGGCTGAAATGTAATATGAGGTTTGTGGTGGACTAAAATGCAAAAAGGGCCTATATGCATATATGGGTTCTAGGGTTCACTTCCACCAAACCCTAACCCTAGTGACCCTTTACCTCCCACTAGCCCTCAGCCGCCACCTACCTCTCCTCTGCCATCCCGAGCGTGCACCCCCGACCTCCGGCAACCTCCCCCGGCCGCCGGAGAACCTCCCCGAGCCCTCAGCCACCTCCTCCACTTCTCCCCTCGGCCACCTAGCCACCAACTTGACCGAGTGTGTGCGGGGTTGATCTCTAGGCCAAGCATCATCATCCCCGGGCTGAGACCAACCGCCGGCGCCCATCGCCGCCGCCACCGCCGTCGGAGTCGCCGCCGGAGCCGAGGAAAGCCGCCTGCTGCCATTGTTGCTCCACCAGACCGAGCTCGGGGAAGAGGAAGATCCGGGCGTTTCCTTCGGCTGTGGAGGCTTGAATCCTCCTTCCCCGGCCACGAGCCACCTCCGGCGCGCCTCCCCCGGCTTCCCCGTACACCGCCGACCATCGCTCCAACTTCCCGCGGCCGCCTCGGGTTGGTGCGACCGAGGGTTGCACCCCTCGGCTTCGGCGCCCTCGCCGCATCCGAGGGGAGCATCGGCTTCCCCTCGGCCTCGGTCTTGGGACCGGCGCCGTCCGACGTCCGGCCGCCGCCGTGCGCCGCGGCGCCTCCTAACCCGAGAGAAGGAAGGAGGAGTGGATCTCCTCCGCCGCGCCACCGGCCGCCTCCCGCCGCCGGCCGGGACCTTCCTCGGTCATCTCGACCGGCGCTTCCGTCCCCGGCCGGGCCGCCGCCGCACCGCCAGCGGCCAACCCTTGCTCCCTCGGCTCAGGTATGCTGTGTAGTTGTTAACAGCATGCTAGATTAGGGTTTGTGCACAATTCCCGAGGCTACAGTGGGTCTTTTTGACCATGTGAGGTGAGCACGATCATTGGAATTTCGTGCTGAACGCGATGCTCACCTCCGTTCTGAGTCTCGATGCCTCGTTTAGCGGGACGAACGTACTTTACGCGCTGTGCGCGCTGTTTACTGAAGTTGATGTTGTTTGTGCGTGCACTACGATGCCCGACAGTGTTCCGAAAGGCGAGCACGGTCTTCAGCATGTCGAAGACTTACAGTGAGTGCGATTTTGGAATCTGCGATGCACCGATTTGCGTGCACGATCCATAAAAACCTTATAATCACATAAAATAATGCGATTTTGGAATCTTCAGGGGTTTTTATGCAATTGTAGCCTCCTGGGCTATCTTGGGTAGTGTGTACGTCTTTGCGGGTAACCTCGGACTAGCTGTTCAAGGTCCGAGCTTTTCGGAAAACGATAAGTATGATTCGGAGCGTTCGTTGGCGAAATTCGACGACGGAACGCGACTTTGGTTCGGATTTCTTCCGATGCTTTCCTGAGATTATTTCCTTTGTCGCAAAGCCTTATTGGTTGGTCACCCGCGTCGTTTCGAGAGTCCGGAAACGACGGGTGAGCGACGGTGGGTTCCGGTGTCAAAGTCGACGCTTTCGGGAACCCTGATCGAAACGGTCGTTCTATTCTTAATCGTTCCGAGACAGTTACGTCGTGGGGTTGTGAGTTAATGTTCTAGTATTCAGTGGGTTAGTTTCTGACCCGGTGAACCCTCGTAGGTTCAGTTGTTTCTTCCCAGCAGTCGGCAGACCACACCTTTCGATACTCAGGTGGGTATCCGGTTTGACATCCGTACAGTGGTACACGCTTGGTGACACTCCTTCACTTTACTCTACTCTACTTTACTTTTCTTACTTGCACCTTACTGTCGCTTCTATTCTCTACTCATTTATATGCATACTTAGTATACTTGATAGGAGTAGAGTGGTTTGAG
This sequence comes from Aechmea fasciata, assembly GCA_025177825.1. Lineage (NCBI taxonomy): Eukaryota > Viridiplantae > Streptophyta > Magnoliopsida > Poales > Bromeliaceae > Aechmea > Aechmea fasciata. Next base: position 1,477,154 of record CM045932.1, on the reverse strand, counting down.
TTTACAGCTCTTCAGCGACCTACTTGGTCGATCCTTTACAGTTTCAGTGACCTATTTGGTCGGCTTGTCTACAGTTTCTCGGTGACCTATTCGGTCAGTTTGCTTGATTTCGGTGACTGTTCGGTCGGTTTGTTTCGATGCTTACGTGACCTACGTGGTCGGCGAGTTTACTTAATGACCCAAAGGGTCGATGTCCCTTTAGGGACGGGATTGTCGACCGATTCGACGTATGGTTTTTGAGCATAACGACATCGATTGCCCCGGGATTTGAGCGCGGTTCACGAACACGGGCGGTCGATCCGTACCATGATGTGTTCTTTTAGGAAAGGTGGTTGGACGAGCCAACCCGTGAGCCCATGGCGACCATTGGTTGATATGGGTAGAATGCAAGCTTTGTGATACAGGGGGCATAGGCTTGAGGTCTGAGGACCAATAGAGCAACAGATTCCAGATTGGGTATTTTACTTTATCAGCTTTTCGATGCATACATACAGTAGCAGTTTATTTTATTACATATATCTCTCTCCTGCTTACTTAGCTACTGTATCTACTTATCAGTCCTTCCTTCGTTTTACTCCGTTTCTAGTGGATACCCACTGGGAGGGGGAGACATGTTTACATGTTCTCACCCCTCGCCTTCTTCTTTCAGGTGACGTAGCAGGTACTAGTGGGACAGCAGGTGAGGAGCGAGTCTAGTGCGCGTGTAGCTCCTACCCGTATCGGTTACTTCTTTACTTTCCTTGCTTTATTATCTAGAGTACATTTTGGTTCAGTTCTAGTTCTACTTTGGTTCACTTACAGTGATATTTTGAGACTTGTGATGTTTTTGGGATTGTGATATGGAACTCATATTTTGGGAAACAAACTGTCTCCTACCCTTCGTGGTAGCATTTCAAAAGAAAGGGTTTAAAAGAGAAAAGGTTTTCTACCCCTCGTGGTAGTGTTTTTAAAAGAAAGCGTTTCCGTGTGGGAAACGATTTTAAAAAGGTTTTCTTAAGATTCATAAATAAGTAAAGTGTGAATATGGTGAATGGTTGTATGATATTGTGTATTCGGTCTATTTGTTATTCATACTGTTGTGGTTGAGTTCCTGGATGAATTTGTAAACACTCTGTACTTGTGCGACGCCGTGCAAATACAGGGGAGACTCTGTCCGTGTGTACAGTGGCCTCCCTGTATTTGTGGCGGATCTGGTTCACCTCTGGGGGTCAGGCTTTAAAAAAAAAAAAAAAAAAATTCCGCTGTATTTATTTACCTAAGGGACCCCGGGGCGTGACAATAATTAGTTGGATCCTCCTCTATCTATCTCTGTATTGCTATTTTTCTCCATCATTTCTCTCTTCTCTTTCCTTTCTCTAAGGTTGCCAAACAATATATGCATGGTGGATATCTCTACATGATCACTAGCTAGCTTGAGAAGACATTGGAGGAAGAAGAAAGAAAAGACGGCAGGGCTGCTGCCGTTTGCTGCCCATGACGGCTGTTGCAATCGGAGGAAGAAGAAGGAAACCGGCCATGGCTATCGCTACGGGTGTGGTTGGTTTCAATATAACTTAAAAAATCAGGTACTTGTTAATCAAAATTTTGCTAATATTGTATTACCGCAACTTAATAGCAGATTACTGCATGCGCATATAAGACCATCATATTTGGTCAGTAGATTCCAATAATTAATTAATGCTAATAGTAAAATTTATACTATTTTAAAAATATTCTTACACTATATTCATTTAAATATCAAACTTCAATTGTAAATTCAAGATATGATTTTGAGTTCGAATTTTAAATTTAGAATTTGACTACGAATTCTAACTTTGAATTCAAATTCAAAACTTGAATTCAAATTTGGATTTGAACTCGAATTTTAGATTCAAGTTCTGATTTTTCAATTCAAAGTTCGATTTCAAATTTTAATTGAAATCGAATTTTGTTTTCGAAATTCTAATTTTGGATTCAAAAAAGAAATTCAAATAAAGTTTCTAAAATCAATTTTAAATTCAAATAAAGTTCTAAAATCGAATTTAAAATTCAAATTTAGATTTGAATTCAAAATTTAACATCAAATTCAAATTGAAAATTTAAATTTTGAATTAAAAAGCTTAATTATTTCAACTAAATGAGAAATTAAAATTTAATTTATTTTAAATTAAATTTTGAGTCAATTGGTGGTTGGGTAAAAGCGACTTTGAAATTTTTCATAAATTACAGAATTAGCAACAATAAGTAATGTAAGACCTCTATCCCCTCATCGGTAATATTTTTTTTAGTAATCCTACGTTGTCAGTAATTCAGCATTACATATAAAATTACATGAATCAAATATAATAATTAGAAAAGATTCATATAGAATTTTCGATAATCGTGGTAGGATAGTGCAAACCAAACACACATAGTTTAGTTTGTAGCAGATTAAGAAGAAAATAGGAAGGGTTTGGATTTGGTCCACAAATTTGACTTGGGGCCCACTTGGCTTGGATTCTTGTGATATCCTAATAGTCTCACATTAGATGAAAATGGAGTTGTGATTGGGTATATAAGAGATCATGGACATTAGTAATAATAACTTAGTTTAAGCATTTTAGGTGGTTTGAGCCCAACAAGTTATTTTTGCTAGCGGATCGAATTGTTACATTTGGTATCGAGAGACAATTCTTGGCGAAAGTGTAAGGCGAGTTTTGAGTTAGGATCAAAATGATAGGCCAAGCTACGTGTCACGCCCGGATTGCTCGTTTCCCGGACAAGCTAACGGACCCGCCGTATACGTAGGAATTCCCCCTGTATACGAAGCGAAATAGTAAAAGTATCTGTAAACATACAACACTACAAACAGTAGTATAGAGCTGCTAGGAAAAGTAAACTATATATAAAATAGTGGTTTGACACATACATATCATCCTGATATAAAAACACTCGCTCCAGCGAGGTACAATATCAGTATGTAAAGAACCAAAAACTACAACTACCTGTAGCTGGTACTCCGCTAGCTCTGGCTCGTCTAGAATGGCTCTAACTCGCGACGCCCTTGCCACGATCTGAATCAGTAATAGCAGCAGCCGAAGGCAATGGCTCTGCAAAATCAGGGGTAACAACTAGGCGTGAGAACTACTGCAAAAGAAGTAGTCCTCAGTGGGTACCGCCCTCAAACTCATCGGCTCACCCACTAAGTCTACAAATCTACGCTTAGTGATAGAAAAGAAAGCTAGAACAAATCTACAGCTATATGTCATTATCCTATCATGATCCAGGACTACTATCTGTAGAGTAAGGCAACCTCGACCCCAAATCCATAGGGACTGTGAACACACCTGTCCCAGGGACTGTGAACGCACCCATCCCACCTGTCGAATCCTAAATGCTACCTCCACACTAATCAGTCTGTGGAGAGCAAGTCCAACCAGGACACTACACAACGCAAACGCACAAAGCCCGACTCCGGAGTGGCACTCGTGGGCGCTACCCAACCGAGTATGCAAGCGTATCTCTACTGAGCTCAATCAGGCTCTCACAGGCTATAATCAAGTAAACAGAGTCCAACTGGTCTAACAACCAAAACTCAAGTGCTCTCGGCACAATCTGATGCAAAACCTACAATCTGGGTCCACCGTCAACCCCGACGGCACCCGACAGTTCGAAATAGCCTAGACACTGCTGTAAAAATAAACTCGGCATCTCCGCACGAGCGTAACTGCATTCTACACTATCTAGGGTATCTACCGCCAACAAACTGCGATGATACAGATCAACTACAGCTCCTAAGCTTTCAACGTATCAAATGCACACAACAGTGTGGATACTGTCTGCGACAGCTTCAGAAGCTATCTCAATATCAAATGCGCACTAACAGCGGGGATACGAAGCACAACAGCTTTAGAATCTATCTGAGTATCAAATGCACACTAACAGCGTGGATACAAAGCACAAATATTTAAGGAGCGAACAGAAAAGACAGTGTAGAACCTACAGTTGAATATTACCCAAGCTTGGCATCCCGCACGAGCGTAAATGCATTCTTAACTACCCTGGGTATCCACCGCTCTGAAACTGCGGTGATACAAACAAGCACGGCTACTAGAGCTAAATTTGATAGTTTAAGCATATGACGGGGTTGAATTGCTGGTTTTCTCCTAATTCAATTTTCAAGTCCAACATGAATAATTTATCTAACTACTACAACATGCTCCAAATTCAGATTTCATTAAACATGCTACTCAATGAATTTGAGCTAAAACATGATATACAAATGCTGAATTTATACATGTCGACTATTCAATGCTTAGGAGTAAAACCCGATGAATTAACCCACCTTAAACGCGACTCCAACAAAGGCAAGAAGTCGCTGGAGAAGATCCTGGAAAAGACCTGCCTCAAAATAGGTTAAGTCAAGTTGCTGTCAAGATCTGGACCCTCCTGCGCCAACTTCTAGGCGCCCAGAACAAGAGTCCAGAACAGCAAGCTGGCAGCTACAACCTACACAAGTTCAGCATAGGGATTAGATCCAGTTCTGAAGTCCAAATACAGTGAAACTTCACCCATCATCTCAAGACGTTCAAGAATAATCCCCCAGGACCAGCAACCAAACCATTCCGAGAATCTAAACATAAAAAACACCAACACTTACATTACAACCCCAAATTTCAGCACTTAGCTAATTTCATCCCAACTACAATGTCAAAACTCACCTAATCACCTTCAAATCAGGTGAGGAAGGTCTCAAATCCAGTGAACAATGTTGGAGTAAGCTTCGCTGGTTCAAAATCCAATTTTCTCCAAAGCTAGCATCAAGAAAACTCTTAAGTTCACAATTCTGTCTAAAAACACTAGCAACAGAGAAAAACTCAAAAACGACCAAGCTAATCTAAACCAAATTTCGTAAATGTGAGCTTCACGGATTCCTCTTGAAGTCTAGAATCCAACAAACCAAGTTTCATGGAAAATGGAGCTTCCTACGTCGCACACGAGCCGAAACACCGACGGTCACTGCTGGAAAAATTCTAGAACAGCACTGTAAGGATGTGAATTCTCGAAATCCAAGAGTTGCACTTCATCCAGAATCGACTAATTGTCGAGTGGGTATGCTTCGGAAAAGCCGAAGATGCCTAAAGCACCAAAAGTGCATTGGAATTGGAGTCCACGAGAGCAAAATGCGAAGAATATGCATTACGCGAATCTGCTCTCGGGGGCCAGGTCTCGGATGGAGGGACCAGTTCCCGTACGTGTGGTGCGCGAGGAAAATCCCCTGCGCACCAATATTGCTCTCGGGGACCGGTCCCTGGCGCGAGGGACCGGTCTCCTCAGGCAATGGAAGGTCCCTGTCGGGACCGGTCTCCCAAAGTGAAGACTGGTTCCCGTACGCGTCCCTTTGAGAGCAAGCCTGAACCTGGCCTTGGCCGGAGGGACCTGCCTTCGAGGGACCTGGCCTCTGTGGTGGAGACCGGTTCCTGTGTGCGAAAATAGGCTGGCAGAGGACTTAACCGCGAGGGTGCTCTCCGGGATCGGTCTTCCCATGGAGAGACCGGTCCCTCTGGGCGAAAAATGCCCAGACAGCCGGGTTGAGAAAATGAAAAGTGGAGGGGCTTGGCTGTAATTTGGCCATTAGTAAGGGGTATAAGGTGAAAGCACACTCTCTCCCTCTCTTATTTCTACCCTCACCCACTTTTCTCTCCCTCTCTCTCTCTAGATGGCAAAGAAGGAAAAGAGAAGGAGAAGAAAGAAAAGAAGAAGAAAAAGAAGAAGAAGAAGGAAGAGAAGTAGGAGGACTTGAAGAAGAGCTTCACCATCACCCTCTCCTCTTTCTTCTCCTTCCATTGTGGTAGCTCAAGAGGTGAGCTTTCTAAACCCTAGCTTATAGAACTTAGGGTTTAGGGTTTTGATGCTTAGAAATGCGTCAAATGGACCCTTAGTAAGCTTCTAAAGAGATCAATCCCTAGTTTTAGGGTTTTGATCAAGTGGTTGGCTATATGTGCAAACCTAGGGCACCCAAATTGGGAATTTGTTAGATAGAGAGGTTTGATCTCTATTGATCATATCTAAACCTAATTGCTAGGTGTTTAAACGCGTTGGCGAAGACGGATCGACGATTCGTCGAACGGTTTAAAAGCTAGAGGAAAAACAAGTTGATCGAGGCTTCGTTTCGACCTAAACGGTCGAGGAGTTGGCGGAGCAAGTGCCGAGGAGTCTTTTTAGAGCCTCCACAACTTAGAACTTCATTAAAAGGTGGGGGGTGCCTTATCGAAAACTTCGAACTCCTTTCTATGTCTTAGAAATAAATAATTTTCATCTCTTGCATGTTGCATTGTAGGATTGCATGTTAGACATTTCCTTATGCTTCTAAATGTAACCTAGTGTACGTGGAATGCTAGGAGAATGGATAGGTGAGGATTGGGTCAATAGTGAATCCTATAGTGCTAAAGAGAGATGGACTCGATGTTATTTAGTGACATAGATCGAGTGGCATATAATGTAAAGAAAATGACGAGTGGCATTAATATAGTGTATTTGACACTACAAGTCTATGGACTTAGGGATAGGTGAAATCCCAAGAGAAATGGCTCGTGAACATTGAATTTAGTAAAGCTAAGCATATGTGTACGTTGGTCTAATAGTGGAGTTTCGAGAGAAATGTTAGCCCTAGTTCGTAGGGTATCCTCACGTGGAGAGGATAGATCAAGCTCACGGTCCGTATTTGGGGTAGTATAGCCATCCATGTCGTCGAGTACTCCGAGTGTCGCACGATCGGAACCACGTGGAGGTCCACAGACGATCCCGGATTTGAGTGCACGTGGAGCCTCCTACCCAAAAAGGGATTTATATGTGAGGCGTAGGCAAACCCAAGGGTTCGCCACAGATTGGGTAAATGAAATGTTAATGTTGTCATTGAGCAATCATTTGTCGAACATAGAATGAACTCGGTAGCATGATAGTAAACCATTACTATATGATGCATGCATTCATTTTACATGATAATGGGCATAGTAGCATAGTTTTCCTATTATGCATTTACAGCTTTCAGATATATATCTACATATCTAGTCGTTGCTTGTGCCCACTTGGACCTAGTGGGGAGATCGGTGGAGTCGGTGGCGAGCACATCGGGAACTATGGAAGATAGTTCTCACCCCATCTATTTCCAGCATAGTAAACAAAGTCACTGTGAGGACCGCGCAAGGTGGCATCGTGCCCGTCCGCAAAGAAGGCATGGTAGTATAGTAGCTTCCTTTCTGCATTAGAGTACCATTGTATCTAGATGCTTTATATTTTTGAAGAACTATGTATTTGAGTAAATGAACATGTATTTATTTTGGAAAGAAAAGATGTAAATTGTAAATGATTACAAAGTTGTAATAGCTAAGTAGTATGCTCTCTTTATTTCACTTGTGTATTACTTGTGGATTACTTGCTCTTAGTAGATGTTGGCACTGTTTGTGCCCTTCATTGATTGTGTACGTTAGAATTTAGTTTTTCCTGGGAGAATTCTTGTACACAATCTGTTGTTGAGCCTTGGGCGGGCAGGGGAGGTGCTATGCGTCCGGCGTCCGCTCGGCGCGCCCGAACCGGACCAAATAGGTAGCGGTTTTCGGGGTGGGGGCGTGACAAGCACTCCTCAATGAAAACTTGGTGAACTTGAACAATTTTGGAGAATTTAGAGGTTTGGATGCCAAATAGCCTTCACTGTGAAGAAAGGGAGAAAAGAGATCACAGGGGTCGAGTTCCCCCTATTTATAGTGTGCTGGAAGGGTCCAAAAAGCCTCAGGAACAATTGCTGCTAAACTGCACTGTTGCAGAAAAATCGAGTTGTCACGCCCCCGCCCCGAAAACCGCTACCGATTTGGTCCGGTTCGGGTGCGCCGAGCGGACGCCGGACGGACAGCACCTTCCCTGCCCGCCCAAGGCTCAATCACAGATTGTGTACAAGAATTTACCCAGGGAAACTAAATTCTAAACATACACAATTGAAGAAGGGCACAAACAGTGCCGACAACAACAAGAGCAAGTAATCCACAAGTAATACAAGTGAAATAAAGAGAGTATACTACTTAGCTATTACAACTTTAAAATCATTTACATTCACATCTTTTTCTCAAAATGGATTTATGATCAACCAAAATACATAGCTCTTCCAAAATATAAAACATCTAGATACAATGGTACTCTAATGAAAAAAGAAAGCTACTATACTACCAGTGCCCTCACCGGACGTGGCGCGATGCCCTTGCCGCGGTCCTCACCCGCAACCCCGTACCTAGCACCGGAAATAGAGCGGGTGAGAACTATCTTCCATAGTTCCTGGCTCGCCACCGACTCCACCGATCTTCCCACTAGGTCCAAGTGGGCACAAGTAACAACAACAAGATATAGATAGATAAATATCTGAAAGCTGTAAGTGCATAATAGGAAATCTATGCTACTATGCCCATAATCATTTGAAATGCATGCATCATATAGTAAGAGGTTTACTAACATGCTACCAAGTTCGTTCTATGTTCAACAATGATTGTTCAATGTCAACATTAACATTTCTCTTACCCAATTTGTGGCGAACCCATGGGTTGCCTACGCCTCACATATAAATCCCTTTTTGGGTAGGAGGCTCCACGTGCACTCAAACCCGGATCGTGGACCTCCACGTGGTCCCGATCGTGCGACACTCCGGAATACTCAACGACATAGATGGCTATACCACCCCAAATACAGACCGTGAGCTTGATCTATCCTCTCCACGTGAGGATACCCTAGAACTAGGGTCAACAATTCTCTCGGAACTCCGCTATTCCGACCAACATACACATATACTTAGCTTTACTAAGATCAATGTTCACGAGCCATTTCTCTTGGGATTTCACCTATCCCTGAGTCCATAGACTTCTAGTGTCAAATACACTATATTAATGCCACTCGTCAAGTTCTTTACATTATATGCCACTCGATCTATGTCACTAATAACATCGAGTCCATCTCTCTCTTTAACACTATAGGATTCACTGTTCAGACCCAATCCTCACCTATCCATTACCCTAGTATTCCACGTACACTAGGTTATCATTAGAAAACATAAGGAATTATCTAAACATGCAATCCTACTATGCTACATGCAAGAGATGAAATCATGTATTTCTAAGACATAGGAAAGAGTTCGAAGAATTCGGTAAGGCACCCCCACCTTTTAAAGCTTTTCTAAGTTGCGGAGGCTCTAAAAAGACTCCTCGCACTTGCTCCGCCAACTCCTCGACCGTTTAGGTCGAAACGAAGCCTCGGACAACTTGTCTTGCCTCTCGCTTTTAAACCGTTCGACGAAACGTGATTCCGTCTTCGCCAACGCGTTTAAACACCTAACAATTAGGTTTAGACATGATCAATTGAGATCAAACCTCGATTTACCAAAACCCCATTTCGGAGCCCTAGGGTTGCACCTATAGCAAACCCAATGATCCCACCCCTAAAACATGGGATTGATCCCATTAGAAGCTTACTAAGCGTCTATTTGACCCATTTCTAAGCATCTAAACTCAAAACCCTAAGTTCTACAAACTAGGAGAAGAAAGAGGAGAGGGTGATGGTGAAGTCCTTCTTTAAGTTCTCCTACTTCTCTTCCTTCTTCTTCTTCTTCTTCTTTCTTTTCTTTCTTTCTCCTTCTCCTTTCCTTCTTTCTTTTCTTTCTTTCTCCTTCTCCTTTCCTTCTTTCTTTTCTTTCTTTCTCCTTCTCCTTTCCTTCTTTCGTTCAAGAGAGAGAGAGGGAGAGAGAAATGAGTGAGAGGGAGAGAGTGAGGGTAATGAGAGAGTGAGATAGTGCCCTTTGCTCTCTATACTCTCTAACTAATGCCATTTTGCATAAAATCCCATCCACTTTTCATCTCTCAACCCAGGCTGTCTGGGCATTTTTTCGCCCAGAGGGACCGGTCTCTCTATTTGGGGACCGGTCCCAGAGAGCACTCCCCGCAGCTGGGTCATCTGTTAGCCCAATTTCGCGTACAGGGACCGGTCCCCACCACCGAGACCGGTCCCTCGGAGACCGGTCCTTCCAGCCAAGACCGGTCCCGAGAGCTTGCTCTCAAAGGGACGCGCTCGGGAACCGGTCCTCACTTTGAGAGACTGGTCCCCACAGGGACCTTCCATTGCTTGAGGAGACCGGTTCCACGTGCCAGGGACCGGTCCCAGAGAGCAATATTGGTGCGCAGGGGATTTTCCTCGCGCACCACGCACTCGGGAACCGGTCCCTCCATTCGAGACCTGGCCCCCGAGAGCAGATTCTACTGTAATGCATTCTTCGCATTTTGCTCTCGTGGACTCCAATTCCAATGCACTTTTGGTGCTTTAGGTATCTTCGGCTTTTCCAAAGCATACCCACTCGACAATTAGTCGATTCTGGATGAAGTGCAACACTCGGATTTCGAGAATTCACATCCTAAGCCGAGTTCTGGTCGCCCTAAGCCGAGTTCTGGGCACCCAGAACTTCCACCGCACAAACAAACTCTCTTCAATTCCTCCGCCCGCGGTGCCGCACCCTATCCCCGGTCCGGCGGATCTCACCTACCACCACCACGTGTCGTGGCAAACGATACTCACAAGGTGAACTTCTAGACCCACTGCTGGGCGCCCGGAACATAGGATCCGAATTGGCTTCCAGTTTTGCTCAAACCAGCACTCAAGATCTGGGCGCCCTAAACCCACTTCTGGGCGCCCTAAACTGGCAAAACTTCAATTTAGCTTATTTGACTGCGACGAGTCCATTTTTGCATCCATTTCATGTAGAAATGATTCCGACTCAGTCCGACACTCTCCAGATGTGTCGACGAGTCTCTAATACTGTAGTCAATCCTACCCAAATCTTCGAAACACTACATCTTCCCCTACTACGAAAAGTTTCGTCCTCGAAACTTAATACATATCTCAATCGTGAGTCTTAAACAAGTAGGGGTAGGACTCCAGCATCACAGTCTCCGGCTCCCAAGTCGCATCCCGTGCCTCGTTATTACACTCCACTGCACCTTTACAAAGGGGTGACCCGGTTGCGCAATTCTCTCGTCTCACGAGCCAGAATTCGTACCGGTCGCTCCTTATATCTCAGGTCATCGCTAAACTCTAGCAGAGTGAAGTCAATCGTGTGGGAGAGGTCGAACACATATCCCCTCAAAGCCGAGACATGGAAAACATCATGAATGCCAGCTAGTCGTGGAGGTAGAGCAATCCTGTAAGCAACTGGCCCAACTCGCTTCAATACCTCAAAAAGGGCCTACAAAACGTGGATTCATTTTCCACGCACTCCAAATCCGCGAATCCCTTTGGACGACGAGACTTTAAGAAACACATGATCTCCAATCTGGAACTCCAAGTCTCGTCTCCGGGTATCAACATAGCCCCTCTGTCGACTCTGAGCTGCTATAACATGTCGCCGCACTGTTTTAACCTTTTCCTCAGCCTCAATCAGAATCTCAGGCCTTGGCATCTTCCTTTCACCCACATCACTCCAATATAAAGGGGATCGACACTTGCGTCCATACAATGCTTCAAACGAAGCCATCTGGATACTAGCTGGATAGCTGTTGTTGTACGCAAACTCAACCAGTCTCAAATGTCGATGCCACCCTCCTCCAAAGTCCAGGACACATGTCCTCAGTATGTTCTCAAGAGTCTGAATGGTCCGCTCTGACAAACCGTCTGTCTGTGGGTGAAACGCCATGTTGAAATGCAACTGAGTACCCAAGGCTGTCTGAAGGCTCCTCCAAAAGTGCGAAACGAACCGCGGGTCTAGATCCGATACAATTAAAGTGGCACGCCATGCACTCTCACTATCTCATCGAGATACAACTAAGCGAGTCTCTCTCAAAATCTCCTCTTGGATCTCTGAATCCATAGGCACGCGCTTCCTCGTGCCTCGCACTCCCGAACCGTCCACAACAAAATCCTCACCGTCTCCTCTCTAATCGCTTCTCAAATCCTTGACAAATGCGGATCTCCACTTTGTTTCTCTCGGATCCTATCCAACAGAGTGAGCTGCAAGACCATAGACATCAGTCTCGCAGTAGACCCAGGGGACACTATCTCGAGCCTCAACCGCTATAACTCCTCAAGTAACGGCCTATGCTGAGTAATCATCAGGCTCGAGCTCTGCATTACCTTCCTGCTCAACGCATCTGCCACCACGTTTGCCTTGTCGGAATAATACTGAATACTAATGTCATAGTCGTTCAGTAACTTCAACCACCAACGTTGCCTCAGATTCAACTCCTTTTGAGTGAATAGATACTTGAGACTTTGGCGATCGGTGAAAACCTCACAATGCTCGCCATACAGATAATGCCGCCACAACTTCAAAGCAAAAACCACTACGGCAAGCTCCAAGTCATGCGTAGGGTAATTCTTCTAGTAATCCTTCAATTACCGTGAAGTATAAGCAATCACCCTACAATGCTGCATCAACACACAGCCCAAACCACTGTACGATCCATCACTAAAGATTACAAATTCTTCCCCCATCACAGGAAGGGCAAGGATAGGAGCCGACGTCAATCTCTGTCTCAACTCATCGAAGCTCCTATGACAATCCTCACTCCAAATAAACTTAATTCCTTTACAGGTCAATCGAGTAAGGGGTGTGGAAAGCTTCGCAAAATCTTCCACAAACCGACGGTAATATCCAACCAGTCCAAGGAAAATCCTCACCGTCACCGTCGTGTCCGCCAATCCTAAATAGCATCAATCATTTTCGGTCCACCGCTACTCCATCCACGTAAATCACGTGGCCCAAGAAAGCAACCTCCCTAACCGAACTCGCACTTCTTTAACTTAGCGTACGCTTCTTCTCCCTCGTAAGTCGTAGTACGTCCTCAAGTGCTCCTCATGCTCGCATCACTCCGGGGTATACCAAGATGTCATCGATGAAGACTACCACAACCTATCCAAAAACGGCTTTAACACTCTGTTCATCAAATCCATAAATGTGACAGGGGCATTCGTCAATCCAAAAGGCATCACGGTAAACTCATAATACCCATACCGAGTCTGAAAAGCCGTCTTGGGAACATTCTCGGCCCTCACCCTCAACTGGTGGTAACCTGACTGGAGATCTATCTTCGAGAAGACACAAGATCCTTGCAGCTGATCAAACAAATCATCAATGTACGGCAAAGGATACTTGTTCTTGATGGTCACTTTATTCAGCTCGCGGCAATCCACACACAACCTAAGTGAACCATTCTTCTTCTTCACAAATAACACCGGCTCTCCCCAAGGCGACATACTGGGTCACACATATCCCTTATCCATCAGATCCTGAAGCTGTGCCTTTAGTTCTCTCTCGCTCCGTTTGCTATCCTAAGTGTGCCTTCGAGATTGGTGCGCCCAGAACTACATCAATCACAAACTCAATCTTCCTCTCCGCCGCCTCGTCGTCAAATCCGAGGGAAAACATCCGTAAACTCTCGAACTATAAGAATATCCTCGAGTCCAAAGGCCACCGTAGGCACCTCGCACCCGTCGCTGCACAAGCAACACATCCTCTACTCATCAGCTGTCGAGCCCTCGCCGAAGAGATCCAAGTGGCAAACAACGCGCTCCTGCAACCTCTAAAAGCGAAATCCTCCTGGCCTGGCTCGCGGAACGTCACAGTCTTCGCTCCACAATCAATAGTAGCATAGTACTGTGCTAGCCAATTCATACCGAGCACAACGTCGAAGTTCTGCAGCTGCCCTAAGACCAACAGGTCTGCGGGCATGATCCAAGAATCTAACTACACCGGACACGACCAACAACACTCTGCAACCTGTAGAACATGGTCGGGGATCTGCACCTCTCATGCCTGTGATAACGGCCCTATCTCTGTCACCACACAAACTACCGTCGCGAAGTCCTCACTCTGCCGCAGCACTGCAACCTCCTCCACCTGTCTATAGCTCGACGGCGTTTCAAAAGCCTGCTGTGGTGTTAGCTGTGATGACGCTGTCATTGATGCTGGGAATGCTGCTCGGGGACAAGCCGCCCTCATATGTCCAGGCTGTCCACATCCATAGCATCGGCCCGCTCTCTGCCCACACTGTCGAGACCACCCGGTCCCCGCAAATCACACACTCCGCATTCTCTGGTCGTTCCGCCGACGGAAGCCCTAGAACGCCGACGCCCGAAGACCCACGACCCCGAGAGCGTGATCGTGGAGGTCTCCGGACGCCCGCCGCTCGACCGTCCTCCATCATCCGAAAAAGGCGCTCGTCCCGGCTCGCCCTGCCGTAGTCCGCTCCTAGACTAATATATCTCCATACTCCACCCAAAGTACATGTTGCACGTACGCTCTCGGTTCACCGCTCGACCACTAAGCCTCGCACATTCTCTCGCAATAGTACACCCCCGCCGCTTGATCACCTCTCGTCAAGGCGCCCAACCGCTCTCTCAAATCGTGGGGTGTACTCTCCTCGGTCGTGCACTCGCGCCGTCGCTCAAGCCTCACAAAGGGCGGTGCAGCGCGATCCCTTGTCGGCGGTCGACCTCGACGACGATACATAGCGGTCAAGAAAAGAAAATAAGGGTCAAATACAAAAGGCAAACACTCTCGACCCAATCCAACGAAAGTCTAGAAGGCAGTCCCTTTTTTCTCCTCAAAATTATGTTGTCTGCAGCCAACATAATTTTTCTAGGCCGAAACAGGCACTCCCTCAACCACTCTCTCCGCTCTAGGAGGAGTTAGAACAATCAATCACTGACTTTCGCGATAAATCACGCTTCTCGCGTCTTGCCTTCCTGAGGTTTGCCAAACTTAGGGTTCCTAGGTCCCAACGACCTAATGCTAAACATTATTTGATAAACAGATGGGGCGTCATATACGTAGGAATTCTTCCTATATACGAAGCAAAATAGTAAAAGTACTTGTAAACATACAATACTACAAACAGTAGTATAGAGCTGCTAGGAAAAGTAAACCATATATAAAACAGGGGTTCGATACATACATATCATCCTAGTACAAAAACACTCGCTCCAACGAGGTACAATATCAGTATGTAAAGAACCAAAAACTACAACTACGTGTAGTTGGTACTCCGCTAGCTCTGGCTCGTTTAGAAGGGCTCTAACTCGCGACGCCCTTGCCACGATCTGAATCAGTAACAGCAGCAGCCGAAGGCAATGGCTCTGCAAAATTAGGGGTAACAACTGGGCGTGAGAACTACTACAAAAGAAGTAGTCCTCAGTAGGTACCGCCCTCAAACTCATCGGCTCACCCACTAAGTCTATAGATCTATGCTCGGTAATAGAAAAGGAAGCTGGAATAAAAAACCACTCCGAGGATCTAAACATCAAAAACACCAACACTTGCATTACAACACCAAATTTCAGCACTTAAGCTAATTTCATCACAACTACAATGTCAAAACTCACCTAATCACCTTCAAATCAGGTGAGGAAGGTCTCAAATCTAGTGAACAATGTTGGAGTAAGCTTCTCTGGTTCAAAATCAAATTTTCTCCAAAGCTAGCATCAAGAAAACTCATAAGTTCACAATTCTGCCCAAAAACACCAGCAGCAGAGAAGAACTCAAAAACGACCAAGCTAACCTCAACCAAATTCTGTAAATATGGGTTCCAAGGATTCCTCTTGAAGTGTAGAATTCAACAAACCAAGTTTCGTAGAAAACGGAGCTTCCTACGTCGCACATGAGCCGAAACGCCGACGGTCGCTGCTGGAAAACTGCTAGAACAGCACTCCTCAATGAAAACTTGGTGAACTTGAATAATTTTGGAGAATTTAGAGGGGTCTAGATGCCAAATAGCCTTCACTGTGAAGAGAGGGAGAAAAGAGATCACAGGGGTCGAGTTCCCCCTATTTATATGTCACGCCCCGGGCCCAGCGGAAGCCCGCCGGCGCGTGCACAGACCCGCCGTGTACACCAAACAAACACAATGCACACAAGGCGTCTACTAAAAACATGGAAGGAAAGAGAGTAATCCTGACAGGCTATCAGAGCGAGTAATATAAAAACCACTAGTTCTAACATAAAGGTCCACAAAGATACATAAACAGATTACTAAATCCAGAATCTGATACAATACTCTAAACAGATACATAATACATCTTTTCTACAAGTACAAAAAGAAAAGATGACAACGGTTCACTATAGAATCTCCGTATGGCTCTAGCTAGCCGCAAACCCCTCGCCTCGATCCCTAGCCACTCCCGATGCGGATGGCTCTGAAATTAACAACAAACAGAGGGCGTGAGAACTATTAAAAATAGTTCCCAGTGGGCAATTACTGAGCTCAGCGAAATGCTCCACTAGGCTAAAAATAAGCATGCTATAAAGAAGTAAGAAGCGATAAATAAGAAACGAGTATATAACTGAAATTAAACATATTCGTGCTTCTACTACGAGTCCAACTATCATAATCATGATATTCTACCTTTAATGGCACAAACATATGTCCAAATTAATTAACTTGCATAATTAACGTAAGCTCATACTTAATTACATGCACAACGATAATAATCACATTACTACATAAAGTAAGTTATACTATCAATGGTTCTCTATCAAGCATGTATACTAGTCCATAAGAATGAAAGCTCTCTACCAAGTATACATATTATACATGCCGTGATTCTATACCAAGCATACATATTATACATGTCATGATTCTATACCAAGCATACATATTATACATGTCATGATTCTATACCAAGCATACATCGTGGTCCAAAAATATAAGTCCACTACCACTAGTGATGACAACAACACTTTGTTCCAAAGTTTCCAATTACTATAAACGCATCAAGTAGTGATCTAAGGTAACAACCATGTGTGGATATCTACTAAGTATGCATTCAATCATAACTATATACTAAGTCAAGAGAAGTCTCAAACCCAATCCATAAGGAATGTACCCAAGGTAACATCCCGGCTCGTGCCATGCCTAGGTGGCCCCGTGGTGGTCAATCGACTTTCCCCGCAAGAAAGGAGACCCAAGAACACGGCAATCCACTTTCGGCGCCCAATCCCGCACGGCGAACGTATCGCAAGGCTAACTCCGAGTGCCGCTTGTAGGTAGCGAGCCTCACAAGCATGTGCGAATGAGCACAAGGGCAAGCAAGCGTAATCATAGCATAGGGTCCCTATTTGGGATACTTCAATCATCAAGTCTACGACTTGAATCTCACACGTCGACTCGATCATTTTAAAGTAGCTCAACATGTCACAACTCATTTACAACTACTTGGGTGGTAACTCTCTACCAAAACACAAGACGTGTAAAACATATACAACTCAAATGACACTATCCTACTTGGGATAATTCATTATATAAACAAGATTTCCAAGGAGTTATAACATGCAATATCCAACAATTATCGAATAGATATCTATCAACACTATATGTAAGAGAACTATGCATTACTCACAAGCATCATAGTATTAAAATACACATGTCCTTTCCACTATAAAGCACACAATGCAAAAAGTTTAAACCACTTATAGTATATGCCAATAACTCATATAAAATGCCCCAAGGGCTTTACTTTACCTTTCCTCATGTCTAAAACATGAAATAGAAATCGTCGATCCCTAGATCGAGTGCAATAACACGAAGGCCAAAGCTAGATATAATACTAGAATAAATGCACCCAAGGAATATCACAAAGATCTTGTCGTGTCTTATGTTATATTAACATTACTATCTTGTCTACAACAAGTATAAGGCGGAAACATACCAAGGCTCATACGTGCATGTGTCTCAATCATATAGGTATATCATTCACTTTAAGGTCAACACCTTTTTATTTACCAAGTCACAAAGCCATGTATTTTATCTACCAAACGTCAAGGAAGAACACTTAGTTCTAATTACTCGTCTCTAACAAGTATCATAATGTAAACATGAGTGATACTTTAAAAGTAACCCAAACATTAAGCACCCTTAAAGGTTCATCTTAATAATCATACTCTAGCATGCTTCTTATGGTGGCACAAACAAATAGTCTCAATTTTAGTCAACTATGCCCAAACCACATATAAGTCTCTACTACATAGAGCATGTAAATCCCACTATACATAACATAGTCATTTTATGTTCCCATAAATTCAAGCATGTCTTAAAGAGCACAAGTCAACATATAAACATGTCCTAAAACCCAAGGACGGACAAAGAAAGAGTTCACCCATTTCTGAGATCAAACCCACCTGGATACGCTTTCGAACTCGTTCGATTAGTCGAACGAAGTTGCCCCCCAAGCTTCTAGTACCCTAAGATAAATATTTGAAGGGATACAAGCTTCAAATAAACATCTAACAAATTTCATCAAAATTCACATAGAAAAGCGGTGGAAATTACCTTTGATCAAGAAGATCTTGTCCAAAGCTCAAATCGACCCAATGGATCTTCAAATCTAACCTAATAGAGAGTTCTACAACCATCAATTAGGTTCGAAAGGCTCCAAAACGAAAATCCCCAAATCTAAACCCTAATCTCAAAATCTAGGGTTTCTACCAAAAGAGAGCTCCAAATCTCAAACTAGAGGAAGATGATGAGTTGCTTACCTTCTAGAAGCACCAAACCAAGATCAAAATCCCCTAGGCTTGAAGATTTCTCCACCAACAAGCTCTACTCCAAGCTTCAAGTCTTCTCCAATGGAGGGAAAAGCCACCCACAAGCAAAAGAGAGCAAAGAGATGAGTTCAAGCTCTAAAATCCCAACCAAACCCACACCAATCCAAAGAGGAATGAGGAAAGGCTCCCTACCTCTTCTCTCCTTGGTTCTCAGCACAAAAGAACCCTCAAAGGGTGTGGGGTGCTCTAATAGAAAAGCACAAACGCACAAAGCCCCCGCAGCTTTCGATTTCGAAATCGCTGTGTCAGACGCAGACAAGCCGGTCCATACCTAAGATGCATCAAATGTACCCAAACCCGAGGCTCGGTTGGTGTCCAACAGCTTTCCCATACCGGCATTTAATCCTCCCCGTACTGATAGCAACAATTTCGTACCTGCATAAAGAACAATTTCGTACTCGACAGTACACCCGCATTGCAAACCGAGAGCAACCTAAAATCCAACTTTTTAGACTTTAGTGCTTGGGATTCATCCACTAACCCTGCATTCGTGCCATAGGCTCGGAACACAAATAACGACCCTCCGTAAAAACTGAAAAGCTCAGATCTCACCTCCGACACTCGAACCTTGCTATTTGCGAAAGTTCAGTGCGTCACATTCTCCCCCCCTAAAGAGGAGTTTCGTCCGCGAAACTGCGAATCAACAACAACACCAACCCATATAAAGGGAATGGCAGGTGCACTCTAACAGTGCACAAACTAGACAGTAAGGTCTCCAGACTGGTGAATTGCTCCAAAGCACAAACATTGTAGAATTCCGCGGCTCCAAGGTACGGCGAAGAGTAAGCATCTTCCATAGCGATTTCTCGGATTTCGCTTTTCATAGATAAGCCCCACACAATCGTAATCGACCAAACTAGTTCCTCACCGGTCATCAATCGCTGTCGACTATGTTCTTCCACACAAAGTCAAACCTCATCCAGAGTTTGCATAAAAGTGCAATTCCACTCCACAGACACAAAGATCAAATAAATCATCCCAAAAGCTCATCAAAGATAATCCTTGGATTTCATCCTATGCCTTGACATCACAATTCTTCCCCCTCGATCATGATTCCATTAGGGAGGTAATAGTCTCAGCATCCACGCTATATTCACTATAGTGGACCAACACTTAAGAGTTTTCTCGACTTCCAATAGAATTCTCATGATCCAATACCCTTGGCCTTAGCCACTCAGTAGCTCGTGAATCATTACTCAAAATCCTCGTCCTCAATGCTTTCCTTAGCATTGGATTTTCCAGTTGTCCACAACTTATAGATTCCAACTCAAATGATAGAGAGTAGTTCACTCAAACCTCATTAAAAGTTCTCTATCAATCCATCTTGTACACAGCTTATGAATAGGGCTAACCCGATCTTCTCGTCCGACCACCACAGTAACATCAATTCCATAACCTTTTCTCGCTGCTCCAAACAGCGTACTCAAATCCTTATGCAAAAACCGACAAGGAAAGTAGGCACTCGGTAAGTTCCTCCCGCGATTCGAATCGCTCAACCCATTAATGGGAGTTCCATATCTCGGTCTCGTCCAACAGTCGACGCAGTCAGTCTTCACTTATTCCCGACAAGATACTCACGGTCAAAAGCCTCCGATTCCACGATCCATCCGTATGGGAATAGCATTCCACAAATCCCCAACGTTGGTGGCGCACAACCGCTTAGGTATCATCACGAATTCTTGTGGTGTCTTCACCCAACAACAACGTCCGTTTGAGGTACAACCTCAAACTCCAGCACAAAGCGGTGACACTCAGATTGCAAACCATCATTCGGAGTACATCAACTCGCAAAGTCGATTGAACATTCGACGAGCTTCAACTCGGGTCCAAAATCTCGACCGTGGTTCAATTTAGATCACGATGGTCGACACACAGTCAACACGAACTCAACCGGTCTCACGTCAAGCGAGAGCGCCCCACGGGGAAGCAGAACTCTAGATACCAAACCTCCCCGCCAACTGAACTCACGATTTGTGACTCAGTTGGGAAACATCAACCACCACTCAAGAGACATCCTTCCTTCTGAGGATTCTCGCACATCCAACGGTCATCGGCCAATTAGGCCCCAAATCTACTCCAAAACTACCTAAATTTAGGCAGGGAGGAAAATCATCGCAACCAGCGGAAAACACAACCATAAGGTGCACTAAAAGTGCTCAAGTCCCCAAGGCGAGTCAATTTAGCTCGGCAAAGGGCATCAAGTACCCACAATTCTCCCCCACAACTAAGCCAATCCATTCGTTGGCCCACAAAACTCTCTCGAGGTAGGGTGGTAAAACGACACACCCAACTATCCAATCAACCCTCAAGCAACGCGAAGAGTCTAAGCAAACAACTCGGCGAATAGCCGATCGAAAGTGCAAAAGGTGCAATCATTACAATCGCAGGAATTTCGTAAAGCACCGTAAGACATGCTACCCGCAGAGCTCTCTCCGGGATCACATCTAGCTCCACGGTACACCTCCACTAAATGTCCCTCCTGTCGACGTCGGCGCCGATGTTCCAGTAGTCTTGCCGCTCCTTGGGCATTCCCGTCGAAGGTGGCCCGCCTGGCCACACAAGTAGCACTTGCCCTGCTTCTGCGAGCACTGCGGTGGGTAGTGACGGCCACCGCAGATCACGCAACTAAAAACTCGACGGCGATCTGGCCCTCTCTGCGATGTAGATGAGCCTCGTCCTTGCGACTGGCTCTGGCTCCTGGGATATCTTGGCGGATTCCTCCCGGAGAAAGAGCCGCGTCCTCGACCACGGTTCTTCTTTATCTTCTTCGACGACTCGCCGACATGTAGCTCCTTGCTCTTGGTGGTCTCCTTGGCCACTCTGGTGTCCACACCTTTTTCCGCGGTTATTGCTCGGCCCAGGCCCTCCTGGGGCCTCCGGAGGTCAGTCGTCTGCTGGTTCAGCAGATTCTCCAGTCGTCCAATCCCCTCGTCCTGGCGGCGTAGAGCTTCAGCCTGAAGTAGCACAACGCTCGCCTGTCGCTCCACCACGCCGACCAAGGTGGTCAACTGCTCCTTCACCTCCCGAATCTCGCCGGATCGGGGATGCAGCTTCCTGCCGGCTGCCGCCATCGCGGATGTCGTGGATGCCTCAAGCTGCAACAAACATAACAAGCACAGGTTAAACAACCTATGCCCACGCAGCCCCACTCATAAACACAATATCCCAATCATGCGAAAGTAATGAAGTGACTTTCAACCATTCCTTGATATCACGTTGTCGGCCGCCAACGTGATCCTGCAAGGACATAGATGTCGTCCACTTCGATCCAACTCCAACACTTATGGAGTTATAATTAAGACCCAATCACAATACTTTCGCTCACAACGGTCCCAAAGACCCCGTCTCTCTCGTTCCT
The DNA here is from genome assembly GCA_025177825.1 of Aechmea fasciata. Classification (NCBI taxonomy): domain Eukaryota; kingdom Viridiplantae; phylum Streptophyta; class Magnoliopsida; order Poales; family Bromeliaceae; genus Aechmea; species Aechmea fasciata. Next base: position 1,455,219 of record CM045932.1, on the reverse strand, counting down.
ATCCCTTAGCGTCCAACCGGCCTAAGGTTTGCTAGGTCCCCTAAGACTCAACCCTAGGCTCTGATACCAAATTAGTCTGTCACGCCCCGGGCCCACGGAAGCCCGCTGCACGTGCACGTACCCGCCGTGTACACCAAACAAACACAATGCACACAAGGCGTCTACTAAAAACATGGAAGGAAAGAGAGTAATCCCGACAGGCTATCAGAGCGAGTAATATAAAAACCACTAGTTCTAACATAAAGGTCCACAAAGATACATAAACAGATTACTAAATCCAGAATCTGATACAATAGTCTAAACAGATACATAATACATCTTTTCTACAAGTACAAAAAGAAAAGATGACAACGGTTCACTATAGAATCTCCGTATGGCTCTAGCTAGCCGCAAACCCCTCGCCTCGATCCCTAGCCACTCCCGATGCGGATGGCTCTGAAATTAACAACAAACAGAGGGCGTGAGAACTATTAAAAATAGTGCCCAGTGGGCAATTACTGAGCTAAGCGAAATGCTCCACTAGGCTAAAAATAAGCATGCTATAAAGAAGTAAGAAGCGATAAATAAGAAACGAGTATATAACTGAAATTAAACATATTCGTGCTTCTACTACGAGTCCAACTATCATAATCATGATATTCTACCTTTAATGGCACAAACATATGTCCAAATTAATTAACTTGCATAATTAACGTAAGCTCATACTTAATTACATGCACAACGATAATAATCACATTACTACATAAAGTAAGTTATACTATCAATGGTTCTCTATCAAGCATGTATACTAGTCCATAAGAATGAAAGCTCTCTACCAAGTATACATATTATACATGCCGTGATTCTATACCAAGCATACATATTATACATGTCATGATTCTATACCAAGCATACATATTATACATGTCATGATTCTATACCAAGCATACATCGTGGTCCAAAAATATAAGTCCACTACCACTAGTGATGACAACAACACTTTGTTCCAAAGTTTCCAATTACTATAAACGCATCAAGTAGTGATCTAAGGTAACAACCATGTGTGGATATCTACTAAGTATGCATTCAATCATAACTATATACTAAGTCAAGAGAAGTCTCAAACCCAATCCATAAGGAATGTACCCAAGGTAACATCCCGGCTCGTGCCATGCCTAGGTGGCCCCGTGGTGGTCAACGACTTTCCCCGCAGAAAAGGAGACCCAAGAACACGGCAATCCACTTTCGGCGCCCAATCCCGCACGGCGAACGTATCGCAAGGCTAACTCCGAGTGCCGCTTGTAGGTAGCGAGCCTCACAAGCATGTGCGAATGAGCACAAGGGCAAGCAAGCGTAATCATAGCATAGGGTCCCTATTTGGGATACTTCAATCATCAAGTCTACGACTTGGAATCTCACACGTCGACTCGACGGTCGGAAAGTAGCTCAACATGTCACAACTCATTTACAACTACTTGGGTGGTAACTCTCTACCAAAACACAAGACGTGTAAAACATATACAACTCAAATGACACTATCCTACTTGGGATAATTCATTATATAAACAAGATTTCCAAGGAGTTATAACATGCAATATCCAACAATTATCGAATAGATATCTATCAACACTATATGTAAGAGAACTATGCATTACTCACAAGCATCATAGTATTAAAATACACATGTCCTTTCCACTATAAAGCACACAATGCAAAGAGTTTAAACCACTTATAGTATATGCCAATAACTCATATAAAATGCCCCAAGGGCTTTACTTTACCTTTCCTCATGTCTAAAACATGAAATAGAAATCGTCGATCCCTAGATCGAGTACAATAACACGAAGGCCAAAGCTAGATATAATACTAGAATAAATGCACCCAAGGAATATCACAAAGATCTTGTCGTGTCTTATGTTATATTAACATTACTATCTTGTCTACAACAAGTATAAGGCGGAAACATACCAAGGCTCATACGTGCATGTGTCTCAATCATATAGGTATATCATTCACTTTAAGGTCAACACCTTTTTATTTACCAAGTCACAAAGCCATGTATTTTATCTACCAAACGTCAAGGAAGAACACTTAGTTCTAATTACTCGTCTCTAACAAGTATCATAATGTAAACATGAGTGATACTTTAAAAGTAACCCAAACATTAAGCACCCTTAAAGGTTCATCTTAATAATCATACTCTAGCATGCTTCTTATGGTGGCACAAACAAATAGTCTCAATTTTAGTCAACTATGCCCAAACCACATATAAGTCTCTACTACATAGAGCATGTAAATCCCACTATACATAACATAGTCATTTTATGTTCCCATAAATTCAAGCATGTCTTAAAGAGCACAAGTCAACATATAAACATGTCCTAAAACCCAAGGGAGGACAAAGAAAGAGTTCACCCATTTCGGTGAGATCAAACCCGACGGATACGCTTCGAATCCTGTTCGATTAGTCGAACGAAGTTGCCCCCCAAGCTTCTAGTACCCTAAGATAAATATTTGAAGGGATACAAGCTTCAAATAAACATCTAACAAATTTCACCAAAATTCACATAGAAAAGCGGTGGAAATTACCTTTGATCAAGAAGATCTTGTCCAAAGCTCAAATCGACCCAATGGATCTTCAAATCTAACATAATAGAGAGTTCTACAACCATCAATTAGGTTCGAAAGGCTCCAAAACGAAAATCCCCAAATCTAAACCCTAATCTCAAAATCTAGGGTTTCTACCAAAAGAGAGCTCCAAATCTCAAACTAGAGGAAGATGATGAGTTGCTTACCTTCTAGAAGCACCAAACCAAGATCAAAATCCCCTAGGCTTGAAGATTTCTCCTCCAACAAGCTCTACTCCAAGCTTCAAGTCTTCTCCAATGGAGGGAAAAGCCACCCACAAGCAAAAGAGAGCAAAGAGATGAGTTCAAGCTCTAAAATCCCAACCAAACCCACACCAATCCAAAGAGGAATGAGGAAAGGCTCCCTACCTCTTCTCTCCTTGGTTCTCAGCACAAAAGAACCCTCAAAGGGTGTGGGGTGCTCTAATAGAAAAGCACAAACGCACAAAGCCCCCGCAGCTTTCAGATTTCGAAATCGCTGTCAGACCTGCAGATAAGCCGGTCCATACCTAAGACAGTACTCGCGAAATGTACCCAAACCCGAGGCTCGGTTGGTGTCCAACAAATTTCTTCCCATACCGGCACATTTAATCCTCCCCGTACCGGTATAGCAACAATTTCTCGTACGCACAAAAGAACAATTTCGTAATTTACGTACACCCGTATTGCAAACCGAGAGCAACCTAAAATCCAACTTTTTAGACTTTAGTGCTTGGGATTCATCCACTAACCCTGCACCCGTGCCATAGGCTCGAACACGCTCAACGACCCTCCGTAAAAACTGAAAAGCTCAGATCTCACCTCCGACACTCGAACCTTGCTATTTGCGAAAGTTCAGTGCGTCACATTATAGTGTGCTGGAAGGGTCCAAAAAGTCTCAGGAACAGTTGCTGCTAAACTGCACTGTTGCAGAAAAACCGAGTTCTCGGCGTCCTAAACCAAGTTCTGGGCGCCCAGAACTTCCAGCCTGCACAAACAGCCCTCTTCGATTCCTCCGCCCGTGGTGTGCTGCACCCTATCCTGGTCCGGCGGATCTCACCTACCACCAGCCACGTGTCAGGGCAAACGATACTCATGAGGTGAATTTCCGGACCCACTTCTGGGCGCCCGGAACATAGGATTCGAATTGGCTTCCAGTTTTTCTTAAACCAGCACTCAAGATCTTGGCGCCCTAAACCCACTTCTGGGTGCCCTAAACTGGCAAAACTTCTGTTTTGCTTATTTGAGTGCGCCGAGTCCATTTTTGCATCCATTTCGTGTAGAAATGACTCCGACTAAGTCCGACACTCTCCAGATGTGTCAACCAGTCACTAATACTGTAGCCAATTCTATCCAAACCTCCGAAACACTACACTGGGAATAATAGGCTAAACCAAAATCGGAATGATAAGGTAAGTGAGACAAGTCTTACATCACTTAGTGATCTTGGGCCCAGTATGTGATTAGGTTGACGAGGACGTTAAGGCCAAAACTGGAGAAGTCTCTGACATCCCAATAGTTTCACATCGGATAGGAAGGGAGTTCTGATTAAGTATATAAGAGACTATGGACCTTATAAATAAAAACATGGCTTAAGCATTTTGAGCCGATAGTTTGACCCAACGAGTTATTATTACTAACTGGGTCATTATAATTCTGGAAAAGCGATTTCTGTCGAATTGATTTTGATTTTGAGAATAATTTTTGTTAAAAGCTGCAGAGCATTTAGGTGAGCGTTTAGATGAAAACTTATTTTTCTAACATGATTTTATAAAGCTGTTTGACAAATAAAATTTACTGCTTGCAAATAATAATTTTTTTACTGAATTTTATTTTAAAATAATTAAAATTTTGAATTTAAATTCAAATAATTATCATAAATTAGCTAAGCATGCTCCACAACTTAGATTTCATCTATAACATACAAATCTACAATTTGAACTATAAAATCGGATGATTATTTGTAAAACTACACATGCTGGAGTTTCAAATACTTATGAGGCACTTCGAAGGCTTCGGACAACATCAACCCACCTTATATGTAAAACTACACATGCTGGAGTTTCAAATACTTATGAGGCACTTCGAAGACTTCGGACAACATCAACCCACCTTAAACGCTAGTCCAACAACGGCTAGAAGTCGATAGGAGAAGCCCCGTGCAAGATCAGCCTCAACCGAAAAAAAACCAGCTGAAAAATAGGATTCGGACCCACTCTGCAGCACTTCTAGGCGCCCAGAATCTGAGGTCAGAACTGCAGCCTGGCAGCTTTAACCTATGCGAGTTAGAAATAGAATTTAGCTAAATTTTCAAGTCCAAAAGTAGTGAAACTTCACCCAACTCACTCCAGATGCTTAAGAATAATTTTCCAGCTCCCTCACCAAATTTGAGCTCGAATCGATCACCAAAGGCCCATAACCGATTCGACCCACTTTTGGATGCCCGTAACTCGCATCCGTAATTCCAAAGATTTAAGCAATTTGCTTGCTCTAGCCCAATCTAAGAGGTTTAGCTTACCAAAACAGTGGAGTTGGATCACAAACCTCCCAAATAGAATAGGGAATCAATCCAAATCTATCAATAAGCTTTCCACCAAAATATGGATTCAAAAATCCAAGAAATCCATCAAAACTCTCAAAAATCAGTATACAAGCTTAATTATCCAAATCTGAGCTAAAACACACCTCTCAAATCTCGAATTCAGGAGAAAAAAGCTTCTAAATCAGTAGAGGATGATGAAAAACCAACTCCTACATCAAAAATCCAACTCCAAAAAGATTGGTATCCCAAAACATCAAGAAAACCTCAATTTCAGCTCAAGAACATTAAAATTACAGGAAAAATAGCAATTCGAGCTTACATACCTAATCAAATTGCTGTTGGAAAGATTCAACACACTCTCCCACGAGTTCACAATCCTCCAAATCATGTTTCACAGAATTTGGATGTTCCTACTCCGCACATGAGCCGAATCTCTCAAGGTCGCTGCTGGATTTCTGCAGAATTCTAAGCTTCCAAGGTCCAAAAGTGGAGTTTAGAGATATTGAGGGCGTTAATTACAAAATGCATGGTTCCCTGTGAAAAAGAGGAGAAAAGAGTTCAAGGGGGTCATCCAAATCCTTTTATAGAAGTAGAGGTTAAGTGCAATAAACCTCAAGAACAAACACTACTAACCTGTACTGCTGCAGAAAATTCAAGATTCGGATGCCCTAAACCCAGTTCTGGGCGCCCAGAACTTCCAGCCTGCACAACTCAGTCCTTGGGTCTCCGTCCAACGGTCTGGTGCACCCTAAAGTGGTCCGGCAGACCTCACCTACCACATCACACGTGTCAACACGATCGATATTCACGAAGTAAACTTTCGAACTCGCTTAGGCGACCTAAACAAGGTCCGAAATGACTTCAACATCTAATATAAAACAGCACTCAAGATCTCGGCGCCCTAAACCACTTCTGGGCACCCTAAACTGTCAAAACTTTAGTTTTGGCTTATTTGAGTGCGCCGAGTCTGTTTTTGCGTCCATTTCGCGCCAAAACGACTCCGACTTGTGCCGACACCCCACAGATGTGTCGAGAGGTCGCTGATACTGCAGTCATTCCGACACTAAACCCTAGGGACACTACATAAAATTTAATACTTAAAATTTAAAATTCAAAATTAAATTTAAAAATTAAAATTTAAAAAATTAAAATTTTAAATTTAATATCTAAATTTAAATTTTCAAATTTCAAATATAAAATTTAAATTTGAATTTAAATTTTAAATTTTGAATCTAAAATCAAAATAAAAATTTAAAATTTGAGTCTAAAATCAGAATCAGATTTTAAGGAGTAACTTTTAACTACTTTTGATTTTGGGCCTCGAAAATCAGAAAATTGAAAATCAAAATCAGATTTTAAAAACTAGGTTACCAAATGCTCTGCTTTAGCCGAAAATGATTTTGGACTCAAAAATCACTTTTCAAAACCTAGGCCACACACCCAAGTTGGACTAGGCATGACTTCGCCGGAAGGACTACGCTTACACCTTCCCGCATCAAAACCTAAAACCGAGCCACTAGTACAGACTTAGTGGTGAGCTTCCTCTAAGCTTATGTCTGATGAAGATTTGCAGATTTGGCCCATTAGATTTAAAGCCCGAACCTACAAATAGTTTTGATGAGAACTAAGCCTATATTGTGATTTGAATTATTTAAGGTCCTAATTGTTTAGAGTCTGTGAATTTAATATTGGAACAACTTAAAATTTTGAAATTTGAATCAAATTCAAAATATCCTAACATATATAGTACCAATTCAAATAAAACTTTCAATTCAAATTTAAATTTCCATTTCAATTTAAAGAAAGAAGTTGGTTTCGTAAGTTATAGTGCATATTAAATTCAAATTTAAAATTAATATTCACAAACAGAAACTTTATGTTTAAATATATAATAAAAGTTAGGTTTATAAGTAATAGTACAAATTAAATTCGAATTTAAAATTCAAAATTAATTCTCAAAAATAAAATTCTTTATTTCGAAATAAATAAGAAATTTTGAATTCAAATTGTTAATTCAGTATCGAAACAACATAAAAGTTTGAAAATTTTAGTCAAATTCAAATTTTTCTTGGAAACAAAATACAAATTGATAATAAAACTTTTGATTAATTTTGATCAAAAACTTACATTTCAAATTAATTTTTAAAATTCAAATTTAGTTTATTTATTGAGGTGTTAGCTACTTAACGGATTAGCTACTACCTAATTACAAAAGTAGGGAAATCAAGTAAAGAAACAAACAATTGTAGGGCACATAATCGGGCTAGTAAGGAAACAAATTAGCCATGTCAATTCAAATTTAAAATTCCAATTTCAACCTAAAGGATCGTTGGGCCCAACCATCGGCCCAAAATGCTTAAGCCCAGTTATTGTTGCTAGTGTCTAAGTCTCTTATAAACCCAATAACAATTCTATGGGCCCAACCACCAGCCCAAAATACTTAAGCCCAGTTATTGTTGCTAGTGTCTAAGTCTCTTATAAACCCAATGACAATTCTATTCCCATCCGATATGGGACTATTGGGGTGTCACAGACTCCCCCCGTTAAGGGGGACAATTCTATTCCCATCCGATGTGGGACTAGTGTGCCGCGTACTTCGTTAAGGTTTCACGTCTCATCACCCAATCACACACACAGCCCAAGATCACCAAGCTATGTGAGACTCGTCTCGCTAGCCCGTCATCCAGACCCTGGCTCAGCCGAAACTCGCCACACATGTCCAGCTGGTGAACCGGCTCTGATACCAAATGTAAGGACCCAGCCCACTAGCAACAATAACTCGTTGGGCCCAACCACCGGCCCAAAATGCTTAAGCCCAGTTATTATTGCTAGTGTCTAAGTCTCTTATAAACCCAATGACAATCCTATTCTCATCCGATGTGGGACTATTGAGGTACTATAACAAAATATGTTTTAGACGACGCTTTTTAGACGACACTTTCTTCTAACGTCTTTAATATTTAGCATTTACCGACACTATGATTAAGCATCGCCAATAAACATATTTTTATCAAATATTTATATACATTTTCCGACGCTATATTAAAATGTCGATATTTATCCCGACATGTTTATTTAACGACTCTTTACCAGACACTTTTTCAAGCGTCGGGATTATTTTTGACGACACTTTAAAGCGTCGCAAATTATGATTTAAAGTGTCCTTAAATGCAAAATTTTTTATAGTGAGATGTTGGTTTCATAAATACTAGCGTAAATTAAAATAAAATTATATTTTTGAATTTAATTTTCAAACATATAAACTTTATGTTTAAATAAATAACTAAAATTGGGTTTATAAGTAACAATATAAATCAAATTCGAACTTAAAATTTAAATTGAATTCAAAAATAAAAGTTATGTTAAAATAAATAATAAATTTTGAATTCAAATTGTTAAATCAATATTGAAGAGTTCAAAATTTTAAAATAATGGCTTAATTACACTATACTACCTTGTACTTTACAAAATTTTCACTTTCAACACTGTGCTTCCTTCTTTTTTTCTAACCGAAGGCACCGCTCAACTATCTTTTTTTCAATGCCTACACTATAAAAAGTAAATCTATAATTTTAGACAACAGCTATTTAAAAAATATTTGTTAATTAAGATTGTTATAGCATATATTAATTAAGCTTATTTTGACATAAAAAATAAAAAAATCCATAAAAATTAAAAAAAAAAAGAAATAATGCAATAGAAGCCGTAAATGAGTATATCATATAGCATCATTTTATTTTATTTTTTACTATGTAATTAGTTCTTTTTTAAAAAATTGTTAAATTTTGTCTAAACTAATAGATTTGTTAACAGTATTATAGAGATTGGTCAAAGAGATTGGTCAAATTATTTTAACTAGTGCCTTTTGAAGGAATTGGGTTTAGGTCTAAATTCTTTCCTCTCAAAATTATTAAAAAGATGCTAGATATCATACTTCATAAAATTTCAATGTATTCTAACTCATCCATCAAACCGTCCCAAATTGGACTATTTTTAATGATTGATTGGATGGAGTTGCTAGTTTAACAATTAAATGTAATTCAAATAAGTTAAAAATTTGTTAGAAAAAGCTTTCTTACAGAGAATGGTGATTTTGGCTAGACTTGACAGACCAATTGAATAATACGTAGGTGGATTATTATAGTCGCTGGTCATATAGATATGAATAAAATTTATCCGTAAATTTTTGAATATATAGCCAATATTTTTTTACCCGTACACGCTCCGGCAAGCGCAAGGACGAGAATGCAGGTTACATGCAAGACTTCTTTTATATATTGATTGAAATATCACAACATACAATAAACAATATAAAATTTTAAAATGCATAAGTTACATATAAAAGTATTTTATCATTCCAAATTTTTGAGATACAAAATTAATTAAGTTTTCGTGATTATATAGTCAATATTATAAAGATTATACTTTTTAATTAAAAAATATATGCAGTATTCGTAGGTATAAGCGTGATGCCCAAAATGCCCACAATTTAACAGATACCCTGTAGTGACCTGGAGTTTGGCAGCTGGGGACTTGTCGACAGCTCTGGTGAGTGTCAGGACAAGTCCGAGTCACGTTGGTACGAAATAGACGCCAAACGGACTCAGTGGGAACGCGAGAGCAGTTGGATCTTGAAAATCTGCGAAATAGCAGGTTTTCTGTCAGGTTGTACCGGTACAAAATTTGGAGTGTACTGGTACAAGCATGATGGCTATACCGGTACAACCATTAAGGATGTACCGGTATAGTCTGCGCAGAACTGCTTTCGGGTTGACCTTTTGTACTGATACACTTGCCCGAGTGTACCGGTACACTTTGGTAGGTGGGGGGCAGTTTCGACTTTTGCTCACCTTGATTGTATCACCATATTTTTTTCCCTCTCTATATGGGAGTGAGAGATCAGAGAAGAAGAGGCTTTTCTGTCACGCCCGCCCCGAAACCGCTACCGATTTGGTCCGGTCGGCGCGCCGAGCGGACGCCGGACGGACAACACCTCCCCTGTTCGCCCAAGGCTCAACAATAGGAAAGTGTACAAGAATTCACCCAGGAAAAGTTAAACTCTAAACATACACATTCAACGGGGCACAAACAGTGCCAACAACTAGAGAAAGTAATCAACTAGCAATACACAAGTGAAATAAGAGAGTATACTACTTAGCTATTACAATTTTGTAATCATTTACTGCTTACATCTTTTCTTTCCAAAATGAATACATGATCATTTACTCAATACATAGTTCTTCCAAAATATAAAGCATCTAGATACAATGGTACTCTAATGTAGAAAGGAAGCTACTATACTACCAAATCCTCACTGGACGGGCGCGATGCCCTTGCCGCGGTCCTCACCCGGCAACCCTGTACCTAGCACTGGAATTAGAGTGAGGTGAGAACTATCTTCCATAGTTCCCAGTGGGCTCGGCCACCGACTCCACCGATCTCCCCACTAGGTCCAAGTGGGCACAAGTAACAACAACTAGATATAGATGGATAAATATCTGAAAGATGTAAGTGCATAATAGGAAATCTATGCTACTATGCTCATAATCATTTGAAATGCATGCATCATATGCTTCCTGGGCAATTTTCGCCCAGAGGAACCGGTCTCTCTATTTGGGGGACCGGTCCCAGAGAGCACTCCCCGCGGCTGGGTCCTCTGTCAGCCCATTTTCGCGCACAGGGACCGGTCTCCACCACCGAGACCGGTCCCTCGGAGACCGGTCCTTCCAGCCAAGACCGGTCCCGAGAGCTTGCTCTCAAAGGGACGCGCTCGGGAACCGGTCCTCACTTTGAGAGACCGGTCCCCACAGGGACCTTCCATTGCCTTTGAGAGACCGGTCCCCACAGGGACCTTCCATTGCCTGAGGAGACCGGTCCCTCACACCAGGGACCGGTCCCAGAGAGCAATATTGGTGCGCAGGGGATTTTCCTCGCGCACCACGCGCCGGAACTCCCCTCCATTCGAGACCGCCCCCGAGAGCAGATTCGCTGCACGTGCATTCTGCGCATTTTGCTCTCGTGGACCCCAATTCCAATGCACTTTTGGTGCTTTAGGCATCTTCGGCTTCTCCGAAGCATACCCACACGACAATTAGTCGATTCCAAACAAAGTGCAACTCTTGGATTTCGAGAATTCACATCCTTACATTTTCACTCTCCTTTTCTTTCTCTTTGTGCTAGACCTTGGGAGCAAAGGAGCTCGGGAGGAGTTGCTTCTTCACCGACGTCGCGCTGCAGAGCATTTCGCGAATACTCCCGGCATCGTGGTGCTGCGAGGAGACCGGGCGAGTGCGATTTTACGCCATTCTTGACGTCGTGCTGATTCTAGGGTGATTTTTGAGGTGAGTGAGCCATCGGAACCCTTTTCATTGCTTCAACTTCAACAATTTTCGAGCTTGGTGCCGTTTCATGAGATTGGTGTCGTTCTCGCATTTCCGGCCGATCAAGAAGAGCTCTACTCGTACGCGACGTAGGAGCATCGGATCGCGATGAGACTTGGTTCGTTGGATTCAGGACTTCGAGAGGAATCCACGAAGCCCAAGATTATTGGATTTGGAAAAGGTTAGCTTGGTCGAACCTTTGTTCTACTCCACCGCTGCGAATCTGAACCTGAACTTGAGTTTTCTTGGTTTCTTTCGGTGTAAATCCTAACGGGAACTGGGATTTGGCCCTGAGATGTGTGCATTGCCTTTCCACTCTGGATTTGGAACCTTGCATCACCAGGATTGAGATTCGGAAGGTGAGGTTCACATCATAATTGAGGATTTAATTTAAGTGCCGATTTTGAATATTGATGCATGTTTAGTGCTTTTGTGGTCCAGATTATTGGAGGATTACGATTACTGGTTGAGAACGGACTCGGCTGAGTTTAGGTGACTTCCTCACTGCCAGGGAGCTAGAGTTCGAGGTGGGTTAATCATTGGCTTTTCATCCTAGGTACATAATAGTCGACATGTATTAAATTCAGCTCTTGACTTAGTATATAGTAGCTCGAATTCATCGATTGTCCTGTTGTTGAAATCGAATTTGGAGTATGCTTAGTAAGTAAATAATCCATACATGTTGGACCTGGACTTGACTTAGGAGAAAGCCGCGATTTGACCAACATATGCATACACTACCGGATTTAGCTCTAGGAGCCGTGTTGTGATTGTATCGTCGCAGTGTTAGCGCGATGGATACCCGGGTAGTGTGGCTTGCATTTACGCTCGTGCGGGGATGCCGAGCTTATTTTTACAGCAGAGTCTAGACTGTTTCGGGTTGTCGGGGGCCGTCGGAGTAGACGGTGGGCCCAGATCACTTTTTTTTTGGTCTTAGATTGTGCCGAGGGCACGTAGAGTCGGTTGTTAGACTTGTTTAGACTCTAGTTATGAGATTTTGGCTGGTTGGAGCCTGATTGAGCTCGACAGAGATACGCTGCATACTCGGTTGGGTAGCTCCCCCGAGTGCTACTCCGGAGCTGGGCGTTGTGCTTTCGCGTTGGTGTCGGGTGTGCAGGTTGGACTCGCTCTCCACTGAGGGTTAGAGTGGGGGTAGCTGTATAATCGTAACCGGGCACGGGACGGGTGTGTTCACAGTCCCATGGACGGGTATGATTGCAGTCCCCTTTCAGATTGGATCTATTATGGCATTGGTATAAATGTGTTGTTTTTAGAGCATAATAGTATAGCTGCATATGGCTGTAGAGTGTTTCCAGCTTTCCTTACTACCTTTGCTTACCCCTGTAGACTTAGTGGATGGACCAATGATGTTGAGGTCGGCACCCACTGAGGACTACTTGTTTTTACAGTAGTTCTCACGCCCCTTTTCTTCCACTGTTGTTGCAGGGCCTTTGGTTTCGGCTGCTGCTCCTCCTGAGGCTGATCGAGGCAAGAGCGTCGTGAGCTAGAGCCCTACCCGTCCGTCGAGTGCTGAGTTAGAGAACTACTGTCGCAGGTAGATATACTTTATTTTGGGGAGTTTTGTACATACGGCTGTGTAACTCGCTTAGGGTGAGTATAGTTTTTGTATCCAGATACTTTGTATGTATGAAACTTCTTATGTTCTACCTGTTTAGTTTTATTACAGCTCTATACTACTGATTGTAGTACTGTTTGTTTTACAGCTACGCTTCGTATACAGGAGAAATTCTTTTGTATACGGCGGATTTGTCGGCGTGCCCGGGGAACGAGGAATCCGGGGCGTGACATACCCACCAATTTTACTTATAATTTTTTGGGTAGGAAAAACTAATACTCATATCCGCAAATTTGCTAGTAATATGCGGATACCCATGAGTACGGATTGAGATTGTCAAGTCTAACTTTGACAGAGACTAGAATACTTCCTAAAAGCAAACCAATAATTTTACTTCCCCACCATTTTCAGTAATGGATCATCAAAACTGATGATCGGCGCCATTACAAGAGCTAGACTATTTGAACTTCCCAAAAATTAAATTTCATGATTTTAAGTTATCATTTAGGGCGCGTTTGGTTCGAGTTATGTAATATTATAGAGTATCTCGACATATCCAGGTATCTTGGATTTCGGCGTGAGATTACTACTGATACTGCATTTATGCGTTTGGTTTAATACAGTAATATAATACTGGATTGCAGTGTTTATAGCATTATTACGTTTGGTTCATTTATAAAATTTAGTAATTCTGATATAAAAGTATTGTTTTTCCAAAATTGCCCTTGTTGTGGTCATTTGAATATTATTTTTTACAAAAATATAATTTGCACTAGTAAATTAATTATATTAATAAGTAATAAAATAAAAAGACCTAATATGAAAATAAATTAACGATGGAAAAGAAAAAAAAAATAACTACAAATCAGATCTAACTTCAATTTGAAAATAATGTGTTTTAGCGAGAGAGAAGAAATGATTAAATATATATGCGGAAATGGCGAATGGAGGAAAGAAGATCGTGATGATTATCTAGGAGGACGACGCAATAAAAGGTAGGTGTTCGTGCGAGAGAGAAAGAGATAGAGATCGAGAGACAGCGGCGTGCGAGAGAGGGGAAGGAGAGAGATGAAAACAATACTGGTAATTGGATTTGGGGTTGTTGGAGGGTAAAATTGTTATTTTATATAATATGTAGTATTAACGGGTTTCAGTAATGCAAGATACACGACTCCCCTCTCGTTAATATTTTTGGTGTAATCCTGCTCGATTTGTAATGCTACATTAACGAGTAGATTACATAGCGGATGAACCAAACACAGTAATCCTGGCAGAATTGGCTGTAATCCTACCAGGATAACTCGAACCAAACGCGCCCTTAGGTATATACGCTTCTTTTTTTTTCGTCCCCCCCGAGGCCTGCGATGCCTCACCCATGTAGCTTAGTTCACTTTTTTAATGAATGAAGCAAGTAACGTGCTACATTTCCCTCAAAAAAAAGAAAAGAAAAAAAAAATGGTATTTGCCTATTGACCATGTGTTGTCGAATTCATCTTATATTAATCATAAAAAATTGTCAATGTATGAACCACTTGAATACAAAACAAATAATATCGAAAAATTACAAAATTTGATTTCTAAAAAATTTAAATAGTTTAGATCATGTTCAGAGTGTCAGATCGTCTTCGGACGCCCCATCGTAGAAAACAATTGTCACGCCCCGGGTCATTTTAGAGTATAAAAACAGCAGAATTTTTTTTTTTTTTATAAACCTTGACCCCCAAGGACATGTCCGACACATACAAATACGGAGAGACCACTTTGTACACACGGACGAGTCTCCCTGTATTTGCACGGCATCACACAAGTACATTGAGTCTTTTACAATCATACAACCACAACAAAGTGTACATGTAAAAAATTTAACTTACATCCATACACAACTTACACCATTCACCACAGGTTACATTCACTAGTATATAATCATAAATCCACATCTATCAGTTGAAATGTTCCCTACCCGGGAACTGATTTTGAAACTCTAAGTTATAATTTCCCTTTTGAAAATCTTTTAAAAACTGTTTCCCACACGGAAACCTTTTCTTTTGAAAACACTACCACGAGGGGTAGAAAACCTTTTTGCATCGTAAATCCAAAACCATATTAAATGCCAAACCATTTCACAAAACTAATCCATGCGATAAGTTTAACATCCAATTTAAAAGTAGAGAACATGAACCATGCAAACAAGTCTAAGTCGTAATAATGTAAACAGAAGGTAAATAGTAAAAGCAAACCGCGGGTCGGGAGCTATACGCGTGCTATGTACGCTCATCTCCTGTAGTCCCACTAGGACCTGACGTAACACCTGAATAAGAAGGCGGGGGGTGAGAACATGTAAACATGTCTCCCCCTCCCAGTGGGTATCCGGAGACAAACAAAGTAAAGCAGATAGTAGTACAGTAGCAACTATAACTGAGTAAGGAGATATGTAGAAATGTAAACCACCGCCACTGTAAATATGCGTCAAGGACGACAAGCTCAAAAGTACCCAATCTGAACCAATGCTCTCTTGGTCAGCACCGCAGACCTTAAGCCAATGCCCCCACTACTCTCCAGTGCATATAACCCCTCTTGGGCTCACGGGTCGACCTCTGCAACCACTTTTTCGGAAAAGAACACCCCCTTACGGTGGCCAAACCGCTGGTGTTCGTGAAATGCGACGAGTATCGGGCGATCAATGTAGATATGCTCAAAAATCATCCATCGGCAACCGTGAGCAATCCCTGCCCCCGGGGCCCGGCGACCACATGGGTCATCAAGTAACCAGAAGAACCAACCAGGTACCAAGTACAGAGTGTGACCGACCAAATAGGTCCCAAGTACAGAAAGTGACTGACCAACTAGGTCCCAAGTATGTAAAGTAACTGACTAACTAGGTCCCCAAGTATGCAAAGTAACTGACCAACCAGGTCCCGAGTAGAGAAAGAAACTGACCAACCAGGTACTGAGTGGAGAGTGTAACTGACCAATAGGTCCCAAGTATAGAATGCAACTGACCAACTAGGTCTCAAGTATAGAATGCAACTGACCAACTAGGTCTCAAGTATAGAGTACAACTGACCAACTAGGTCTCAAGTATAGAATGCAACTGACCAACTAGGTCCCCAAGTATAGATATGTACTGATAGAATCTACTCTACTCCTACTGTCACGCCCCCGCCCCGAAAACCGCTACCTATTTGGTCCGGTTCGGGCGCGCCAAGCGGACGCCGGACGGACAGCACCTCCCCTGCCCGCCCAAGGCTCAACAACAGATCGTGTACAAGAATTTACCCGGGAATACTAAATTCTAAACATACACAATCAACGGGGCACAAACAGTGCCAACAACTAGAGCGAGTAATCCACAAGTAATACACAAGTGAAATAAAGAGAGAATACAACTAGCTATTACATCACATATACTTTGATTTACATTTACATCCCAAAATGATTACATGTTCATTTACTCAAAATACATAGCTCTCCAAAAGTATAGCATCTAGATACAATGGTACTCTAATGCAGAAAGGAAGCTACTACACTACCAGGTCCTCACTGGACGGGGGCGATGCCCTTGCCGCGGTCCTCGCCCGACGAACCTGCACCTAGCACTGGAAAAGTAGTGGGGTGAGAACTAACTTCCTTAGTTCCCAGTGGGCTCGGCCACCGACTCCACCGATCTCCCCACTAGGTCCAAGTGGGCACAAGTAACAACAACTAGATATAGATAGATATCTGAAAGCTGTAAGTGCATAATAGAAAATCTAAGCTACTATGCCCATAATCTTGTGAAACGAATGCATGCATCATATAGTAAAAGGTTTACTAACATGCTAGAAGTTCTCACTATGTTCAACAATGACTATTCAATGCTAACATTAATATTTCCTTTACCCAATCCGTGGCGATACCCTTGGGTTCGCCTACGCCTCACATATAGATCCCTTTTTGGGGAGGAGGCTCCACGTGCACTCCAACCCGGGATCGTCTGTGGACCTCCACGTGGTCCCGATCGTGCGACACTCCGGAGTATTCGACGACACCGATGGCTATACCACCACTAATACAGACCGTGAGCTTGATCTATCCTCTCCACGTGAGGATACCCTACCGACTAGGGCCAACAGTTCTCTCGGAACTCCACTATTCCGACCAATAGTAACATGTACTTAGCTTTACTAAGATCTATGTTCACGAGCTATTTCTCTTGGGATTTCACCTATCCCTATGTCCAAAGACCTCTAGTGTCAAATACACTATGTTAATACCACTCGTCATGTTCTTTACATTAGATGCCACTCGATCTATGTCACTAGATAACCCTCGAGTCCATCTCTTTCTTAGCACTATAGAATCCAATGTCCAGACCCAATCCTCACCTATCCATTCACCTAGCATTCCAAGTACACTAGGTTATCACTAGAAAGCATAAGGAGTAGCCTAAACATGCAATTCTACTATGCTACATGCAAGAGATGAAAATTATGCAATTCTAAGACATAGAAAGGAGTTCGAAGTATTCGAGTGTCCCCCCCCACCTTTTGGGATGTTCCACGAGGTTAGAATGCCGCTCTCGACGCTTCCAACCACTACTTTGACTCCCCGGCCCAATATCGAAGCTGAAAGCCTTCGTTTGGCTCGGATCGCTTAAACCGTTCGCCGAATCGACGAACCGTCGCCTCGCACGCGTTCGTGGACCTAACAATATGTTAGAAATGAGGTTAAAAGAGATCAAAACCTCATCCTAAGAAAAGCCCCAATTTGAGCCCTAGATTTTGCCTCGAGCGAAAATCTTGCGCTAGAGCTCAAATCGACCGTGTAGATCACTTCTTAGAGAAGCTAGGGTTCCATAAAAATTATCCCCAAAGGATAAAACCCATCCTAGCAAAGTCTACCATGAGAGCTCTCAAGAGCTTACCTCAAGTAGAAGCCCTAATGGTGGAGAAGATGAGGAAGATGATGCTAGGCTTGCTCCTAGCTTGATCCTCCACCAAGATCTCCACTCCTTTTCCTTCTCCTTCTTCTTCTTCTTCTTCTTTCTAGAGAGAGAAAGAGAGCTTGTGTGTGTGAGGGAGAGGGAATGACAGTGTGAGAGGGAGGGAGAGTCCCTCTATAGCATCTATTGTAACAAGATGCTAAAAGGCCCCTCAACTATGCAAACTGCACCAACTGGGCATTTTTCGGGCTCAGGGACCGGTCTCCCTAACCCAGGACCGGTCCCAGAGAGCCTTGCTCCACTCTGCGCAGCTGGGGACCGGTCTCCCCCTTAAGAGACCGGTCCCAGAGAGCCCTACTCCACTCTCCGCAGCTCGAGACCGGTCTCCCCCTTAAGAGACCGGTCCCGAGCTGCTCTCGCGGGACGACCTTCGAGGACCGGTCTCCCTTTTCGAGGACCGGTCCCCTCGAGACCTTGACCCACCTCAAGGACTTAGCCAAAATTTTCACTTTTCATCGTTTTTCTCCGTTTCGCTTGTTTGACCTCCGATTCGTTTCAAATCGAATCGAGACTTTCCAAACATGTTTTCGAGCACGTTTTCATCATCTTTTCATCCACGCTAATGTCGAATTTAGCTCATGGCCCAACATAGCTTTTCGGTCTCCATTTTTGCACCTAAGCGCACCAAAACGCCCGAATGCTTCCGAACTTCACCGGGATCAACTCCGGTGCACTTTTTGCCTTCGGATCAACTTCTAACTTTCCGAAGTCCATCCACTCGACAATCAGTCGATTCTAATCGTGGTGCAACTCTCGGATTTCGAGAATTCACTTCCTTACATCCTCCCCACCTTAAAAGGAGTTTCGTCCTCGAAACTTACTCAATTTCCAATATAATTCAAACTTTTACCTTATTCCTCAAACAAGTGAGGATGGTGCTCCTTCATCAGCTCCTCGAGTTCCCAGGTGGCCTCGCGATCATCATGATTGCTCCACCGCACCTTCACATAGGGAATTTCTCGATTCGAAGCTTTCGCACCTCTCGGGCGATAATTCCCAGGAAACTCTTCGTAGCTCAAATCCTCTTGAAGCTCCGGCGGTTCATACAACATCTCGTGCCCTGGATCGTGGATGTACTTGCGAAGGTTGGAGACGTGGAAGACATTATGCACGTCGGCGAGCTTCGGCGGCAAGGCAAGCCGATAGGCCACCGTACCAACTCGCTCCAATATTTCGTAAGGCCCGATGAATCAGGGACTTAGTTTCCCCCGCACCCCAAATCGCTTTACACCCCGCATTGGCGAAACTTTCAAGAACACGCGGTCGCCCACTGTGAACTCAATATCTCGACGGCGCCTATCCGCATAACTCTGCTGTCTGGATTGCGCCGTGAGCAATCTCTTGCGAGCAATGCGGACTTTCTCCTCCGCTTCTCGCAACACATCGGGGCCGAATTCCGCACTTTCGCCGACATCGCTCCAATGTATAGGAGATCGGCACTTCCGCCCATAATGAGCCTCGAACGGTGCCATCTCTACACTCGAGTGATAACTATTGTTGTAGGCGAACTCGGCCATCGGCAGGTGGTTACACCAACTTCCCTTGTAGTCGATGACACACGCTCGCAACATATCCTCCAGGGTCTGAATGGTTCTCTCTGTTTGTCCATCGGTCTGGGGATGGAATGCAGTGCTGAAATCGAGCCGTGTGCCAAGGGCTTCTTGCAGGCTCTTCCAAAACTGCGAAGTAAATCGGGGGTCGCGATCCGAAACGATCGATTTCGGCACCCCGTGCAACCTCACAATCTCGTCGAGGTAGACCTGCGCCAACCTATCTCCTGCCCAAGTAGTGTGGATCGGCAAGAAATGTGCCGACTTGGTCAGTCGATCCACAATCACCCATATTGCATCGTGGCCACCCGTCGAGCGAGGCAAGCCGACCACGAAGTCCATCGAAATGTCCTCCCATTTCCAAACGGGATTGGTAGGCTCTGAAGCTTTCCCGCTGGAAATCGACGCTCAGCCTTTATTTGCTGGCAAACTATACACTTTGCCACAAAGCGTCCGATATCACCCTTCATCCCCGGCCACCAATAGTGCTCTTTCAACCCGTGATACATCTTGGTGCCGCCCGGGTGATCACAATAAGGCGACCGATGTGCCTCATCTAGGATTAGCTTAGGATCTCCTCGTCGTTTGGTACACACCACCGCTTTCTGAATCGGAGTGCACCGTCGGCTTCTAAAGTGAAGTCGCCGCCACGACCCTCCTTGATGTCGCGCCGAACCTTTTGGAGACTTGTGTCCGCGGGTTGTAGACTTTTTATTCTCTCCAACAAGGTCGGTTGGACAACGAGCTTCATCAATTGGGCCGGAACCTCGGGAGTAACCACCTCAAGGTCCATTCGCTCCATATCTAGCCATAGGGGCTTCTGATTCGTGACCCATACAGCGAGGTTCTCCGCTGACTTCCTACTCAGCGCATCAGCGACCACATTCGCTTTCCCGGGTGGTAAAGGATATCAACATCATAATCCTTTAATAATTCGAGCCACCGCCGTTGTCGCATATTCGGCTCCTTCGCAGGTGAATAGGTACTTCGACTCTTGTGGTCGGTGTAGATCTCGCAATGAGCACCAAACAGATAGTGCCTCCATAACTTCAAAGCAAAGATCACCGCCGCCAGCTCCAGATCGTGAATGGGGTAGTTCTTCTCATAGCTCTTCAGCTGACGGGACGCATAAGCGATCACCTTCCCGTTCTGCATCAACACACACCCCAAACCCGAATAGGACGCATCACTGTAGACCACAAAGTCTTCACCCTGCACCGGTAGAGCGAGCACCGGAGTCGAAGTTAGTCTTTCCTTCAACTCTTTGAAACTCCGGTCACACTCGTCGCTCCACACAAACTTGGTGCCCTTCTGAGTTAGGCGAGTAAGTGGAACTACTATCTTAGAGAATCCTTCCACGAACCGCCTATAATAGCCCGCCAAGCCCACGAAGCTTCGGATCTCCGTGACATTCGTCGGGCGTGGCCAATCCTTGATTGCCTCAACTTTCCTCGGGTCTACGGAAACTCCACCCGCGGAAATGACATGCCCTAGAAATGCGACTTCTCGGAGCCAAAAGTCACACTTCTTAAACTTAGCATATAGCTTCTCCTCCCGAAGGACTTGAAGCACAATTCTCAGATGCTCGGCATGTTCCTCGTCACTGCGAGAATAGATCAATATGTCGTCTATGAAGACCACGACAAATCGGTCCAAGAACTCTCTAAAGACACGGTTCATCAAATCCATGAATGCTGCCGGGGCATTCGTGAGTCCAAATGGCATGACCGTGAATTCGTAGTGCCCATACCGCGTACGAAACGCAGTTTTCTGCACATCCTCCGGCTTGATCTTCAACTGGTGATAGCCGGATTGCAGGTCTATCTTCGAGTACACACACGACCCCTGCAACTGATCAAACAAGTCATCGATACGGGGAGGTGGGTACTTATTCTTGATCGTGACCTTGTTCAACTCTCTATAATCCATACAGAGTCGAAACGATCCATCTTTCTTCCGCACAAACAACACCGGGGCTCCCCACGGTGATACACTTGGTCGGATAAATTGCTTGTCAAGAAGATCTTGTAATTGACTCCTCAACTCTTTTAGTTCTGCCGGCGCCATTCTGTACGGAGCTTTCGAGATTGGCGCGGTACCGGGAATCAAGTCTATAACGAACTCGATCTCCCGATCCGGCGGTATTCCCGGCAACTCTGCGGGAAACACATCTAGGAATTCCCGAACTACAGCTAGCTCCTCCAAGGTCGGAGTTACTCGGTCCACTTCTACAACGGTCGCCAAGTAGGCTGCGCACCCGCCGTTGACCAATTTCCTTGCTTTCGCCGCCGACACCGTCGCGAAAAGCACGAGCTCGACATCCTTGATATGTGAACTCGGGTTGCCCGGCTCGCGGAATGTAACCACTCTGCTCTGCGATCGATCGTCGCGTGAAATTTCGAGAGCCAGTCTATGCCCAATATGACATCGTAGTCTATTAGATTCCGGAGCCCTAGCATCCGGATGGGCATTATCCAGTCACCCACTTGTACTGGACAAGATAAACACTCCCTATTGACGTCAAACGTCGACTCAGGGCCCCTAACCTGCCACCTATCACTCGCCTCTATGGGTATGTCATGCATGTGTGCGAATGATCTACTAATAAATGAGTGAGTGGCTCCAGTATCAAATATGGCCCTAGAGCGAATCCCATTAACCAAAACCATACCTGCCACAAGGCGATGCTCCTCCGCCTCAGCAGGCTCCTCAGCCTGGACCTGAGCGGCAAATACCCGTCCGCTCGGGGCCGATCGCGCCGCTTCAGGTTGACGCGGCGACGAAAGTACGTCCCACCGACGCAGCCGGTGGCACTCCTCCATAATTCGCCGGTGCCGATGCAACCGAGGGAACGGGCGAGGCTCCTCCTCCCGCGCAATCCCGTACAAAATGCCACCTGGTTGCCCGCATTGGTAGCACTGCCCGACTCTTCTCGCAACGCGACACCGGGTGGTCACCTCCGCAAATGACGCATCGTCGTGCTCCACGGCCCTTGGATTGAGTCCGCGGATACTTCGGGGCTTCTTAGAGCTCGATTGTCCCCCGAACCGCCACCACGGCGCTTCTTGCCCTTGTCCTTAGACTCGGCCAATGATTCGCGCTTTTCCCGAACGTGCGCGTCACCGTGCTCCGCCCAAAGCGCACGGTCGAAGACTTCCGCGAAGGTCGTGAGCTTCAATATCTGCACGGCTTTATAAATCCCCGGTCGAAGTCCTCGCAAGAACCAATCGGCCCGGTCCCGGTCATCTTTTACTACATCCGGGACGCAGTCGATAATGTGGGAGAATTCCTGTTCATAGTCCACCACCGAGCGGTCTCCCTGCTCCAACTTGCGGAACTTCTCCTGGAGCTTCCGCTTCACCGTGTCGGGAAAATGTTCGGCGAATAACGCCCTCTTGAACTCCTCCCAATCCATCGACGGTAGGTCGGAAGGACGATCCCTCCTTATCCTCTTCCACCAGACCTTCGCCGCCCTACCCATAAAATGAGTAGCGAGGTACACCTTGTCCCTCTCCAAGGTGCTCAAGTCGTCGAAGAAGGTCTCCATTGAGTCGACCCACGACTCGACCACCTCAGGCTCCACCTTTCCGCCTTCGAAGATCGGCGGTTTAAGCTTGTTCAGCTTCATCAGAGCCGCCAATGCGCGCTCCTTGTCCGCCTCCTCGGTCGTTGCATCGGGTGTCGCTGAACCCGACGCCGCTTGAGGAATGATTTCCGGCGGAGGGCGTGCCGTCACCGGGACTGCCGGGATACCCCCACCCTCAGCCGCTTCAGGTACGCGGGCCGAGGGCACGGGTAGATCACGACCCTCAGTAGCCGTCGCCACCGTCAGTTGCCGCTCCATCAGCTCCTGGAGCCGCTCGAACTGTCCAGCTAGGGCAGTCACCTGCGCCCTTAGCTGCTGCACCTCACTCGGCCCCGCCTGCTCGGGGGCCGCCGCCTGCTCCGTCACCTCGGGAGGCGGTGCCGGAATGGGGTTCTTTCGGGGGCGTCCTCTACGCGCCATAGCCCCTGAAAACACAACACTTTGGTTAATTACTTAACCAACATTTCGTCTTAAGTTCGACACTTAACGAATACTACTGAAATCGAGCGGAAGCACACAAGTGTACTCGCTCCCGTCTCTCGGCATCATGTTGTCGGCCGCCAACACAACCACCTCGAGACAAGGACTCGCACCACTTGAATCTTATCTCTAGCCACTACTAGAGACATTTCAACCCTTCGACCCAATCGAATTAACTTCCGCCACTCGGCATAGGTTCACGTTCCACTCACGCACCTATTAGCCTTAGGGTTTCCAACCTAGGGTCTCCTAGGTCATCCTAGACTCTCTCTTACTTGCTCTTGTTGCTCTGATACCACAGTCACGCCCGAAAACCGCTACCTATTTGGTCCGGTTCGGCGCAACGGACGCGGACGGACGACACCTCCCGCCCAAGGCTTAACAACAGATCGTGTAAAAGAATTTACCCAGGAATACTAAATTCTAAACATACACAATCAACGGGGCACAAACAGTGCCAACAACTAGAGCGAGTAATCCACAAGTAATACACAAGTGAAATAAAGAGAGAATACAACTAGCTATTACATCACATATACTTTGATTTACATTTACATCCCAAAATGATTACATGTTCATTTACTCAAAATACATAGCTCTCCAAAAGTATAGCATCTAGATACAATGGTACTCTAATGCAGAAAGGAAGCTACTATACTACCAGGTCCTCACTGGACGGGGGCGATGCCCTTGCCGCGGTCCTCGCCCGACGAACCTGCACCTAGCACTGGAAAAGTAGTGGGGTGAGAACTAACTTCCTTAGTTCCCAGTGGGCTCGGCCACCGACTCCACCGATCTCCCCACTAGGTCCAAGTGGGCACAAGTAACAACAACTAGATATAGATAGATATTTGAACGCTGGAAGTGCATAATAGAAAATCTAAGCTACTATGCCCATAATCTTGTGAAACGAATGCATGCATCATATAGTAAAAGGTTTACTAACATGCTAGAAGTTCTCACTATGTTCAACAATGACTATTCAATGCTAACATTAATATTTCCTTTACCCAATCCGTGGCGATACCCTTGGGTTCGCCTACGCCTCACATATAGATCCCTTTTTGGGGAGGAGGCTCCACGTGCACTCCAACCCGGGATTGTCTGTGGACCTCCACGTGGTCCCGATCGTGCGACACTCCGGAGCACTCGACGACACCGATGGCTATACCACCACTAATACAGTCCGTGAGCTTGATCTATCCTCTCCACGTGAGGATACCCTACCGACTAGGGCCAACAGTTCTCTCGGAACTCCACTATTCCGACCAATAGTAACATGTACTTAGCTTTACTAAGATCTATGTTCACGAGCTATTTCTCTTGGGATTTCACCTATCCCTATGTCCAAAGACCTCTAGTGTCAAATACACTATGTTAATACCACTCGTCATGTTCTTTACATTAGATGCCACTCGATCTATGTCACTAGATAACCCTCGAGTCCATCTCTTTCTTAGCACTATAGAATCCAATGTCCAGACCCAATCCTCACCTATCCATTCACCTAGCATTCCAAGTACACTAGGTTATCACTAGAAAGCATAAGGAGTAGCCTAAACATGCAATTCTACTATGCTACATGCAAGAGATGAAAATTATGCAATTCTAAGACATAGAAAGGAGTTCGAAGTATTCGAGTGTCACCCCTCACCTTTTGGGATGTTCCACGAGGTTAGAATGCCGCTCTCGACGCTTCCAACCACTACTTTGACTCCCGCCCAATATCGAAGGAAAGCCGTCGTTTGGCTCGGATCGCTTAAACCGTTCGCCGAATCGACGAACCGTCGCCTCGCACGCGTTCGTGGACCTAACAATATGTTAGAAATGAGGTTAAAAGAGATCAAAACCTCATCCTAAGAAAAGCCCCAATTTGAGCCCTAGATTTTGCCTCGAGCGAAAATCTTGCGCTAGAGCTCAAATCGACCGTGTAGATCACTTCTTAGAGAAGCTAGGGTTCCATAAAAATTATCCCCAAAGGATAAAACCCATCCTAGCAAAGTCTACCATGAGAGCTCTCAAGAGCTTACCTCAAGTAGAAGCCCTAATGGTGGAGAAGATGAGGAAGATGATGCTAGGCTTGCTCCTAGCTTGATCCTCCACCAAGATCTCCACTCCTTTTCCTTCTCCTTCTTCTTCTTCTTCTTTCTAGAGAGAGAAAGAGAGCTTGTGTGTGTGAGGGAGAGGGAATGACAGTGTGAGAGGGAGGGAGAGTCCCTCTATAGCATCTATTGTAACAAGATGCTAAAAGGCCCTTCAACTATGCAAACTGCACCAAACTGGGCATTTTTCGGGCTCAGGGACCGGTCTCCCTAACCCAGGACCGGTCCCAGAGAGCCTTGCTCCACTCTGCGCGGGGGACCGTCTCCCCCAGAGACCGGTCCCCGAGCCCTACTCCACTCTGCGCTGGAGACCGGTCTTCCCCTTAAGAGACCGGTCCCAGAGAGCCTGCTCTCGCGGGACAGCCTTCAGGGACCGGTCTCCCTTTTCAGGGACCGGTCCCCTCAGGGACCTTCAGCCCACCTCAAGGACTTAGCCAAAATTTTCAGCTTTTCATCGTTTTTTTCTCCGTTTTCGCTTGTTTGACCTCCGATTCGTTTCAAATCGAATCGAGACTTTCCAAACATGTTTTCGAGCACGTTTTCATCATCTTTTCATCCACGCTAATGTCGAATTTAGCTCATGGCCCAACATAGCTTTTCGGTCTCCATTTTTGCACCTAAGCGCACCAAAACGCCCGAATGCTTCCGAACTTCACCCGGATCAACTCCGGTGCACTTTTTGCCTTCGGATCAACTTCGAACTTTCCGAAGTCCATCCACTCGACAATCAGTCGATTCTAATCGTGGTGCAACTCTCGGATTTCGAGAATTCACTTCCTTACATCCTCCCCACCTTAAAAGGAGTTTCGTCCTCGAAACTTACTCAATTTCCAATATAATTCAAACTTTTACCTTATTCCTCAAACAAGTGAGGATGGTGCTCCTTCATCAGCTCCTCGAGTTCCCAGGTGGCCTCGCGATCATCATGATTGCTCCACCGCACCTTCACATAGGGAATTTCTCGATTCCGATACTTTCGCACCTCTCGGGCGATAATTCCCAGGAAACTCTTCGTAGCTCAAATCCTCTTGAAGCTCCGGCGGTTCATACAACATCGCGTGCTCTGGATCGTGGATGTACTTGCGAAGGTTGGAGACGTGGAAGACATTATGCACGTCGGCGAGCTTCGGCGGCAAGGCAAGCCGATAGGCCACCGTACCAACTCGCTCCAATATTTCGTAAGGCCCGATGAATCGGGGACTTAGTTTCCCCCGCACTCCAAATCGCTTTACACCCCGCATTGGCGAAACTTTCAAGAACACGCGGTCGCCCACTGTGAACTCAATATCTCGACGGCGCCTATCCGCATAACTCTGCTGTCTGGATTGCGCCGTGAGCAATCTCTTGCGAGCAATGCGGACTTTCTCCTCCGCTTCTCGCAACACATCGGGGCCGAATTCCGCACTTTCGCCGACATCGCTCCAATGTATAGGAGATCGGCACTTCCGCCCATAAAGAGCCTCGAACGGTGCCATCTCTACACTCGAGTGATAACTATTGTTGTAGGCGAACTCGGCCATCGGTAGGTGGTTACACCAACTTCCCTTGTAGTCGATGACACACGCTCGCAACATATCCTCCAGGGTCTGAATGGTTCTCTCTGTTTGTCCATCGGTCTGGGGATGGAATGCAGTGCTGAAATCGAGCCGTGTGCCAAGGGCTTCTTGCAGGCTCTTCCAAAAATGCGAAGTAAATCGGGGGTGGCGATCCGAAACGATCGATTTCGGCACCCCGTGCAACCTCACAATCTCGTCGAGGTAGACCTGCGCCAACCTATCTCCTGCCCAAGTAGTGTGGATCGGCAAGAAATGTGCCGACTTGGTCAGTCGATCCACAATCACCCATATTGCATCGTGGCCACCCGTCGAGCGAGGCAAGCCGACCACGAAGTCCATCGAAATGTCCTCCCATTTCCAAACGGGGATTGGTAGGCTCTGAAGCTTTCCCGCTGGAAATCGACGCTCAGCCTTTATTTGCTGGCAAACTATACACTTTGCCACAAAGCGTCCGATATCACCCTTCATCCCCGGCCACCAATAGTGCTCTTTCAACCCGTGATACATCTTGGTGCCGCCCGGGTGATCACAATAAGGCGACCGATGTGCCTCACCTAGGATCAGCTTCCGGATCTCCTCGTCGTTTGGTACACACCACCGATTTCTGAATCGGAGTGCACCGTCGGCTTCTAAAGTGAAGTCGCCGCCACGACCCTCCTCGATGTCGCGCCGAACCTTTTGGAGACTTGTGTCCGCGGGTTGTAGACTTTTTATTCTCTCCAACAAGGTCGGTTGGACAACGAGCTTCATCAATTGGGCCGGAACCTCGGGAGTAACCACCTCAAGGTCCATTCGCTCCATATCTAGCCATAGGGGCTTCTGATTCGTGACCCATACAGCGAGGTTCTCCGCTGACTTCCTACTCAGCGCATCAGCGACCACATTCGCTTTCCAGGGGTGGTAAAGGATATCAACATCATAATCCTTTAATAATTCGAGCCACCGCCGTTGTCGCATATTCGGCTCGTCCTTACGGGTGAATAGGTACTTCAGACTCTTGTGGTCGGTGTAGATCTCGCAATGAGCACCATACAGATAGTGCCTCCATAACTTCAAAGCAAAGATCACCGCCGCCAGCTCCAGATCGTGAATGGGGTAGTTCTTCTCATAGCTCTTCAGCTGACGGGACGCATAAGCGATCACCTTCCCGTTCTGCATCAACACACACCCCAAACCCGAATAGGACGCATCACTGTAGACCACAAAGTCTTCACCCTGCACCGGTAGAGCGAGCACCGGAGTCGAAGTTAGTCTTTCCTTCAACTCTTTGAAACTCCGGTCACACTCGTCGCTCCACACAAACTTGGTGCCCTTCTGAGTTAGGCGAGTAAGTGGAACTACTATCTTAGAGAATCCTTCCACGAACCGCCTATAATAGCCCGCCAAGCCCACGAAGCTTCGGATCTCCGTGACATTCGTCGGGCGTGGCCAATCCTTGATTGCCTCAACTTTCCTCGGGTCTACGGAAACTCCACCCGCGGAAATGACATGCCCTAGAAATGCGACTTCTCGGAGCCAAAAGTCACACTTCTTAAACTTAGCATATAGCTTCTCCTCCCGAAGGACTTGAAGCACAATTCTCAGATGCTCGGCATGTTCCTCGTCACTACGAGAATAGATCAATATGTCGTCTATGAAGACCACGACAAAGCGGTCCAAGAACTCTCTAAAGACACGGTTCATCAAATCCATGAATGCTGCCGGGGCATTCGTGAGTCCAAATGGCATGACCGTGAATTCGTAGTGCCCATACCGCGTACGAAACGCAGTTTTCTGCACATCCTCCGGCTTGATCTTCAACTGGTGATAGCCGGATTGCAGGTCTATCTTCGAGTACACACACGACCCCTGCAACTGATCAAACAAGTCATCGATACCGGGAAGTGGGTACTTATTCTTGATCGTGACCTTGTTCAACTCTCTATAATCCATACAGAGTCGAAACGATCCATCTTTCTTCCGCACAAACAACACCGGGGCTCCCCCCGGTGATACACTTGGTCGGATAAATTGCTTGTCTAGAAGATCTTGTAATTTACTCCTCAACTCCTTTAGTTCTGCCGGCGCCATTCTGTACGGAGCTTTCGAGATTGGCGCGGTACCGGGAATCAAGTCTATAACGAACTCGATCTCCCGATCCGGCGGTATTCCCGGCAACTCTGCGGGAAACACATCCGGGAATTCCCGAACTACAGCTAGCTCCTCCAAGGTCGGAGTTACTCGGTCCACTTCTACAACGGTCGCCAAGTAGGCTGCGCAACCGCCGTTGACCAATTTCCTTGCTTTCGCCGCCGACACCGTCGCGAAAAAGCACGAGCTCTGACATCCTTGATATGTGAACTCGGGTTGCCCTGGCTCGCGGAATGTAACCACTCTGCTACTGCAGTCGATCGTCGCGTGATATTTCGTGAGCCAGTCTATGCCCAATATGACATCGTAGTCTATTAGATTCCGGAGTCCTAGCATCCGGATGGGCATTATCCGGTCACCCCTTGTCTTGGACAAGATAAACACTCCCTATTGACGTCAAACGTCGACTCAGGGCCCTTAACCTGCCACCTATCACTCGCCTCTATGGGTATGTCATGCATGTGTGCGAATGATCTACTAATAAATGAGTGAGTGGCTCCAGTATCAAATATGGCCCTAGAGCGAATCCCATTAACCAAAACCATACCTGCCACAAGGCGATGCTCCTCCGCCTCAGCAGGCTCCTCAGCCTGGACCTGAGCGGCAAATACCTGTCCGCTCGGGGCCGATCGCGTCGCTTCAGGTTGACGCGGCGTCGAAGTACGTCCCACCGACGCAGCTGCCGGTGGAACTCCTCCATAATTCGCCGGTGCCGATGCAATCGAGGGAGCGGGCGAGGCTCCTCCTCCCGGGCAATCGCGTACAAAATGCCCTGGTTGCCCGCATTGGTAGCACCTGCCCCGACTCTTCTCGCAACGCGACACCGGGTGGTCACCTCCGCAAATGACGCATCGTCGTGCTCCACGGCCCTTGGATTGAGTCCGCGGATACTTCGGGGCTTCTTAGAGCTCGATTGTCCCCCCGAACCGCCACCCTGGCGCTTCTTGCCCTTGTCCTTAGACTCGGCCAATGATTCGCGCTTTTCCCGAACGTGCGCGTCACCGTGCTCCGCCCAAAGCGCACGGTCGAAGACTTCCGCGAAGGTCGTGAGCTTCAATATCTGCACGGCTTTATAAATCCCCGGTCGAAGTCCTCGCAAGAACCAATCGGCCCGGTCCCGGTCATCTTTTACTACATCCGGGACGCAGTCGATAATGTGGGAGAATTCCTGTTCATAGTCCACCACCGAGCGGTCTCCCTGCTCCAACTTGCGGAACTTCTCCTGGAGCTTCCGCTTCACCGTGTCGGGAAAATGTTCGGCGAATAACGCCCTCTTGAACTCCTCCCAATCCATCGACGGTAGGTCGGAAGGACGATCCCTCCTTATCCTCTTCCACCAGACCTTCGCCGCCCTACCCATAAAATGAGTAGCGAGGTACACCTTGTCCCTCTCCAAGGTGCTCAAGTCGTCGAAGAAGGTCTCCATTGAGTCGACCCACGACTCGACCACCTCAGGCTCCACCTTTCCGCCTTCGAAGATCGGCGGTTTAAGCTTGTTCAGCTTCATCAGAGCCGCCAATGCGCGCTCCTTGTCCGCCTCCTCGGTCGTTGCATCGGGTGTCGCTGAACCCTACGCCGCTTGAGGAATGATTTCCGGCGGAGGCGTGCGTCACCGGGATCGCAGGGATACCCACCCTCGGCGCTTCGGGTACGCGGGCCGGGGGCACGGGTAAATCACGGCCCTCGATGGCCGCGGCCGCCGCCGTTGTCGCGGCCAGTTGCCGCTCCATCAGCTCCTGGAGCCGCTCGAACTGTCCAGCTAGGGCAGTCACCTGCGCCCTTAGCTGCTGCACCTCACTCGGCCCCGCCTGCTCAGGGGCCGCCGCCTGCTCCGTCACCTCGGGAGGCGGTGCCGGAATGGGGTTCTTTCGGGGGCGTCCTCTACGCGCCATAGCCCCTGAAAACACAACACTTTGGTTAATTACTTAACCAACATTTCGTCTTAAGTTCGACACTTAACGAATACTACTGAAATCGAGCGGAAGCACACAAGTGTACTCGCTCCCGTCTCTCGGCATCATGTTGTCGGCCGCCAACACAACCACCTCGAGACAAGGACTCGCACCACTTGAATCTTATCTCTAGCCACTACTAGAGACATTTCAACCCTTCGACCCAATCGAATTAACTTCCGCCACTCGGCATAGGTTCACGTTCCACTCACGCACCTATTAGCCTTAGGGTTTCCAACCTAGGGTCTCCTAGGTCATCCTAGACTCTCTCTTACTTGCTCTTGTTGCTCTGATACCACAGCTGTCACGCCCCCGCCCCGAAACCCGCTACCTATTTGGTCCGGTTCGGGCGCATGCGGACGCGGACGGACAAAGACCTCCCCGCCCGCCCAAGGCTCAACAACGAGATCGTGTACAAGAATTTACCCAGAATACTAAATTCTAAACATACACAATCAACGGGGCACAAACAGTGCCAACAACTAGAGCGAGTAATCCACAAGTAATACACAAGTGAAATAAAGAGAGAATACAACTAGCTATTACATCACATATACTTTGATTTACATTTACATCCCAAAATGATTACATGTTCATTTACTCAAAATACATAGCTCTCCAAAAGTATAGCATCTAGATACAATGGTACTCTAATGCAGAAAGGAAGCTACTACACTACCAGGTCCTCACTAGACGGGGGCGATGCCCTTGCCGCGGTCCTCGCCCGACGAACGTGCACCTAGCACTCGAAAAGTAGTGGGGTGAGAACTAACTTCCTTAGTTCCCAGTGGGCTCGGCCACCGACTCCACCGATCTCCCCACTAGGTCCAAGTGGGCACAAGTAACAACAACTAGATATAGATAGATATCTGAAAGCTGTAAGTGCATAATAGAAAATCTAAGCTACTATGCCCATAATCTTGTGAAACGAATGCATGCATCATATAGTAAAAGGTTTACTAACATGCTAGAAGTTCTCACTATGTTCAACAATGACTATTCAATGCTAACATTAATATTTCCTTTACCCAATCCGTGGCGATACCCTTGGGTTCGCCTACGCCTCACATATAGATCCCTTTTTGGGGAGGAGGCTCCACGTGCACTCCAACCCGGGATTGTCTGTGGACCTCCACGTGGTCCCGATCGTGCGACACTCCGGAGTATTCGACGACACCGATGGCTATACCACCACTAATACAGGCCGTGAGCTTGATCTATCCTCTCCACGTGAGGATACCCTACCGACTAGGGCCAACAGTTCTCTCGGAACTCCACTATTCCGACCAATAGTAACATGTACTTAGCTTTACTAAGATCTATGTTCACGAGCTATTTCTCTTGGGATTTCACCTATCCCTATGTCCAAAGACCTCTAGTGTCAAATACACTATGTTAATACCACTCGTCATGTTCTTTACATTAGATGCCACTCGATCTATGTCACTAGATAACCCTCGAGTCCATCTCTTTCTTAGCACTATAGAATCCAATGTCCAGACCCACTCCTCACCTATCCATTCACCTAGCATTCCAAGTACACTAGGTTATCACTAGAAAGCATAAGGAGTAGCCTAAACATGCAATTCTACTATGCTACATGCAAGAGATGAAAATTATGCAATTCTAAGACATAGAAAGGAGTTCGAAGTATTCGAGTGTCACCCCCCTCCTTTTGGGATGTTCCACGAGGTTAGAATGCCGCTCTCGACGCTTCCAACCACTACTTTGACTCCCCGGCCCAATATCGAAGCTGAAAGCCTTCGTTTGGCTCGGATCGCTTAAACCGTTCGCCGAATCGACGAACCGTCGCCTCGCACGCGTTCGTGGACCTAACAATATGTTAGAAATGAGGTTAAAAGAGATCAAAACCTCATCCTAAGAAAAGCCCCAATTTGAGCCCTAGATTTTGCCTCGAGCGAAAATCTTGCGCTAGAGCTCAAATCGACCGTGTAGATCACTTCTTAGAGAAGCTAGGGTTCCATAAAAATTATCCCCAAAGGATAAAACCCATCCTAGCAAAGTCTACCATGAGAGCTCTCAAGAGCTTACCTCAAGTAGAAGCCCTAATGGTGGAGAAGATGAGGAAGATGATGCTAGGCTTGCTCCTAGCTTGATCCTCCACCAAGATCTCCACTCCTTTTCCTTCTCCTTCTTCTTCTTCTTTCTAGAGAGAGAAAGAGAGCTTGTGTGTGTGAGGAGAGGGAATGACAGTGTGAGAGGGAGGGAGAGTCCCTCTATAGCATCTATTGTAACAAGATGCTAAAAGGCCCTTCAACTATGCAAACTGCACCAAACTGGGCATTTTTCGGGCTCAGGGACCGGTCTCCCTAACCCAGGACCGGTCCCAGAGAGCCTTGCTCCACTCTGCGCAGCTGGGGACCGGTCTCCCCTTAAGAGACCGGTCCCGGAGAGCCCTACTCCACTCTGCACCGGAGACCGGTCTCCCCTTAAGAGACCGGTCCCGTAGAGCTCGCTCTCGCGGGACGACCTTCGAGGACCGGTCTCCTTTTCGGGGACCGGTCCCTCAGGGACCTTCAGCCCACCTCAAGGACTTAGCCAAAATTTTCAGCTTTTCATCGTTTTTTCTCCGTTTTCGCTTGTTTGACCTCCGATTCGTTTCAAATCGAATCGAGACTTTCCAAACATGTTTTCGAGCACGTTTTCATCATCTTTTCATCCACGCTAATGTCGAATTTAGCTCATGGCCCAACATAGCTTTTCGGTCTCCATTTTTGCACCTAAGCGCACCAAAACGCCCGAATGCTTCCGAACTTCACCGGGATCAACTCCGGTGCACTTTTTGCCTTCGGATCAACTTCGAACTTTCCGAAGTCCATCCACTCGACAATCAGTCGATTCTAATCGTGGTGCAACTCTCGGATTTCGAGAATTCACTTCCTTACACCTACACATGCTACCAACACGGAAATCAACGAGTAGAGTAAGTACAAGTGTAATATGGTGCAGATATCGACAATATATGATAAGTAAAGCAAATAGTAGGGTGGAAAGAATGTCACCGAGCTTGCACCACTATGCCGACGGCAACCTGGGATACCCACCTGTACAACTGTCGTGTCTGTCTCTGACTGCGAAAGAACATCAACTGGACCTAAGGAAGGTCCACCAGGTTAGAATCTAACCCACAAGTAAGAAACACTAAACCCATAACCTCACCAATGATCCCACGATGATCAGTTTCCCAAAACTGACTACCGTAACCTGCCGGAAGTCCCGAAAACCGCACCGGAAATCCGTCGGGACCCACGAACTGTCCCGAAATGCACCTACTCGTACCACGAGTCCCCCGCTGCCACTTAACACTTATTTTAGTGTGACTTGGCAGCAAACACAAAACCTCATGTCGAAACAATTATCGTCGGATAATCGTTTCGATCCGGGTTCCCAGAAGTGTCAATTTCGACACCGGGACCCACCGTCGCTCACCAGTCATCTCCGAACCCACGAGATGACGATGGTGACCAGCCAACAAGGCTCAGCGACAACTCACAGAGCAACCAAACAACGCCGGAAGAGATCCGGACCAAAATCGCGTTCTTTCGGTGAATTTCACCGAAAAACGCACCGAAATCGACTTTTGTTTTCCGTGAGGGCTATCGGACCTTGGACAATCAGTCCAAAGGTCACGACACATACACATGTACTGTAGCCACAAAGTGCACAATTGCACAAAAGTCCTCCGAATACCCGAAATCACATTATTTTATGTGATTTCGGCGCTTTTATGGTCCGTCTACACAAACCAGAACTCATTCAGCCCAACTGAGACACACGTTGATAGGTCTCGGCGTGCCGGAGGCCGTCCTCACCCTTCGGAGCACTGCCGGCCACTGTAGAGAGCGCGGGAGCAACTTGAAGTTCAGCGAACTACGCGCGTAGTACGAAAAGCATGCTTTTTCTCGCAAACCAGGGACTTGTTGACCCTAAATGAGGTGAGCGCTGTGATTGTCACTAACAGACGATCACCGTGCTCCCCTCCGAAGGCATCGGAACAGCCTCGGGTCTCCGAAACAGCGCACGCAAACCGAAACAGCGGCCAAAAAGGCTCGAAAATGGCCGACATCGCCAAATCAGCGAAACAGAGCTTCTCCGACAGAAAATAAGGTGAGCACGATGATCAGTGATCTGTCACGATCATCGTGCTCCCTTCGGTAGAGATCTGGGAGGCCCCGGTTGCTCGGAATAGAAAACCATCTTATTTAAGCTCTAATTTGGACCTTGGCCGGAGCAAGCTAGCTCCGGCCGGTCACCGGCGGCACGCGCGGTGGCCCGGGATGGGTGAGGGGAAGGTAAGGACCACCATGCTTACCTCAGGTGGCGACTGGAAGCGGCGGTGGCCGCGGTGGAGCGATGCCCTAGGCTGCGCGGCTGGGATGGAGCTCGGCTCGATTTCCGGCCCGTTGGGGAGCTCCGGCGGCGCGGCACGGCGAGACCGAGCGCGGCCGACCCGGGAGGCCGGCGCTCACGTCGATCGGCGGCGGGCTGCGATCTTTGGATCATCCAGAGCCCGCATGGGCTCGGCTCGAGCTCCCAAGCGGCGACGGCCACGGCGGCGGTCGGCGCTCCTCGAGACGGCGGCGGGTTCGGAGATCGGAGGGAGGGCTGTGGAGGTGGTCCCGAGCGGCGGCGACGCGAGGGAGGGAGACGCGGGCTCGTCTCGGCCCGCACGGGTCGAGGTGGGCTGCGGTGGCCGCCCACGTGGGCGGCGGCAGCGGCAGCCCGCGGGGGTGGCGGCGACGGCCCGGCGGAGTTGCGAGAGCCGAGAGAGGGAGGTACGGTCGTCCGGGGTTGGCGGCGGCATGCGGGCCCGAGCCGCACCGAGCTCGGTCCCGGCCCGGGTCCGGGTTGGCCGCAGAGGTCCGACGGCGCCGCGACGCTCGGGAAGGCGGCGGCGACGGAGGTCGTGTACGGGAGGGTCGTCGGAGTCTTCCAAGGGTGGCTCGGTCATCCCAAGGTGGCGGCGGTCGTGCAAACATGGAGTTGAAGCTCCTCGGCCAGATCTTTCTAGATCTGGCCACAGCCGGCTTGGGTGGTCGCGGCGGCGCGTAGGGGCAGACGGCGGCCGGCGGTGGAGACACCAGCGATGAGTCTCAGCCTAAGGAGAATGAGGCTCGGGTCTAGATGCTTTCCTGATCACTATAACGAAGAAGATGGCAAGTTGGAGTCGTAGAGGGATTGAGGGAAGGCCGGGAGGGAGTTTTCCGGCGGCCGGGGATGGTCGCCGGCGGCCGGGGCGCGCGTGGGGAGTACAAGGGAAGGGGAAGAGGCGGCTAGGGTTCGGTTGAGGAAGGGGGAGGCCAAGAGCTAGGGTTTCCTCATGAAACCCTAGTTCACTACATATATATACATATATACATTTGCAAAATAGTCCTCCCATACTTGATATTTTCATTCCAGTCCACCTGCACGCGTGTAATTTGCACGTATACACCTCCCCGTCAGATCCCACGCGATTCGGTAAATAAAATACCGCGACCTTTGCGAAATTACCATCTTGCCATTTCTGACCTCTCCTCGAACAACGTGCTATTCCTAGCGATCCGTTCGTCCAATTTACGAACGGATCGCACCAATGCGATCAGCACGACGAAGACAATGAACCCACGATTTATTTTTGCCTCGATCCGTCACGAATTCGCGGAGAAATCCTCTTGCTCTCCAAATATCTAATCCTGCCAACATCGACCCCCTTTGCGATCATCTTGCGATATCCGGCGATCCGCTCCTCGGATTTACCAACGGATTGCGCCATCGCATTCAGCACATCGAGGGCGTCGAAACTACAACTTTGTTTCATCCAGTTTGGTCGCCGATTTGCGATGAGACCCATCTGTTCTCCGCCAATCCATATATTACACATGTACAAATGTGAAAACCCGCGAAATCTTAACTTCGCATCAAATTTCAGCTTCCCTTTCACCAGTAAGGACTTCAAACATCCTTCTCCATACTCTAGGTCACATGCACAGAGTTCGGGAAGTTTCACAATGCTAGAATAGCAAAGTACGGGAACCCTCTTTTCGATAAAACCTCTTTTCTTGAAAACCGTACATCGGATCAGAAATCCGTCAGTGCCATTGGTTCCAAAATATCTGAACCGTTCAAAATGAGCTATTGGACTGCTATAAACGGAATCCGATACGTACCAGAAGCCAACTCTCCTCCACGGCTTCTCCGGAAAATCGGGTTACTATTCACTTTAAGTGAAATTTAATAATCGCGTATCTTCTCCGTTTTAGCTCATTTTCTCCTGAAACTTGACGAGTGCTTATGTAATTAAATTACACACATAAACATAGTCAACAGAGAGTCAAATGACACAGTTAAAATTTTAGTCTTCACAACAATGACCTCATTTTTTTTCCCTATAAACAGGATGGTCGAGTAAAAGTTAAAATGAATGAATGGATGATGGATTCGTGAATACGCTACACTCAAGGAACAATTTCTCATTGCCAAATGAATTTTTAATGTTCTTATTATGGCATGTAAGATTTGCACACACAGCAAGAATATTCACATTAATTAATCTACATTATCTTAATTGGTGCTAAGGATAGACTTCTTGATGATGAACAATGAGTTTATTTGATCGCAAAGACTGTCATGAATATTAGTCATGTAATATTATTTGCCCTTCTCTGCTAACTTTTTTTGTGGGGTAAATTGCATGTTTGGTCCTCAAACTATGAGTCTGGTGAAACTTTGGTCCTCAATTTTTAATTTGTTATAATTTTCAGCTTGAATTTTAAAAATTATTGCAATTAAGTCCCAAACTTAACTTAGCTGGCTAAGTTTTAATAAATTGTTAACGTAGAAGCGACGTGAAGGTGTTGTGATTGATAATACATCAAGAGTTAAGATGCTACATTCCTTTTATTACATCAATGATGCATTAATATATAGTCAACTAAATTAGATTATGGGACTTAATTGATGTAATAATTTTAAAAGTTTGGGCCAAAATTGCTACGAATTAAAGTTTGGGACCAAGATTTCACCCACTTTATAGTTTGAAAACCAAACGTGCAATTTGCCCTTTTTCTTAAAATTATCATTTGTGATGCACCTGATTTGTATTTCTCAGACAAAAAAATTAGTTAATTCCATAGCCATATTAAGTACGCATTTAAAGTTGCTTCTTCATAACTCTTTAGTATTTATTTTTTGTCTACAAAGTCATCACTAATTTTCAAAGCTTTCACTTCTAAGCTATTTGAAAGT
This sequence comes from Aechmea fasciata, assembly GCA_025177825.1. Taxonomy (NCBI): domain Eukaryota; kingdom Viridiplantae; phylum Streptophyta; class Magnoliopsida; order Poales; family Bromeliaceae; genus Aechmea; species Aechmea fasciata. The sequence goes on along the minus strand of CM045932.1, from coordinate 1,416,551 downwards.
TGTTTTGCTTATGCACTAACATTTGATTCTTCTTTCGGCAGAGTAAATGCGCAACGAGATCAATGCACTGAATTTCTAAGCACTACAATCTTTAAGAACTTTCACTACCAATAAACAATAATGGCCGAGGTTGCAATACTTTTAGCCATTCAAAAGCTTGGTCTTGCATTAGGTACAGAACTGCTGAACCAAGCTAGCTCTCTATTTTCACAACAACTAGCATCATTGGCAGAGCTCCCTAATAGTATGGAACGCATGAGCCGTGAACTCCATGTGATGCATGGATTCCTACTTCACATCGATAAGGTAGATAGAAAAAATCAAATCCTAGAAGCATGGATAGAGGAGGTGCGAAAAGTCGCATATACTATTGAGGATATTGTGGATGAGTATATCTATCTTATAGTCCAAGATAAGCAACGACAAGGTGGACTAGTTGGCTACATGAAACAAGTGTTGAAGCTACCAGAATTGTTTAATAGCTTGCCTCGTATTGCCTCTCAAATAAAACAAGTAGAGAACGGCCTTGACCACCTCTCACGCTTAAAAGATCGATGGATTCAAACAAGTAGTATTGGGCATAGTAGTAGTTCAGATAATGTGAGCGAATGGACACAACATCTTACGGGAAGCTCTCCTCTTTTCATGGATGAGGAACAGCTCGTAGGGATTGACGAAGACCGACATATGTTAACTAATTGGTTGACGTCTGAGAAATTGGATCTCTGCATAATAACAGTGTGGGGTATGGGCGGGCTCGGAAAAACTACTTTAGTCACCAATGTTTATAAAAGAGAGAGTGGAAACTTCGACTGTCATGCCTGGATTTCTATATCTCAAACTTTTAAAGTTGAAGATCTTCTTCGAAAAATGATCACTGAACTTTACGGCGACAAAAAGATAGTTCCAACTGACATAGCCACCATGGATGATAGAAAGTTAAAGGAGACAGTAAGAGAATTCTTGGAGCAAAAGAAGTATCTAATTGTACTAGATGATGTATGGAAACCAGAAGCATTTTATGCATTGCGCGATTCTTTTGTCACTAATCAGAAAGGAAATAGAATATTTATTACAACCAGAGATGCGTATAGCAAAGACTTGCAAGCGAAAACTATAAGCTTGAACTCAAACTTTTATCCGATCCTGATGCGTGGAAACTTTTCTGCAGGAGAGCATTTTGGAATTATGAAAATCAAGAATGTAGAGACCTGAAAATTCAGCTGAGACTTGTTCGGCAGCTCTGGAGAGTGTCGGGACAAGTCTAGGTTGCGTGGGCGCGAATGGACGCCTAACGGGCCCCCTGGGGAACACGAGAGCAGCATGTACTTGAGAGATCTGCGAAATTGCAGATTTCTGTGAGTTGTACCGGTACAGATTGGTTGCTATACCGGTACAGATTGATGGCTATACCGGTACAAAATGGAATTTGTACCGGTACAGCCCGGCAGCATGGCTCAGTTTGACTTTTTGAGCCCTTTGTCCCCCTCTCACTTTAGCCCATGCCTTCTTATACTGCAGGGAGAGGGAGAGAGGAGCTGCTACTGCTGCTGTGTTCTTCTTCTTCTTCTTCTTCGTTGCTGCCAGAGGGAGAGTGAGAGAGAGAGGAAGCTCGAGAGAAGCCCGAGCTTCGTCGACGACGCGCCGACGCGTGGTTTCCGCGGGTTTCCGACGACGAGACGCTGCGAGGGTGCTAGGCGCGCGTGCGAGATCACCGTCCTCGACCCGCCGACGGCGTGGGGTGTTTTCTGAGGTGAGTTGACCCTCGACAACCCTCCGTTTACCTCGAAGTTCCATGATTTTCGAGTTGCTGCCGCTGCTGTGGACTGCAGCGTCGATGTTTAGTGTTTTGACTCGTGCTCTGTGTAGGAGACTCGGAATCCGGCGAAATCTGCGGCGTTGGATCCGTGACTTCCAGACGATTCCAGCGACACCTTACTTGCCGGATTTGGATCAGGTTTGCCCTGTCGGAACCCATGATTACTGAGCCGCTGTTTTTCGGAAAATTCTGAAGTGCTGAATTGCTGTTTTCCAGCGTCGACCGTCGGCACTTTGGCTGATTCTCCGCACAGGGTGGTCGGATCGCGTCAAGACTTGCGCCGTTGGATTCCTGACTGCGAGGCGAAGATTTCGACACCAAAATCGCTGAATTTGGACAAGGTTAGCTTAGTTAACTTTAAGCTTTTCTCAGCCGCAGTTTTTCGGACAGAATTCGCGAGCTTAAGCGTTTTGGGTTGCTTCTTCGCAGCGGAGGACCTCGGCACTTATCGGATCAGCGGAGGTGACCGAGGAGGACCTTTGACCCTTCCTCGCTGCCTGGGATTCGCTTCAGAGGTGGGTTTACATCGGATTTCAGCCTAAGTGCAATAGTCGACATGTATAGTAGTATGTTCATGATAGCCGTAGCTCGAATTCATGGAATTGCATATTGAATATCTGAATTTGGAGCATGCTTAGCGATTAATATTTTATACTTGTTGGACTTGGATTTGACTTAGGAGAAAACCCCGAATTGATCGTCATTATATACATTGCCGGATTTAGCTCTAGGAGCCGTATTTTCGCGTATCGTCGCGGGTTTCGGCGATGGATACTTGGGGTAGTGTATACCGTTACGGGGTGCCTGGCGCCGTCGGACGCACGGTGGGCCCAAAGTCTGTCTCCGGTTACTTGGGTTTGGCCGTGAGGGCCCGATTGAGCTCGACAGAGCTACGCCGCATACTCGGTTGGGTAGCTCCCCGAGTGCCGCTCCGAGTTTGGGCTTGTGCTTTCGCGTTGGTGTCGGGTAGTGCGGTGGGACTTGCTCTCCACCGAGGCTTGGAGTGGGGGTAGTCGTATAGTCACAACCGGCACGGACGGGTGTGTTCACATCCCAGTGGACGGGTGGGTTCACGCCCCCTTGCAGATTGGGTCTGGTTGTTTGGAGTCTGTAGGGGTAGTTTTGAGCTTGATAGCTTAGTGACTTGTATCTGTAGCGAGTTCCAGCTTTCTTTTCTTCTATCTTGCTTACCCTGTAGACTTAGTGGGTGGCCCGCTGTGGTCTAGGGCGGCACCCACTGAGGACTACTTGTTTCATATTAGTTCTCACGCCCTCTTTCTTCCACCCTTGTTGTGGCCTCGCTTCGCCGTCCGCTCCTCCCGAGTCGGACCGCGGGAAGGGCGTGGCGAGCTAGAGCCTACCCTTCGAGCTCTGTGCTAGAGGACTTCCACTGCAGGTAGTGATAGTTCTGTTTTGGTTTTCCACTTTTGTACATACAAATAACTCGCCGGAGCGAGTAGCGTTGTATCCGATTACTTGTATGTATATAAGGTTTGTGTTGCCCTAGCTGGGTGTTTATAGTTTATGTCGGCTCTATGCTACTGGTTGTGGCATTGTATGTTATTACAGGTACAGCTACGCTTCGTATACAAAAGAAATTCTTTTGTATACGGCGGGTTTGTCGGCGTGCCCGGTGAATATACAACCCGGGGCGTGACAAAGAATGTCCTCCGGAGCTAGAAAAATGTGCAAGAGATATTGTGGACAAGTGCGGAGGGTTGCCACTAGCTGTTGTATCACTAGGCAGTCTCTTGTCCTTAAGAGAGAAGAGTGAGACTGACTGGAAGCGAGTTTATGATCAGCTAAATTGGGAGCTTGCAAACCACCCAAGTCTCGATCCCGTGAGAAACATCTTGAATTTAAGCTTCAACTGTCTTCCAAGACATCTAAAGAATTGCTTCTTATCTTGTAGCATGTTCCCAGAGGATCTTCTTCTTAAAAGAAAGGAGCTTATCAGGCTATGGATAGCAGAGGGTTTTGCAGTAGAAAGAGGATCAAGCACGGCTGAGGAAGTTGCAGAAGGGTATCTCATGGAGCTTATCCGTCGGAGCATGCTGCAAGTAGAAGAGAGGAACCACTTTGGTAGGGTAAAGTATTGTCGGATGCATGATCTCGTTCGTGAGTGTCTCGTTATCTGAAAGGGAGAAGTTCCACAGTATTTGTGAGGATTACAGGATGGAAAGGATGGTCGATGCTAATGCTCGTCGCCTGTCTGTTCTCAAATACAGCAATGATATTGGATTCAACATTGATCTACCGCGGCTACGAACCTTTGTAGCATTTGACACTACCATGCCAGCATCCTCACTTTTATCTGCTTTAACATCCAAATCAAGGTATATTGCAATTCTTGAACTGGAAGGCTTGCCTATTGAGAAGATACCCAATGCTATTGGAGACTTATTCAATTTGCGATACTTGGGTTTAAGAGATACAAAGGTAAAATCACTACCAAAATCCATTGGCAAGCTTTCCAACTTGTTGATCTTGGACCTCTGTCGATCGGCCATACAAAAGCTGCCTCGTGAGATCACGAATCTCAAGAAGTTGCGACACATGTTTGTTGAGAGGGTAATTGACCCAACCGGAAAAGCCTTTCGCTTGCGTAGTGGTGTACGTGCGCCAAAGGGTTTGTGGAATTTAAAAGAATTGCAAACATTGCAGGCGGTTGAAGCAAGTAGTGAGTTGGTTGGGCGACTAGGAAATTTGACCAACCTAAGAAGCTTTAGAATATGGAATGTAAAGGAAACCTACTCGCACAACCGTGTGCATCATTGTCACGGATGCGTAGTCTTTCCTACTTAAGCATTATTGCAAGTGACGAAAATGAGGTTCTCAATTTGAAAGGCCTGATTCCCCCTCTCCCGAATCTTAAAAGGCTTTATCTATCAGGTAGATTGGCAGCAGAAACGTTGACGTCTCCTTTGTTCCGAGATCTCCGAGAATTAAATCTCTCTTGGTGTCGCCTAATCTGCGGATCCTCTTCCGTCGCCGCTCGCTTGTCAAACCTCACTTCACTATATCTTCAAAGGGCATACAATGGAGAGCAGTTGTGCTTTCGTGATCAGTGGCTCCCTAATTTGAAGCGGCTTGCCTTGATTGACCTGCCGCAACTCCAACGAGTGAAGATAGAGAGGACAGCCATGTCAAACTTGGAAACTCTCTATATGGCAGACCTCCAAAACCTAACAGAGGTCCCAGAAGGCATTGAATTCCTCACATCGTTGCGGAAGCTATATGTCTATGATATGGAGACTCAATTGACCAGTAGTTTAGAAGAAAACGACAAACTTGGACACATCAGCTCCATCTATACTAACTAGGAAGCACCTGAAGTGCCTTCTTTTCGCCTGGATTCACTCACAAGTAAGTTTCTGCATGTTTAATTCAATTATGTGAATGTCTTACTCACAAATTTCACCCCCACGCATTCTTTTACAAAGCTCACCAAGGTTTCATGTTTAACCCAACACTACTTAATTGCGTACGACACATAAACTATGTTAGTATCTTATGTCTAATTTATTGATTTTCTCTCCTTTGATTTGATTTTCCTTTATTTTGATCTCATTTGGATCCACAAGTATATGATTAATATATTTTTATGAACTTAAATTCCATAATAAAATTCCTAGTTAGGCAATTGCTTAAACATTGTTTCTTTCAATATAGTAGTTCTTTTTTTTGAGAGAGAGATTTCAATACAGTAGTTCTGATCTCATATTTATTTAGTCAACATACAAATTGCTACTGCAGAGAAAATTTTATAAACCAAATATATTCGTTGGAAGTCCTAGAAAGAGGTTTTGCCAATTTATTGAAATTCACAGTTTATATTTTTATTGTACTCTATGCTTTCTATTGGCAATCGTCATGTAAATTGGCAATTCTATTATATATTTGTGACACTCCAATAGTCCCACATCGGATGGGAATGTGATTGTCATTGGGTTTATAAGAGACTCAGACACTAGTAATAATAACTGGGCTTAAGCATTTTGGTTGGGCCCAACGAGTTATTATTGCTAGTGCCGGGTCGTTACAATATTCGATTTGGTTACTTACAATATATATAATTTAAGTAATAAATTTACCAAAGTGAAACTGCATGCATTATACTACGCATTTATAGATTATTTTTTTCCATCACCTGTTTCCTTACCATGAATAGAATTTCAATTTTTTTTTCTATACTAGCGAAAGCTTGAATGCAACGCACGCTTTGCACAAAAATAAAGGAAATAAAAAATTTAGGAGATAGTTATACTAGTATAAATTTTAAAAGTTTATTAAATCTTATCTGGCTATAATTATCTAATCTGATAGAAAAATAAGAAGAATTATACTAGATTTACTCAAATTTGGTTTATCTATTTAAAATTTAATTACTTTAAGAGTAATATTTCAATACACCATATAAATGTTGACCATTTATTTTTCTAAATAAGTGGTTGAGATATAATATGACTCTAGAAATGACCTACTATTGAGTCATTGGGTACCATGTCACCAGGTATCTATCTAAATGGTATTTTGGTCTCTACATAACATTTTGTCCCATAAGATTGTTTTTATCCAACTAATTAAGGGTACTATAAATTTCTCAAATATCTACAACAATAATTGAAATTTAAATTGCATCCAAACTGTAAATTTTATTTGGAAACAGCATAAAAAACTTAATTATGAATCAAATTCAATTTTTGAAAATAAACTACAAATTTAAAATAGAACTGTCAGTTCAAATTCAAAATTTCAATCTAAATCAGAAATTAAAATTTGGCTTTAAGATTAAAAGTACAATTTAGATTCAAATTTTAAAAGTTTAATGTAAATTTCAAAATTAAAATTTTACATTACAATACCAAATTCAAAAATTAAATTAAAATTTAAAATTTATAGGATACTAACAAATTTGGCATATACTAATTTATTTAAAATCAACTATACCCTTTACTAATTAAGGATTAGATTTTAAATTTATGGTGTTTTGAAACATTCCTCTTAATTTAAGAGCGTGTTTGGTTCAAGTCAATCTAATCTAATCGAATCAAAATAAGTTGGAGTCGAATCTAATGGCTCACTACTTAATTCTTTATTTGGTTCATCACCCTAATCTAATCGAAATAAATCATTCCCATTGTCGGTGTTTGTTATAGGTGGATATAAAAACAGTAATCAAATTAATATACTAACTTTATCTTTATAATATATTAATTTAAATTCAAATTAAAAATTAAATATTAAAAATTTACATGAAAATATTGAAATAATGTCAAAATTTTGAAATAATGTCAAATTTTGAAATCTATTTTTTTTAAAAAAATTTTAATTTTGAAGTTGAGTGGATAATTCAAAATATGAAACTAAATTTTGATTTATTTAAATTCAAACATAAAATTACAATTTAAATTTTAATTTGAATCCATAAATTTAATTTAAGTTTTAAATCAAATTTGAATAAAACTTTATATAAATTAAAATTTAATTTAAATTCAAATTCATAAGTTAGATTTGAAATACTTGATTAAATTTTAATTTTAATTCAAGTTCAAATAAAAATTTATAAGGGCATATTTCAAATATAAATGTGTTTTCAGAATAGGATGTGTATTTGGAAGAAAATTTGACGGACTCAAGATTTGTATTCGCTCTTGTATACACATTTGAGAAAGTAAAAAAATTTAAAAATAAAAATAAACTTAAAAAAATTAAAACTGTATTTTTAGGAAAAAATTTGCCGATTTAAGAAAGTACAGATTTAAGATCTGACATAGAAGAAGTGATTTTTCTTCATTGGTCATCAATTCCTTCCATTGTCCTTTATACTGCACACACCTCACCTTTTTTTTTTTTCTTCGAAAATATATAAATAATCTATTTTATAGTTGGAACTGTCCCTTTAGTTTCTTTCTTGTTCGCCTATTTATTTTGTGGATGTGAAACTTGGTGCTGACTTTTTAATTTGTACTTCTCAATTTATTTTTTTTTCAAATTTTTTGAGATTCAGGTGATCCTCTCCATGGTTTCAAGCCACCGTATGCAGTACTTTTCAGTGTCTACCAGCTATGTCATCATTTGCATAACATTGCACTATTATTTGTTTGTCCTTTAGATTATTTCTGTAAACTCTGATGGTGTTGCCGTGTTTATTTTCTGTTTCAGTTTAGTTCTTTCAATCGTGTGCTCTGTGTGTTATTTTGCAATGTAATATACAACGTATGATATATATTAATATCCGATGGGACTTATTTTGTAAGAAAATATTATTATTAATAGTGTGTTATTTTGTCAAAACATTTGCACCTGCACTAACTTGGTTTTTCGTATTCTCGATGGATTTACATCTATTGTATACTTTACGAAGACTAACAAAAATACAGTATAAGGAACTCTTACAATACAATACAAATAGAAGCAAATGATTCTATCCAGTAGGGGACATTAATTGAGAAACTGGATAAAAGTGGCAAGCTGGAAATTAAGAATAGTTTCGATCTACTGTGTGCATGCTGACTTAATCTATCAGTAATGGCTTGTCTAGCACATTTTGATCTTACAGATGGTTGAAAGTGTCACGCCCCGGGTTGCATATTCACCGGGCACGCCGACAGATCCGCCGTATACAAAAGAATTTCTTCTGTATACGAAGCGTAGCTGTACCTGTAATAACATACAATGCCACAAACAGTAGCACAGAGCTGAAATAAAATATAAACACCCAGGTAGGGAAAAATAAACTTTATATACATACAAGTAATCAGATACAACGCTACTCGCTCCAGCGAGTTCAACTGTATGTACAAAAGTGGAAAATCAAAACAAAACTATCACTACCTGCAGTGGAAGTCCTCTAGCACAGAACTCGAAGGGTAGGCTCTAGCTCGCCACGCCCTTCCCGCGGTCCGACTCAGGAGGAGCAGCAGCCGAAGGCGAAGGCCCTGCAACAAGGGTGGAAGAAAGAGGGCGTGAGAACTACTATGAAACAAGTAGTCCTCAGTGGGTGCCGCCCTAAACAACATCGGTCCACCCACTAAGTCTACAGGGTAAGCAAGATAGAAGAAAAGAAAGCTAGAACTCTCTACAGCTACAAGTCACTAAGCTATCAAGCTCAAAACTACCCCTACAGACTCCAAACAACCAGACCCAATCTGCAAGGGGACTGTGAACCCACCCGTCCCTGGGACCGTGAACACACCCGTCTCGTGCCCTTGTGACTATACAAACTACCCCCACTCCAAGCCTCGGAGAGCAAGTCCCACCTGCACTACCCGACACCAACGCGAAAGCACAAGCCCAAACTCCGGAGCGGCACTCGGGGGAGCTACCCAACCGAGTATGCAGCGTAGCTCTGTCGAGCCCAATCAGGCCCTCACTGGCCAAACCCAAGTAACTGTAATGTACTTTGGGCCCACCGTCTCGGTCCGACGGCGCCCGACACCCCGTAACAGGCTACACTACCCCAAGTATCCATCGCCCGAAACCCGCGACGATACCGCGAAAATACGGCTCCTAGAGCTAAATCCGGCAATGTATATAATGACGATCAATTCGGGGTTTTCTCCTAAGTCAAATCCAAGTCCAACAAGTATAAAATATTAATCGCTAAGCATGCGCCAAATTCAGAGATTCAAAATACAATTCCATGAATTCGAGCTACGGCTATCATGAACATACCAGTACATGTCGACTATTGCACTTAGGTAAATCCGATGTAAACCCACCTCTCGAAGCGAATCCCGTGCAGGCGAGGAAGGGTCAAAGGTCCTCCTCGGTCACCTCCGCTGATCCGATAAGTGCCGAGGTCCTCCGCTGCGAAGAAGCAACCCAAAACGCTTAAGCTCGCGAATTCTGTCCGAAAAACTGCGGCTGAGAAAAGCTTAAAGTTAACTAAGCTAACCTTGTCCAAATTCAGCGATTTTGGTGTCGAAATCTTCGCCTCGCAGTCAGGAATCCAACGGCGCAAGTCTTGACGCGATCCGACCACCCTGTGCGGAGAATCAGCCAAAGTGCCGACGGTCGACGCTGGAAAACAGCAATTCAGCACTTCAGAATTTTTCCGAAAAACAGCGGCTCAGTAATCATGGGTTCCGACAGGGCAAACCTGATCCAAATCCGGCAAGTAAGGTGTCGCTGGAATCGTCTGGAAGTCACGGCTCCAACGCCGCAGATTTCGGATTCCGAGTCTCCTACACGAGCACGAGTCAAAACACTAAACGTCGACGCCGCAGTCCACAAAGGCGGCAAAGCAACTCGAAAATCATGGAACTTCGAGGTAAACGGAGGGTTGTCGAGGGTCAACTCACATCGAAAACACCCCACGCCCGTCGCCGGGTCGAGGATGCTGATCTCGCACGCGCGCGTAGCACCCTCGCAGCGTCTCGTCGTCGAAAACCCGCGGAAACCGCGTGTCGGCGCGTCGTCGACGAAGCTCGGGCTTCTCTCGAGCTTCCTCTCTCTCTCTCTCTCCTCTCGCAACGAACGAAGAAGAAGAAGAAGAACACAAAGCAAGAGTGCCTCCTCTCTCTCTCAGAGCTGTATAAAAGGCATGGGCTAAAGTAGAGAGGGGGACAAAGGGCTCAAAAAGTCAAACTGAGCCATGCTGCCAGGCTGTACCGGTACAAATCCCATTTTGTACCGGTATAGCAATCAATCTGTACCGGTATAGCAACCAATCTGTACCGGTACAACTCACAGAAATCTGCAATTTCGCAGATCTCTCAAGTACATGCTGCTGTCGTGATCCCTGTGGGGCCCGTTAGGCGTCCATGCGCGCCCACGCAACCTAGACTTGTCCCGACACTCTCCAGAGCTGCCGAACAAGTCTCAGCTGAATTTTCAGGTCTCTACATCCTCCCCCACTACAAAAAGTTTCGTCCTCGAAACTCGATCGTACCTCAGCTCTGCACGTCGAACAGGTGGGGATAGGCCTCCCTCATCGCCGTCTCTGGCTCCCAAGTCGCTTCCCGCTCCTCGTGATTACTCCACTGCACCTTAACATACGGTATGACCCGATTGCGCAATTCTTTCGCCTCGCGAGCAAGAATCCGCAACGGTCGCTCCTCGTATCGCAGGTTCTCGCCTAGCTCAAGCGGAGTGAAGTCAATCACGTGAGAGGGATCGAAAACATATTTTCTCAATGCCGAGACGTGGAAAACATCGTGAGTGCCAACTAGTCGAGGGGGTAGAGCAACTCTGTAAGCAACTGGCCCAACTCGCTCCAATACCTCAAAAGGGCCAATGTAGCGTGGACTGACCTTTCCACGCACACCAAATCTGCGAATCCCCTTGGACGGCGAGACTTTAAGAAATACATGGTCTCCAACCTGAAACTCCAAGTCTCGCCTCCTAGTATCGGCGTAGCTCCTCTGGCGGCTCTGGGCTGTCAAAAGGTGGCGTCGCACTACCTTCACCTTTTCCTCAGCCTCTAGCAAAATCTCGTGCCCAAGTGTCCTCCTTTCACCCACGTCGCTCCAACACGGGGGATCGACATCCGCGTCCATACAACGCCTCAAACAGAGCCATCTGGATGCTCGCTTGATAGCTGTTGTTGTACGCAAACTCAACCAGTCTCAAATGTCGATGCCACCCTCCTCCAAAGTCCAGGACGCATGCCCTCAGCATGTCCTCTAGAGTCTGAATGGTCCGCTCTGACTGACCATCTGTCTGTGGGTGAAATGCTGTGCTGAAGTGTAGCTGTGTACCCAAGGTCGTCGTAAGCTCCTCCGTAAGTGTGATACAAACCTCGGGTCCCTGTCTGATACAATCGACACTGGCACGCCATGCAGCCTGACAATCTCATCCAGATATAGCTGCGCGAGTCTCTCCCTGGACCAGGTGGTCTGAACTGGTAGGAAGTGGGCAGACTTGGTCAATCTGTCCACTATCACCCAAATAGCATCATAACCACCCTGAGCTGTAGGTAACCCCACGACAAAGTCCATCGTGATTTGCTCCCATTTCCACTCGGCACCGGGCAGACTCGAAGCTTGCCACAGCACCGATGCTCCCGCCTTCACCTGTTGGCAAGTCAAACACTGAGCCACATATCTGCCAAAGTCTCTTTTCATTCCATTCCACCAAAACTGTGATTTCAAGTCCTTATACATTTTGGTTCCACCAGGATGAACTGTATAAGGAGAACAATGAGCCTCTCTCAAAATGTCTCCGGATCTCTCGGATCCACGGTACACACAACGGCCCCTCGTACCTCGCACTCCCGAACCGTCCACCGTGAAACCCTCTCGCCCGTCCCCTCTCTAGCCGCTCTCTAATCCTCAACAAGTGCGGGTCTCCACTGCTTTCTCTCGATCCTATCCAATGCAGTAGGCCGCAAAACCATAGACATTAGTATTGCAAAGAGACCCGTGGACACAACCTCTAAACTCAACCGCCGTAGCTCCTCAAGTAACGGCCTCTCGCTGCGTGATCATCAAGCACGAGCCCCGCATCGCTTTTCTCGCTCAAAGCATCTGCCACCACATTCGCCTTGCCGGGATGATACTGAATGCTAATATCATAGTCCTTCAGTAGCTCCAACCACCGGCGTTGCCTCAGGTTCAACTCCTTTTGGGTGAACAGATACTTGAGACTTTTGTGATCAGTAAAAATCTCACAGTGCTCGCCGTACAAGTAATGCCGCCACAACTTCAAAGCAAAAACCACTGCGGCAAGCTCCAAATCATGCGTAGGGTAATTCTTCTCGTAATCCTTTAACTGTCGTGAAGCATAAGCGATTACCCTACCATGCTGCATCAACACACAACCTAGTCCACTGTGTGATGCGTCACTGTAGATCACATATCCTTCCCCCATAACATGAAGGGCAAGGATAGGAGCTGACATCAATCGCTGCCTCAAATCGTCAAAGCTCCTCTGACAGTCCTCACTCCAGGTGAACTTAATTCCTTTACGAGTCAATCGAGTGAGGGGTTTGGAAAGCTTCGCAAAGCCTTCCACAAACCGACGAATATCCTCGCTAATCCAAGAAAGCTCCGCACCTCGCTCACCGTCGTCGTCCGGGCCAATCCCGAATAGCATCAATTTTCCTCGGGTCTACTGCCACCACATCTGGAGAAATTACTTGTCCCAAGAAAGTAACCTCCCGCAACCAGAACTCGCACTTCTTTAACTTGGCATACAACTCCTTCTCTCGCAGAAGCTGTAGCACTATCCTCAAGTGCTCCTCGTGCTCGGCATCGCTACGGGAGTATACCGTAATATCGTCGATGAAGACTACCACAAATCGGTCCAAGTACGGCTTAAACACCCGGTTCATCAAATCCATGAACGCGGCAGGGGCATTCGTCAATCCAAAAGGCATCACTGTAAACTCGTAATGCCCGTACCGAGTCCTAAAAGCCGTCTTGAAACATCCTCGCCTCACCTCACCGGTGGTAACCCGACCGGAGATCGATCTTCGAGAAGACACAAGATCCTTGCAACCGATCAAACAAATCATCAATGCGCGTAAAGGATACTTGTTCTTGATGGTCACTTTATTCAGCTCCCGGTAATCCACACATAACCTGAGTGAACCATCCTTCTTCTTTACAAATAACACCGGCGCTCCCCAAGGCGATACACTGGGTCTCACAAACCCTTTATCCATCAAACTCGAAGTCGCGCCTTTAACTCTCTCACCAAAGTGCCATCCTCGTAAGGTACCTTCGAGATTGGTGCAGTACCAGGAACTACATCAATCACAAACTCGATCGCCCGCTCCGGCGGCATAGTCGTCATCTCAGGGGGAAACACATCCGGAAACTCGCGAACCACAGGGATGTCCTCGAGCCTCGGTGCCGCCGTAGGTACCTCTGTAACCGTCGCCAGAAAAGCGGTGCACCCTCTACTCATCAGCTGTCGAGCTCTCGCTGAAGAAATCCACGCGGCAAACAACGTGCTCCTGCAGCCTCTGAAAGTGGACTCCTCCTGACCAGGCTCACGGAGTGTCACCGTCCTCTCCCCGCAGTCAATCGTCGCGTAGTATCGCGTCAGCCAGTCCATGCCAAGCACTATGTCGAAGTCGTGCAGCTGCCCTAATACTAACAAGTCTGCGGGCAAAATCCACGAGCCTAGCTGCACAGGACACGACCCACAACACTCTACCACTCGTACTACATGGTCGGGAACCTGGATCTCCCGGGTCTGAGGCAACAACCCTAACTCTAGACCATGTAATAAAGCAAATGCTCGACTGATAAAAGAATGCGATGAGCCGATCAAATAAAGTGCGAGCTCTAGTACCGTAAAGTAAAGTGATACCCGCCACCACACGGTCGGCCGTCGAAGAGTCCTCCACTTGGCCGCAAACACCCCGCGCGAGCTCGGCGACCGCCGCCGTCGCTCCGTCGCGCATCGATGCTCGTCCTCGTGGCGATAGCCCGGCGAGGCCCCGTATGATCGCCGTGGCGCCGGCGGTGCCGGGCGCATGATGGCGCCGACGATGCCGCACGCGGACAAGCCGCCCGAGGTGTCCCTACTGCCACAACCATAACATCCGCCCTTCGCCGTCGCACCGTTCAGGCTGCGGTCCCCTCGCAAATCACGCACCGCCGCGTCCTTCGTGGTCGCCCCGCCGACGGTATCTCGCCACGCCGACGCTTCGAGGATCCACGACCCCCGAAAACGTGATCGTGGAGGCCTCGACGACGCCTCGTCGCTCGATCGCCCGCCGTCATCGGGAGCGGGCGCTTCGTCCCGGCTCGGTCCCGGCCCCCGAGTCCGCTCTCGAATCGTAGTCTCGCCGCTCTCCTCAAACAAAGGCTCGCTCGATGGACGCGTCCGGGTCCTCGACCTCTCGCGCCGTAACGAACCCGTAAAGATCCGGCCTCAAGCCCCGCTCAAAAGGTACACCCGGTGCGCTCATCCTCGCTACAAACGGTACACGGTTCAGAGCCGCGTAAACTCCCGGACGTACTCTGAACCGTGCGATCTCCCTGCTGGATCCTCTTCAAATCCTCCTCTATCCTCTGCTTTACACTGATGGGGAAATACGTGTGGTACAACATCCCGCAGAACACATCCCAGGTCGTCTGAGAGGTCACGACTCCCTGGTCGCGCCTCATCCTCGTCCACCAATCCCTGGCGTTCCCAATCAAGCAATGGACCCCCAGTGAACCTTGTCCTCCTCCTGGACATACAAGTCCTCGAATATCCTCTCCAGCGCCTTAATCCAACTCTCTACCACCCAGGGCTCTGAGCAATGCCCGTCAAACGTCGGTGGGTCGAGGCGGCGGAAGTTAAACAACAACTCGGTCATCCGTCCTCGCCCGCCGTAGCCGCTCGGATCGACCCACCGGGCGCAACAGTGCCGGCGGGATCTCTCGCGGGGTGCGGCAACTGGTGCAGTAGGTGGCGTAGAGGGCGGCGGAGTAGGCTGGGCTGGTGCTCCCGATGCTGTACTCGACGACGCGGCTAACCTCTCGCACATCCGTCGTATAATCCGCCCGCCGCCTAGTCACCTCGTCAGCCGAATCGTGCGCTCAAGTCCGCCGCGCACTCGTCTCCGCCTAGTACTCGCTCCACCACAGAGGCACACCCGGCCGGGTCGGGTGCCCCGCTCCATCCGCTTCCGTAACCGGGGTGGTGGTGGTGGTAGCGGGGCGCGACCCCGTAGTGGCGGTCGTCCTTCGCGGCGCCGCATAGCCGCACACATAGAAACAAGGTCAGATACAAAAACACTCGACCCAATCATCGAAAGTCTCGAAGGCGGTCCCTGTTTCTCCTCAAAATTATGTCGTCTGCAGCCAACATAATTTCTCTGGACCAAAACAGGCACTCCTTCAGTCACTCACTCCACTACAGGATGAGTTAAAACAATCAATCAATGACTTTCGCATTAAATCACGCCGCTCGCGTCTGTCTTCCTAGAGTTTACCAGCTTAGGTTTCCTAGGTCCCAACGACCTAATACTAAGCTCGATACCAACTTAATCACGCCCGGTTGCATATTCACCGGCACGCCGACAGATCCGCCGTATACAAAAGAATTTCTTCTGTATACGAAGCGTAGCTGTACCTGTAATAACATACAATGCCACAAACAGTAGCACAGAGCTGAAATAAAATATAAACACCCAGGTAGGGAAAAACAAACTTTATATACATACAAGTAATCAGATACAACGCTACTCGCTCCAGCGAGTTCAACTGTATGTACAAAAGTGGAAAATCAAAACAAAACTATCACTACCTGCAGTGGAAGTCCTCTAGCACAGAACTCGAAGGGTAGGCTCTAGCTCGCCACGCCCTTCCCGCGGTCCGACTCAGGAGGAGCAGCAGCCGAAGGCGAAGGCCCTGCAACAAGGGTGGAAGAAAGAGGCGTGAGAACTACTATGAAACAAGTAGTCCTCGGTGGGTGCCGCCTAAACAACATCGGTCCACCCACTAAGTCTACAGGTAAGCAAGATAGAAGAAAAGAAAGCTAGAACTCTCTAGCCTACAAGTCACTAAGCTATCAAGCTCAAAACTACCCCTACGTACTCCAAACAACTGCACCCAACTGCAGTGGATCGTGAACCCACCCGTCCCTGGGACTGTGAACACACCCGTCCCGTGCCCGGTTGTGACTATACAGCTACCCCCACTCCAAACCTCAGTGGAGAGCAAGTCCCACCTGCACTACCCGACACCAACGCGAAAGCACAAGCCCAAACTCCGCAGCGGCACTCGGGGGCGCTACCCAACCGAGTATGCAGCGTAGCCCTGTCGAGCTCAATCGCCCTCACCGGCCAAACCCAAGTAACTGCACTTTGGGCCCACCGTCCGGTCCGACGGCGCCCGACACCCCGTAACATTATACACTACCCCAAGTATCCATTGTCCGAAACCCGCTACAATACCGCGAAAATACGACACCTAGAGCTAAATCCGGCAATGTATATAATGACAAACAATTAGGGGTTTTCTCGTAGGTCAAAGCCAGGTCGAACAAGTATATAAAATATTAATCGCGAAGCATGCTCCAAATTAAGATGTTCAATGTACAATTCGATGTATTCGAGCTACGGCTATCATGAACATACTACCGTACATGTCGACTATTGCACTTAGGCCGAAATCCGATGTAAACCCACCTCTCGAAGCGAATCCTGTGCAGAGGAAGGGTCAAAGGTCCTCCTCGGTCCACCTCCGCCGATCCGATAAGTGCCGAGGTCCTCCGCGCGAAGAAGCAACCCAAAACGCTTAAGCTCGCGAATTCTGTCCGAAAATCGGCTGAGAAAAGCTTAAAGTTAACTAAGCTAACCTTATCCAAATTCAGCGATTTTGGTGTCGAAATCTTCGCCTCGCAGTCAGGAATCCAACGGCGCAAGTCTTGACGCGATCCGACCTCCCTGTGCGGAGAATCAGCCAAAGTGCCGACGGTCGACGCTGGAAAACAGCAATTCAGCACTTCAGAATTTTTCCGAAAAACAGCGGCTCAGTAATCATGGGTTCCGACAGGGCAAACCTGATCCAAATCCGGCAAGTAAGGTGTCGCTGGAATCGTCTGGAAGTCACGGATCTAACGCCGCAGATTTCGCCGGATTCCGAGTCTCCTACACAGAGCACGAGTCAAAACACTAAACGTCGACGCTGCAGTCCACAGCAGCGGCAGCAACTCGAAAATCAAGGAACTTCGAGGTAAACGGAGGGTTGTCGAGGGTCAACTCACCTCAGAAAACACCCCACGCCCGTCGCTGGGTCGAGGACAGTGATCTCGCACGCGCGCCTAGCACCCTCGCAGCGTCTCGTCGTCGAAAACCCGCGGAAACCACGCGTCGGCGCGTCGTCGACGAAGCTCGGGCTTCTCTCGAGCTTCCTCTCTCTCTCTCTCTCCCTCTGGCAGCAACGAAGAAGAAGAAGAAGAAGAACACAGCAGCAGTAGCAGCTCCTCTCTCTCTCAGTGCAGTATAAAAGGCATGGGCTAAAGTAGAGAGGGGGACAAAGGGCTCAAAAAGTCAAACCGAGTAGTCAGACGCAGTACAAATCCCATTTTGTACCGGTATAGCAATCAATCTGTACCGGTATAGCAACCAATCTGTACCGGTACAACTCACAGAAATCTGCAATTTCGCAGATCTCTCAAGTACATGCTGCTCTCGTGATCCCCAGGGGGCCCGTTAGGCGTCCATGCGCGCCCACGCAACCTAGACTTGTCCCGACACTCTCCAGAGCTGCCGAACAAGTCTCAGCTGAATTTTCAGGTCTCTACAGAAAGAGTCTATATTACCCAATCACTTTGATACTCCATACAATTGCCATTCGTGCAACTGGCTAACAGTTACACAAAAGCCATAAAGAATAATGTCTGGATTTCAAATCTCTTACTTCCACTTAATTCGCAGAAAGCTCGTGACGGCCACGCTTTCTCATCAATTTACTTACAAATGTACAACTACACAATCATTAATTAATGTGCCTCGTTGGAGATGAACGAGAAATTGCTTACATACACCAATAGTTGTCTATAACAGTTAAAGAGTTTTAATGCTGTCAATTCGACATCCGAAGACTAAAGCCCTCCATGGCTCCATCCGGAGATCATTCGCTAACAACTTAGGAAGCTCCTTTTAGTCTCAGAGACTCGTACTCCGTATCATTCTACTTAACTTTTCCCTCTTTTAGCTTTTGTTGTCGTGTGTTTCTTCTATACTTTTTGTCTCTATGTATTTCTTTATAGGGAAAGTTACATAGGATTAACTTTCTACTTATTGCGATTACTTTCTTAACCCTTTTCTCAATATTTTAATTGGATCTATTCTGTTGTAATCTCCATTAATTTGTATGGATCTTCCCATCTCAATAACAATGTAATGCAGATAAATCTCGCGGACTGATCATTAAATACCAAGTGAGTGCAAAGTGAATATTTAGACCACGACTAAACAAAAGCCTTGCACGTCATCCTATCGTCATTCGGAAAAACACGCAATTTATAGCAACACTCGAAGAGCTTATAAGAAAGTGGGGTACAACACTCAAAAAAGTTAACATTTGCTAATTAAAATCTATTAGCTCACTTTTAGTCTCATATTTACTTATATGTTTTACTTAAATAAATAAGCATGTTCCACCTGTGACATTATTTATTTCATTCCGAAAAAATACACCATTGTGGATAACTACGTGCTCTTCCCATTGATCAATTACTACTACAAGCCCTGCCCCTTGAGTAGTAAACAGAAACAGTGCTTAAAAAAACAAGTGCTGAACAAAATATTCATGCATCCAACCGCGTACCAAGATAAGATCCAAGTGGCGTTTGTTTTACATTCACACACAAACTACGAAGGAGATCCCACAGATTAAGATCAGAATGCCTAAGCATGACCGTCTTTTCCTCTTTTTCCCTTTTTTTTTTTCACTTTCCAATAAACAAACTGCAACTTTGGAATTAATTAGAACTCAAATGCATTATAGTTTCTTCACAAAGTACCTTAAAAACAATGAAAACTAGAATAAAATGGTCCAATTTTACGGAGAAGGAAGGGTAGTTGTAAATTATGTTATATCACCGAAAATGTATATTACAAGGATCTTTCAACCATTTTGGACCTGAAAAAAGTAGCATGAAAACAATTTAAACAAGAAAAGTGATGCTACGAAATATAGTTAAGCAAACAGTTATATACAGCAGTAAGATAATATTGGCACTTCAAGTCTACTCAGGTAGTCATAAGAAGTGCCAATTAAGCACATTTTACAGGTTGAACTTCAATAGCTATGTAGCTGGCTTGCTTCCCAAGCAGAACATCAAAATGCAAATAAGCATTTCCACTATTTTACTTGAATTGATTGAATGCAAATGCAACTGTCAAAATTACTTTGGCATGGCAAGTAAGATCCATGACTAGTTCACCGCTTTCATCCCAAAACTCAATTTAAAATTAGAATCTTAGTAGTAAACTAAAAGTAGCAACAAAGCGTAACTAGGTAACTAAGCCGAAAGTTGAAATGCAGAAGCAAGATTAGTCGGGCTTATAGGCCCTAAAGCTGAACCGGGAGATATACCCCCACCCTTGCTTGATCCCGATCTGCCATTCAAATCAACTTATCAGTTATACGGAAAGAACAAGATTATTTAAGTATTGCATCTGAAAGTTTGAATAATTATCATGACTCACCTGTAGCAACCCGAACTTTAACCAAATTGGTTAAAGTGCGCGAGCGAGTAATTGGACAAGTTCCAATAACCATTCCAAAATGCTTGGAAGGGTTAAGAGAGGATCTAAAAGAGTTAGAAAGGTTTTGGCGTTGTTCGGCGCGAATTAGAGTCGAAACGACGTGAAAAACACAAGTCTGGGCAATCTATACCGGTACAAGCATGGTGGTTGTACCGGTATAGCAACTTTGACCGAGAGGAGAAGAGCTCTCGGGTTTGGAAATTTTATGGCCCATACCGGTACAAGCCTGATCCCATACCGGTACAAGTGCTGCGAAAAATCTGAGACTCTCGGGTTTGCTCTCTCGGGGTGTCCCATACCGCACAGGCCCTCCATACCCAGACAGATAGGTCCGGCACAGCCTTTTGACCGCTTCGAAATAAAAGAAGTTGAGGGACCTTATAGCATTTTGTGGAGGGGTTTATGTGTAAGGAGAGGTAATAAACTCACTCCTCGTCCTCTCACTCCCTCTGATCTCTCTCTTTCTCTTCCTCTCTCTGGCGACAGCAAGAAAAGAAGAAAGAAAGAGAAGGAAAGAAAGAGAAGGAAAGGAAGAGAAGGAAGAAGAAGAAGATGGAGATGATGAAGAGGATGATGATGGAGGTCCTCTTGGTCATCTTCCTCTTCTCCCACGAGCTCGGGGCAAGCTTGTAGAGGTAAGCTTTAGCCTCCTCTCATGGTAGATCTTCTAGTAATGGGTTTTTAAACCCTAGATTTAGAGTTTTGATCTTCTTACAAGCTTTAGAACCTTGTAGAGGCTTGGAAACTCATGAAAATCATGTGTTCTTCAAGGTACTCTAATGGTGGATTTCTAGGGTTTGTTTTAAACACCCTATGGATGGCTCTAATGCTCTTAGATGAGTACCTAGAGGTTAGACAAGCTCTCTATTGCTTGTTCTAGGGATCAAATCGGTGGGATTTGCAAAAGTGCAAAACCTAGGGTTAAAAATGGGGTTTTTAGAAATAGATGAGTTTGATCTCATTTGACCCCATAGAAACCTAATTGGGGGTGCAACGAACGCGTTGGCGCGCTCGCTTCGGTGATCTGACGAGCGAGTACAGAGATATTAATTATTTAATATATTCATACCAGATGTCCGCAGCACGCGAGATAGGAGCCCAAAATTCATGAAAACGGAACTGGGGCAACTTGAAGGCGTGGGGCAACGGCACAAGGTCTCAGATTGGGATTCGGAGATCGTTCGGGCGGCCGTGCAAGAGTTCGAGCCAAACCGGGTCAAGAGTGCCGCGGGCGGCCGATTGCGAGTGTCGACGAGCAATCGGAGAGCATAATAAGGTGGGTTGTGTTTACCGAAGCGACTAGGTCGCCTAAATATGTCTAAGAGTAAAGGTTTCAAGTTGATGCATATAATTGATATATGTTGCATGTGATCCATGTATAGAAATTGCATGTTAAAGGACATAGTATAAAATGCATAAGTAGAGATGCATGCTAAAGAACCTAGTGTAAAATATAGAATGCTAGGAAATGAATAAGCATGAGGTAAATAATGAGGCAAAGAATGCTAAGTAAAGAATGTTGCAAGAACATAGGCTTAGCATAATAGAAATATGCATGTAAATGAAATGTATGAATAAATGCATGCTTAGCATAATGAGTACATGCTAAATATAATTATGTGCATGTAAATGGGATGGTTAACATAAGAATGTTAAGTATATGAATGCCAAGTATGAGAATGCTAAGTAAGAATGTAGGTCATGGACTAATACACATATAGATCGAGTGGCATCCAACTTAGTGTAAAGAACATAAGTTGTAGTAAACCTAGAGTCATGTGGACCTAGGAGAATGACATCTAACCTAGTGTTGTTAATGAACATAGGTTATAGTAAACCTAGAGTCAGTGGACCTAGGAGTGTGGGAATTAACCTAGTGTCAAGAACATAGGTTGTAGTAAACCTAGAGTCGTATAGATCTAGGTAAAGAACAATGAACCTAGTGTCATGGACATAGGTTGGATAAAGACGACAGTGGACCTAGTATGAATAAACATAGGTCGAGTTGGAACGACATTGGACCTAGAGTTAGAAAACCTAGGTTATGTGACAAAGAATAAACCCTAGTGTCAAGTAGACCTAGGAGGTAAAGACAATGGACCTAGAGGGTCGTCTCTTGAGGGCCTAGCTAACCCTCAAGCTAAGTGGAACGGATTCATGGAATCCCGAGATTTGGGACACCTAAGTTGGTGTCGGGCGTGTGCGACGATTTCGCCGTCCAGGGCTATACCACCGTCGTGGCGTTGTGCGACGATTTCGCCGCCGGGTGGGTGAGCCAAAATGTGTTCGATACCGGTTAAGCCGGGTGAGGATCAGATCGCCATGAGTTGACACCCTGTGTTTGGGACACCATTGCTGGGTAAGTACGATACGGCCGCACCCGGGGGCGGAGGAGTGACTCAAACCATTGTTGGGTGAGGTGCGATTAGTTCGCCGCCAGATGGTTAAGTCATGACTTGGGTCCTCGCTGGGTAAGTCCGCCGCGATCGCCACCAGAATGGTTATGTCAAGTGACAGCTGGGTTCCGCGTGTGCGACGATTTCGCCGCGGTGAGGCTGAGTCACAGAGGGCGACAGGCTGTTGACAGCTGGGGTAGTTGCGAGACGTCCAACACCTCGGGCTAGACAGCGGGCGGATTATCCGCAATGGATTGACTCAAGACCGAGTCGGGTGGCTTAGTGAGCTGAGGTAGAGTGACCTTAGAAATAAATTGCTAAGTAGCATAAGTGCCAAAAGGTAAAGAATGTAAAGACTAGCTAAGCTGGTAAATAGCTAAGTATGAATGAAAAGGCTAAAGTAAAGAATAGCAATAAAGTAAAGAAAAGCTAAGAGCTAAAGAATAATTTGCATATTGCATATTATGAGGCAGGTTTTTTTTATGTTAGTTGCAAGTTATATATGTTTTTGGACTAACATATCTGCAGTGCCTCCTTGGACCTATTGGTCGAGCTGTTCTCTTGGGTGACCGTACCCACGAGAACTATGGACAATAGTTCTCACCCCGTGTTGTGGTTTTGGGGGTACACACACGTGAGCGGCGCAGCAGTGGCGCGAGGCAAGGGCGTAGCTCAGTAGATAGCGCCCTACCAGGAGACCAGAGATAGAAGTACCCCAGTCGGCTAACTAGGGGTTTGAGAGTGAAAAGAATATGTTGTAATAAAGTTGTAATAACTAGATTGTATTAGGAAGTTTAAAGTTTAAAGTTAATGTAAAAAAATTCTAAATGGAGACGAATGGTTGTAATAGCAAGTAGCTGTTTTATGTTTATGATACTTCCTTATGCAATCTGATTGTTATATCTGTTCCTTTTTGGAACCTCTTGTAATTGTATGGATTGCGACGCCTTGAACGTGGAAACTCGTCGTCGGCTTCGAGCTGTTCGACGCGCCCGAATCCGACCGATTTGGCGGGCTCAGGGCGTGACAGATAAGATGGTATCAGAGCATAAAGTAGTGAATGGGGCAATGGCTTAGTTGAACCTAGGAGACCTTAGGTTAGTAAAACCTTAGAGGTTAAGGCTCGTGAGAGACGAGGACTTGTAGTTCGTGGCGAAAGTAGTATGGATTTGGTCATGTTGTGTAACCTCTAAGAAGGATATTAGAGGTAGATTTGAGGTGTCGTTCGTCTTCGACTGAGGGTGTTCATGTTGGCGCGCGACAACATGAAGCCTAAGGACGAGAATGGACGCCCTATTTGACTTTCGCTTGATTGGCTTTTGAGCCGGTGTTAGTGGTTTCGTGTTCGACCCAAGTTGGTCGAGGACTAATCGAGTTGTCGTGTTTCAGGAAACGATGGCACCGCGTAGGCGATCTTTGTCCAGATCGGCGCGGGAGGGGACAAGTGGTCTCCCTGAGCAAGTCGACGAGAGCGCAGACTCTGAGCTTCGTGATCAGTTGGCCTCACTCGTGGGAGTGGTGAGGCAACAAGCGGACTTGGTGCAGCGGCAGCAGGAGGCTGCCATGCGCCAGGAGGAGCAGATGAAGCGACTCCAAGAGACGTTGGATCAGCTGGTGGCTACACCGGCTGCGGCTCATCATGGACGGCCGAGGGTCGCGGCGGAAGCGTTTCCGCCGGGGTCGGGCGACCCGACCGTTGTTGGTTCAGAGGTTGTGGCGGAGCAGGAGCGGGCTTTAGCGGCCCTAATGGCTTTCAGAAAGCTCGATCCGCCTACCTTTGACGGAGAGGACGCCGATCCATGGATCGTGGAGATGTGGATTGACGCTATGGAAACCCTCTTTGAGGAGATGTACGCCTTAGAGCGAGACAAGGTGCCGCTAGCTGTGCATTGCTTGAAGCAGTCAGCGAAGGTGTGGTGGAAAGGCGTTGGGCAAAACCGATCGCCTAATCTCCCTCCTATGGCATGGGAAGAGTTTCGGGGAATGCTGTTCTCGACCTACTTCCCCGATAGCGAGAAAAGGAAGCTTCAGGACAGGTTCTGGAAGCTGCGGCAAGGAGACCGCTCGGTTAGGCAATACGAGCGAGAATTTTCTCGCCTCGTGTATTGTGTTCCGGGTGTGGTGCGGGATGTCAAGGCTAAGGCCGATAGATTTGTGCGTGGACTGCAGCCAGATCTCTTTGCGGCCGTGCATGTACTTCGGTTGCAGACCTTTGCTGAAGTCCTGGATCGAGCCTTATGGATAGAGCAAGGCAACGCGTTCCTCCGGGAGGAGCACAAGGCATACCACAAGGACAAGGGGAAAGGACGATCGACGGGTGGATCCGCTGGTCAGTCAAGTTCCCGAAAGACCTCGGCAAGTTCGCACTCGCGATCTCGAGCTCCGGGGACATACCGCATTCGGTCCTCGGCGAGTGTGTTATATGTGGGGCTCTCATTTCCCACGGCGGTGTGAGCAGCGTGAGGGCGGTGTGCTTCAAGTGTGGACTACTGTGCCATGTGCGGGACGAGTGTCCGCAAGGAGAGCGGCCGTTGAGGATGATCCCACCGGAGGGTTCGCGGCGAGTACCAGGTGGCCGTGGGCGCGACCCGAGTGGGGGAACCTGTCGATACTGACGAGGGCAGGTATGGGTTTATTAAGCAATCATTAAGTTTTTGCATGATTGTAAGTTGGTGCATTGCATGCCATGATCATTGGTTAGTTACTACTAGTTGCGCATTTCATAGTAGGAACCAGTGGGTGGGTAAATAGATACCCGGGCATGCTTATGTGGTGAGAGTAGTGCCTGCTGGAGCAGGTAGAGACTACGATGGTACTAGCAAGACTGCTAGTAGTGCTCCCCAGACGAGGAGTAAGACTCGTGTTAGAGCCAAGTTGGCCGTGGGCCAAATGGTGCCTCTATGTGGGGTTAGAAAAGTCGCTTAAAGGACGATGCGCGGGAGTGACCGTGCCTAAGCTGAGGCTTAGTGTAGAGCGCTGTAGAGGCGTGTAGAGCACGCGAGTATAGGTACTCGTAGAGTGCGGTTTCGATTCGGCCGGGTGAGTGAGTTGGCAGTAGCACTTTAGCTGGGCTAAGTGTGAAGCGGGCCATGGATCACTCGTGGAGGCTGGTGGCTCGCACTAGGTGCATAGGAGCCAATAGAGTGTGTAGCTCTGTAGAGCATGTTGTATAGGACGACGTTTGCGGGTAGTGCTTGTGACGACCCGTGCCTGGACCATTTGTGGACTGTAGAGCCTGGGCCCATTGGGCAGGCGCAGTTGGCTGCTAGTGGCAGCGGCCCGATACCTATAGGTAGGGCAAGAGAGTTCTGGTCAGGACGGTAGTCTAAGCTTAGACCCGAGGACGTGGAAATGCCACGTGTTTGAATCTTAGGATCGAAAGTGCACTGAGAGTGCGGTTGTGACCCAACCCAAGAATTGATGTGGTTTAGGATCTTGATAGCTCCTAGTTGGAGTGTGTGCGAATTCCCAAGAGAGAATTTCGCCCGAGAATGTTGATTGGGTCTACGCTAGTAACAAGGGAACGCTAAGCGTAGTCGAGACAAGTCTAGACGGTAGGCCGACGTTGGGTTGGTGACTATTGGTCCACCCACAGAGATCGAGGATAGTGACTTGGCCACTAACTCTATTGAAGAGTTTGGCTTAAGTTCACAAACGGCGTGTTCATGTACCGATTGCGCCGAGGAGCCGAATATGTCATGGCAATTGAAGTTGAGATAAGTGGTCTCTAGGAGACACTTGAATAATGGAAGCCACATGAGAGTTGAAGTGCACATTCTATGATGTGCGTGGCAATGTGAAGGAGAATAGTCTCACGTCATTGTAGTGGACCTTTGGAAAGTTCGATAGGAGAAAGGCCACTCCGAAGTGAAAAATGCAGTAGAACCCCCCAGATTACTCGATAAATTGGATAGGGGTGCGAGTCGATGAAGATGAGTAAGTTTCGCGGACGAAACTGATTTTAAGGGGTGGAGAATGTAGCAACCCGAACTTTAACCAAATTGGCTAAAGTGCGCGAACGAGTGATTGGACAAGTTCCAATAACCATTCCAAAATGCTTGGAAGGGTTAAGAGAGGATCTAAAAGAGTTAGAAAGGTTTTGGCGTTGTTCGGCGCGAATTAGAGTCGAAACGACGTGAAAAACACAAGTCTGGGCAATCTATACCGGTACAAGCATGGTGGTTGTACCGGTATAGCAACTTTGACCGAGAGGAGAAGAGCTCTCGGGTTTGGAAATTTTATGGCCCATACCGGTACAAGCCCGATCCCATACCGGTACAAGTGCTGCGAAAAATCTGAGACAGCTCTCGGGTTTGCCTCTGGGGTGTCCCATACCGGTACAGAGGCCCTCCATACCGGTACAGATAGGTCTGGCAGCAGCTTTTGGACTGCTTCGAAATAAAAGAAGTTGAGGGACCTTATAGCATTTTGTGGAGGGGTTTATGTGTAAGGAGAGGTAATAAACTCTCTCCTCTTCCTCTCACTCCTTCTGATCTCTCTCTCTTCCTCTCTCGTCGACAAACAAGAAAAGAAGAAAGAAAGAGAAGGAAAGAAAGAGAAGGAAAGGAAGAGAAGGAAGAAGAAGAAGATAGAGATGATGAAGAGGATGATGATGGAGGTCCTCTTGGTCATCTTCCTCTTCTCCCACGAGCTCGGGGCAAGCTTGTAGAGGTAAGCTTTAGCCTCCTCTCATGGTAGATCTTCTAGTAATGGGTTTTTAAACCCTAGATTTAGAGTTTTGATCTTCTTACAAGCTTTAGAACCTTGTAGAGGCTTGGAAACTCATGAAAGTCATGTGTTCTTCAAGGTACTCTAATGGTGGATTTCTAGGGTTTGTTTTAAACACCCTATGGATGGCTCTAATGCTCTTAGATGAGTACCTAGAGGTTAGACAAGCTCTCTATTGCTTGTTCTACGAATCAAATCGGTGGGATTTGCAAAAGTGCAAAACCTAGGGTTAAAAATGGGGTTTTTAGAAATAGATGAGTTTGATCTCATTTGACCCCATAGAAACCTAATTGGGGGTGCAACGAACGCGTTGGCGCGCTCGGTTCGGTGATCCGACGAGCGAGTACAAAGATATTAATTATTTAATATATTCATACGGATGTCCGCAAAGACGCGAGATAGGAGCCCAAAATTCATGAAAACGGAACTGGGGCAACTTGAAGGCGTGGGGCAACGGCACAAGGTCTCAGATTGGGATTCGGAGATCGTTCGGGCGGCCGTGCAAGAGTTCGAGCCAAACCGGGTCAAGAGTGCTGCGGGCGGCCGATTGCGAGTGTCGACGAGCAATCGGAGAGCATAATAAGGTGGGTTGTGTTTACCGATGTCACGCCCCGAGCCCGCCTATTTGGTCGGATTCGGGCGCGCCGACAGACCGCCAAACGGACAGAGTTTCCCCTGTACGTTCAAGGCGTCGCAATCTATACAATTACAAGAGGTTCCAAAAGGAACAGATATTACAAACAGATTGCATAAGGAAGTATCATAAACATAAATGCAGCTACTTGCTATTACAATCATTCAATCCATATTACAATTTTACATTAACTTTAAACTTCCCAATACAATCTAGTTATTACAATATGGTTTACAACTTTATTACAACATATTCTTTTTCACTTTCAAACCCCCTAGTTAGCCGACTGGGGTACTTCTATCTCAGTCTCTGGGTAGGGCGCTATCTACGAGTAGCCACGCCTCGCTCGTCGCGCCGCTCACGTGTGTACTGTACCCCAAAACGCAACACGGGGTGAGAACTATTGTCCATAGTTCTCGTGGGTACGGTCACCCAAGAGAAAAGCTCGACCAATAGGTCCAAGGAGGCACTGCAGATATGTTAGTCCAAAAACACATATAGGTATATAAATTGCAACTAACATAAAAACCTGCCTCACAATATGCAATATGCAATTTTCACTTGATTCTTAGCTTTCCATTATATTCTAGCTATTCTTTACGTTAGCTTTTCCATTCCACTATTAGCTATCTACAAGATTTAGCTAATTTCATTCTTTACTCTATACTCATGGCACTTATGCTATTTAGCAAACATATCTAAGGCCACTTGGCCTCAGCTCACTATGCCACCCGACTCGATCTTGAGTCAATTACTTGCGGATATTCCGCGCTCTGTCAGGCTCGAGGCGAAGGACGTCTCACATGCACCTCCGCCTTAGATTCTCTCGACTATAGGTCCACGCACAGGGTGAGAACCATCATCAACCCCCGGACCACAAGTCGCTCCATGGACCCCCAGGCGAGGAGAACCACACGTACCCGCGTCCACGAACTCATACTCATACCGGCGAGGAGAACCACACGTACCCGATGAGTCACTGCCAGGCGAGGAGAACCACACGTACCTGCAGTTGCCATTCACTTGCTTTGCTGCACTAGCAGCCGCTGCACTAGCAGCATTCATTCCTAGGGATTCCGGAATCCATTTTCACGACTCTAGGGTTGGTCTTAACCCTATTGTAACGAAGTGAATTCTCGAAATCCGAGAGTTTCACCACGTTTAGAATCGACTGATTGTCGATTGGATGGACTTCGAAAAGTTCGAAGTTGATCCGAAGGCAAAAAGTGCACCGGAGTTGCTCCCGGTGAAGTTCGGAAGCCTTTGGGCGTTTTTGTGCGCGTAGGCGCGAAAACGGAACCCGAAAAGCTACGTCGGGTCGCGAGCTAAATCCGACATTAGCGTGGATGAAAAGATGATGAAAACGTGTTCGAAAACATGTTTGGAAAGCCTCGGTGCGATTTGAAAAGAATCGGACGCAAGACGAGCGAAAACGGAGAAGAAACGACGAAAAGCTGAAAATTTGGCTAAGACCTGGAGTAGGCTGAGGGTCCCTGGGGGGACCGGTCTCTGAAAAGGGAGACCGGTCTCGGAAGGCTGTCCCGCGAGAGCAGGCTCTCTGGGACCGGTCTCTTAAGGGGGAGACCGGTCCCCAGCTGCGCAGAGTGGAGCAAGGCTCTCTGGGACCGGTCCTGGGTTTGGGAGACCGGTCCCTGAGCCCGAAAAATGCCCAGTTTGGGCAGTTTGCAAAGTTGAGGGGCCTCCTTGCATCTTGTTACAATTGAGGGTTAAAGAGGGATTTTCCCTTACTCTTTCCCTCATTTCCTCTCACACACACACACATCTCTCTCCCTCTCTCTCTCTAGAAAGAAGAAGAAGGAGAAGGAGGAGAAGGAGAAGAAGTAGAAGAAGAAGGAGAAGACAAAGGAGAGGAGCTTCATCATCTTCTCCATCTCTTCTTCCTCTTGGTTGGAGCAAGCTCAAGGTAGGCCTCAAACCCTCTAATGGTGATTTCTAGGGTTTTGGGTTTTGAGCTTTTGGGAGTGGTTAGATGGAACCTAGGGGTGCTAAGAAGCACTAAATGCATGCTTCTAGGGTTTCTAGTGCATGATCTCCATGTGTGAAGCCCTAGAGCATCAAAAATGGGGTTTTACTAGATGTAGGGTTTTGATCTCTTTTGATCATTGGTAAACCTAATTAATAGGTGTTTGAACGCGTTGGCGACGTCCGTTTTGCGATCCGTCGAGTCTAAGTAAAGATATCGCCAAGTGAGGTGCGTCGCTACTTCGACGTTGCTCAAGTACTAAGCGGCGACAAGCGAACGCGAGAACAAGACTTTCCACCGTATTGCTACGTCAAAAGGTGGGTGGTGTCCATCCCGAAGTCGCCGGGCTACTCCTTATGTCCAAGTGTAGAATAATGAACAACCTTGCATATTGTGCACAAAGTGTGAATTGGGTGCTAGTTGGAAGGTCTAATTAATATGTTGATTAACCTAGCTTACTTTATGCTTTCAACTTAGTATGCATGAGAATTAGGTGCAGTGTGAGATGAGAGTTACTAGTATGTGATATAGCAGAGTGGTTTGAATATGGACGAGTGGCACCTAGTAAACATGAATGAGTGGCATTAATTAGTGTGAACACTATAGAGTCGAAAACAAGTGTGATGACATCCCTATTAGTTAGGGTATCCTCCGTGGGCGAGGATTGGACCGTGCTCGCGTTGTCTGTTTTATCCTCGTGGTGGTCGCTCCACACGAGACGTGCACTCCGGAGTACTAGGCACATGCTATGGTAGTAGCGGCTTGACCGGACGGCTAGCTATCCACAGACGGCCTCGGTCGAGTTGAGCAGTTTAGACTCCTCGTCGTCGAGGCAAGGGACGCGAGAGTGTGGCAAGCCCTTGGGCAAGCCAAGTGGATTGGGTATCCAAGGGAATTATGAACTCATTGAGCATAATAGAGTAATAGTTACCTTCCACTATGAGTTTCATGCATATAATTCAGATTTGAGGCATAGTAGATTTATGCATTTACTTTTACAGTATCTTACCGCTTTCAGATATTTTCATATATATCTACTGTCTACTCTTTGCCTCCTTGGACCTAGTGGGGAGACCGGCGGAGTCGGAGGCCGAACCCACTGGGAACTATGGAAGATAGTTCTCACCCCACTCTATTTCAGGTCCTAGTGCGTCGACGCCGGGTGAGTATCGCGGCAAGGGCTTGGCGCCCTAGTGGTATTACTAGTTTACCTTTCCTAATGCACTAGAGTACCTCGCTTTTACCTTTTGAGAGTAGATATTTGTATAGGTGGTGAGGTTTTGTTGTATGTACGCCACTTGTGTATTATGAGGGTTCAATGTAATACAAACTTGTGAATGAATGTAATAGATAAGTTATCTCTCTTTTTCACTTGTTGACTACTCGTGACGCTTGCTCTCGTGCGATTGGCACGGGTTGTGCCCTCTTTGTTATCGCTTGTGTATGTTGTTTCAAGTTTGTTCTGGGCACTTGTTGTACACAATCTTGTTGCTAGCCTTAGGCGGACAGGGAAGGTGCTGTCCGTCTGGCGTCTGTTCGACGCGCCCGAGCCGGACCAAATTGGTAGCGGGTCTCGGGGCGTGACAGATATTTATGGTATCAGAGCTAGTGAGAGCAAGCAAAAAGAGAGAGTCTAGGACTGACCTAGGAGACCTTAGGACGGTAAACCTTAAGGTATAGGTGCGTGAGTGCGACGTGAACCTATGACGGTGGCGGAAGTTATGGATTAGGTCGAAGTTGAATCTCTAGTAGTTACTAGAGATGGACTCAAGTGATACTAGTTTGCGACTCAGGAAGTAGTGTTGGCGGTCGACAACACCACACCAAGGGTCAAGGGCTAGTACGCTTAGAAGCTTTCGCCCGATTTAAGTGGTTAAGTCGTTGAGTCTCGTAATTGCGACGACGTTATGAAAGGTTAAGTTATTAACCGAATGTTTGCGTTTCAGGATCTATGGCACCTAGAGGACGCCCCCGAAAGAACTCTGCCCCGGCACCGCCTCCGAGGTGCCGGAGCTTGGTCGCGCCTCCCGAGGCGCCGGAGCGGCGCCACCGGGCGCCGCGGCTGGGCCTAGCGAGGTGCAGCAGTTGCGGGCCCAGATGACCGCATTGACGAGTCGCTTCGATCGGCTCCAGGAGCTGATGGAGCAGCAAGTGGCTGCGGCGGCGGCCGCGGCGGCAAATCGGAACTGCGATCCACCCGCGCCTTCGGCACACGCGCCTAATGCTGCTAAGGGCGAGGGTACAGCGGCGGTTCCGGTGGTGGCGCAACCCCACCGGTGGTTATTCCTCCCGCGCCGTCAAGTGCATCTACACCGATGCGGCGGTTGGAGAAGCGAACGAGAGCGAGGTTACACCGCTCTCACGAGGTTCATGAAGCTTCGCCTCCTACCTTCGACGGTGAAGTGGTTGACCCGTATGTGGTGGAGACGTGGCTACTCACCATGGAGTCCTTGTTCGAGAACATGTATGCGGAAGAGCGGGACAAGGTGCACTTAGCCACTTCTGTTTCGACAAGCGTGCCCGAGTGTGGTGGAGACAGACGAGGTTGAATCGATCCCCAGATCTTCCACCGATCAGTTGGGAGGAGTTACGAGGGTTGATGGTTGCGGAGTACTTCCAGGATAGTGAGAAGCGAAGTATGCGGGAAGACTTCGGGAGATCGAAGCAAGGAAACCGCACCGTTCGGGAGTATGAGCGGGAGTTCACACATCTCCCGAGTTGTGTCCCTAAGTAGCCGGACGGAGCAAGAGCGGGCGGAGTGCTTTGTGCGGGGACTTCGGCCCGGGGTGTTCCGTTCGTGCATTCCTTCAAGTTCCAAACTTTTGTCGAAGTGCTAGACCGCGCCCGTGGATTGAGCACGGAACGCTTGCGAGCGAGAGGATCGCGAGACGTTCGAGAAAGACAAGGGAAGGAAGCGACCAAGCGGTGGTTCGGCGGGGCAATCTAGTTCTAAGCGGCCCCCGAAGTATGCCAAGGCGAAGTCGTGGACGCGTGGACCGCAGCGATGCCTATTCTCGCGGCGGTGACCACCGCCTATGGTCCGCGAGCGCGCCACGGGAAGTGCTTCGTATGTGGGCGCGGGGCATGTTATACGTGATTGCCCCTGCAGAGGAGCCTCCTCGTCCCGTCTCGTTGCATCACTCCGGCCATTCCGGCTCGATATGGAGCTCCCCTCGCCGCGACATCGCCCGGCGGGCAATGGTGCCGCGTCCACCGAAGTAGCACGGCCTCCGAGCGGACGGGTATTCGCCGCTCAAGTCGAAGAACCTCCGGAAGCCGAGGAGCGCAATGTGGTAGCAGGTATAATTTTAATAAATGGCATTCGCGCTAGAGCTATGTTCGACACCGGCGCTACTCACTCGTTTCTTAGTCGCATTTTTGCCGACATGCATGGGATAGAGTATCAATTTAGCGATGGTACCTGGAAGGTGTCGGGTCCAGGACGCGATTTTATTATTCGCAAGGAGTGTTTGTCCTGTCCAGTACAAATTGAAAACTGGATAATGCCGATCCGCATGTTAGTGATTAAGAGGTTGAAGGTGTATGATGTAATCTTGGGCATGGACTGGCTTCGAAGTATTATGTGTCCATCGATTGCAAGAGCAAGGTGGTTACATTTCGGGAGCCGGGTCAAGAGGAGTTCAAGTATAAGGCTTGTCATAGCTCGTGCTTCGCCGCCACAGTGTCGGCGACGAGAGCTAGGAAGTTGGTCCGCAACGGTTGCGCGGCTTATTTGGCGACCGTTGTAGAAGTGGACCGAGTGGCCCCGCACTCGAAGAACCGTCCGTAGTAAAGGAATTCCCGATGTTTTCCCCGCAGACTGCGGGTATGCCTCCGGACAGTGGAGATCGAGTTCGTGATAGACTTGATTCCCGGGACCGCGCGGCGCTCTAAGGCCCCGCACCGTATGGCACCGGACGAATTGAGGGAGTTAAGAGATCAATTACAGGACCTGCTTGATAAAGGGTTCGTTAAGCCGAGTGTATCCCCGTGGGGAGCCCCGGTCCTGTTTGTGCGCAAGAAGGATGGATCCTTTCGACACTGTGTCGACTATCGCGAGTTGAACAAGGTTACTATCAAGAATAGATACCCGTTGCCCAGAATTGACGACTAGTTTGAACAGCTAGAGTGGTTACGTGTGTACTCTAAGATAGACCTTCAATCCGGCTACCACCAGTTAAAGATTAAGCCGGAAGACGTACAGAAGACCGCATTTCGTACGCGATACGGTCATTATGAATTCACGGTCATGCCGTTTGGGCTTACCAATGCCCCGGCAGCATTCATGGACCTAATGAACCGTGTCTTCAGGGCATATTTGGACCGATTTGTCGTGGTCTTCATAGACGACATCTTGGTCTATTCGCGCAATGATGAGGAGCACGCGGAGCATTTGCGTACTGTGCTTCAAATCCTTCGGGAGGAGAAGCTATACGCGGGTTAAAGAAGTGTGACTTCTGGCTCCGTGAGGTCGCGTTTCTAGGCCACGTGATTTCCGAGGGTGGTGTTTCTGTTGACCCGAGGAAAGTGGAAGCGGTAAAGGATTGGCCGCGCCCGACCAATGTGTCGGAAGTCCGTAGCTTCGTCGGTCTAGCGGGCTATTATCGGCGGTTTGTGGAAGGATTCTCGAAGATTGTAATTCCACTTACTCGCCTGACGCAAAAGTGCACCAGGTTTGTTTGGAGTGACGATTGTGAGCGGAGCTTTCAGGAGCTAAAGGAGAGATTGACGTCGACTCCAATACTCGCCTCTACGGCAAGGCGAAGATTATGTGGTTTACAAAGTGATGCATCCTATCCGGGTTTGGGGTGTGTCTTGATGCAAGGTGGGAAGGTGATTGCTTATGCGTCCCGCCAGTTGAAGAGTCACGAGGAAAATTACCCCATTCATGACTTAGAGCTAGCGGCGGTGATCTTTGCACTGAAACTGTGGAGGCACTATTTGTATGGTGCACACTGTGAGATCTACACCGACCACAAAAGCTTGAAGTATTTATTTACCCAGAAGGAGCTGAACATGCGTCAACGGCGGTGGTTAGAATTGTTGAAAGATTATGATGTTGACATTCTATACCACCCGGGGAAGGCGAATGTAGTCGCCGACGCACTGAGTAGGAAGTCGGCGGAGAATCTAGCACTATGGGTTACCAATCAAGAGCCCCTGTGGAAGGAAATGGGGCGAATGGACTTGGAGGTTGTAGCCTCTAAGTTCCGTCTAGGTTGATGACGCTTGTTGTGCAACCGACCTTGCCGAAAGAATTAGAGAGTTGCAATCCGCGGACCCGAATCTCCAAAAGATACGGCGTGACATTGAGGAGGGTCGCGGCGGAGATTTTAGTGTCGATGCGGTGCACTCCGGTTTCGAAACCGGTGGTGTGTACCCGAGAACGAGGAGCTTCGCAAATTGATCTTGCAAGAAGCGCATTGGTCACCCTACAATGATCACCCCGGTGGCACCAAGACGTATCAAGAATTGAAGGCACTTTATTGGTGGCCCGGAATGAAGGCAGATGTGGGGCGCTTCGTGGCGAGGTGTTTGACCTGCCAGCAGGTGAAAGCCGAGCATCGATTTCCAGCGGGAAAACTCCAAAGCCTACCTATTCCCGAATGGAAGTGGGAGGATATCTCGATGGATTTCATTGTCGGCTTACCTCGTTCGACGGGCGGCCACGACGCGGTGGGTAATTGTGGGTCGCCTGACTAAATCGGCGCATTTCTTGCCGATCCACATTACTTGGGGAGGCGACAAGCTGGCGCAGGTATACCTTGACGAAGTGGTGAGATTACACGGGGTGCCGAAATCTATTGTATCAGACCGAGACCCCCGATTTACCTCGCACTTCTGGAAGAACCTGCAAGAGGCGTTGGGCACACGACTCGACTTCAGCACCGCATTCCATCCTCAGTCAGACGGTCAGACAGAGAGAACCATACAGACATTGGAGGATAAGCTGCGGGCGTGTGTCATCGATTATAAGGGCAATTGGTGCAAATATTTGCCGATGGCCGACCCGCCTATAATAATAGTTATCACGCCGGTGAAGATGGCACCCTTTGAGGCTCTATATGGGCGAAAATGCCGATCTCCCATTTATTGGAGTGAAGTGGGTGAACGCACGGAGTTCGGCCCGGATATCTTGCGAGAAGCAGAAGAAAAAGTGCATCTTGCCCGTAAAAGGTTGCTCACGGCGCAATCGCGGCAGAAAAGTTACTCCAATAGGCGCCGTCGAGATCTGGAGTTCACCGTGGGCGATCGTGTCTTCTTAAAGGTATCGCCCATGAAAGGTGTGAAGAGGTTCGGGGTGCGGGGAAAGCTAAGTCCCCGATTTATTGGCCCGTATGAGGTACTTGAGAGGATTGGAACGGTAGCTTACCGACTTGCGCTACCTCCGAATCTAGCGGACGTGCATAACGTATTCCACGTTTCTAACCTCCGCAAATATGTTCACGACCCCGAGCATACCATGTTGTATGAACCCCCGGAACTCCATAAGGATTTAAGCTATGAAGAGTTTCCGACTATGATCTTGGCCCGGGAAGTGCGCAAATTGAGAAACCGCGAGATTTCCTACGTCAAGATCCGATGGAGCAATCATAGCGATCGCGAAGCTACGTGGGAGCTCGAGGACGAGATGAGAAAGAACCATCCTCACCTATTCGAAAGTTGAATAAGGTATGGGCTTTGAGTATGTAAGCACTTAGCTAAGTTGAGTTCGTTTCGCGGACGAAACTCTTTTAAGGTGGAGAGAATGTAACGAAGTGAATTCTCGAAATCCGAGAGTTTCACCACGTTTAGAATCGACTGATTGTCGATTGGATGGACTTCGAAAAGTTCGAAGTTGATCCGAAGGCAAAAAGTGCACCGGAGTTGCTCCCGGTGAAGTTCGGAAGCCTTTGGGCGTTTTTGTGCGCGTAGGCGCGAAAACGGAACCCGAAAAGCTACGTCGGGTCGCGAGCTAAATCCGACATTAGCGTGGATGAAAAGATGATGAAAACGTGTTCGAAAACATGTTTGGAAAGCCTCGGTGCGATTTGAAAAGAATCGGACGCAAGACGAGCGAAAACGGAGAAGAAACGACGAAAAGCTGAAAATTTGGCTAAGTCCTGGAGTAGGCTGATGGTCCCTGGGAGGACCGGTCCTCGAAAAGGAGACCGGTCTCGGAAGGTCGTCCCGCGAGAGCAGCTCGGGACCGGTCTCTTAAGGGGGAGACCGGTCCCCACCGCGCAGAGTGGAGCAAGGCTCTCGGGACCGGTCCCGGGTTTGGGAGACCGGCCCCCGAGCTCCGAAAATGCCTGGCTTGGGCAGTTTGCAAAGTTGAGGGGCCTCCTTGCATCTTGTTACAATTGAGGGTTAAAGAGGGATTTTCCCTTACTCTTTCCCTCATTTCCTCTCACACACACACACATCTCTCTCCCTCTCTCTCTCTAGAAAGAAGAAGAAGGAGAAGGAGGAGAAGGAGAAGAAGTAGAAGAAGAAGGAGAAGACAAAGGAGAGGAGCTTCATCATCTTCTCCATCTCTTCTTCCTCTTGGTTGGAGCAAGCTCAAGGTAGGCCTCAAACCCTCTAATGGTGATTTCTAGGGTTTTGGGTTTTGAGCTTTTGGGAGTGGTTAGATGGAACCTAGGGGTGCTAAGAAGCACTAAATGCATGCTTCTAGGGTTTCTAGTGCATGATCTCCATGTGTGAAGCCCTAGAGCATCAAAAATGGGGTTTTACTAGATGTAGGGTTTTGATCTCTTTTGATCATTGGTAAACCTAATTAATAGGTGTTTGAACGCGTTGGCGACGTCCGTTTTGCGATCCGTCGAGTCTAAGTAAAGATATCGCCAAGTGAGGTGCGTCGCTACTTCGACGTTGCTCAAGTACTAAGCGGCGACAAGCGAACGCGAGAACAAGACTTTCCACCGTATTGCTACGTCAAAAGGTGGGTGGTGTCCATCCCGAAGTCGCCGGCTACTCCTTATGTCCAAGTGTAGAATAATGAACAACCTTGCATATTGTGCACAAAGTGTGAATTGGGTGCTAGTTGGAAGGTCTAATTAATATGTTGATTAACCTAGCTTACTTTATGCTTTCAACTTAGTATGCATGAGAATTAGGTGCAGTGTGAGATGAGAGTTACTAGTATGTGATATAGCAGAGTGGTTTGAATATGGACGAGTGGCACCTAGTAAACATGAATGAGTGGCATTAATTAGTGTGAACACTATAGAGTCGAAAACAAGTGTGATGACATCCCTATTAGTTAGGGTATCCTCCGTGGGCGAGGATTGGACCGTGCTCGCGTTGTCTGTTTTATCCTCGTGGTGGTCGCTCCACACGAGACGTGCACTCCGGAGTACTAGGCACAGGCTATGGTAGTAGCGGCTTCACCGGCAGCAGCTGGCTATCCACAGACGGCCTCGGGCGAGTTGAGCAGTTTAGACTCCTCGTCGTCGAGGCAAGGGACGCGAGAGTGTGGCAAGCCCTTGGGCAAGCCAAGTGGATTGGGTATCCAAGGGAATTATGAACTCATTGAGCATAATAGAGTAATAGTTACCTTCCACTATGAGTTTCATGCATATAATTCAGATTTGAGGCATAGTAGATTTATGCATTTACTTTTACAGTATCTTACCGCTTTCAGATATTTTCATATATATCTACTGTCTACTCTTTGCCTCCTTGGACCTAGTGGGGAGACCGGCGGAGTCGGAGGCCGAACCCACTGGGAACTATGGAAGATAGTTCTCACCCCACTCTATTTCAGGTCCTAGTGCGTCTACGCCGGGTGAGGATCGCGGCAAGGGCTTGGCGCCCTAGTGGTATTACTAGTTTACCTTTCCTAATGCACTAGAGTACCTCGCTTTTACCTTTTGAGAGTAGATATTTGTATAGGTGGTGAGGTTTTGTTGTATGTACGCCACTTGTGTATTATGAGGGTTCAATGTAATACAAACTTGTGAATGAATGTAATAGATAAGTTATCTCTCTTTTTCACTTGTTGACTACTCGTGACGCTTGCTCTCGTGCGATTGGCACTGGTTGTGCCCTCTTTGTTATCGATTGTGTATGTTGTTTCAAGTTTGTTCTGGGCACTTGTTGTACACAATCTTGTTGCTAGCCTTAGGCGGACAGGGAAGGTGCTGTCCGTCTGGCGTCTGTTCGACACGCCCGAGCCGGACCAAATTGGTAGCGGGTCTCGGGGCGTGACACCTATAGTGTCGACCTATCTAGGTCCATTGTTCTTTGCATCCTAGGTCCACTTGACACTAGGGTTCATTCTTTGTCACATAACCTAGGTTGACTTAACTCTAGGTTCAATGTCATTCCAACTCGACCTATGTTTACTCACACTAGGTCCATTATCATCTTTAACCAACCTATGTCCTTGACACTAGGTTCACTGTTCTTTACCTAGATCCACATGACTCTAGGTTGCTAGAACCTATGTTCAATACACTAGGTTAGATGTCATTTCCTAGGTCCATTTGACCCTAGGTTTACTATAACTTATATTCTTTACGCTAGCTTAGGTGCCACTCGATCTATATATGTATTTAGTCCATGACTCACATTCTTTATTTGGCATTCTCATACTTTGCTCTCTTATACTTGACATTCTTATGCTTAACACTCTTATGTCTACCAAAGCCTTTACATGCATGTTCTCGAAACGTTCTTTACTTAGTGTTCTCCTTCTTTCGCATTCTTTAGCCACTAGGTTCTTTAAACACTAGGTTCATGCTCACTCGTTCACTGGCATTTCTATATTATGCTATTGTCATGTTCATCGAATGTTCACTATGCTAAGCATGCATTCTTTTACTCTTCTAGCATTATACTTTATGCTATTATCATGCATTTCATTTGCTTACTTGCATCTACTTAGCATTTTTACTTTACTTCACTAGCATGCATTTCTAATCATGCAGTATTGAACATGCGTCAATAAGAGTTAAATGACTCTTAGACATACAAAGCGACCTAGTCGCTTCAGAAACACAACCCACCTCAATTCGCACTCCGATTGCTCGTCGACACTTGCAATCGGCAGCCCGCGGCACTCTTGACCCGGTTCGGCTCGAGCTCTTGCACGGCCAACCAAACGGTCTCCGAATTGCAATCCGAGACTTTGTGCCGTTGCCCCACGCCTTTAAGTGGCCCTGCTCCGTTTTCATGAATTTAGGGCTCCTATCTTGCGTGTCATGGACATCCGGTATGAATATATTAAATAATTAATATCTTTGTACTCGCTCGTCTGGATGACCGAACCGAGCGCGCCAACGCGTTCGTTAGGCCCCCAATTAGGTTTCTATGGGGTCAAATGAGATCAAACTCATCTATTTCTAAAAACCCCATTTTGGAGCCCTAGGTTTGCACTTTCGCAAAACCCACCGATTTGATCCCTAGAACAAGCAATAGAGAGCTTGTCTAACCTCTAGAAACTCATCTAAGAGCACTAGAATCATCCATAGGGTGCTTAGAGCAAACCCTATAAATCCACCATTAGAGCACCTTGAAGAACACATGATTTTCATGGGTTTCCAAGTCTCTACAAGGTTCTAAAGCTTGCAAGAAGATCAAAACTCTAGATCTAGGGTTTAGAAACCCTCTACTAGAAGATCTACCATGAGAGGAGCAAGGGCTTACCTCTACAAGAAGCCCTCTTGCACAAAGGGGAGGAAGAAGATGGCCATTGGAGTCTCCACCATCATCTTCTTCATCATCTCCTTCTTCTTCTTCTTCTTCTTCTTCTTCTTCTTCTTCTCTTCTCCTTTCTTTTCTTTCTTTCTTTCTCTTGCTTCGGTCGACAGAGAAGGGAGGGAGAGAGAGATCTGTGGGAGAAAGAGAGAGGGAGAGGGTTTTAACACTCTCTAATCACTTAACCCCCTGCCAAATTGCATTCTAGCCCCTCAACTCTACAATATTTGAAACAGCCCAAACTGGGCATTTTCGGGCTGCTGAGACCGGACATTCATCAATGTCCGGACCTTGGATGTCCGGACATTCATCAATGTCCCGACTGACCGCGCAGGCCCTTTTTCCCATTTTCCACTTACGGGTCCTGACATCCACCATTGTCCTGGACATCCAATGTCCGGACATTGGATCAATGTCCCGACCCCGCAGGTCCCCTCAGCCCACTCAAGGACTTAGCCAAATTTTCAGCTTTTTCCGTTTCTTCTCCGTTCCAACTCACTTTTCGACCTGTGGGTCTCCGATTCACTTGAAATCGCGCCGAGACTCCCCACACACGATTTAAATCATGTTCCCATCAT
The DNA here is from genome assembly GCA_025177825.1 of Aechmea fasciata. Taxonomy (NCBI): domain Eukaryota; kingdom Viridiplantae; phylum Streptophyta; class Magnoliopsida; order Poales; family Bromeliaceae; genus Aechmea; species Aechmea fasciata. The sequence continues at coordinate 1,375,563 of CM045932.1, read as the reverse complement.
TATTTCCTCCACGCAAGCGTCAAATTTAGCTCACGGCTCAATATTGCCTTTCGGGCTCCGTTCTCGCACCTAGTGCACTGAAAGCACTCGAAAGCTTCCAAACTTCACCGAGACTATTCGAATGGCTCTCCAAGCCAACATACCTCGTAACCTCAAGACTTTAGGAGTTCGGGGTGTTACAACCGAAGCGACTAGGTCGCCTAAATATATCTAAGAGTAAAGGTTTCAAGTTGATGCATATAATTGACATATGTTGCATGTGATCCTGTATAGAAATTGCATGTTAAAGGACATAGTATAAAATGCATAAGTAGAGATGCATGCTAAAGAACCTAGTGTAAAATATAGAATGCTAGGAAATGAATAAGCATGAGGTAAATAATGAGGCAAAGAATGCTAAGTAAAGAATGTTGCAAGAACATAGGCTTAGCATAATAGAAATATGCATGTAAATGAAATGTATGAATAAATGCATGCTTAGCATAATGAGTACATGCTAGATATAATTATGTGCATGTAAATGGGATGGTTAACATAAGAATGTTAAGTATATGAATGCCAAGTATGAGAATGCTAAGTACGAATGTAGGTCATGGACTAATACACATATAGATCGAGTGGCATCCAACTTAGTGTAAAGAACATAAGTTGTAGTAAACCTAGAGTCATGTGGACCTAGGAGAATGACATCTAACCTAGTGTTGTTAATGAACATAGGTTATAGTAAACCTAGAGTCGGACCTAGGAGTGTGGGAATTAACCTAGTGTCAAGAACATAGGTTGTAGTAAACCTAGAGTCGTATGGATCTAGGTAAAGAACAATGGACCAAGTGTGATGGACATAGGATTGATAAAGTCGACAGTGGACCTAGTATGAATAAACATAGGTCGAGTTTGAATGACATTGGACCTAGAGTTAGAAAACCTAGGTTATGTTACAAAGAATAAACCCTAGTGTCAAGTAGACCTAGGAGGTAAAGACAATGGACCTAGAGGGTCGTCTCTTGAGGGCCTAGCTAACCCTCAAGCTAAGTGGAACGGATTCATGGAATCCCGAGATTTGGGACACCTAAGTTGGTGTCGGGCGTGTGCGACGATTTCGCCGTCTGTGGCTATACCACCGTCGTGGCGTTGTGCGACGATTTCGCCGCGGGTGGGTGAGCCAAAATGTGTTCGATACCGGTTAAGCGGGTGAGGATCGGATCGCCATGAGTTGACACCCGTGTTTGGGACACCATTGCTGGGTAAGTACGATACGGCCGCACCAGGAGGCGGAGGAGTGACTCAAACCATTGTTGGGTGAGGTGCGATTAGTTCGCCGCCAGATGGTTAAGTCATGACTTGGGTCCTCGCTGGGTAAGTCCGCCGCGATCGCCACCAGAATGGTTATGTCAAGTGACAGCTGGGTTCCGCGTGTGCGACGATTTCGCCGCGATGAGGCTGAGTCACAGAGGGCGACAGGCTGTTGACAGCTGGGGTAGTTGCGAGACGTCCAACACCTCGGGCTAGACAGCGGGCGGATTATCCGCAATGGATTGACTCAAGACCGAGTCGGGTGGCTTAGTGAGCTGAGGTGGAGTGACCTTAGAAATAAATTGCTAAGTAGCATAAGTGCCAAAAGGTAAAGAATGTAAAGACTAGCTAAGCTGGTAAATAGCTAAGTATGATTGAAAAGGCTAAAGTAAAGAATAGCAATAAAGTAAAGAAAAGCTAAGAGCTAAAGAATAATTTGCATATTGCATATTGTGAGGCAGGTTTTTTTATGTTAGTTGCAAGTTATATATGTTTTTGGACTAACATATCAGTTGCCTCCTTGGACCTATTGGTCGAGTCGTTTCTTGAGTGACCGTACCCACGAGAACTATGGACAATAGTTCTCACCCCCGTGTTGTTTTTGGGGGTACAGGTACACACGTGAGCGGCGCAGCAGTGGCAGCGCGAGGCAAGGGCGTAGCTCAGTAGATAGCGCCCTACCAGGAGACCAGAGATAGAAGTACCCCAGTCGGCTAACTAGGGGTTTGAGAGTGAAAAGAATATGTTGTAATAAAGTTGTAATAACTAGATTGTATTAGGAAGTTTAAAGTTTAAAGTTAATGTAAAAAAATTCTAAATGGAGACGAATGGTTGTAATAGCAAGTAGCTGTTTTATGTTTATGATACTTCCTTATGCAATCTGATTGTGATATCTGTTCCTTTTTGGAACCTCTTGTAATTGTATGGATTGCGACGCCTTGAACGTACAGGGGAAACTCTGTCCGTTCGGCGGTCTGTTCGACGCGCCCGAATCCGACCGATTTGGCGGGCTCGGGGCGTGATTCCTGCGAAGATACACGAACCGTGACCTGCAAGTTTACATAGTTAAGATTTCATTCGGATCAACTTAAAAAATGGAAGTATAATTATTTGAACTAAAATCAACATAGAAGAAATATAGAACTAAACATGCAGAAAATCGTTGTTATTCACATACTACACCAAAAATAAAAGAGCAAACCCAAAGATACTGTTTTTCCTGATCCTTTCTGTGAGTAGAATGTTCTTGCCTCCCCTCTCATCACATGTCTAAATTTATATTCAACAGCAGAGGCCGTCTCGCTATTATCAAGCCTCCTTTCCACTTCCTTTTTACTCAAAGATATTCAATATGCCACTCAAGGATTTCTAGGCTTTTCTACGTAATAATGTCATTCAATTTCCTTTTTAATAGAATGAAATTAAGCACTCATACTCACCTATTTGAACTAATCCTCGTTGGCAACATGTCATTGCTACCATTACTTCGGCCCCCTCCTGCAGTCATTCCACCTCTCTCCACCACCTCATGTAACCATTACTACCGATACCACTTCTAGGGGTGGCAATCCAGCTAGCTGTTCGGCTCGAAATGAGCTCGAGATCGGCTCGCTCGTTTAGTAAACAAGCCGAACACAAGCTGGATTTTTCAGCTCGTTTAATAAACGAGCCGAACACGAGCTAGGGTCAGCTCGCTCGTGTTCGGCTCGATAACAGCTCGATTATATTTATTTTATATTAATATAATTTTTATATATATATATATATATTTGCATATAAATATATAATATATATTATTATTTTGTAGTTTGTAGCCTAAATTATTATTTTTTAGTTTGTAGCACAATTTAACAATAAAGCCCAACTTATCAATAAAAGAGGCCCATTTATGTTTATAATTTCAACCGTTAGATTAAAATCTAATGGATGATATTACATCAACTTTTAATTCTCTATATTTCTAACCCTAATTCTCTTTACCCTACTTTTTCACCTTTCTTCTAACCCTAATTCTCTTTACCCAACTTTTTCACCTTTCACACAGTACGCCTGCCTTCTTCACCCCATCTCTCTCTCTCTCTCCCCCACACTTCACCTCACACGTCTCGCACTCTCTCTCTCACACCCACACTTCACTTCACACATGTCGCACACCCCTACAGTGGCTCGCCGCACTTTCGCCGTTCTCGCACACCCCCGGCGGCGGCTCGCCAGCCGCACTTTCGCCATTCGCACACCCGGATGGCGGCACGGCAGCCGCATTCTTCACCGTTCGCACACCCTCGACATGATTCTTCGCCGTTCGCAAACCCCGCAACTAGCGAAATAACTTCGACGGCGGCGGCAAAGAAACTTCGACGGCGACGCTAACGAGCCGAACACGAGCTAGCTCGATTAAGTTGCAAGCCGATCACGAGCCGGAGTTTTCGAGCTCGTCACGAGCTCGACCTCGAAAACGTTCAAGCGAGCTCGAGCCGGCTCCGCTCGAGCTCGGCTCGTTTACAGCCCTAACCACTTCTTTAACCTCAGCCCATTTTTGTGAAAACTGACTAATCAATACTAATTCTACAACCTCCTGCATCTCCAGTGACCACCTTCTTCCGACTGCCATTTTTTTTACTACCTTCAGTGCACTCATCACCTAAAGCAACTTGTCACCACCATATTACCACCTCTACCAAGGTTTGCTATTTACAACATCTGAGTCAAAGGCAAACAAGTACATTTAACCATTTTAATTTTGATGTCAAACCAAATGTGTCATCACATTCTGCTCTTTCCTAGTCCAGTTCGAAACTGTTCTGCTTCCATTTTTGGTTCTTGTTTTGTTCATGTACTAACATGTCTTTTATTCCCATCATTGTTAAAATAAGAATCTGGGATAACTAAGAAATTCCACAATAAAATCTTGTCTATTAAACAAATACTAGAAAGACTAAATCCCACATATATGTACAAATCCTAGCTGAATTCAATGATGAAAACAACTTGCCAATATTATAAGCAACAATAAGCCATATAGTTTAGGTAAGTTTTCCGATAATTATATCATGTTTATCCTTCAAAGAAGTTACTCAACATCAACTATAGTCACTCTCAGATCAACTAGTTAGTTTAATACCAGTTTCCTGCCGCCCTGTTTCTTTTCTTCTATCTAGTGTACCTCTCATCTGAGTAGACAACTCTATACATCATATTTTGATTTGTTGGTGGTGCTTCAACTACTACCGAAGGGCTTTGTTTGGTTCCCAAGATTAGGATTCGATACTTTGACTATCCAGTACTTGGGCAAGATTGGACTTATTCCGGTCTATCAGAGTAGCATCATCCCCACCCTAGATTAATTAATTCCATGATGGTTATATAGTAGTGAGGGAAGCCGAACTAAATAAAGAAGAAAAGTAAATTATCAATTCTTCTGAGAATGTCTCTTTAATACCAGGAGATGTAATTGATAATTATCATCAACTGGAACTAGAATCAACAAAACGTAATTTTTTAGACTAGATAAATTGACTGGAATGCGCCCACAAATAACTTGATATTTGGTAATAATGTAGGCTTCCGAAACTATTGTAGCGTAACAAGATATTGTAATGACAATAGGTGTCAACCCCACGTAAAAAGGTGTAAAACAATCCTCCATTTATATTCAGGTAGATTTCTACAATAATTGGATTCGCAGAGGCTCTAAATTGCCACATATATAAAGACCTTCAAGTGGATATTCCATCACTTTCAAAAGAAAAATAGACTATTTATTGGATGCTGATCTTCTAAGACGTATCAAAATTTATCTTATGCATTGGATAGAATCTATTAGTCTCACAAGTAAAAGAGGAATCGCTTAATGTTCTAGATAGAGTTCGTCTAATCTAGGTAAATTAACTTATGATTTTCTTTTCTATGTGGATGATAGATAATGAGATAAGCATAATCCAAGATTCATTCTAACTTATGATTTTCTTTTCTATGTGATAGATAATGAGATAAGCATAATCCAAGATTCATTCTAATATAATTTTCAGAGTTCTTTCTGCCTGAGAATGACACCAATTAATGTAAAAAATAAAAAAGATAAAAAAGAAACATATATTAATAAACAGTAGTTCACTTTATATATTGTTGTACAAAATGATTTTTAACGTGGTGGGAACAAATGGACAATTCCACTGCACATCCTCTTTTGACTTTGTTTATGTTTAGATGAAGACAAGCAATTGGTCTTATAGTTTAGCACTACATTACCTTTTTGAAGGGATTTGGAAGACAATATGCCGAAAAACATGGTGCAACCCATAAAGAGATCATGGTTGGCCCAATGGGAAAAATAAGGATAACTAGTTAGACGACTAGTGCCAATAAGATGAAAATAGGAAAATATAGTAAATTGTGGAACTGTTTTTGAGAACTGATGCATATGAAGGAATCAAGATTGAGAAATCTATATCCTAGATCGCAACCATGTCCCATCCACAGAAAAGATGTATAAAAACTAAAAGCATGCACCCTACCTGTCATCTACCACATGCTATCTAGTAAATTAAGGAGCGAAGATCACTTGTAACATATGACTAGTAAAATCTTTAAGACAAAATGTAGCAAGAAACTTACTAGGATCAGTAGTGGTTATCATGGCTGTGTTATTGAAATTGCATGTCCCACCATTTGCTTGAGTTCTATGGTAATAATCATTGTATGCATACGAAGCAACAGCTGCAATGTTGTTCGAGTCATAGCATGGCTGCCAAGGCTGAAAAGCACCGCAGCTTGCCGAACCAGCCCACATGCCCAATCCAACCCTTGCTTCAAAGCAATGGCGGTGCGCTTGAATTCGCAACACGTAACACCCCAACCAATCCCGTTGAGTCGCCATCGACACATCCGGTGTTCAAATGACAAAGTATACAAGGCGGTCTTGTTCGGATACATAATTCCCGCTTCTTCTCCAAAATAGGCCTGTGCCGAGATCCTCATTAAACAAATAAAATATATGTGTTGATTTGGGCGCTTGGTTGACTAGGTGTCCCCGAACCATTCAATACATGCTTAATAAGATTGCTATTGTAGGCCAATGCATTATCGATCGTTGCATCCGCTCTTTTGACCCACCGAACCATGGCCACCCAAAGAATAATTACAGAATACCAGTGAAATTCAGTGCTTGCAGAGAATAGTAAGCTGCATCAACCATGTGGTCGAACATGTTGGTAAAGTAGAGATTTGTGTTAGGATCAACAACCTAGTTGTTGGGATTAAGTGCTTGAAAAAGAGCAAAATCCAAAGGGAATATGCCTTGCCCTTTGGTGTAAGCATAGTATGTTTGTGCATTTAGCTGAAGGAAGAGCCATAATTCTTCAAGAACTGAAGTTACTGATTCATGATCGAGTTCCATGTTGAATTGAAGGTGGCTGTAGATGGAGGGAAAAATTTGGGTATCATGTCGATGGATTGGGGACTTCAAATTTTCACCTGGGAATTAAGATTGGCAGCCAGGAGAGCAGATTGGAGGAATTGCAAGGCCGGAATAAGAACAAGAGCTGCATTGGGAATAGTGGTAAGGACTTCATTGCCAATAGCAATGTATGTGATGTTAGTCGCTGGAATATAGGCTGCCACATTCTTGTTAATCCAATCAGCTGCTTCGGACCGAGATTGTCCTACTCGTAGTAGTTGGTCATTAGGCACCCCAACTATAACTTCTATACCGGTGTTTGCGAGGGCATTCAGCATTTCGTGGTCCACATCAAATAAGCGTACATGTCTGATTTGCTTTTCTTCGAGAATGGATACGATGTCTGATGCTGGAGGCGGGTTGGATATGCCGGTGCCAACGTTAATTCCAACAAATGCACTCAGATAAGCAATGTCCCATTATGTGGAACCAAAGATTGAAAGGCGCAAAAAGAAAGAATGAATGTAGCAGTGAGTAGCACTCTGCAAGCAAGCCTAAAAGCTAAGCAAGATATTAATACAAGTTGATGTACCCTCAACAATCCCGAGTTGTCTCAATAGACAAGAAGGCAAAGAAAACAGAGAAAACAAAATCAAAAAGTAGATTCTAGAGAACTGCGATCGATGTTCAACTCTTGACCAACTAAAGTTGTCTAATAGAGATGAAAACCCCAACACAAAGAATGATTACCTAAGGCTACGAAACTACAGAAACAATAAAAAACTACCAAGAATAGCAAGCCAACTAAAATAGATTGTAATAAATGTACTTTGAGCTATTACTTCATGACATATTTCTTTAGTTCGATGATCCCTGAGTTGAAACTCTATCCACTTCACATATAAAGTTTGTCGTTAGCTTCTTCCGAGTAATCAATTTGAATTAGACTTTTCACAAAGCAGCTTAGAAGCAAATTAGGTACCTGATGCATTGACGCAAAAGAGTACAAGAAACAATATACTTCTCTTCCATCTATTGGGAACCATCCGGTAACACAGACCTCAGAATACACTTGTTGAAGACCCAAGCGTACTTGTCCTTAAATGTGTCAAATGGCCGGTGTAACGACCCAGCCCACTAGCAACAATAAGTTAATGACCCAGCCCACTAGCAACAATAACTTGTTGGGCCCAACCACAGGCCCAAAATGCTTAAGCCCAGTTATTATTACTAGTGTTTAAGTCTATTATAAACCCAATGACAATCCCTTTCCCATCCGATGTGGGACTATTGGGGAGTCACAGACTCCCCCGTTAAGGCCCTGACGTCCTCGTCAGTCCAATCACACACACAGCCCAAGATCACTGTGCTATGTGAGACTCGTCTCGCTAGCCCGTCATCCAGACCCTAGCTCAGTCGAGACTCGCCACACATGTCCAGCTGGTGAACCGGCTCTGATACCAAATGTAATGACCCAGCCCACTAGCAACAATAACTTGTTGGGCCCAACCACAGGCCCAAAATGCTTAAGCCCAGTTATTATTACTAGTGTTTAAGTCTATTATAAACCCAATGACAATCCCTTTCCCATCCGATGTGGGACTATTGGGGAGTCACACTGGGGCAAAAAAAAAAAAAAATGGAGATCGTAAAGACACTGAAGCAGTTTAATGACATAGCAAGAAACTAAGTGACAGAAAAACATGAAATTCAAAACTAATTTAATCAAATCAGAAAAAAAATGTCTTTAGAAGATTTTCTGCCAATCAAAGGAAAAAGGTCGCCTTTACATACCTGTAACGAAATAGCGAGATCCGCCAATTGGAAACTCACTACTTCAAATAGTGGATCAAGAATACAACTAGACCAAGATCATACCAAGCTAGAGAAGAAGAACAAGAACAATGGAGGAACAAGACAAATGTAGAACGCAGCGGAAGTATTCGTTCGTACCTTTTTGCGGAAGCGATTCGCGTTACAACGCCCGGATGGTAGAAGTTGATTCACGTGTCCTTGGATCGTCCTTGAAAATCTTCTTGCACTCCGAACTCCCGGATCGAACTACAAACGAGCACGATCGCAAATCCACCGTTCAAGTCCCAAGTCCCTCCGCATTAATAGGTTAATGGAGGATGTGGAGAACTTTCGTTTTTCCGTATGTTGTTTAATGTGGAATCGCCCGTATATTTATAGAGGATTACAGAATCCTAATCGCATAAGAGATAAGGCCAAATCGGTTATAATTGTTATCCTAACATGATTAGAACTTATCTCTAATTAGCTTTCCAATTAAAAGCGAGATTAATCCTAATCCAATTAGACAACATAACAACCGTCGGATCGAGCCCGATCATGGGCGCACCCGATTCGATTTAACCGAATGCCAACATCTCCCACTCGCACATAACGGGATCGATGCCATCGTAACCACTTCCTCAACATTACACCACTATTAATTCTATTCATACAGGGAAATGAACAGTGCGACCGCCGAGTCAACCTGCTAGCTCTAAGCTAGAAACCGCATACGGCCAGCATAGAGACATCAACCCTCGAAAAGAAGAAAATATTAGACTCGTGATGTCCTAGACCATTGAATTACATCAGGTTCAGCATCTCTAATCCCTCAAAGAGCCATGCTAACCTCTATTGCGCACATTATAACACTATACTCATGATTGTTTCGCTATGCTGAAGCGATACAACCTGTCGACAATGAGTCAAAGTGTCTGAATGTAATTCAACTAGTCTTCCTTGAGCCCTCATGTCACCAAGTTGAGAACTGATTACTTTCCCAACAATGCCCCGTAAAGCCGCATCACTCATAGCCGTAGGAAACATGCCAAAGTAGCAACATCAATTCTTTCACTTAATGACATAGTCAAAAGTCACTAAGGGCATCTAACATATATAGGACATTTTCTCAAAACATTGTCCATAAGAACTCACACGATGAGGAAGCAGGGATCCATTCGCTCATCTTCTTTATTTGGTCGCCCAGCACATGTGGTAGGAAATACATGCTACGACAGAGAATCTTAATAAGCGTATGTCCTCTCAATGTCATACGGATCTTAGCTCAGTCACTCCCGGAGTGTCTAGCCTGAGTTCTCCATTTGCTCGCTATCTCAAGCGCCAAATGGTGAGCTCACATCCGGCTCTTTATACACAGGCCATACGAATCGTGGGACTCTTCGTATGCGGTCTCATGACCTCATCTTGGTGTCAACTAAGGCGGCTTCCATAAATGCCTCAATTTTCGCTCGCTCTCTACAGCGCCGAAAAGTATGATTGCCCGTGTGAGAGGGCTAATCAGCCTGCGACATACTATCAATCCGTTCTATCAATAATACACGTGTGCTAATTTTACCAAATATCTTTGCCAAAATTACAATAAGAAGTGGCGAAAAAATAATCGACTGTCTACACAATCAAATCTTACAAAGTTCATGAGCCAAAATGTATTCTCTAACAATAGGCTTACTCAGAGAATTTGCAACCATGCGACTCGTATAAATGTGTTCCAGGATTATTTCCTTCTACGCCACTGCCTCGCAGTGGTCCAATCCCAGATTGGACTGAAAATGGCCAACCAACCCCACAGCTTAGCATATATTAGGCCGAGTACACCTCTTGGCATACATCAAGCTCCCGACCGCTCTAGCATATGGAATCCGATTCATATTATCCTTCTCTTCAGAAGTTTTAGGGCACAGTTTAAGGTTCAGACTCTCACCTTTAGCAATAGGAGTGTCAATGGGTTTGCAATTGTGTATCTGAAATCGTTCTAAAACTTTTCTTAGGTAAGTCTCTTGAGACAGACCTAAAAGTTTCTTTGAACAATCTCGTAGGATCTTAACTCCGAACACATAATTCGCTTCACCCATGTCCTTCATCTCAAAATTAGAGGACAGCCACGTCTGAGTGGCAACAATCATCTCCTTATTATTCCCGGCCAATAGAATATCATCAACATATAAGGAAAGGATTAGAAAAATCCCTTGGACCGTTTAACATACACAAGTGATCTTTTCAATCATCGTAAACCCATCTTCTGATGGCTCAATGAAATCAAATATATCATCGCTCGAGGATCGTCAATCCATAAATGGATCGTCGAGCTTAGAAACTTTATGCTCCTCACCCTTTACTGCAGAAGCCGCTGGCCGATCCATATAGATCTCCTCATCCAGCTTCTCCATTGAGAAATGCGCTTAACGTTCATTTGGTAAAGTTCCAAATCCAAATATGCGACAATGGCCAAGATTAGGCGGATCGAAGCAAACCTTACAACAGGAGAGAAGGTTTCTTTATAATCAACGCCTTCTCGTTGGGTAAAACCCTTTGCTACTAGGCGAGCCTTGTACCTATTGATTGAACCGTCTGCCTTGCGGCAAGTCAACCAAGTCCCAGACCTGATTTGACTTCATCGATTCGATTTCCTATACCATTGCATCCAACCTTTCCTTATGAGTAGGTAATAAGAGAACCTCTTGGAAAGTTCCAGGCTCTTCATCATCATGAGCAGCAACCATGAAAGCTTCCCCCTCAATCTCAAAACGACGACGGGAAACTCCCACACGTGTGCTCCTACGAAGCTGAGGTTCCTCATCTAAAAAGCAAGTCGCTCCCACTATCCCCAGGAGGTATCGGAGTTGCCTCCTCTGCCTCAACGGAGCGAATATAAGCGCCATTACCAGAATCATCCATCTCATGGAACTCAATTTCATTTCGAACCTCACTTCTATACGGAAAATCCTCCTCGAGGAATTCAACATCTCGCGACTCAATCTCAGTCAAACTTCTATCTGGCAGCTTTTCGATGAACACGTGTCCCTTAGCGTGTTCAGGGTATCTTATAACGATACACTACTTTCCCCTAGGACCCAACTTTCCATACTTGTGAGAAGTGTTGTGTACATAAGTCGAATCCCAAGGACGCAAGTACTCCAAATTTGGTTTCTCGCTCGTCCATGATTCGCAAAGGATGGAAGGTACACATTTTAGAGGATACACGATTAAGAATGTAGGCAGCAGTTAACAATGCGTCTCCCCAAAAGGAGATAGGCAAATTTGCTTGCGCCATCATTGACCTAACCATGTCAAGCAATGTGCGATTTCTTCTCTCCGCTACACCATTTTGTCATGTGAGTGCCAGGAATTGTCAGCTACCTGAATATTCCCTTTTCATCACACAATTCCTTGAATTGTTCAGATAGATACTCGCGGCCTCGATCAGTTTTTTAAAAATTTTAATTTTCAAATTTAACTGATTCTCAACCTCATTAATATAACGTTTAAAACAATCCAATGCTTCAGACTTATGGGAGATCAGTTAGACATGACCGAAGCGCAGATGGTCATCTATAAATGTGATGAAGTAAAAAAACACCATGTCTTGCCCTCACACTCATTGATCTACAAATGTTGGAATGGATCAATTGTAAAGAAAATTCTTCCCTAGAAGCTTTATTAAATGGTTCCAAGATGAATCTTAACTATATCATTCTCAAAACGAAAAGAAAAGCCTAACGGTAGCATAACAAGAACAGAAAATAAGTTTCGCCGAATTCCTGGAGCATAAAGTACATCATGAAGGTACAAAGTTCGACCACCTTGCATGATCAACTTGCACGTGTCAACGCCTAATACATCGTCACTAGAATCGTTCCCCATGTATACTCTTTTGCTCCCAGCAGGCACACGACGGTACTCGACGAATTCTATCTGATCCCTCGCTAAGTGGTCTGTTGCTTCTGAGTCTACTATCGACACAGGGAGAGATTCAACAACAAACGAAAGAGCGAGAATCAGGATAGAGAGGTACCTTCTTCGGCTCAGTGCAATCACGAGTGAAGTGTCCCTGCTGGTTACAAATAAAACAGGTCATTTTCGACTTGTCGTTCTTGCCACTTCGTTTGCTTCGCTTTCTTTTAGTGCTCTTCGCATTCTTAAGCGCGGATCCGCTACGATTTTAAGACCCAGTATGTGAGTTACGGAAGCCCCAAGGATCTATCTAGATTGTATCAAACAACACCTAGAGGGGGGTGAATAGGTGTAAAGGCCAAAAACCACAAATCTCGATGCTTTAAAAAGTAAATGCGGAAAATAAAAAGCACACCGAGATTTACGTGGAAAACTCCAAACTCGGAGTAAAAAACCCACGGACCAACACGCGAATAAACAATCAATAAGAGAAAAGATTACAAGGTGATACCGAACTCCACGACTCGACCTCTCTAACTCTCCTATGGATCTCCGCGCAATCCTCCTTCGGGTTGTCCACGCCCTCACGTTCGAGTCCACGAACGCCACCACTTCGAATCCACGAAGCTTCTATCACGCCGAATCCACGACGCCACTCGAATCCACGAGCCAACGATCCGAATCCACGAACCGCCTTCAATGTGCCGAATCCACGACGCTTCACGATTGTATCATGAATATGGTGATCCTTCGCTTAGGAGTATCGTAGAAAACCGAAGAAGAAGACTCCAGCGAGCGTAGATCAAATCGACATATAATTGAGAAATTATGATATCTCGATTTGATCTAGAATAGGCTATTTTGTAGAAAATAGGTTTTAGATGAATTCCTAGCCTCTAGGGTTTCTCAAACATGTATCTTCATGTTGTGCATGGAATTAGAGAACCCCAAGACCTTATTTATAGGTTTAGAAAACATAGAGATAGACTAGGATTCAAAACATGTTTTTAAAACCTATTAGAAGACTTAGAGATAAATTAGGATTTGAAAACATATTCTTAAACCAATTAGAAGACTTAGAAATTGACTAGGATTGTAAAAATCTGATTTTTAAAAGATTTCACGCAACCAATGTCCGGTCTTCATAGTGATGTCCGGTCTTCAATGTCCGGCCTTGAGTGGCTCGACCGGTCCACTGTGTCGTCAATTTTTTCGCAGCCTACTGAGACCGGTCATCGCCACAATGTCCGGTCTTGACTTGCGTAATGCACAGTCAAGCCTGTGGCATCCGGACAAGACTCCATTGTCCGGTCTTGGTTCTTAGAAAAATTTAGCTTTAAAAATTTATCAGTTTAAAAGTAATCCAAGTCTTCTAATGCCTCTTTACTTTGTTTAGATCACCATATTATGATTTAAAATCTTACCTTGGCATCGTGATCCAACTTCGTCGTTTTCTTCAAAGTCCAGAATTCTTCGACCATCTTCGATCAGCTCCAATCCTTCAAGACTCCGACCCAAACACAAGTCACGAAACTTGCCAACACAAAATCCGTAACAATCTCCCCTTTGGCAATTTCGTGACAAAACACAAAAACTAAAAATACATCATAAAGACAAACGAAGTTCAATGTCATCACCAAAACATCAAACTTCTCGCGTGTAATCCAAATACAATTTTAAAACTAAAAATACACTCAAACTCCTAAAACAAACTCTATGACTTAGACACAAGGAGTCTTGAAGTCTTCAATGATCTGCAAAAAAAAAAAATTTACTTTCTCCACGAACAAAGTTAGTAAAAAAAATATCATTAAAAATCTCTCCCCCTTTGTTCATGCATCTTATCATATAAAAATCTCTACCCCTTTGATCTTCTATTCAAGTTTTTCTTTTCTTCTCCCCCTTTTTGTCAAAAATTGCCAAAAAAAAAAAAAAAAAAAAAAAAAAAAAAAGAGTGCAAAAATAGAGAGAACACCAATAATATTTGTGCATGAACACGATATATAGATTAAAACAAAATCCTCCAAAATCAAAAGAATTTCATAAAAATTAATGATTTTACTCCAAAAATCATTATGATGAAAATAAATTATTATTTGATTTCAAAAGACATCAAATCATCAAAATTTGATATTAAAGAAAATCTAATATTTTTAAAACATCACGACGCAAATTGATGAAAAATAATTTCTAAAAAATTTAGCAAAATTGACACCAATTTGTCGCAACCCGTTCAAAATAGAGATTTAGCTAATAAACACCGGGGGTGGATCTTTGAGCATCTTTTTCAATCTACCACCTTATAACGCCGAAAATTCTAAAATACTCACATATATTTTTTTCAACCTTTTCGGTTTTTCATATAATTACCCATGTGGTAGTTTCACACACGTACCGGACGACCGGGGTGGTAGCTCTTTCCTACATGTGGTGGTAGTTTTCACACTCCTTTCGGATGTAACTCTTTCCACATCTTTATAATCATAGGAGTTTTCTCCCCTTTTTTTTTTATAATATTCAAACTCCCCCTAAATTAGACAATCTCACATTTGAAAATAATTTTGACAAATTTTAGTCAATTAAGAAAATATCCATCAATTATATTCAACATTCACAACCAAGATAAATTTAAAAATCAAGAGATTAAAAATAATTTCAAAATTTTGATGAATGTATGTATAAAGAAATCACATATTAAGTTATCGTCAAAATACCAATAAGTGGAGTAAAAACGACAATTAATATGAATTTAATTTGATTTGAAATGTCTTTGAATACCGGTTAATGCACTTTGAAAAACCTTTGATCTCTCCCTCTTGAAATCTCTCTCTCATTTGACATCCTTTTTTTTTACTTTTGAATCTCATCTCTCTCATCATGACGATTTTGAAACACATAGAATTTCAAGTACCAAAAATCCGTCTAAACACGTAATGCCATGAATAAAAGTATGAAATATGCACCAATCAAAGCATTACATAAACGAAAACAAATTAGAGAGAAAAGCATGGAAAGATATCACCTTTCCGAATCCAAACTTGTTGGATTTTCTGTTGCTTTGGCTTGTTGACGTGAGGCTTGATTTGCTTTGATTTTTGATCAACCGTTGATGGTTGCGATGGTTGAAACTTCGGTTGATATTGTCGTTGAGACTTAAAAACCCAAACCGCTTGTGGCTTCGATTTAGAAATCCGGTTGTGGTACTTGACTAACTTGATTTTTCCTTTGATTCCGTGGGGGAAGTTGAGTACTATATAATACCGATTGAGATTTCCGAGTTGTCGATTGATTCTTCTTTGTCTTGTTCGGACAACTCCTTTTGATGTGTCCTTTGATGCCACATCTATGACACACCTTGTCTTTTAAATTTGTTGAGACTTTCGATGTCGACACTTGTACCTTCTCAACATATGTTCGTTCGTAGCCAAGACCAACCTTGTTCGTTTGACCCAAACCGAGCATGTGATCCAATTTCTTCGATCCGGAAGAAAATTGTTGAAGATCGGATTTGAGTTGATGAACTTGCTTGATTAAGACTTGATTAGATGTGTAGGTTTCCTTGAATTGTTGCTCCAAAAATCTAATCTTGTCTTTCGATGATTTGATCGTTAATTCCGCTTCTTCTAGCTTCTTTTGGAGGACCGAATTGTTGTTTAGGATAGATTCCCGTTCCTCCTCAAGAGCTTTATTCATGGTCTTCAAATTATTATTCTCCTCTTCAAAATCAAATAATTGTCTTCTCAACTTCTTATTAAACTTCGCCATCTTTTTCGATTCGATAAGAAGTTGATTGTATGCCTCCTCCAAATCATCGTCGTTTGATTCCTCCTCGCTTTCACCGTTGTCACTCGAAGATTCATGCAAAGAAGGAGAAACATTCGAATTAGTAACAATAGAGGATAAACAAGTAATATTAGAGGAAGGCAAAGAAGACTTAGAAATTAAAGCAATATGATCCTTCTTTTCTT
This sequence comes from Aechmea fasciata, assembly GCA_025177825.1. Classification (NCBI taxonomy): domain Eukaryota; kingdom Viridiplantae; phylum Streptophyta; class Magnoliopsida; order Poales; family Bromeliaceae; genus Aechmea; species Aechmea fasciata. The sequence goes on along the minus strand of CM045932.1, from coordinate 1,359,201 downwards.
CGTCACTTGAAGATGAATCACCCGAAGTAGAATCATCCCAAGTTTTCGCTTTCGCTTGCAAAGCCTTTTGTTTATATGTCTTCTTTGAAGGACAATCCGTTGCTATATGGCCGTAGCCTTTGCACTTGAAGCATTGGATCTCCCCTTCAAATTCATCTTTTTCTTTCGAAGACTTTGCAAGTTTTCTATCTTTAACTTTAGAAGATGAAGATGAGTTAGAAAACGATTTGTTCTTCTTTCGGAAATTCCGACGAAATTTCTTCGTTAGACGCGCCAATTGATGTTCAAAATCCGCAATTGATAGATCGTCGTCGGCATCCGTGTCGTCGTCTTCCTCCTTTGTCGATTTCAACGCACTCCCTGTACTTTTCGAGAAAGACTTGGAAGAAGATTGGTTAGTAGGAAAAGTCATTTCATAAGTTTGCAACGCACCTACTAACTCCTCTACTTTCATCTCATCCGGATGCTTTACCGTTTCGATTGCGGCAACCTTTGCCCTAAAGCGTTCCGGGAGAGTACGAAGTATTTTTCTAACAATTTTAGAGTCCGGGATCTTCTCTCCCAAATTAGCACATGTATTAATAATGTCTTGAAGTCTAGTATAATAATCAACAAAAGATTCATGCTCCTCCATACGAATAGAATCAAATTGACTAGTCAACATTTGGAGCTTTTGAATTTTTACTAGACTTGTACCCTCATGTGTAATTTGTAGAGTATCCCAAATTTCCTTGGCGGTTTCACACGCCGAAACACGAGTAAACTCCGTTTGCGATAAAGAATTGAATAATGCATTAATTCCTTTACCGTTAAACGAAGATGACTCGTTTTCATCTTTCGTCCACTTATTTCGTGGTTTCGGCGTTTCAACATTATCGACCTTTTCGGTTGGATGTTTCCATCCGAATTCAATCGCTTGCCAAACCCGCTCATCGATCGCTATTAGAAAAGCTCTCATGCGAACTTTCCAATAGGCATAATTCGTGCCGTCGAAGAACGGTGGTCGACACGTTTCCGCTTCGCCATTAGATAACAATTTATCTAGATCCCGCTCTGATACCAATTGTGAGTTACGGGGAAGCCCCAAGGATCTATCTAGATTGTATCAAACAACACCTAGAGGGGGGTGAATAGGTGTAAAGGCCAAAAACCACAAATCTCGATGCTTTAAAAAGTAAATGCGGAAAATAAAAAGCACACCGAGATTTACGTGGGAAAACTCCAAACTCGGAGTAAAAAACCCACGGGACCAACACGCGAATAAACAATCAATAAGAGAAAAGATTACAAGGTGATACCGAACTCCACGGACTCGACCTCTCTAACTCTCCTATGGATCTCCGCGCAATCCTCCTTCGGGTTGTCCACTCCCTCACGTTCGAGTCCACGAACGCCACCACTTCGAATCCACGAAGCTTCTATCACGCCGAATCCACGACGCCACTCGAATCCACGAGCCAACGATCCGAATCCACGAACCGCCTTCAATGTGCCGAATCCACGACGCTTCACGATTGTATCATGAATATGGTGATCCTTCGCTTAGGAGTGTCGTAGAAAACCGAAGAAGAAGACTCCAAGCGAAGCGTAGATCAAATCGACATATAATTGAGAAATTATGATATCTCGATTTGATCTAGAATAGGCTATTTTGTAGAAAATAGGTTTTAGATGAATTCCTAGCCTCTAGGGTTTCTCAAACATGTATCTTCATGTTGTGCATGGAATTAGAGAACCCCAAGACCTTATTTATAGGTTTAGAAAACATAGAGATAGACTAGGATTCGAAAACATGTTTTTAAAACCTATTAGAAGACTTAGAGATAAATTAGGATTTGAAAACATATTCTTAAACCAATTAGAAGACTTAGAAATTGACTAGGATTGTAAAAATCTGATTTTTAAAAGATTTCACGCAACCAATGTCCGATCTTCATAGTGATGTCCGGTCTTCAATGTCCGGTCTTGAGTGGCTCGACCGGTCCACTGTGTCGTCAATTTTTTCGCAGCCTACTGAGACCGGTCATCGCCACAATGTCCGGCCTTGACTTGCGTAATGCACAAGCTCGTGGCATCCTGGACAAGACTCCATTGTCCGGTCTTGGTTCTTAGAAAAACTTAGCTTTAAAAATTTATCAGTTTAAAAGTAATCCAAGTCTTCTAATGCCTCTTTACTTTGTTTAGATCACCATATTATGATTTAAAATCTTACCTTGGCATTGTGATCCAACTTCGTCGTTTTCTTCGAAGTCCAGAATTCTTCGACCATCTTCGATCCGCTCCAATCCTTCAAGACTCCGACCCAAAACACAAGTCACGAAACTTGCCAACACAAAATCCGTAACACAGTAGTCCTCTTTCGCTTGAACCCAGATGTTCTCGCGAAAAATTTGACTCACAAAATTGGCGCTTGGAGTTTTAACAAATTTCAAGGCGCTCCCGTCCAACTCCAAATACGATGAAATATCGTCAAAAAATTTTGATGTTTTCATTATGGGTCAAATTTACTCGCATATGTTCCCACGAATTGGAAAGTAAGCGAATCATAGCTTGGATCTGCTGCTCATCAGTTAAGGTGCCGCCGGCCTACTTTAACTCGCGAATCATGTTTGACATTATTCTCACGTGCTGTTTCATAGTCTGATCGGCTCGCTTCTTATAACTGTCAAACCGCATAGTCAGGCTGCGCAACCTTGTAATCGAAGTCGCACCCTCTTTAGTTTTGAGAGCCTTCCACATCTCATACGCAGTCGGATACTGCACATACTCGCACAAGAGATCATTTTGCATACCGCTCAGCAACGTGATGCGAGCAATGCGATCATTCTTAAGCCAATTATTATAGGCTTACATATCTCGGCGAGCCTAGGCATAGGTGCCCTCTATGGGTCGGTCCATTTCATTACTCAAGTTCACACAATGCGCAGAAAAGATCATAATGCGTAAAGGAAAACTTCGCTGTGCTCATAATCACATCACACGCTATGTCTAAATTTTTGTTGCGCAAAATAAATATTTAGGAATAAAGACATTTTACTCTACTAAAATAAAATTCCCACAAGCTTGCATGAAAAAATCTAAACAACTATAGATTGAATTTTTACGCATGCAATCTCGTTAAAGGGTTGATCTAGGGCACGAAATCAACCTAATAAGGCTCTGATACCAATGTAGAAGAAGTATTCGTTCGTACCTTTGCGGAAGCGATTCGCGTTACAACGCCCGGATGGTAGAAGTTGATTCACGTGTCCTTGGTGTTACGGATTTTGTGTTGGCAAGTTTCGTGACTTGTGTTTTGAGTCGGAGTCTTGAAGGATTGGAGCGGATCGAAGATGATTGAAGAATCCTAGACTTCGAAGAAAGCGACGAAGTTGGATCACGATGCCAAGGTAAGATTTTAAATCATAATATGGTGATCTAAACAAAGTAAAGAGGCATTAGAAGACTTGGATTACTTTTAAACTGATAAATTTTTAAAGCTAAGTTTTTCTAAGAACCAAGACCGGACAATGGAGTCTTGTCCGGATGCCATAGGCTTGACTGTGCATTACGCAAGTCAAGACCGGACATTGTGGCGATGACCGGTCTCAGTAGGCTGCAAAAAAATTGACGACACAGTGGACCGGTCGAGCCACTCAAGACCGGACATTGAAGACCGGACATCACTCTGAAGACCGGACATTGGTTGCGTGAAATCTTTTAAAAATTAGATTTTTACAATCCTAGTCAATTTCTAAGTCTTCTAATTGGTTTAAGAATATATTTTCAAATCCTAATTTATCTCTAAGTCTTCTAATAGGTTTTAAAAACATGTTTTCGAATCCTAGTCTATCTCTATATTTTCTAAACCTATAAATAAGGTCTTGGGGTTCTCTAATTCTATGCACAACATGAAGATACATGTTTGAGAAACCCTAGAGGCTAGGAATTCATCTAAAACCTATTTTCTACAAAATAGCCTATTCTAGATCAAATCGAGATATCATAATTTCTCAATTATATGTCGATTTGATCTACGCTTCGCTTGGAGTCTTCTTCTTCGGTTTTCTACGATACTCCTAAGCGAAGGATCACCATATTCATGATACAATCGTGAAGCGTCGTGGATTCGGCACATTGAAGGCGGTTCGTGGATTCGGATCGTTGGCTCGTGGATTCGAGTGGCGTCGTGGATTCGGCGTGATAGAAGCTTCGTGGATTCGAAGTGGTGGCGTTCGTGGACTCGAACGTGAGGGCGTGGACAACCCGAAGGAGGATTGCGCGGAGATCCATAGGAGAGTTAGAAAGGTCGAGTCCGTGGAGTTCGGTATCACCTTGTAATCTTTTCTCTTATTGATTGTTTATTCGCGTGTTGGTCCCGTGGGTTTTTTACTCCGAGTTTGGAGTTTTCCCACGTAAATCTCTGTGCTTTTTATTTTCCGCATTTACTTTATTGCATCGAGGATTTGTGGTTTTTGGCCTTTACACCTATTCACCCCCCTCTAGGTGTTGTTTGATACAATCTAGATAGATCCTTGGGGCTTCCCCGTAACTCACACTTGGATCGTCCTTGAAAATCTTCTTGTGCTCCGAACTCGCGGTGGATCGAACTACAAACGAGCACGATCGCAAATCCACCGTTCAAGTCCCAAGTCCCTCCAGATTAATAGGTTAACGGAGGATGTGGAGAACTTTCGTTTTTCCGTATGTTGTTTAATGTGGAATCGCCCGTATATTTATAGAGGATTACAGAATCCTAATCGCATAAGAGATAAGGCCAAATCGGTTATAATTGTTATCCTAACATGATTAGAACTTATCTCTAATTAGCTTTCCAATTAAAAGCGAGATTAATCCTAATCCAATTAGACAACATAACAACCGTCGGATCGAGCCCGATCATGGGCGCACCCGATTCGACGGTTGTTATGTTGTCTAATTGGATTAGGATTAATCTCGCTTTTAATTGGAAAGCTAATTAGAGATAAGTTCTAATCATGTTAGGATAACAATTATAACCGACTTAGCCTTATCTCTTATGCGATTAGGATTCGTAATCCTCTATAAATATACGGCGATTCCACATTAAACAACATAAAAACAAAAGTTCTCCACATCCTCCATTGACCTATTAATCTAGAGGAACTTGGGACTTGAACGGTGGATTTGCGATCGTGCTCCTTTGTAGTTCGATCCACCGCGAGTTTGGAGCGAAGAAGATTTTCAAGGACGATCCAAGGACACGTGAATCAACTTCTACCATCCGGCGTTGTAACGCGAATCGCTTCCGCAAAAAGGTACGAACGAATACTTCCGCTGCGTTCTACCTTGGTATCAGAGCCTTATTATGCATATTCGATGGTTCAAAATGCTTATGTGACATATTAGCATGCATTTAAAATATTATAATGCCTATTATAATATCTAGATGCGGAAGGCTTTCAAAACTAAAGAGGGTGCGCCTTCGGTTACAAGGTTGAGCAGCCTGACTATGCGAGCTTGCATGAAAAAATCTAAACAACTATAGATTGAATTTTTACGCATGCAATCTCGTTAAAGGGTTGATCTAGGGCACGAAATCAACCTAATAAGGCTCTGATACCAATGTAGAACGCAATGAAGTATTCGTTCGTACCTTTTATGGAAGCGATTCGCGTTACAACGCTCGGATGGTAGAAGTTGATTCACCTATCCTTGGATCGTCCTTGAAAATCTTCTTGCGCTCCGAACTCGCAAAGGGATCAAACTACAAACGAGCACGATCGTAAATCCACCATTCAAGTCCCAAGTCCCTCTAGATTAATAGGTTAATGGAGGATGTGGAGAACTTTCCTTTTTCCTTATGTTGTTTAATGTGGAATCGCCCGTATATTTATAGAGGATTACAGAATCCTAATCGCATAAGAGATAAGGCCAAATCGGTTATAATTGTTATCCTAACATGATTAGAACTTATCTCTAATTAGCTTTCCAATTAAAAGCGAGATTAATCCTAATCCAATTAGACAACATAACAACCGTCGGATCGGGTGCGCCCATGATCGAGCTCGATCCGACGTTGTTATGTTGTCTAATTGGATTAGGATTAATCTCGTTTAATTGGAAAGCTAATTAGAGATAAGTTCTAATCATATTAGGATAACAATTATAACCGATTTGGCCTTATCTCTTATGCGATTAGGATTCTATAATCCTCTATAAATATACGGGCGATTCCACATTAAACAACATACGGAAAAACGAAAGTTCTCCTCATCCTCCATTAACCTATTAATCTAAAGGGACTTGGGACTTGAACGGTGGATTTGCGATCGTTCTCGTTTGTAGTTCGATCCACCGCGAGTTCGGAGCGCGAGAAGATTTTCAAGGACGATCCAAGGACATGTGAATCAACTTCTACCATCTGGGCGTTGTAACGCGAATCGCTTCCGCAAAAAGGTACAAACGAATACTTCCGCTGCGTTCTACATTGGTCTCAGAGCCTTATTATGCATATTCGATGGTTCAAAATGCTTATGTGATATATTAGCATGCATTTAAAATATTATAATGCCTATTATAATATCTAGATGTGGAAGGCTCTCAAAACTAAAGAGGGTGCGACTTCGGTTACAAGGTTGCGGAGCCTGACTTTGCGAGCTTGCATGAAAAAATCTAAACAACTATAGATTGAATTTTTACGGATGCAATCTCGTTAAAAGGTTGATCTAGGGCACGAAATCAACCTAATAAGGCTCTGATACCAATGTAGAACGCAGCGGAAGTATTTGTTCGTACCTTTTTGCGGAAGCGATTCGCGTTACAACGCCCGGATGGTAGAAGTTGATTCACGCGTCCTTGGATCGTCCTTGAAAATCTTCTTCCGCTCCGAACTCGCGGTGGATCGAACTACAAACGAGCACGATCGCAAATCCACCGTTCAAGTCCCAAGTCCCTCTAGATTAATAGGTTAATGGAGGATGTGGAGAACTTTCGTTTTTCCGTATGTTGTTTAATGTGGAATCGCCCGTATATTTATAGAGGATTACAGAATCCTAATCGCATAAGAGATAAGTCCAAATCGGTTATAATTGTTATCCTAACGTGATTAGAACTTATCTCTAATTAGCTTTCCAATTAAAAGCGAGATTAATCCTAATCCAATTAGACAACATAACAACCGTCGGATCGAGCCCGATCATGGGCGCACCCGATTCGATTTAACCGAATGCCAACAACAAACTTCTTTCTTGATTAATTATCATAATTCTCACCACATAAGCTGTAACAACCCACTCCCCCGTAAAGCGCGCCGAGTTCCGTCAAAATGAGCGGGACCCGGAGTGGAGCGAGTAAGTGTGGGTTCTATGTGCTTTGGAACACGTGCGCAGCGAAGTGGGGTCTTGGAAAAGCTAAACCGCAAGTCTGGTGGAAATTCCCAGACTTGGAGCGAGACCGGACAAATGGGGTTGTCCGGATGCCACCAAGTGCCCCAAATTACAGTGAGGAAACCAACAGATTGAGATCGGACAACCCAAGACCGGATTAAGACCGGACAAACCAAGACCGGACAAAGGGTCGCAGAATATGCGTAAAAATGGCTAAGTCCCGGAAAACCAGCCAGACCGAGATCGACAACCGGCCGAGACCGGACAGTGACCCGAAATCGCCGCCGAAAGGGCTTGTAATTTTCGCAAATGGAGGGGCTTTTTGGCAATTGTCACAACACAATATATACCCAATGGCTTCCTCTTCACAGCCATTCACTCCCAACACACTCTCTCTCATTTCCCCTCTTTCTCACTCTAGAAAAGGAGCCCTAGAGTTTGGAGAAGGAGCTTGGAGGAGGTGATCTTGGAGGATTTGGAGCTTGGGGAAGACCTAGAAGCTCTCCTACAAGGTGGAGCTTGGGCCAAGGTGCGGTTTCATGGTAAACCTAGACTAGGGTTTGGGTTTTAAGCAAGGAACTTAGGGTTTTGAGTCTTCTCTTTGGTGTAGAAGCCTAGTAGAGGCTTGAGCTCCATGAAAACCCATGAAAGCTCAAGGTCCTCTCATGGTGGATCCTTAGGGTTTCAAGTAGAGGCCCTAATGATGGTTTAAATTGTTCTAGATAAACTCTAAGAGTAACAACAAGCTCCCTTTTGCTTGTTTAAGAGATCAAAACCTAGGGTTTTGCATAGGGCTTGGATAGAGCACCAAATTTGGGGCTTTTTGCCATGGAGGTTCTAGGGTCAAATTGACCTTGTAGAAACCTAATTGGGGGTATCCCCGACGCGTGGGACAACTCCGTTTAATTAAACGAAAAACCTATCTATGAGTTGCTATGTAAGTTAGCCTGATGTAGAATCTGATAACTGCGCAGATTGCAAAATAGGCCTCGGTTAGCTACGAGACTCGACGGGCAACCCATCCGTAATTTTAGAAGGTGGGTGGTGCATTCCAAGGACACCGGAATTCTTTCTATGTCTAAGTGTTACTTTTGAGCATTCTATATATGTTGAGCATAATGCATAGTAGGGTAATTTATGAGTTATATTGCAATTTGTGAGTTCAAATGCATGAGATATAATTGTATGAGATCATATGATAAGGAACAAGAACCCTATGTATGCATGCTAAAGAACAAGAACAAGAACTTGGTGTAGTTGACAAGTGAATGTGACATTGGACATGTACTAGAGAATGTGACAAAGATGAGTCTAGAATACTTAGACAACATGTGTGACATCAAAGAGCAAGAACAAGAACTTGTAGTGTAAATAACACTAGTAGAGTCATGAGATTGACATTTGACAATAACCTTAGAGTTAAGGGTCATATGAACATGAGTTCTCCTTGAAGGCAAGGAACAGATTAAGATTTAGAATCCTTAAAGTTAAGGATTGATCGCACTCACCATATAGTCCTTGCTCGAGGGCGGTAGCTCCCCCTTCGAGCGGTGCGCTCCGGAGTAGGTCACCACTGGAAAGAGTTTTCCAGGGAATGAGTTTTCCCGAGGACGGTCCCAACGGGTCGATTGAGCCTCTCCGGTAGACTATGGGGTTTTGAGTTTGGTTGAGTCTTGTTGAGGGCGAAACCCACGGGTTAGCCAAGAGATTGGGTATTGAACTTATGATCTTGCATGTTTTACAGGTTGAGCATATTATCCTTACTTTCAAGCGTATTAGTTGCATTTGATAGTTTGGTTCTTATCTTACCTTTCTTCTATTACGCTTGAGTTAGACCTAGTGGGAAAGTCGGCGTGGTTGGTTGCCGAACCCACTGGGAACTTTGTTGTAGTTCTCACACCCCTTTTTCCACAGGGCCGGGACCGAGTGAGCCGGCCGACGATCGCGGTAAGGGCATCGCGCCCTAGGTAGAGACCGCCCGAGTACTTTACTTTTGTTGTAGTTGCATTACCCTTTTGTATCATCTTTTGTATTTGATGATGGTAGATGCTAATATCAAATGTATTTAAGCTTTATCTTTGAAGACTATGAGATGTAAAAAGAAATGATGCAAAGAATGTAAAGAATGGTAGTCTTTAAAGAACGCAAAGTTGTAAGAATTATGCATGTATGTGATTGCAAGTAATCATGTTACTTGTATGTATTACATTAGTTACTTTCATTTTGGCTATGTTGCTTACCCTCGTGTAAGCCTTTTGTGTATGCTTCCGCATGTGTAAAAATTATACTCTCTCTGTACTAGTTGAGCCTTGGGCGGATAGGGAGACTCGTCCGTTCGGCGTCGTTTGACGCTCTCGAACCGGCCAAAAGGATCGGGCTTGGGGCGTGACAGGATAAAAATGGTATCGTAGCGGGTATAAAGCCAAAAAGGTGAAAGCTTAGGATGGACCTAGGGGCCATAGGATTGGAAAGAACCTAAGGACCTAAGGAAACGTGAGTGACGAGAACAAGTATAGCGAAAGCATGTGATTGGGTTCATGTCTTATGTCTCTAAGATGATTAGAGACTATCTTTAAGTTGCTATTTGTTTTCTATTCCTTGTGTTGTGATCGGCGGTCGACGACATGATACTATGGAATGTTAATGAATGCGCTTATTTGCTTTCGCCGGATTGGGTATATCCGAGTACGTGTTTGAGTATTAACGTGAGTTGCTTCATTTCAGAAGCAATGGCACTCGTGGTCGACCCCGAACAAGGTCGATGCCCGAGGAACCGAGTGCGGCTCGTGCAACCCGCGCCGTAGCGGCGGGGGCTTGAGGAGCAGATGGCCGCGCTTATTGGCGTAGTACGGCAACAAGCCGAGTCCGTAAGGGCTCAAGGCGAGCAGATTCGACGCTCCAGGAGACATTGAGCAAAGAAGAAACGGCGGCGCAGCAGTGGGGCCGAGCACCCTACACCTCCCGCTAGGATGCCGACCGTAGTCGATGGTGCGGCGGCGGCGGATCCGGCGGCCGTACCGATACGGCGATTCAGCCGGACGGGGACTTCGTGACCCGGTAGTGCGGCGAACGACGAGGAACGGGAGCGCGCATTGGCGGCGCTCATTAAGTTCATGAAATTCAAGCCACCTATCTTCGAGGGAGGAGTGGTGGAACCGGCGGTCGTGGAGTCGTGGGTCGACTCCATGCAAACAATCTTCGAGGACTTCAACACCCCGGAGAAAGACAAAGTACACTTCGCCACCCATTGCCTAGACAAGGCGGCGAAGGCGTGGTGGAAGCGGGTTAAGCGGGATCGGTCACCCGATCTACCGCCAATGTTGTGGGAGGAGTTCAAGAGAGCGGTATTTTCGAACTACTTCCCCGACTCCGTGAAGCGGAAGATGCACGAGAAATTTCGCAAGTTGAGGCAGGGAGACCGCTCTGTGGCGGACTATGAGCTAGAGTTCTCCCACATCATAGATTGTGTCCCGGATGTTGTACGTGACGACCGGGATCGGGCCGATTGGTTCTTGCGAGGACTTCGGCCGAGGATTTATGAGGCGGTGCAACTTTTCCACCTCACGACCTTTGCGGAGGCCTTCGACCGGGCTCTATCTGCGGAGCACGGCAGCGCCTATGCGCGGGAGGAGCGCGAGGCCATGGCGGAGAGTAAGGAGAAAGGCAAGAAGCGAGCGGCGGGCGGTGCCGGGGGCCTGCCAAATGCTAAGAAACCCCCTCGGTATCCCCGACAGCAGCAGAAGGCCGGGAGACCCTTCCCTTGTCTTATCTCCGGCGGCAACCATCAGCCGGCGACATGCTCGCAGCGAGAAGGGAAGTGCTAAGTGCGGTCGCCCGGGCACATGATTCGAGAGTGCCCGAGCCGGGGATCTTCTCGCACCGTCGCGCATCAGCTCCTTCTACGCCGAGGCAGCTGATGGGACTGCCACCACCTATAGCGGCTGGGCGCTCATCATCGTCGCGCCAGCCGGAGGCATCGAGAGCACCGAGTGGGCGGGTTTTTGCCACTCAGGTGGAGGAGCAGGCTCCAGCTCCCGACGACATTGTAGCAGGTATTATTTCTATCAATGGGGCGAGAGCTCAAGCTATATTCGACACTGGTGCATCGCATTCATTTATAAGTGCATCGTTTGCTAGTGCTCATGACTTAGAGGTTTTACATGATAAGGAAGGTTGGGATATTAAATCCCCCGAACACGCCTATACGCCTACGACGAGTGTCCGGCGTGTCCACCCGTATAGGTGATTGGGTCATGCCGATCGATATGCTAGTGCTAACTCGGTTGTGGTCGTTTGACGTGATCTTGGGGCTAGACTGGCTTACCAAGTATTATGCGATCATCGACTGCGAGAGAAGGGTGATCACTTTTCGTGAGCCAAATCAAGAGGAAATGGTGTATCGAGCGTGTAAGGGTGCGCGCTTTGCAACGACCATATCCACGGTTAGGGCAAGGAAGATGATAAAGGGTGGTTGCAAAGCTTATTTGGCGACCATCGTAGATGACCGAAAGGAACACCCAGACTTTGAGGGCATTCGGTGGCGTGCGAGTACCCTGGATGTGTTTCCGACGGAATTACCGGATTGCCACCAGACCGGGTAGTTGAATTCGTTATTGACTTGATTCCTGGGGCGGCGCCAGTTTCGAAGGCTCCGTATAGAATGGCACCGGTAGAACTAAAGGAGCTTAAAGCGCAATTGGAAGACTTGCTCGACAAAGGCTTTGTGAGGCCGAGCGTGTCTCCGTGGGGAGCTCCTGTGCTTTTCGTCAAGAAGAAAGATGGCACACTTCGACTCGTGGATTATCGCGAGTTGAACAAGGTAACAATAAAGAACAAGTATCCATTGCCAAGGATCGACGACTTATTCGATCAATTGCGAGGGTCGAAGGTGTATTCTAAAATAGACCTTCAGTCGGGGTATCATCAGTTGAAGATACGGCCCAAGGATGTGCATAAAACGGCGTACCGTACGCGGTATGGCCATTACGAGTTCACGGTAATGCCATTCGGGCTTACTAATGCCCCAGCGGCATTTATGGACTTAATGAACCGTGTCTTCCGTCCGCTATTGGACCAATGCGTCGTGGTCTTCATTGACGACGTATTGGTATATTCTCGGACCGAGGAAGAACACGAGGAGCACTTGAGACTTGTCTTGGAAATACTCCGAAAAGAGAAGTTATATGCCAAGTTGAAGAAATGTGAATTTTGGCTTTCGGAGGTTACTTTCCTAGGACATGTGGTTTCGGGTGAGGGTATCTCGGTGGACCCGAAGAAAGTAGAGGCAATTAAAGATTGGCCTCGCCCGACAAGTGCAACGGAAATCCGCAGTTTCCTTGGACTTGCGGGTTATTATCGGCGGTTCGTGGAGGGGTTCTCCAAAATATCCACTCCGCTAACGCGCCTTACACACAAAGGAGTCAAGTATGTTTGGAGCGAAGATTGCGATCGAAGCTTCAAAGAGTTAAAAGAAAGGTTAACGACGACCCCGGTACTTGCTTTACCGACGCCGGGGGAGACATACGTCGTGTACAGTGATGCTTCCTACATTGGACTCGGGTGTGTCTTGATGCAAAATGGGCGAGTTATAGCTTATGCTTCACGCCAATTGAAACCTTATGAGAAGAACTACCCGGTTCATGACTTGGAACTAGCCGCGGTGATTTTCGCGCTAAAGTTGTGGAGGCATTACTTGTACGGTGAACATTGCGAGATCTACACGGATCACAAAAGCCTTAAGTATTTGTTCACCCAAAAAGAGCTAAATATGCGACAGCGGCGGTGGTTAGAGCTGTTAAAGGACTATGATGTCACGATTTTATACCACCCCGGAAAAGCAAATGTCGTAGCCGATGCGCTAAGTAGAAAGTCGGGTGAAAATTTGGCATCGCAATTACGCTCAACCGTTGTTGCAAAAGGAGATGCAACGATTTGGATTGGAAGTAGTGGCACCGGAGTGCCGCAACTCTTGCCACCTTAGTGGTGCAACCGACCTTATTGGAGAGGATCAAGGAGTTGCAAACTTCCGACGAGTACCTCCAGTGCGCGGCGAGGTAGAAAGCGTAGTGCCGATGACTTTGGCATTGGGACCGACGGCACACTACGATTTCGAAATCGTTGGTGTGTACCCAAGAATAAGGATCTCCGTAAGGCGATTATGCAAGAGGCGCATCAATCTCCTTATAGTATCCACCCGGGCGGCACCAAAATGTATCAAGATCTAAAGTTGCAATATTGGTGGCCGGGCATGAAGAAAGACATTGGAGAATTTGTTGCGCAATGTCTTACTTGCCAACAAGTAAAGGCGGAGCGGCGGTTTCCGGCGGGAAAGTTACAAAGCTTACCTATACCCGTTTGGAAATGGGAAAATATCGCTATGGACTTTGTGACCGGCTTGCCTCGATCTCAAGGGGGACACGATGCAATTTGGGTGGTCGTGGACCGGTTAACGAAGTCGGCGCATTTCCTTCCGATTCATATTACTTGGTCGGGGGACAAGTTGGCTCAAGTTTACATTGATGAGATTGTGAGACTTCACGGGGTTCCGGCGTCTATCGTATCGGATCGGGACCCGAGGTTCACTTCTCACTTTTGGAGGAGCCTACAAGAAGCGTTGGGCACACGGCTCGACTTTAGCACGGCATTCCATCCTCAAAGTGACGGACAATCGGAGAGGACAATCCAAATACGTGAGGATATGCTACGGGCGTGTGTATTCGACTACAAGGGCAATTGGCACGACCATTTACCGATGGCGGAGTTCGCATACAATAACAGTTATCAAGAAAGTATCGCGATGGCGCCATTCGAGGCCCTTTATGGAAGAAAGTGTCGCTCTCCAATTCATTGGAGCGACGTGGGCGAGAAATCTGTTCTTGGCCCGGACGTAGTGCGGGAGGCGGAAGAGAAAGTTCGCCTTGCTCGCCAACGACTTGCGACGGCGCAATCGCGGCATAAGAGTTATGCCGACAAACGAAGAAAAGACGTTGAGTTTGATGTTGGCGACCATGTGTTCCTAAAGGTTTCGCCAACACGGGGAGTTAAACGGTTTGGAATCCGGGGGAAATTAAGTCCTCGGTATATTGGACCGTTTGAGATTTTGGAACGAATCGGAGCGGTGGCTTACAAACTTGCATTACCACCGAGGCTTGCGGGAGTTCATGATGTATTCCATGTATCCAACCTCCGCAAGTATGTTCATGATCCCGATCATATTCTCTCGTATATACCATCAGAGATTCAGGAGGATATGACTTATGACGAGTTCCCAGCATACATAGTCGGTCGAGAAGAAAGAAAGCTACGGAATCGGAGGATTCCGTATGTCAAGGTCCGTTGGAGCGAACACAACGACCGGGAAGCTACGTGGGAGCTCGAGAGCGTAATGCGGGAGCACTATCCCCATTTATTCGAAAATCTGGATTAAGGTACGAATCTAGATTGTAGATAAAGGAATAGTTTCGCGGACGAAACTAAATTTAAGGGGTGGAGAATGTAACAACCCACTACTCCGTAAAGCGCGCCGAGTTCCGTCAAAATGAGCGGGACCCGGAGTGGAGCGAGTAAGTGTGGGTTCTATGTGCTTTGGAACCCGTGCGCAGCGAAGTGGGGTCTTGGAAAAGCTAAACCGCAAGTCTGGTGGAAATTCCCAGACTTGGAGCAGCCGAGACCGGACAGCCAGGGGTTGTCCGGATGCCACAAAGTGCCCCAACAAGATGAGGAAACCAACAGATTGAGATCGGGATACACAAGACCGGGATAAACCCAAGACCGGACAACACCAAGACCGGACAAAGGGTCGCGTAACATGCGTAAAAATGGCTAAGTCCCGGAAAACCAACAGATCGAGATCGGACAACCGGCCGAGACCGGACAATGGATCCGAAACCGCCCGCTTCGAGTGCTTTGTAATGTTCGCAAATGGAGGGGCTTTTTGGCAATTGTCACAACACAATATATACCCAATGGCTTCCTCTTCACAGCCATTCACTCCCAACACACTCTCTCTCATTTCCCCTCTTTCTCACTCTAGAAAAGGAGCCCTAGAGTTTGGAGAAGGAGCTTGGAGGAGGTGATCTTGGAGGATTTGGAGCTTGGGGAAGACCTAGAAGCTCTCCTACAAGGTGGAGCTTGGGCCAAGGTGCGGTTTCATGGTAAACCTAGACTAGGGTTTGGGTTTTAAGCAAGGAACTTAGGGTTTTGAGTCTTCTCTTTGGTGTAGAAGCCTAGTAGAGGCTTGAGCTCCATGAAAACCCATGAAAGCTCAAGGTCCTCTCATGGTGGATCCTTAGGGTTTCAAGTAGAGGCCCTAATGATGGTTTAAATTGTTCTAGATAAACTCTAAGAGTAACAACAAGCTCCCTTTTGCTTGTTTAAGAGATCAAAACCTAGGGTTTTGCATAGGGCTTGGATAGAGCACCAAATTTGGGGCTTTTTGCCATGGAGGTTCTAGGGTCAAATTGACCTTGTAGAAACCTAATTGGGGGTATCCCCGAGGGACAACTCCGTTTAATTAAACGAAAAACCTATCTATGAGTTGCTATGTAAGTTAGCCTGATGTAGAATCTGATAACTGCGCAGATTGCAAAATAGGCCTCGGTTAGCTACGAGACTCGACGGGCAACCCATCCGTAATTTTAGAAGGTGGGTGGTGCATTCCAAGGACACCGGAATTCTTTCTATGTCTAAGTGTCACTTTTGAGCATTCTATATATGTTGAGCATAATGCATAGTAGGGTAATTTATGAGTTATATTGCAATTTGTGAGTTCAAATGCATGAGATATAATTGTATGAGATCATATGATAAGGAACAAGAACCCTATGTATGCATGCTAAAGAACAAGAACAAGAACTTGGTGTAGTTGACAAGTGAATGTGACATTGGACATGTACTAGAGAATGTGACAAAGATGAGTCTAGAATACTTAGACAACATGTGTGACATCAAAGAGCAAGAACAAGAACTTGTAGTGTAAATAACACTAGTAGAGTCATGAGATTGACATTTGACAATAACCTTAGAGTTAAGGGTCATATGAACATGAGTTCTCCTTGAAGGCAAGGAACAGATTAAGATTTAGAATCCTTAAAGTTAAGGATTGATCGCACTCACCATATAGTCCTTGCTCGAGGGCGGTAGCTCCCCCTTCGAGCGGTGCGCTCCGGAGTAGGTCACCACTGGAATGAGTTTTCCAGGGAATGAGTTTTCCTAAGGACGGTCCCAACGGGTCGATATTGAGCCTCCCCGGTATACTATGGGATTTTGAGTTTGGTTGAGTCTTGTTGAGGGCGAAACCCACGGGTTAGCCAAGAGATTGGGTATTGAACTTATGATCTTGCATGTTTTACAGTTTGAGCATATTATCCTTACTTTCAAGCGTATTAGTTGCATTTGATAGTTTGGTTCTTATCTTACCTTTCTTCTATTACGCTTGAGTTAGACCTAGTGGGAAAGTCGGCGTGGTTGGTTGCCGAACCCAGGAACTTTGTTGTAGTTCTCACACCCCTTTTCCACGAGCGGGACCGAGTGAGCCGGCCGACGATCGCGGTAAGGGCATCGCGCCCTAGGTAGAGACCGCCCGAGTACTTTACTTTTGTTGTAGTTGCATTACCCTTTTGTATCATCTTTTGTATTTGATGATGGTAGATGCTAATATCAAATGTATTTAAGCTTTATCTTTGAAGACTATGAGATGTAAAAAGAAATGATGCAAAGAATGTAAAGAATGGTAGTCTTTAAAGAACGCAAAGTTGTAAGAATTATGCATGTATGTGATTGCAAGTAATCATGTTACTTGTATGTATTACATTAGTTACTTTCATTTTGGCTATGTTGCTTACCCTCGTGTAAGCCTTTTGTGTATGCTTCCGCATGTGTAAAAATTATACTCTATCTGTACATGTTGAGCCTTGGGCGGATAGGGGAGACTCTGTCCGTTCGGCGTCTGTTTGACGCTCTCGAACCGGCCAAAAGGATCGGGCTTGGGGCGTGACATAAGCAGAGTCCAAAAAGGGTGAAAATACAACTAAGTTAATTTACATGTTCTCATAATTAAGATGCATGCATGCTGCTCACATAGACCAAGAGAAACTTAAGTTGGAAAGTGTAGTATATTTATGAATGGAAGTTGAAAGGTGAAATGTGTAGATGAAAGTCAACATGATGACCTTGGGCTATGTGAGATGCAGAGCAAGTTATGAGAACACATACAAAAACATAACTTAAACAAATAAAAGACAAAAAATTCACTTTAAAACTTAACACTCCCCCTTAAAGTGAATTTTTAGAAACAAGTCCGAGCTTGCCGCGAAGTAGTTCGAATGGTCCTTTAGAAAGCGATTTGGTGAGGATATCCGCGCAATTATCTTTACTGTGAACTTCTTCCACATGAATGATGTTTTGAAGAACTTTCTCACGGATAAAATGATGCTCGGTCTCAATATGCTTTGAGCGCGCATGACAAACTGGATTGGTTGCAAGCTTTAGTGCGCTTTGATTATCGCCAAAAATTATAGTCGGGGTAGAAATTGATGAATGAACATCTTCGACCAACCGCCGCAACCACACACATTCTTGAGCTGCTAACGAGGATGCCTTGTATTCGACCTCCGTGGTAGAGAGCGACACCGAATCTTGTTTCTTGCTGCACCAAGAGATAGCCGCTGAACCACATGTAAACATATAGCCCGATGTAGATCGACGATCATCTAAATCCCCTCCTAAGTCCGCATCCGCATAACCTTGCAATATAAAAGAAACTCCATTCCTGAAAAGTAAGCCAAAATCAAGAGTAGAGTTAACATATTTTAATATTCGCTTTGCCGCTTTGAGGTGACGCTTCCTTGGAGATTGCATGTAGCGACTCACAAGACCGACAGCAAACGCAATGTCCGGTCTTGTAATAGTCAAATAAATAAGACTTCCAACAAGTGCTCTATATGGTTGAGGATCTGTGAGAAGATTGCCTTCTTCTCGCCGTAACTTAATATTAGTATCAAGTGGAGTAGAGCACTATTTTGAACTTAGCATACCAAACCTTCCAACAATTTTTTTAGCATAGCCTTTTTGATGCATGAAAATTCCGGGCCCACCGTCCACCCCGACGGTCCCCGACGACCCAAAACAGCCTAGCCTCTGCTGTAACTAAGCTCGGCATCCCAGCACGAGCGTGAATGCAAACTACACTACCCTAAGTATCCATCACACTCACATAGCGACGATACAACACAACACGGCTCCTAGAGCTAAATCTGGTAGTGTATGCATATGTCGATCAAAACGTGGTTTTCTCCTAAGTCAAGTCCAAGTCCAACATGTATGAATTAAATACTTGTTAAACATGCTCCAAAATTCGATTTAAACATCGTAATCTAGGAACTCGAGCTAAGGTTTAACATTCAATAACTATACAATACATGTCGACTACTTGCACTTAGGAGTAAACTGATGAAAACCCACCTCTAATGCTAATTCCTGGCAGTGAAGGGTCCTCGAAGTAACTTCAATTTCCTGCTGGTCCGACGAGTTCCTCCAAGCTCAGCAATAATGCTTGCTCCAAGCTCTAAGCACCAAAATCCACTAATTAGCCCAATTTCAGCTTCTGAACATAAATCACTTAATTCCAAAGATCAACACTCATCTAAACAGCTCCACAGCAGGCGAGGGCAGTATCCAATCCAAGAAAGAAGTCTGGAAAAGAATCCTCAGGTCCACGATACCTCTGCTCCAGAAAACGGCACCAAGACAACTCAAACTGCTCAATTCTGTCAAGGTTGCAACAGCTGTGAAGTAGAATTTAAGTTCGACCAAGCAAACCTTTTCCGAATCGTGCAAGTAAGGGCTTTCTGGATTCCTCTCGAAGTCACGAATCCAGCGAACCAAGTTTCGCTGAATTCCGATGCTCCTACGCGGAGAACGAGCCAAAACGCTGCGAGTCGACGCAGGAAAACTGTAGAATCATCACAAGCTCGAAAATGGACGAAGGTCGCAACAATGAAAGTGCTCGCAAGGAACAACTCACCTCGACAATCACCCTGGGACAGTACCACGCCAAGGTTGATCAAGAACAGCACCCGCCTGGTCTCCTCGCAGCAACACGACGTCGACAATATACCCGAATAGCTCCACGGCGCGACGTCGGCGATGCTTTAACTCCACCGAGCACTCCTCCTCACTTCGGCTGAGCTAGATGGAGAAGAACAAGAAGGAGAAGAGAAAGAAGCTGAGAAGGTCCCTCTCTCTCTCTCTCCTAACGTGTAATAAGCTGGGGGTTGGGTGATACAAACAAGGCAGCAATTTACTAAACTGCCCTCAGCTCACCTACCAAAGTATATCGGTACAAGGGCAGCTTGTACCGGTACAAATGGGTCAACCCGAGAGCAATCTGCGTAGCTCTATACCGGTATTCCCCTAGTGACTATACCGGTATAACCATCAGGCTTGTACCGATACAACCTAGAGTTTGTACCGGTATAGCTTGACAGAAAACCTGCTATTTCGCAGATTTTCAGATTCCAGCTGCTCTCGCGTTCCCGCTAGGTCTGTTTGGCATCCATTTCGTGCCAACGCGACCCGGACTTGTCCCGACATTCACCAGAGCTATCGACAAGCCTCACTATAACCACCCAGGTCACTACATTTCCTAGTTAGGCGCGCAATTGCTAAAACATTGTTTCTTTCAATACAATATATATGTTGGATTTCATATTTATTGAGTCAACATAGAAATTGCTACTACATTGAAAATACACCAAAGATATTCACTGAAGTCCTAGAAAGAGCTTTTGCCAATTTATTGAAATTCACTATTTGTATATTTATTATACTTTATGCTTTCTACTAGCAATGCTCATGTAAATTGACGGTTCATTACAAATTCAACTTGTTTTCTTACTATATAATTTAAGTAATAAATTTACCGGTGCAACTGGACAGATGTACTATGCATTTTTTTTTATTATTATTTTCCATCATACATGTTTCGTTACCATGCATTTATTTTACTTTTATTTTTTTCTATACTAGTGACAGTGTGCATGTAACATGCGCTTTGCACAAAAATAAAGAAAAATTTTTTTAAGGAGATGCTTGCATAAATTTTGAAGATTTATTAAATTTTATCTGATTATAATCATCTAATCTGATAGAAAAAATAGGAAGAATTATATTAGATTTAGTAAAATTAGGTTTATTTATTAAAATTTAATTAATTTAAAACACCTCCTCCGTTCAATGGGTGAGGTGTTTTTACCGGTCACTTAATGTGATTGGTAGTTAACGCCCCACCTTTAGATGGGTGTGATGTACAAGTAGGCATTTTTCAAAAAGAAAAATTGAGGGGCCTAATATTTTTTTTTTTTTTTTGGAGAGATAGGTAGCACGCTACCCGCTTCGTTAATTTATTTCGTTAAGAAATAAACTTAGCTAGAAATGTGAATCAACTAGGATTCGAACTCGGGTCTCGAGTACCAACCACCAAGCCTTTTGCCACTTGCTCTAGGGACGGTCGGTGGGCCCAATATTTTTACTCACTCTTGTGTATACACTAGTTAAAGTGCACAAGCATGTAAGTCACACTTTGTACAAGAAAGAAAGTTTAAAAATAAATAAATAAACTTGAAAAATAATTTTAAAGACTGTTTTTGGGGGAAATTTTGACATATTCAAAATTTTTATTCATTGTTTTACATATAGTACATGTCACGCCCGGGTTGCACATTCACCGGCACGCGACAAATCCACCGTATACAAAAGAATATCTTCTGTATACGAAGCGTAGTTGTACCTATATAAACATACAATGCTACAAACAGTAGCATAGAGTTGATAATATAATAAACAAGCAGGTAGGACAGTAAAATCTATATACATACAAGTTCTCTGATACAAACACTACTCGCTCCAGCGAGTTCACAACTATATGTACAAAAATACAACTCCAAAAGTGTCACTACCTACAGAAGGATCCTCTAGCTCAGTACTCGACGGGGTAGGGCTCTAGCTCGAAACGCCCTTACCGCGATCCGCCTCGGAAGGTGCAGCAGTCGCAACAGAAGGCCCTGCAACAACGGTAGAAGAAAAGGGGCGTGAGAACTACAGTAAAAACTAGTAGTCCTCAGTGGGTGCCTCCCTCAACGTCATCGGTCCACCCACTAAGTCTACAGGGTAAGCAGGAGTAGTAAAGGAGGAAAAACTGGAACTACTCTACAGCTATAAACCACTACTCTGAACTGCTCTAACACTCACCACCTGTAGCAAAACCACACTGACCCAATCTCACCAGGGACTGTGATACACCCGTCCCGCCTAGCGAGGTGACACCGTGGCTCAAGAGCATCTGGCGGAGAAAACTCTCTCGAAACTGGAACTACCCTCCATCTCGCCTACTAAGGGTACACCATATCTCAAGAGCAACTGGCGGAGAAAGCTCTCTAGACTGTGAACACTTCCGTCTCGCTCAACTAGGCTCTACTCAAGTCACAACCTCACTGAAGGTAGAACAAAGGGTCACTGACTGTCTCACTCGGGCTGCCCAAACGGACCCACCCTGCCTGTATCTAGCTACGCCATACACCGCCTTTAAGATGTCGGCTCAAGAACTGTCCCAAACTGAAACAGCGAATGGCATCGCACTGAAACCTCATTCCGGAATGGCATTCGCGGGGCGCGACCCACGCGAGTATACAAGTATCTCTGTCACTTTCATTCTAGCTCTCACAGGCAAAAGTCGAGTAAACAGGATCTAACCACTCATACACCACGTGCCCTTGGCACACTCTGTAAGCCAAACAGGACTCTGGGACCACCGCCAACCCCCGACGGTTCCCGACAACACCAACAGTCTGAACTCTACTGTGGCTAAGCTCGGCATCCCAGAACAAGCGCCTACTGTGACTAGACTCGGCATCCCAGCACGAGCGTAAAAGTAAGCTACACTACCCTGGGTATCCATCGCCCTCCCACCGCGATGATACGACACTGTACGGCTCCTAGAGCTAAATCTGGTAGTGTAACATATGACGATCAATCGTGGTTTTCTCCTAAGTCAAGTCCAAGTCCAAACATGTATAAAATGCTACCAACTAGGCATGCTCCAAAATTCAGATTCTAATATGCTGAAATCCATGAATTGAGCTAAGGTTTGTCGATGAAATTAAACTATACATGTTGACTACTTTAACTTAGGAGTAACCGATGAATGCCCACCTCAATAGCAATCCCTTGGCAGCAAGGGTATCCTAGGTCCACTCGATCTCCCCCCGCTGGTCCGCCAAGGTCCGAAAAGTCCTGCTGCGAAGAGGAAAACCCACGTTGCACAATTTCACAAAATCTGTCTCGAAACAACAGTAGAGTAAACAATAATTCCGACCAAGCTAACCTTCTCCGAATTTCTCGATTCAGGGCTCTATAGCTTCGTCTCGAAGTCACGAATCCAATGGCCCAAGTTTTGTTGAATTCCGCCTCTCCTACGCAGAGAACGTGCCAAAGTACGAAACGTCGACGCTGGAAACCTGCAGTTCGGCACCTCAGAACCAGCTTGTAAACAACAGCTCAGTAATGCTAGGTTTCGACTGGGCAAACCTGCTCCAAAAATCGTGATCTTGGGATCAGAATCTTCATCTCGAAGTCGCGGATCTAGCAAACCAAATTTCGTCGCGATCCGACTTCCCTACACGGAGAACAAGGCAAAACACGGCGGGTCGACGCTTGAATCAGCATTTCAGTATTTCCAGTCTGCTTGTAAAACAACAAGGTAGTAAATCATGATTTCGAGTAAGCAAACCTTCTTCAAAAATTCCAAGTAAATGCTCTCTAGATTCCTCGTCGTCCCGGATCCAACGAGCCAACCCTCAGCGAAATCCGACGCTCCTACGTCGAGTACGGCCCAAAATACGGCGAGTCGACGTCGATTTCTGCAGCAGTCCGAACTCAGCTCGAAAATAGTAGACGTAGAAGTCATGGAGGTGATCTAGAAGGGCCACTCACCTCGGGAAGTGTCTTTGGAATCGTCGTAAGGTCGAAGTCGGCGAAATCCCGTGCTCGCTCGGCTCCCTCGTAGCACCACGGCGTCGGAAATACTCTCGAACGGCTTCGCGGTGCGTCGTCGGCGATGTCCGCACTTCACCTAAGCTCCCCTCCTTGCTTCGGTTGAACCAGAGGGAAGAAGAAGGAGAAAAAGGGCAGTGGGAAGGCTCTTTTCTCTCTCTCCCTACGTGTGCATATATGCATGGGGTGGGTGACACAACCAATGAAACAATTGACCAATTTTCCCTCAGCTCACCTACCACTGCATGCGGTATACGGGCATCCGTATGCCGTACGGATGGGTCAACCGAGAACGATCAACGCGGCCCCATGCGGTATACCCCTGGTGTCTATACCAGGGTATAGCCATCACTCCCATACCGGTATAGCACCAACCTTGTACCGGTACAGCTCACTGGAAATCCACTATTTCGCAGATTTTCAGGATTCTAGCTGCTCTCGCGTTCGCACAACGCCCGTTTGGCATCCCGTTGGCGCCAACGCGCCCCGGACTTGTCCCGACGCTCGCCTGAGTCGTCGACAAGCCTCTGCAGAAAAATTCAGGTCACTACACCCTCCCCCACTACAAAAAGTTTCGTCCTCGAAACTGAAACATACCTCAACTCTGGGCATCAAACATGTGGGGTAAGACTCCCTCATCACCGTCTCCGGCTCCCAAGTTGCCTCCTGTTCCTCGTGATTACTCCACTGTACTTTCACATACGATATGACCCGATTGCGCAATTCTTTCTGTTAAGGATTTTATAAGTTGGCGAATTTCGTGAACGTGTCGGAGTCTTGAAGAGTTCAAGGTAATCAAGATGAGGATGGATGATCCAGGACTCGTCAGAGAAGCTCAACACCTCAGGTACATATTTAAGATCATTTATGGTGATTTACATTATAAATATAGTAGCTAGAAGACTTTAAAAACCTTAAACTATTGATTTTGCAAAAAACTGGTTTTTATATGGTCTCTGTCCGGACCGTGGTTCTGTCCAGGATCCGATAAGCATGTTTTTCTTTGCGAAGGCTTAAACCCTAAGGACCGCCCTTTACGTAGGACACGATGTTGTATTTTTTCTTGTTTCGCAAGGTTGGACCGGACACCCCGAGGTCTGACCGGACAGAGTTCTGTGCGAAAATAATGACGGAAGTTGGGGACCGGACAGATATATAGAGACCGGACAGAGAACCCGAAAATATTTCCAAAAAGGGCTGATTTGATTTCTAGTCTACTTCAAAGTCTTCTAACTCTATATATAGACCATGGGAAGTCCAAGGACGACATATACCTGAATATGCTTTTATTCTAAACCCTAGAAACTCTCTTCTAAGCTTTTTGACCTAATCCTAAGAGAGAGTTCAATACTAGTTGATCATCGAGTTGATGTTGCTCTTGTGATTCTTCTTTGTGAATAGACTCGATGAACAACTAGAAGGGATTTCCATAGTCTACGGTGCTTAACGTGTTAATCATCATAAATCATCCTTGTTCTCTGTTCGGACGAAGAGGTTGCGTGGGAATCGCGTGTGGGGGGCCGAGGATTCGGTGGAAGCTTTGAGGAGTCAAAGCGTGGACGCGGCAAGGAGTTGCGACGTGATCGGTTGAAGGACTTCAAGCGATCGAGGACCAGCGAAAGAGATCTACATAGAAGATTCGGTAAATTGGGTAAAGTCGTGGGTGAATCGCCTTGTACTCAATTGTTTCTTAGTGGATTTTCGTGTGATCGGTCCGTGGGTTTTTTCTCCTTGTGGAGTTTTCCCACGTAAATCTTGGTGTGTTTGATTTTATTTTCCGCATTTACTTTAAAATCGCATCGAGATTTTTAATTGGCCATTGTACACCTATTCACCCCCCTCTAGGTGTAGATTACCTTTAGATCCTTGAGACCTATAACCTACAATTGGTATCAGAGCGGGTTTAGGTTGTAGACAATGGCCGAGGGCGGTAATATCAATCGACCTCCTCCCTTCGATGGCACTAACTATGCCTATTGGAAAGTCCGCATGAGGGCGTTTCTAATTGCAATCGACGAGAGAGTATGGCAAGCGGTGGAATATGGTTGGACTCATCCCACCGAGGTAGTTGATGCTATTACCGTCCCCAAGGCTAGAACTAAGTGGACTAAGGATGAAAACGAACGTTCTTCTTTCAATGGCAAGGAAATTAATGCTTTATTTAACTCTTTGAATCAAACCGAATTCTCTCGGGTTTCGGCATGTGAAACTGCTAAACAAATTTGGGATACCCTTAAAACCACCCACGAGGGAACTAGTCTTGTGAAAGTTCAAAAACTACAAATGTTGACTAGTCGTTTTGATTCTATTCATATGGAAGAAAACGAGACTTTTACTGAATATTATACTCGTCTTCAAGACATAGTCAACACTTGTTCCAACTTGGGTGAGAAAATTCCCGAAACCAAGATAATTCGTAAGATTCTAAGAACTCTCCCGAGCGTTTTCGTCCGAAAGTCGCGGCAATTGAAACTGTAAAACATCCCGATGAGATGAAAGTAGATGAGTTAGTAGGTGCTCTTGATGACTTTTCCTTCTAACTCGTCTTTTTCCAAGTTGTCTTCTAAGTCCACAGGTATGGCGCTCAAATCTACCAAGGGAGGCAATGCAGACTCATCTTCTTCCGAGACGAATTCGGACGTGACCTTGGAGGACTTCGAGAAGCAACTTGCACTTCTAACTAGGAAGTTCCGACGCAATTTTAAGAAGAAATTTCCTACCAAGGCTTCCTCTTCCAAGTTCAACAAATCAAAAGGGAGTACTTCTTCTTCTTCTTCTAAATCTAAAAATTCTGAAAATTTTTCAAAAGAGTCCTCTAAAGATAAGAAAAGTGGAGAAATCCAATGCTATAAGTGTCGGGGTTTTGGACACATAGGATCGGATTGTCCAACCAAGACTTCTAATAAGAAGAAGGCTATGCAAGCCATCACTTGGGATGATCCTTCCGACGAGGAGTCAACCTCAAGCGATGAGGAAGAAAATGCCACGGCTCTTTTGGCATACGATTCTAATATTATGTGCTTATCCTCCATTGACTCAATCTCCGTGACTTCATTGCATGAACAATCCACACCGGAGAACTTGACGGATGACGATTCGGATGGCGGTGACATGATTGACGCTTATCGTCAATTGATCGTAGAATCGAAGAAGATCGCCAAGCACAATAAGAAGCTACAACAAAGGATCGTGGATCTAGAAGGGGAGAACACAAGCTTAACAACTTTGTTGAGAGATTTGGAGAAAGAGAAGGATGGATTATCTAGAGCCTATCAATCTATTGTTGAAAAAGTTGGCATGCTTGAGAACGAAAGAGGAACAAATGAAGAAAATGTACAGTTTCTCAATGAGCAAGTAAGGAAGGCAAAGGAAGCAAACTTGGAATTCACAAAGACTATCATCCAACTAAGATCGGATTTGAACAAATTCTCCTCCGGAACGACGAAACTTGACAAGATGCTAGGGCTTGGACAAACATCTAAACTTGGTCTTGGATATGAGAGGACTTATGTTGATCAAGTCGCTAAGCAAGTGGGCGTGAATTCGACTAAGTCAAAACCAAAAGTTCAAAGTAAGTTCGTTTCAACTAGAAATTTGTTTACTAACAAAATTTGTCACCAATGTGGAGTTCTAGGTTATGTGAGGAGAAATTGTACACAAAAGAAGAACTACGTGACACACGTGAACCAATGGTCTCAAATCAAGCCCAAGAAGAATGTTCCAAGAGTGGAATCAAAGCCAACAAAGGATGATTCAAGAATTAGAACTAAACAAGCTTGGAGGCCGAAAGTAAAGGGTCAAAAGAACAAGAAATTCGAACTCGTCGACAAGCTTCACAAGACGCGTACAAGCCAATCGACGCACCCTAAGATTCGTAAGGTTTGGGTGCGCAAAGGTGAAATATTTTCTTATTAAGCGTCTATATCGTGGCTACCGACCTCTCTCTCGCACTATATCTATTCGAACACTTGTGCCATGAATATTTTTTTAAAAAAAAGGTGTTCTATTCTCTTGAACCAAACGTGTTGAGCTAATATATCATTACTTGGGAGAATTGGTCGCGTTTATTTCAAAGGATTTTATTTATCTAGACATTTTCTATGAGCCAATATTTAAAAATGGACAATTATGCATTATTTGTTCTTGTGCATTGTTTGCTTAATCTTTGGAACGCGAAGTGTTTTATCTTATTTTGAAAAGTTTCCTTTGTTCTTCACGATGTGATCTCATTGCTTGCATGAGTTATTTTTAGCACTCTTTAATCCAATTTAACTCTTCTATGTCATTTATTTTGAACCCCAACATCTTTTAGAAATTGTCCTTACATATATTTGTTAATTTAAGTACATCTCTCTTGAGCTATCAAAAGTAGATTAATTTTAATTGATTATTTGCACGATGGGTGACATGTGATCCTATTTTAAAATCGCAATAATATGTCCCATTGGGGGTAGCACTAGTTGAGGGGGAGTAGTATCTATGTTAAAAGATGTGGAAAGAGTTACATCCCTATTGGGAGTGTGAAAACTACCACCAATTCAAGATGTGGAAAGAGTTACATCCTTTCTAAGGCACCACATGTAGGAAAGAGCTACCACCCCGGTCGTCCGGTAAGTGTGTGAAGCTACCACATGAATATAAGTTTACTTCTCTAAAATAATGATCATATTTCTTAAATTAGAGGTGCTTGGTGGTTTCTCTTTTTCATCGAACGATATAAGGTGGAAGTTAAAAGATGCTCGAAGAGCCACTCCTTAAATTTGACGTGTGCTTAAATCAATTGGATTATATTCTTGTTCTTATTTCAGTTTATGGGATATACGTTAATCTTTATTAATGTGAATGTGAAATTTAAACTTAATTCAACTGTTGGTTAGATCTCGACAGATGTGTCTAAATTCACAGTATATGAAGATCAAATTTTGATTGATGTAAGGTTCAACATTTTTGACATTCTTGATTTGTTTTGGATTAGATTTTGAAGTTGATGTAGGGAACAAGATGGGTATTTAAGAAAATTTCACTGTTTTCGATTATTGCCTACTGGGACCGGTCTTCAGACTCTGTCCGGACAGCACGCTCGCATAAGAGCAGACTGATTTTTGGTGGCATCCGGACAGAGCCTTGGTCTGTCCGGTCTCGACTGGAGCGGCGGGCGTATATACCCGCTCGGCCGAGTTGGCTTCAAAACTCAACGTTTTATAGTTTTCTCTTGCTGTTTCTCTCTCTAAAAACCCTAAAGTGCTTCCTTGATCATTTGCATCAACATCCTTCACTTTTTCTTCGGATTCAAGGTATGCATTTTGATTTTTTCGATTTTTGCTCATTTTTCTAAAAAATTAGGGTTTTTGCGATTGATCTTTGTTTGTTCGGTTTTGAACTGGATTTGTTTTTTCAATCTTGCTTCAACCTGTCTAATATGCAGCTCTACATGCTTCATTTTCAATTTATTCAACTGATATGCATGCATTTTGGTTTAACCCTAGTTTTTCACTGGTCACAGAGGGATTTTCGAATTTTTGTGATTATTTAATCATTCCTCATGCATATTATCTATATTAAATGTGTTTCTAATGGCTCTAGGGTGATGATAAATTTGTTTAAAATTAACGACCAATTTTTCGTAATTTATGATATATTGTGATCAATATGCTTGCTATTGAGCTTTTGAACAAATACTTGTTGCAAACATGTATTCGTGGCTACTTGTGTTGGTATTTTTGATGGCACGAGGAGGTCCTGGTGTGAAGCGACAACGCTCCTCCACTCAACAACGGGAGGAACAACCTGCAGAGGACGTTTGTAAGATACCGAACTTCAGAAATCATGAAGTTGCGGTAGAAGGTAATATATCGGATTCTTAAATTAAAAATAAATATAAATAAAAATGGTGTGAGATACTATTTTTATTGGGGTTATAAAAGTAGAATGTAAGCTTTGGATTGACTGTCTTTGAAATCGGACTGAAACGAAGATCTAGAATTTTACGCGAGAGAACGAGCGAGATAAATTAACGAGAAAATGTACGATTAATCGAGAAAATTACGAAAACTGGGGATATGTCAGGATTATTTGTACGAGGCTAGATTTAAAGTTTCGTGCCGTTCTGACACCCGGAAGATGAGAAATAAAATCCGAATGCTATCTGATAGCGATTACAGTTCGGTAGAGTTCGCAGTGACCAAACGGGATCGAGCGAGAGATTTAAATTTCTTGTTAAATTATGTAAACGAACATAGCTGTCAAGTTTGAGCTCAAACGGACATTCCGAAGGGCAGGCGAAAATATCAAAGCTTCAGCTGAAGGTTGAAGTGAATAGTATGAATAGTGTTTGGAGTGTTGCTTATTAGAGAAGCTATTAGCTTCTTCTCCCTCGACCTGGCAGCACCCTCAAAGCCATCACACGCATGGAGAGGAGAAAGAAAAGCCTCTCTTTTCTCTCTCTAAATATCTCTCACATCTCTCTATAATTACGAAAACTGGGGGATATGTCAGAAAATTACGAAAACTGGGGGATATGTCAGGATTATTTGTACGAGGCTAGATTTAAAGTTTCGTGCCGTTCTGACACCCGGAAGATGAGAAATAAAATCCGAATGCTATCGATAGCGATTACGGATTCGGTAGAGTTCGCGGTGACCAAACGGGATCGAAAGCGAGAGATTTAAATTTCTTCTTGTTAAATTATGTAAAAACGAACATAGTCAAGTTTGAGCTCAAACGGACATTAGAAGAAGCGGCGAAAATATCAAAGCTTCAGCTGAAGGTTGAAGTGAATTGTATGAATAGTGTTTGGAGTGTTGCTTATTAGAGAAGCTATTAGCTTCTTCTCCCTCAACCTGGCAGCACCCTCAAAGCCATCACACGCATGGAGAGGAGAAAGAAAAGCCTCTCTTTTCTCTCTCTAAATATCTCTCACATCTCTCTATAATATCCGCTTAAATTCATGGTGTTGGCGGAGAACGATCCTGCGAACGCGTTGGAGGCGACGGATCGAGCTCTCGTGCGCCCGTTTGTGCGGCGTGCCTTCGACCCGGCATTCACAATGGTGGTAAGTATTTAGGGTTTGGTTTATATGCTCTAAAAATGAATTTAGAGGAATCCTAGCATGCTAATTAGAGCTTTATTGCCTAAATCATAGGTTAATTTAATGATTTTTGCAATAGTAAATCTATAGGGCTTAGAAATGCAATTTTCGCTAATAGTAGGGTTTGATCTAATTTGACCCACCGTAAACCTAATTGATAGGTAACGAAACACGTTGGCGAAGTCGGTTCGGCAATCCGTCGAGCCGTTGCGAAGATATTGATGGATTTTACCTTGAATAAAATCTAAGGCTCAAAATTAGGATTTTTCGAAATGTTGGATCTTGATCTAATTTGACCTCATATCTAACATATTGTTAGGTACACGAACGCGTGCGAGGCGACGGTTCGTCGATCCGACGGACGGATTGGGTGATCCGAGCCAAACGAAGACTTCCAGCTTCGAAAATTGACCGAGGAGTCGAAGTTGAGGTTCGAGACAACAAAAGTGACGTTGTTGCTACGTGAGACATCCCAAAAGGTGGGGGGTGCCATTCCGAAGCCGTCGGGCTACTTTTTATGTCTAAGTACCTTTATTGGTCATATAGCGTATATATGTATATATGTATAGTTTCATGCATGCTAGGGTTATATAGTTCGTTTACTATTCTTACATGCTCCTTTAAATTGTGGCATCATATGATTGACAATTGAATATAGGAGGCATGATGGTTATGACAAAGAACCCTAGAGATAAGTTGGATTGTAATTTAATCTTGCATGATGGGCAACTATTGACAATATGACATAGTGTAGAGACACTAGTGATATATGAACCAAGTGTATACAACTTGATGACATTGCATGATAACTTAGTGTAAAGAACACTAGAGATATGTGAACCAAGTAAAGAACTTGATGATTGACATTATGACATAGTGTAGAGACACTAACGACATGTGATCCAAGTAAATAACTTGATGATAAATGACATAGAGACATAGTGCTATAAAACACTTATGCATTACCCCTGTGTGGATGCCCTCCAAAGTGGAGGAGAAGATCATTGATACCCCTGTGTGGATGCCCTCCCAAAGTGGAGGAGAAGATCATACTCACAGCATGCATTCGGCGCTCGTGGTGGTCGCTCCACACGAGTAGTGCGAGTCTCGGAGGTCTTGGCACGTGATTCGATAGGGATAGCCTATGTGGGGTCCCGAGGGATAGCCTATGTGGGGTCCCGCAGACAACCCATTGGGTTGAGTGGTGTGAGTCGTGGGCGAGTCTACGGGCTAGCCATTGATTGGGTAAGAAACTCAAAGGAGTTATGTAATTGGGTAAAGAAGTACATATTGAGCATAATAGAATTGCAAACATACTGGTTAGAGTTATATTAGCATGTTAGTAGTTACATGGCTAGAACATTTACTCTTACCTTGTTGTTACAGGCATAGTAGTATTGCATTTCTCTTATTATACTTTACTTACAGCACTTACAGTTTTAAGATAAATATCTATCTATCTATCTGGTTATGCCTGGTTAGCCCTAGTTGGTAGATCGGTGGGGTCGGTGGCCGAGCCCAGGAACTAAGGAAGTTAGTTCTCACCCCACTCTATTACGGAGTTCGAGCTCGCGGGCGGCTTGTGAGGATCGTGGCAAGGGCCTCGCGCCTAATCGATAGTGGCCGCCTATTTGCATTAGAGCCTCCCCCGGTATTATTTTGGTATAAGTATATGATCGAGGAAAATCATGTATATTTTGGAAATGTGAACACTTATGTATTTTGGGAAGAAACAACATGTATATTCGTTGTGAGTAAAAGAATGTAATTGGATGTAATCGAATGATGAATGGTTGTAATAGATAGACTCTTCTCTCTTTATATTACTTGTATGATTACTTGTATCTTGCTCTTACTTGATCGCACCTTTAGGTGCTTCGCTATTGTCATGTATGTTATAGAATTAGTTCCTGGGTAATTCTTTGTACATGACTTGTTGTCGAGCCTTGGGCGGACAGGGGAGTCTTTGTCGTTCGGCGCACGATCGGCGTCCCCGAAGACAAATTGGTAGCGGTCTCGGGGCGTGACAGGTAAAGATGGTATCAGAGCAAGCTAAGAGCAAGTAAAGAGAGAGTCTAGGATTGACCTAGGAGACCCTAGGACGGTGAACCTTAAGGCTATAGGTACGTGAGCGAGACGTGAACCTAAGCCGGGTGGCGGAAGTTGAATCGATTGGGTTAAGTATTGAAACCTCTAAGATGGACATTAGAGGTAGACTCAAGATGTGGTTTATTCTTGACCAAGTGTGTTCATGTTGGGCGATCGACAACATGAACCCGAGGATGAGAATAAACGCTCTTACATGACTTTCGCCCGATTTGAGTCGAGTCGATGTTAGTTGTTGCGTGCTTGACCTAGAGAGTCGAGACTGATCATGTTGTCGCGATTCGAGGGACGATGGCACCGCGTAGGCGATCTTTGATTAGGTCGGCGCGGGAGGGGACAAGTGATGTCCCTGAGCGTTTCGACGTGCGAGCGGAGAATTGAAACTTCGCTATCGATTGGCCCCACTCGTGATAGTGGTGAGGCCACAAGTCGAGTTAGTGCAATGTCAGCAGGAGGCTGCCATACACTAGAGGATCGTGTAAGCGGGACTCCAAGAGTTGGTGGATCAGTGGTGATCACACTAATTTCAGCTCGTCGAATATGGTTGGGAGTCGCGACGAAGGTATTTCCGTCGAGGTCGGGCAACCCGACTTCTATCAGTTCAGAGGTGAAGGCGTTGAGGGAGTGAGCTTTGGCTGCCCTCATGACCTTCAAGCAGTTTGATCCGTCTACCTTGATAGAGAAGATGCGGATCCGTTGATCGTGGAGTTGTGGATCGACTCCATGGAGACTCCCTTTGAGGATTGGTACACTGTGGTGCGGGACAAGTATTGTCCATAACGGTTGACGAAGGTGTGGAGGATAGGCGTCGAGTGGAATCGATCGCCTAGTCTCCCTCCTATGGCTTGGGAAGTGTTTCGGGGATTGATAATCTCCGTTTATTCCTGACAGTGAGGAGAAAAGTCGGGTGAGGTTCGGAAGCTGCGGCGAGGAAGCTGTGGGGGAATACGAGTGGGGAGCCTCCCGCATCGTGAGTTGCATCCGAACGAAGTGTGGGATGACAAGGATGTGGCCGATGTGTTGGCGCGGAGCCTCCGGCCGCACGCGGTCGAGGTTGTGGATGTAAGGAAGTGAATTCTCGAAATCCGAGGATTGGACTTCATCTGGAATTGACTAATTGTCGATTTGGTACGCTTCGGAAGGGCCGAAGGCGTTGGAAACCTAAAAAGTGTAAAGTGGCCTTAGTGGAGGACTAAGGTCTTCATCTTCTTCCTCAGGTGGAGAGAAGCTTTTGGGGGTAAACTCTTGAGCTTGCCAATGGCATACATCTAGGGTTTTGCTATTTAGGCTCTAGAATGATTTGGGATAACCAAACCTTGGCATTGGCGACGACCCCCCTCCTCTCTAAGACAGTCTGTGGGTGCGCTACGGCATGGTCGGGAGAGCGAGTGATGAGAATGTGGCAACCAGAGGGTTCGCGGCGGGCACTAAGTGACCATGGGTACGCGACCCAGGTTGTGGAACCTACTACAGCTGACCGCGTCATGGTAGGCATGAGTTGTTGGAGTAGGCTTGTGCTCCTACATGATGTAGGGTTGATGCATAGCATGCATTTGTCATATGGTCACCTACTATTAATTATGCATTAGTATAGTAGAGACCAATGGACGGGTGAATGTAGATACTCGAGCATGCTTGCGTGTGGAAACATGTTACCTGTTGAAGCAGGTAGAGAGCCAAGTGATACTAGCGAATGGCTAGTAGTGATTTTTGGACAAAGTGGTGCGGCAACTCTCAAGGCAGTGAGCAGTGGATTGCGAGAGTTGAGCCGTGATACATGAGGATACGAGTAATCCGAGCGTTTCGAACGTAGTTTCGATAAATCGAGCGATGAAAGTAGAACCGCCATTAAGAGCGTGACACATGTTAGTGGTCGAGTCAGGGCATATAATGATACCTCAAATTGAGGTAGGTGAGTAGTGCTCGTGCGACCAGTGTGCATAGGCAAGGTTGCCTAGTGCTGGATTTGGTTTGGAACGCTATAGAGGCGTATAGAGCGCACGAGTATAGGTACTCGTGGTGTGCGGTATTGACTCAGCCGGGAGAGTGAGTTGGTAGTAGCACTTTAGCATGGCTAAGTGTGAAGCGGGCCATAGATCACTCGTAAGGCTGGTGGCTCGCACTAGGTGCTTAGGAGCCGGTAAAGTGTGTAGCTCCGTAGAGCATGTCGTATAGGACGACGTTGGCGGGTGTTGCTTGGGGGATGACCCGTGCCTGGACCGTTTGTGGACGGTGGAGCCTGGGCCCTTTGGGCAGGCGCAGTCAGCTGCAAGTGGCAGCGGCCCGATACCTATAGGTAGGGCAGAGTTTTGGTCAGGACGGTAGTCCGAGCTTGTACCCGGGAGCGTGGAAATGCCACGTGTTGGATCTCAGGATCGAGAATGCACTGAGAGTGCGGTTGTGACACAACCCAAGAAATTGATAAGGGTTGCGATCTTGATAGCTCTGGTTGGAGTGTGTGAGAATTTCCAAGTGAGAATGTCGCCCGGTCTTTGATTGGGTCTATGCTTGTGAGTAAGAGACATCGAGCATTGAGACACGTCTAGGCGGTAGGCCGACGTAGTGATAGGGACCATTGGTCCACGCGTAGAGACCGAAGATCGGTGTGACCGGTAACTCTATTAATGAGTTTGGCTTAGGATCACGAACGAAGTGTTCTTGTGAGATGAGTGCGACAGAAGGGGCCGAATTGGCCGTGGCCATTGGAATTTCGAAGCAAGTGGTCCCTGGGAGACACTTGAATAATGGAGGCCACGCGAGAAAGTTGGAGTTGATGCTCTCAGGAGAGTTGGAGCATAAGGATAGCGCTCTCTAGTGGATTGATATTTAAGATGTGCCGCGGTGCGCCATCTCACGATAGAACGAGGATCGGTTGGGATTGGAACACTCGTGATTAAGCGATGCACCTACGATATTGCTTCTAAGCAATGACGGTGATCGAATCGGAGTGTGTTCCCTGAATTGAGGGTGAATGCAAGGAAGAGCTGTATAAGACTCATGGATAGCCAGAGGGGTAAAGCGCCACTTTGTGGACGCCTGACTAATCCGAGAAGGTCTACTCGTGTGCATTGTGTAGTGGTGGTGGGTCGTTCGACTAGTTGGCGCATTCATGCTAGATCCACACCACGAGGATGGCGGGTAGTCCCGGCCTCAAAAGAAACGGTTCGGCCTTGGTGTGCCGTTTGTGAGTGGGGTTGGAGTAGGTAAAGTCGTCGAGTATCGACTTGCCCTACCACCGGGACTCGCGGGAGTGGTAATGCACTTTCAGAGTTTTACTTGACTGATGTGAGTGAATCTGGTCTTATATCTTCCGTAGTGGCCTCTTGACAATCCCGATGAGTAAAAGGCCACTCCGAAGTGCGAAAGTACATTGAAACTCCAGATTGCTCGATAAGCTGAGTTGTAGCGTGAAGCGATTTGAGGTGCGGGGGAAGCTGAGTCCCCGTTATGTTGGCCAAGTATTTGCTGATGGCCGAGTCCGCCTACAACAACGGTTACCAAGCCGGTGTGGAGATGGCACCGTTCGAAGTCCTTTGCGGGCGGAAGTGCGATCTCCGTGCATTGGGGTGATGTAGGTGAACGGGCGGTGATAGGTCCCGACGTGTTGCGGGAGGCGGAAGAGAAAGTTCGCCTCGCTCGTCAGCGGATGCTCACTGCGCAGTCAAGGCAACAAAGTTATGCCAATAAGCACCGTAGAGAATTGGAATTCGCGGAAGGAGACCGCGTGTTCTTAAAGGTCTCGCCTATGAGAGGCGTGAGACGGTTTGGAGTACGAGGAAAGTTGAGTCCTCGATATATTGGACCGTATGAAGTGTTGGAACGCATTGGTGCGGTAGCGTATCAGATTGCATTGCCGCCGCAGCTAGCGGATGTCCATAACGTGTTTCACGTTTCCAACCTTCGAAAGTATGTTCACAATCCCGATCACGCCATGATGTATGAATCGCCGGAGCTTCAAGAGGATTTGAGCTATGAAGAGTTTCCGGTGGCAATTATTGCTCGGGAGGTGCGCAAACTGCGGAATCGCGAGATTCCTTATGTTCGAGTTCGGTGGAGCAATCACGACGATCGTGAAGCCACTTGGGAGCTCGAGAGCGAGATGAAAATTCATCATCCTTATCTATTTGGTGAGTAAGGTATGAATTTGAATTTAAGTTAAAAATAAGTGTTCGTTTCGAGAGACGAAACTATTTTTAAGGAGGAGGATGTAAGATACCGAACTTCTGAAATCATGAAGTTGCGGTAGAAGGTAATATATCGGATTCTTAATTTAAAAATAAATATAAATAAAAATGGTGTGAGATACTATTTTTATTGGGTTTATAAAAGTAGAATGTAAGCACATGGATTGACTGTCTTTGAAATCGGACTGAAAACGAGAAGATCTAGAATTTTACGTGAGAGAACGAAGCGAGATAAATTAACGAGAAAATGTACGATTAATCGAGAAAATTACGAAAAGCGGGGATATGTCAGGATTATTTGTACGAGGCTAGATTTAAAGTTTCGTGCCGTTCTGACATCCGGAAGATGAGAAATAAAATCCGAATGCTATCTGATAGCGATTACAGTTCGGTAGAGCTTTCAGTGACCAAACGGGATCGAAGCGAGAGATTTAAATTTCTTGTTAAATTATGTAAAAACGAACATAGCTGTCAAGTTTGAGCTCAAACGGACATTCCGAAGGGCAGGCGAAAATATCAAAGCTTCAGCTGAAGGTTGAAGTGAATAGTATGAATAGTGTTTGGAGTGTTGCTTATTAGAGAAGCTATTAGCTTCTTCTCCCTCAACACAGCACCCTCAAAGCCATCACACGCATGGAGAGGAGAAAGAAAAGCCTCTCTTTTCTCTCTCTAAATATCTCTCACATCTCTCTATAATATCCGCTTAAATTCATGGTGTTGGCGGAGAACGATCCTGCGAACGCGTTGGAGGCGACGGATCGAGCTCTCGTGCGCCCGTTTGTGCGGCGTGCCTTCGACCCGGCGTTCACAATGGTGGTAAGTGTTTAGGGTTTGGTTTATATGCTCTAAAAATGAATTTAGAGGAATCCTAGCATGCTAATTAGAGCTTTATTGCCTAAATCATAGGTTAATTTAATGATTTTTGCAATAGTAAATCTATAGGGCTTAGAAATGCAATTTTCGCTAATAGTAGGGTTTGATCTAATTTGACCCACCGTAAACCTAATTGATAGGTAACGAAACACGTTGGCGAAGTCGGTTCGGCAATCCGTCGAGCCGTTGCGAAGATATTGATGGATTTTACCTTGAATAAAATCTAAGGCTCAAAATTAGGATTTTTCGAAATGTTGGATCTTGATCTAATTTGACCTCATATCTAACATCCTGTTAGGTACACGAACGCGTGCGAGCGACGGTTCGTCGATCCGGACGGATTGGGTGATCGAGCCAAACGAAGACTTCCGACCGGAAATTGACCGAGGAGTCGAAGTTGAGGTTCGAGACAACAAAAGTGACGTTGTTGCTACGT
The DNA here is from genome assembly GCA_025177825.1 of Aechmea fasciata. NCBI lineage: Eukaryota > Viridiplantae > Streptophyta > Magnoliopsida > Poales > Bromeliaceae > Aechmea > Aechmea fasciata. Next base: position 1,321,122 of record CM045932.1, on the reverse strand, counting down.
GAGACATCCCAAAAGGTGGGGGGTGCCATTCCGAAGCCGTCGGGCTACTTTTTATGTCTAAGTACCTTTATTGGTCATATAGCGTATATATGTATATATGTATAGTTTCATGCATGCTAGGGTTATATAGTTCGTTTACTATTCTTACATGCTCCTTTAAATTGTGGCATCATATGATTGACAATTGAATATAGGAGGCATGATGGTTATGACAAAGAACCCTAGAGATAAGTTGGATTGTAATTTAATCTTGCATGATGGGCAACTATTGACAATATGACATAGTGTAGAGACACTAGTGATATATGAACCAAGTGTATACAACTTGATGACATTGCATGATAACTTAGTGTAAAGAACACTAGAGATATGTGAACCAAGTAAAGAACTTGATGATTGACATTATGACATAGTGTAGAGACACTAACGACATGTGATCCAAGTAAATAACTTGATGATAAATGACATAGAGACATAGTGCTATAAAACACTTATGCATTACCCCTGCGTGGATGCCCTCCAAAGTGGAGGAGAAGATCATTGATACCCCTGTGTGGATGCCCTCCCAAAGTGGAGGAGAAGATCATACTCACGCTGTGTGTTCGGCGCTCGTGGTGGTCGCTCCACACGAGTAGTGCGAGTCTCCGGAGGTCTTGGCACGTGATTCGATAGGGATAGCCTATGTGGGGTCCCGAGGGATAGCCTATGTGGGGTCCCGCAGACAACCCATTGGGTTGAGTGGTGTGAGTCGTGGGCGAGTCTACGGGCTAGCCATTGATTGGGTAATAAACTCAAAGGAGTTATGTAATTGGGTACAGAAGTACATATTGAGCATAAGAGAATTGCAAACATACTGGTTAGAGTTATATTAGCATGTTAGTAGTTACATGGCTAGAACATTTACTCTTACCTTGTTGTTACAGGCATAGTAGTATTGCATTTCTCTTATTATACTTTACTTACAGCACTTACAGTTTTAAGATAAATATCTATCTATCTATCTGCTTATGCCTGCTTAGACCTATTTGGTAGATCGGTGGGGTCGGTGGCGAGCCCGGGAACTAAGGAAGTTAGTTCTCACCCCACTCTATTACGAGTTCCAGCTCGCAGGCGGCTTGTGAGGATCGTGGCAAGGGCCTCGCGCCCTAATCGATAGTGGCCGCCTATTTGCATTAGAGCCTCCCCCGGTATTATTTTGGTATAAGTATATGATCGAGGAAAATCATGTATATTTTGGAAATGTGAACACTTATGTATTTTGGGAAGAAACAACATGTATATTCGTTGTGAGTAAAAGAATGTAATTGGATGTAATCGAATGATGAATGGTTGTAATAGATAGACTCTTCTCTCTTTATATTACTTGTATGATTACTTGTATCTTGCTCTTACTTGATCGCACCTTTAGGTGCTTCGCTATTGTCATGTATGTTATAGAATTAGTTCCTGGGTAATTCTTTGTACATGACTTGTTGTCGAGCCTTGGGCGGACGGGGAGAGTCTTTGTCAGTTCGGCGCACGATCGCGTCCCGAACCGAACCAAATTGGTAGCGGTCTCGGGGCGTGACAGGTTAAAGATGGTATCAGAGCAAGCTAAGAGCAAGTAAAGAGAGAGTCTAGGATTGACCTAGGAGACCCTAGGACGGTGAACCTTAAGGCTATAGGTACGTGAGCGAGACGTGAACCTAAGCCGGGTGGCGGAAGTTGAATCGATTGGGTTAAGTATTGAAACCTCTAAGATGGACATTAGAGGTAGACTCAAGATGTGGTTTATTCTTGACCAAGTGTGTTCATGTTGGGCGATCGACAACATGAACCCGAGGGATGAGAATAAACGCTCTTGCATGACTTTCGCCCGATTTGAGTCGAGTCGATGTTAGTTGTTGCGTGCTTGACCTAGAGAGTCGAGACTGATCATGTTGTCGCGATTCGAGGGACGATGGCACCGCGTAGGCGATCTTTGATTAGGTCGGCGCGGGAGGGGACAAGTGATGTCCCTGAGCGTTTCGACGTGCGAGCGGAGAATTGAAACTTCGCTATCGATTGGCCCCACTCGTGATAGTGGTGAGGCCACAAGTCGAGTTAGTGCAATGTCAGCAGGAGGCTGCCATACACTAGAGGATCGTGTAAGCGGGACTCCAAGAGTTGGTGGATCAGTGGTGATCACACTAATTTCAGCTCGTCGAATATGGTTGGGAGTCGCGACGAAGGTATTTCCGTCGAGGTCGGGCAACCCGACTTCTATCAGTTCAGAGGTGAAGGCGTTGAGGGAGTGAGCTTTGGCTGCCCTCATGACCTTCAAGCAGTTTGATCCGTCTACCTTGATAGAAGATGCGGATCCGTTGATCGTGGAGTTGTGGATCGACTCCATGGAGACTCCTTTGAGGATTGGTACACTGTGGTGCGGGACAAGTATTGTCCATAACGGTTGACGAAGGTGTGGAGGATAGGCGTCGAGTGGAATCGATCGCCTAGTCTCCCTCCTATGGCTTGGGAAGTGTTTCGGGGATTGATAATCTCCGTTTATTCCCTGACAGTGAGGAGAAAAGTCGGGTGAGGTTCGGAAGCTGCGGCGAGGAAGCTGCACCGTGGGGGAATACGAGTGGGGATCCTCCCGCATCGTGAGTTGCATCCCGAACGAAGTGTGGGATGACAAGGATGTGGCCGATGTGTTGGTGCGGAGACTTCGGCCGAACGCGGTCGAGGTTGTGGATGTAAGGAAGTGAATTCTCGAAATCCGAGGATTGGACTTCATCTGGAATTGACTAATTGTCGATTTGGTACGCTTCGGAAGGGCCGAAGGCGTTGGAAACCTAAAAAGTGTAAAGTGGCCTTAGTGGAGGACTAAGGTCTTCATCTTCTTCCTCAGGTGGAGAGAAGCTTTTGGGGGTAAACTCTTGAGCTTGCCAATGGCATACATCTAGGGTTTTGCTATTTAGGCTCTAGAATGATTTGGGATAACCAAACCTTGGCATTGGCGACGACCCCCCTCCTCTCTAAGACAGTCTGTGGGTGCGCTACGGCATGGTCGGGAGAGCGAGTGATGAGAATGTGGCAACCGGAGGGTTCGCGGCGGGCACTAAGTGACCATGGGTACGCGACCCAGGTTGTGGAACCTACTACTACTGACCGCGTCATGGTAGGCATGAGTTGTTGGAGTAGGCTTGTGCTCCTACATGATGTAGGGTTGATGCATAGCATGCATTTGTCATATGGTCACCTACTATTAATTATGCATTAGTATAGTAGAGACCAATGGACGGGTGAATGTAGATACTCGAGCATGCTTGCGTGTGGAAACATGTTACCTGTTGAAGCAGGTAGAGAGCCAAGTGATACTAGCGAATGGCTAGTAGTGATTTTTGGACAAAGTGGTGCGGCAACTCTCAAGGCAGTGAGCAGTGGATTGCGAGAGTTGAGCCGTGATACTTGAGGATACCCGAGTAATCCGAGCGTTTCGAACGTAGTTTCGATAAATCGACGATGAAAGTAGAACCGTTAAGAGCGTGACGTTAGTGGTCGAGTCGGGCAGATAATGATACCTCAAATTGAGGTAGGTGAGTAGTGCTCGTGCGACCAGCGTGCATAGGCAAGGTTGCCTAGTGCTGGATTTGGTTTGGAACGCTATAGAGGCGTATAGAGCGCACGAGTATAGGTACTCGTGGTGTGCGGTATTGACTCAGCCGGGAGAGTGAGTTGGCAGTAGCACTTTAGCATGGCTAAGTGTGAAGCGGGCCATAGATCACTCGTAGGGCTGGTGGCTCGCACTAGGTGCTTAGGAGCCGGTAAAGTGTGTAGCTCTGTAGAGCATGTCGTACAGGACGACGTTGGCGGGTGTTGCTTGGGGGATGACCCGTGCCTGGACCGTTTGTGGACTGTGGAGCCTGGGCCCTTTGGGCAGGCGCAGTCAGCTGCAAGTGGCAGCGGCCCGATACCTATAGGTAGGGCAGAGTTTTGGTCAGGACGGTAGTCCGAGCTTGTACCCGGGAGCGTGGAAATGCCACGTGTTGGATCTCAGGATCGAGAATGCACTGAGAGTGCGGTTGTGACCCAACCCAAGAATTTGATGTGGGTTGCGATCTTGATAGCTCCTGGTTGGAGTGTGTGAGAATTTCCAAGTGAGAATGTCGCCCAGTGCTGATTGGGTCTATGCTTGCGAGTAAGAGACATCGAGCATTGAGACACGTCTAGGCGGTAGGCCGACGTAGGGATAGTGACCATTGGTCCACCCGTAGAGACCGAAGATCGGTGTGACCGGTAACTCTATTAAAGAGTTTGTCTTAGGATCACGAGCGAAGTGTTTTTGTGAGATGAGTGCGACGAAGGGGCCGAATTGGCGTGGCCATTGGAATTTCGAAGCAAGTGGTCCCGGGAGACACTTGAATAATGGAGGCCACGCGAGAAAGTTGGAGTTGATGCGCTCAGGAGAGTTGGAGCATAAGGATAGCGCTCTCCAGTGGATTGATATTTAAGATGTGCCGAAGTGCGCCATCTCACGATAGAACAGGGATCCGGTTGGGATTGGAACACTCGTGATTAAGCGATGCACCTACGATATTGCTTCTAAGCAATGACGGTGATCGAATCGGAGTGTGTTCCCTGAATTGAGGGTGAATGCAAGGAAGAGGTATAAGACTCATGGATAGCCGAGAGGGTAAAGCGCCACTTTGTGGACGCGACTAATCCGAGAAGGTCTACTCGTGTGCATTGTGTAGTGGTGGTGGGTCGTTCGACTAGTTGGCGCATTCATGCTAGATCCACACCACGAGGATGGCGGGTAGTCCCGGTCTCAAAAGAAACGGTTCGGCCTTGGTGTGCCGTTTGTGAGTGGGGTTGGAGTAGGTAAAGTCGTCGAGTATCGACTTGCCCTACCACCGGGACTCGCGGGAGTGGTAATGCACTTTCAGAGTTTTACTTGACTGATGTGAGTGAATCTGGTCTTATATCTTCCGTAGTGGCCTCTTGACAATCCCGATGAGTAAAAGGCCACTCCGAAGTGCGAAAGTACATTGAAACTCCAGATTGCTCGATAAGCTGAGTTGTAGCGTGAAGCGATTTGAGGTGCGGGGGAAGCTGAGTCCCCGTTATGTTGGCCAAGTATTTGCTGATGGCCGAGTCCGCCTACAACAACAGTTACCAAGCCAGTGTGGAGATGGCACCGTTCGAAGTCCTTTGCGGGCGGAAGTGCCGATCTCCTGTGCATTGGGGTGATGTAGGTGAACGGGCGGTGATAGGTCCCGACGTGTTGCGGGAGGCGGAAGAGAAAGTTCGCCTCGCTCGTCAGCGGATGCTCACTGCGCAGTCAAGGCAACAAAGTTATGCCAATAAGCACCGTAGAATTGGAATTCGCGGAAGGAGACCGCGTGTTCTTAAAGGTCTCGCCTATGAGAGGCGTGAGACGGTTTGGAGTACGAGGAAAGTTGAGTCCTCGATATATTGGACCGTATGAAGTGTTGGAACGCATTGGTGCGGTAGCGTATCAGATTGCATTGCCGCCGCAGCTAGCGGATGTCCATAACGTGTTTCACGTTTCCAACCTTCGAAAGTATGTTCACAATCCCGATCACGCCATGATGTATGAATCGCCGGAGCTTCAAGAGGATTTGAGCTATGAAGAGTTTCCGGTGGCAATTATTGCTCGGGAGGTGCGCAAACTGCGGAATCGCGAGATTCCTTATGTTCGAGTTCGGTGGAGCAATCACGACGATCGTGAAGCCACTTGGGAGCTCGAGAGCGAGATGAAAATTCATCATCCTTATCTATTTGGTGAGTAAGGTATGAATTTGAATTTAAGTTAAAAATAAGTGTTCGTTTCGAGGACGAAACTATTTTTAAGGAGGGGAGGATGTAAGATACCGAACTTCAGAAATCATGAAGTTGCGGTAGAAGGTAATATATCGGATTCTTAAATTAAAAATAAATATAAATAAAAATGGTGTGAGATACTATTTTTATTGGGTTTATAAAAGTAGAATGTAAGCCTGGATTGACCTGTGCTGAAATCGGACCTGAAACAGAAGATCTAGAATTTTCTGTGAGAGAACGGGCAGATAAATTAACAGCAAATGTACAGTGTCAGAAAATTACGAAAACTGGGGGATATGTCAGGATTATTTGTACGAGGCTAGATTTAAAGTTTCGTGCCGTTCTGACACCCGGAAGATGAGAAATAAAATCCGAATGCTATCTGATAGCGATTACAGTTCGGTAGAGTTCGCGATGACCAAACGGGATCGAAAGCGAGAGATTTAAATTTCTTCTTAAATTATGTAAAAACGAACATAGCTGTCAAGTTTGATCTCAAACGGACAATCCGAAGGGCAGGCGAAAATATCAAAGCTTCAGCTGAAGGTTGAAGTGAATAGTATGAATAGTGTTTGGAGTGTTGCTTATTAGAGAAGCTATTAGCTTCTTCTCCCTCAACCTGGCAGCACCCTCAAAGCCATCACACGCATGGAGAGGAGAAAGAAAAGCCTCTCTTTTCTCTCTCTAAATATCTCTCACATCTCTCTATAATATCCGCTTAAATTCATGGTGTTGGCGGAGAACGATCCTCGAACGCGTTGGAGGCGACGGATCGAGCTCTCGTGCGCCCGTTTGTGCGGCGTGCCTTCGACCCGGCGTTCACAATGGTGGTAAGTGTTTAGGGTTTGGTTTATATGCTCTAAAAATGAATTTAGAGGAATCCTAGCATGCTAATTAGAGCTTTATTGCCTAAATCATAGGTTAATTTAATGATTTTTGCAATAGTAAATCTATAGGGCTTAGAAATGCAATTTTCGCTAATAGTAGGGTTTGATCTAATTTGACCCACCGTAAACCTAATTGATAGGTAACGAAACACGTTGGCGAAGTCGGTTCGGCAATCCGTCGAGCCGTTGCGAAGATATTGATGGATTTTACCTTGAATAAAATCTAAGGCTCAAAATTAGGATTTTTCGAAATGTTGGATCTTGATCTAATTTGACCTCATATCTAACATATTGTTAGGTACACGAACGCGTGCGAGGCGACGGTTCGTCGATCCGACGGACGGATTGGGTGATCCGAGCCAAACGAAGACTTCCAGCTTCGGAAATTGACCGAGGAGTCGAAGTTGAGGTTCGAGACAACAAAAGTGACGTTGTTGCTACGTGAGACATCCCAAAAGGTGGGGGGTGCCATTCCGAAGCCGTCGGGCTACTTTTTATGTCTAAGTACCTTTATTGGTCATATAGCGTATATATGTATATATGTATAGTTTCATGCATGCTAGGGTTATATAGTTCGTTTACTATTCTTACATGCTCCTTTAAATTGTGGCATCATATGATTGACAATTGAATATAGGAGGCATGATGGTTATGACAAAGAACCCTAGAGATAAGTTGGATTGTAATTTAATCTTGCATGATGGGCAACTATTGACAATATGACATAGTGTAGAGACACTAGTGATATATGAACCAAGTGTATACAACTTGATGACATTGCATGATAACTTAGTGTAAAGAACACTAGAGATATGTGAACCAAGTAAAGAACTTGATGATTGACATTATGACATAGTGTAGAGACACTAACGACATGTGATCCAAGTAAATAACTTGATGATAAATGACATAGAGACATAGTGCTATAAAACACTTATGCATTACCCCTGTGTGGATGCCCTCCAAAGTGGAGGAGAAGATCATTGATACCCCTGTGTGGATGCCCTCCCAAAGTGGAGGAGAAGATCATACTCACACTGTCTGTTCAGCGCTCGTGGTGGTCGCTCCACACGAGTAGTGCGAGTCTCCGGAGGTCTTGGCACGTGATTCGATAGGGATAGCCTATGTGGGGTCCGAGGGATAGCCTATGTGGGGTCCCGCAGACAACCCATTGGGTTGAGTGGTGTGAGTCGTGGGCGAGTCTACGGGCTAGCCATTGATTGGGTAATAAACTCAAAGGAGTTATGTAATTGGGTACAGAAGTACATATTGAGCATAATAGAATTGCAAACATACTGGTTAGAGTTATATTAGCATGTTAGTAGTTACATGGCTAGAACATTTACTCTTACCTTGTTGTTACAGGCATAGTAGTATTGCATTTCTCTTATTATACTTTACTTACAGCACTTACAGTTTTAAGATAAATATCTATCTATCTATCTGCTTATGCCTGCTTAGACCTATTTGGTAGATCGGTGGGGTCGGTGGCCGAGCCCACTGGGAACTAAGGAAGTTAGTTCTCACCCCACTCTATTACAGGTTCGAGCTCGCAGGCGGCTTGTGAGGATCGTGGCAAGGGCCTCGCGCCCTAATCGATAGTGGCCGCCTATTTGCATTAGAGCCTCCCCCGGTATTATTTTGGTATAAGTATATGATCGAGGAAAATCATGTATATTTTGGAAATGTGAACACTTATGTATTTTGGGAAGAAACAACATGTATATTCGTTGTGAGTAAAAGAATGTAATTGGATGTAATCGAATGATGAATGGTTGTAATAGATAGACTCTTCTCTCTTTATATTACTTGTATGATTACTTGTATCTTGCTCTTACTTGATCGCACCTTTAGGTGCTTCGCTATTGTCATGTATGTTATAGAATTAGTTCCTGGGTAATTCTTTGTACATGACTTGTTGTCGAGCCTTGGGCGGACAGGGGAGGTGCTGTCCGTTCGGCGCCTGATCGGCGTCCCCGAACCGAACCAAATTGGTAGCGGTCTCGGGGCGTGACAACGTTGGCAGTGAATATAACCCTGCGGAGGATTCAGACCGTGAATCACACGAGGGTGATTGGGACACGGTTCTGGCTGAGTCTTAGCACGCAGCAGCACAAGGAACATCAAAGGGAAAAGGAAAGTCAAAGGAGAAAACCAAAGGAAAAGGAAAGGGCAAGGCTAAAGCCCGAGTTGATGAACTACCTAAGGAGCAACGTTCTGAACGAACGAGAAAGAAGACGGCTGGTATTACTATTGAGGAGCCTCAACCTGCAGCAGCTACTCCACCTCAGGCACCTCAGGCAGCTCATCCACCTGTTGATCCTCAACGATATCGACTGTATTCCTCGAAGCATTGTGTTGGCGAGCGACTAGTTGGGGTTGCAAACTTGATCAAGAGAGCCCCTGCGTTTCAAGCCTTGTTCGAGAATGGCAACTTGCATGAAATTTGCGAGTTCACTGAGCGTACAGGGTATAGACTTCAGCTCATTCGGGAATTCTATATGCGAGCTGGAAATTTGCTCGAGTCAGATGGAGGTCCATTCGTCTTTACTACTTCAGTTCGTGGTGTTGAAATGTCGATTACTCCTGACTCTATTGCATCGGTGCTTGAGATGCAAGCTCGAACTGACGGAGTAGACTATATGAATACTGAACTTGAGTCTATTGTTGATTGGCGAAGGATTTTAAATGCCCTCTGTGTACCAGGCGCTGAGAACAACGGTTCTGCCATACTCTCGAAGGACTTGAGGCTTGAGTATCGCTATTTGAACTTTATCGTCTGCTACAACATCATGCCACTCGCAAACACCAAAGTGATTCGATGGGATAGAGTTCTATATATGTATCTTTTGGGACATCCTGATCTTGTCAAGAAGAAGAACATCAACATCAATATCCCATTCCTCATCCGGAAGCGTATGGCGAGGAGATTAAGGCTGCGAATCAAAAGGATCGTCGTCCATTTCCTCTAATTATTATGAGGATTCTTCGACTACATGACGTTAACGTTGTTTGCACGTCATATGAGCATTCTCTAGGCCCGATCAGTGACACGACAATGGTCCAGTCACATGTCCAGCTTCACGGGCTCTCTCCACCTCGGGCTGACGCTCCTGCTCCTCCTTCTCCACGTGCTGAGGGATCTGATACTGAAGCATCTATATCATCAGTCTATCATGAGCAACGACGTCTATCTGGTGAGCTTGCTGAGATCAAACAGGATGTTGCTAAGTTGAACAAGAAGTATGGACGCATTTCTCGCTTCCTGAGGCTTCTTTGCGAGAAGGTCGGTTGTGGAAGCACCGAGAGGCCTCCGCCGGGCAGCGACTCCGAGTGATTCATAGCATCGATCCTCCCTTAGTCATTTTGGCATTTTGTGACAAAAAGGGGGAGATGGAGATAATGATGAGAATGTTTGATTTTTCTTTTACTTCGAAAACTTTGATAGTTAGGATGCTTACCTTTGATAAGTTAACTTTGTTAGTTAGGTTGCTAGGTTGACTTAGATAGTTTACTTAACTTATGCTCTGAACTCTTGTACTTATTATTGTTTCTCATGAAAATCTTGATGCTTGAATGTGTGTGTTGAGATTTCTTTTGCAGGAACATTCAAGACTTCAAGACTTCAAGACTCCAATGTCTAAGTCATAGAGTTTGTATAGGATGAGTTTTTGACTTGTAATTTTGATTTTATTTGGATCGATCATGCTTGAGAGTTATCGTTTGGTGATTGCGATAAGTCTCATTTATTTTGTATTTGAGGTATGTAAGGGCTTGTAATATGTTTTGTCACGAAATCGCCAAAGGGGGAGATTGTTAAGGATTTTATAAGTTGGCGAATTTCGTGAACGTGTCGGAGTCTTGAAGAGTTCAAGGTAATCAAGATGAAGATGGATGATCCGGGACTCGTCAGAGAAGCTCAACACCGCAGGTACATATTTAAGATCATTTATGGTGATTTACATTATAAATATAGTAGCTAGAAGACTTTAAAAACCTTAAACTATTGATTTTGCAAAAACTGGTTTTTATATGGTCTCTGTCCGGACCGTGGTTCCTGTCCGGATCCGATAAGCATGTTTTTCTTTGCGAAGGCTTAAACCACCCGGACCGCCCTTTACGTCGGGACACGATGGTTGTATTTTTTCTTGTTTCGCAAGGTTGGACCGGACACCCCGAGGTCTGACCGGACAGAGTTCTGTGCGAAAATAATGACGGAAGTTGGGGACCGGACAGATATATAGAGACCGGACAGAGAACCCGAAAATATTTCCAAAAAGGGCTGATTTGATTTCTAGTCTACTTCAAAGTCTTCTAACTCTATATATAGACCATGGGAAGTCCAAGGACGACATATACCTGAATATGCTTTTATTCTAAACCCTAGAAACTCTCTTCTAAGCTTTTTGACCTAATCCTAAGAGAGTTCAATACTAGTTGATCATCGAGTTGATGTTGCTCTTGTGATTCTTCTTTGTGAATCGACTCGATGAACAACTAGAAGGGATTTCCATAGTCTACGGTGCTTAACGTGTTAATCATCATAAATCATCCTTGTTCTCTCTTCGGACGAAGAGGTTGCGCGGGAATCGCGTGTGGGGGGCCGAGGATTCGGTGGAAGCTTTGAGGAGTCGAAGCGTGGACGCGGCAAGGAGTTGCGGCGTGATCGGTTGAAGGACTTCAAGCGATCGAGGACCAGCGAAAGAGATCTACATAGAAGATTCGGTAAATTGGGTAAAGTCGTGGGTGAATCGCCTTGTACTCAATTGTTTCTTAGTGGATTTTCGTGTGATCGGTCCCGTGGGTTTTTTTTTCTCCTTGTGGAGTTTTCCCACGTAAATCTTGGTGTGTTTGATTTTATTTTCCGCATTTACTTTAAAATCGCATCGAGATTTTTAATTGGCCATTGTACACCTATTCACCCCCCTCTAGGTGTAGACACTACAGGAGATTTGGGTTTTAGCGACATATTTTTGGGACACTTTTGTGTAAGTGTCCCAATTTATGTATAATTTTTATTTTAAAAAACAAAACTAGTAAAATCCAAAGATAATGTAAGGAAGTGAATTCTCAAAATATGAGGATTTTACTTCATCCGGAATCGACTAAGTGTCGTGGTGGTGAGAATCGGAGAGATCGAAGCTGACTCTAAGCCAAAAAGTGCATTAGAGTGGACCTCGACAGCAAATGGTGCAAGCTGCTCCATTCTGCGATTTTTGGCCGGTGGAGACCAGGACATCCCATGGAGACCAGGATGCCACAAGGAGCCTGGCGTGCGGGGAAGAAGTCGGCTAAGTCTGAAATACTAGCTCTCGGGATCCAGGACAATGAGGAATGTCCGGACATCCATTGTCCGGACAATCCGTGAAGACCGGATCTCGTACGCTGGAGAAACTGGCCTGAGGGTTTTTCGTAAGCCAATCCGTGAATTCTCGAAATCCGAGAGTTGCACCATGTTTAGAATCGACTGATTGTCGATTGGATGGACTTCGGAAAGTTCGAAGTTGATCCGAAGGCAAAAGTGCCCGGAGTTGCTCCGGTGAAGTTCGAAGCCTTCGGGCGTTTTTGTGCGCATAGGCGCGAGCGGAACCGAAAAGCTATGTCGGGTCGCGAGCTAAATCCGACATTAGCGTGGATGAAAAGATGATGAAAACGTGTTCGAAAACATGTTTGGAAAGTCTCGGTGCGATTTGAAAGGAATCGGAAGCCAAACGAGCGAAAACGACCGAAAACGGAGAAGAAACGAAAAATGCTGAAATTTGGCTAAGTCCTTAAATGTTGGGCTGAGGAGACCCACTGGGTCCGGACAAGAGAGTGCTGTCCGGACAATGGATGCTGTCCGGACACAGTAGGCTGTCAAATGAGCAAAAATGGATTTCGCAGTCTTTGTCCAGGACAATGGGGGTTGTCCAGGACCACTGCTCAAAATGCCCGGTTGGTGCAGTTTGAGTTGTTGAGGGGGCTTTTGGCATTTTGTTACAATAGAGCCTATAGAGGGCATTTCACCCTCTCATTTCTCATTTCCCCCACACACCTCTTCACACATTTCCCTCCTCTCTCTCTCTAACAGCAAGAAGAAGGAGAAGAGGATAGAAGAAGAAGGAGAAGTAGAAGGAGATTTTGGTGGAGAAGCAAGCTAAGAGGAAGATCCTTGGCTTCATCTTCTTCCTCTCCACCATTGGAGCTTCTACTTGAGGTAAGCTCTTGTGAGCTCTCATGGTAGACTTTGCTAGGATGGGTTTTATCCTTTGGGGATAATTTTTATGGAACCCTAGCATCTCTAAGAAGTGATTTACACCGTCGATTCGAGCTCTAACGCGGGATTTTGCTCGGGGCAAAATCTAGGGCTCAAATTGGGGCTTTTCTTAGGAAGGGGTTTTGATCTCTTTTAACCTCATTTCTAACATATTGTTAGGTCCACGAACGCGTGCGAGGCGACGGTTCGTCGATTCGGCGAACGGTTTAAGCGATCCGAGCCAAACAAAGGCTTTCGGCTTTGGTTTTGACCGAGGAGTCAAAGTAGGCATTGGAGGCAACGAAAGCGGCGTTGTTGCTTCAAGGAACGTCCCAAAAGGTGGGGGTGTCTTACCGAAGCCGTTGGGCTCCCTTTTATGTCTAAGTAAATATTGGTCATATTGCATATATATGTACATATGTATATAGTTTTCATGCATGATAGGGTTAGTATGATTAAATGACTATTCTAGTGTGCCTCCTTATCGTGCGTGACTATGGTGTTGCATTAGGACATAGGAGTATGCTTGCATACCTTCCTTATCGTGCGGCACCATAGGCTTGCATTTGGACATAGGAAGCAAAGGAATGAGTATAATGACATCGAACCCTAGAGACAAGAACTATGATTTAGTCATGCATGATTGCCACCTAGAGATATATGAACCAATGACAACATGACATTATGATATTGTGCAATAACTTAGTGTAAAGAACACTAGAGCTATATGAACCAAGTATAGAGCTTGATGATTAACATTATGACATAGTATAAAGAATACTAGTGACATGTATACCAAGTAGATCACATGATGACTAGTGGCATTGAACTTAGTGTAAAGAACACTAGAGCTACAAGAACCAAGCATAGAACTTGATGAATGACAATGGTATGTGACATAGTGGTAGAGAACGCCTATGTATGATTTCCCCTGCGTGGATGCCCTCCAAATGGAGGAGAAGACCATACTCACACAGTCTGCTCAGCGCTCGTGGTTGGTCGCTCCACACGAGTAGTGCGAGTCTCCGGAGGTCTTGGCACGTGATTCGATAGGGATAGCCTATGTGGGGTCCCGAGGGATAGCCTATGTGGGGTCCCGGACAACCCATGAGGTTGGATGTGTTGAGTCGTGGGCGTGCCTACGGGCTAGCCAAGGATTGGGTAATAACATAAGAACATAATGAGTATTTCATACATACTTGATTGGAACATAGTAGCATGATAGATATTTCATAATTATATCATGATCTTGTTGTTTCAGGCATAGCAGTAGTTGCATTGTTTATATCATGCTTTACTTACCGCAGTTACAGCTTTAAATTATCTATCTATCTATCTACCTGCTTTTGCCTGCTTAGACCTAGTGGGGAGATCGGTGGGGTCGGTGGCCGAGCCCACTGGGAACTAAGGAAGTTAGTTCTCACCCCACTCTATCACAGGTACTAGCTCACGGGCGGTCGAGGAGGATCGCGGTAAGGGCATCGCGCCCTAGTTGATAGTGGCCACCTACTTGCATTAGAGCCACCCGTGGTATATTTTGGAGTCAAAATTGTATAAAGAAATGATGTAACCTACATTTTGGGAGATGAACATGTATTTATATTTTGAAGTTAAACAATGTAAACGAATGTTGAATGATTGTAATAGTTAGACTCTTCTCTCTTTATATTACTTGTATGGAATACTTGTATCTTGCTCTTATTGTTGTTCGCACCTTTAGGTGCATCTTTTGTCATGTATGGTGTAGAATTTTATTTCCTGGGCAATTCTTTGTACATGACTTGTTGTCCAGCCTTGGGCGGACAGGGGAGGTGCTGTCCGTTCGGCGCCTGATCGGCGTTCTCGAACCGTACCAAATTGGTAGCGGTCTCGGGGCGTGACAGATAAAGCCCAATTATCCAAAACAAAAATTTATATGGTTCAAAAACTTCTAAGTTATTAGAAAAAACTAGTGAGGCCAAGTAGAAGCCCAAACAAAAAAAAAAAAAAAAAAAAAAAAACAAATCTGATCGCACCTCTCGCTCCTCTCGCTCTCCTCCTCCTCCTCCTCCTCATCCCCCTCCTTTACCACATCCGAGCGAATCGTCTTCTCCAAGGTCGTACCCTCTTCTCCCCTCGCTCAAACCCCCTCGCTCTCCTCCTCCCCCTCATCCGTCGCCTCAACCGATGAGCTAGGGCTCCGGCGGCCGGAGTTCGGCCGCAAGGATCTCGCGGGGACCGTCGCCGGAGGAGTAAGCGCCAAACGTCGAGGCGACGACGGTGGTGGGGAAGCAGGAGTCCGGCGATCTGGTGGTGCTCACGGCGGCGTCGAAGGCGTGGAAGGGGTAGACGGAGAAGAAGGTGAGCTCGATCGATCGATTATCCCATATATATCCCATTTATATATGGTATGGATTTAGGGTCGTACTTTGGATCTTTGCTGTACAAGCCCTTGTTAATCACATAGAAGTACATGTTTTGGTTGTGGAAATTTGGAAGTACATGGTTTCTAGATTTCGTGATGCAGAATTATGCCCCTGCTAAGTGCTAACTACAATGCAATGTTCTGTTTACTCACCACCTTTTCTTTTGGCATCTTATGATGTTTCTGCATTAGATTGCATAGAAGCATGCCCAGATAACTACAATGTGTCTTTGTTGCTTTTACAATCACCGCGTTTCGATGATCTGTGGTATTAGTAATCCTAGGTTACTGATCCTATGTTATGATCACTGTTCTGATGTCTCCTGTTAGTAGATTTTCAGTGTAATTTGTTGGTCTTTTGGGCTTGGAACACATGGGGTTCTGTTTTACTTCACATGTGCATGAACTATGAAGCATGCTCTTAAAGGGGCAATGGATCCTTAATATTTTTTTAATGCATTTTGTGCACTAGTTGCTAGTTATTTAAGCCATAAACATAAATATGATGCTAATGGACATTTCTTCTAGGGCATTTCTTCTAGGGCATTTGCAGTCCCTTGGTCTCGATTTCCCTAAAAACATCAGCATGATTGCTGTGTGCCCCAAGGGAATGGGCTCATCAGTTACAAGGCTGTATGTTCAAGGTAAAGAGATCAATTGCGCTGGAAACAATTCCAGCTTCGTTGTCCACCAGGTATTTGTTTGAAGCTATTGAAAATTCTACTTCTTTGCAAAAGTTTTGCTTTGGAAGATATATTTTCACACATATACACCTCCAAATTATTGTGTAAAGGATAAAATAGACGTGAAAAGAAAAACTCTAATCGAAGTATTTTCATCGAAAACCCAAAGAGTTTTCAAAGCTCACTGGCCAAGTCATTCACTTATACTACATTGGCTGTATTAAGTAGGTTGATTTGAATTGTCCTTTGTTCTAACACAAGTTGTTTCTGCTTCAACTAAACCATTCATTCCTATTGATATTTTAGTCCATGAGCCCTCTTTAACTTTTAATTTATTCCCTTAAGTCCATGTTGTTTGTTCACTAGATCATAGCTCATGTTTAACTCTAGGAGCTTGTATTAATTATTGGGTGCTTTGTTGCTTGCTTAGCTGTAGTGTGTTTTTATAGTGTGCGTTTAATTTAGCTACTTTGATATTCCTTTTCAGTTTTTCATGTTATCACTAAAAGATAATCAAATATGGTGTTGTCACTACCCTCGGCCGGGGTGGTAGCGACTTGACTACTACCATTGGTAAAGCCTTGGGATTACGAGAAATTCAGGTCAGTGGATGGTTGGAATTAACCGCTTAAAACCCAAAAAAAAATGATTATCTTGTGTTTGAATTCGAAATCCTTATGTGTTTAATTCGAAACTCTAATCATCCATACATGCCTCATGATATCAATCCGATTAGGCTTCTGAATACGAGCTTCGTGTTTAGGTTTTCCTAATCCATCTTTGAATCTGGATGTGGTTAATAGCATCCCTATCCAGATTATAAGCTCCTTCATGAACTTCTATTGTTAGGTTCACTAGGATTTGGTACTGTAGCTCCCAGATTGCCTTATGATAGATTTAGAGGATGATATTATGTTCTCAACTATGAAGCCTTGCGTTATGCTATGGAAGCTTAGCACATGATCTCAAATGATCAGTATGGGTAGTAAATTGAACATCGTGCAGCACTAATGTATCTTTGTTGCTAGGTTGTGGAAGTAGAGGTAAATGGTGTGAAGCAAAGAAGTGGAGTTCACGTTAAAAAATACAGGAATTTCTGCAGAAGTTCCAGTAGATATATTTGTCTTTCATACGATGATAATTAACCTTCTATATGTGACTCCAATGAAAATGAACCAGGCGCTTAGAAGCAAGGACTCTCATTAGACATTAGGAATATTTTGGGCGGTTCATTTAAAATTTTTAGTATTTAGTGCTAGAATACTATTTTACTGTAAAAATGGTGAAAAGTAAAGCTAAAGTGAACAGTTAATAGTAATGGTAACTTTGGTCCTGTTTAAGCTATGTTTAATAACATGGGCTTTTAATTTTTAATTTTTTATTCTTTGATTATTGTTTCAGTATGCTTAGATGGAAGCTTACCTGGTTACCACCTACATCCTGGGTATGGATCAGGCGCAAATAGCTGGCTAGTTAATCTAGAGGTGAGAATGTTTATAAATTTAAAATTGTTGCTAGCATTGTCTTTGTTGTAAACTATTGGATAAGGTCTTTGCGCGATTTAATCTTATATTTCATTTTGATTTTGTGAACTACAACTCCTTAGGGTGGAGATTGGTGCGGTGACGTTAGTTCTCTCGTATGTTAAAGGGACTAAGCATTGGTCTCCAAGCTTGGTCGATTCAACTGCAACACTTCATCTCCCTATCGTAAGGATTCAAAGCGAGTGTACATACATATATCTCCATTTACTTTCTTAATTTGCATTCATACATTGAGTTTTCTTGCTGATTCTTCAGTGGCCTATTATTCAAAGTGACTATCTGTCACCATTGAGCGGCTGATTGCAGCTTACTATTAAATCTTATCATTATTGATGTGCAAAGCTTTTCATTGTCTGAAAGCCAAAAAATTAGTTTGTTTTTAATTCCCTTCTCTTCCTTCAAATTTGCAGGTGCTTCTTGGGTTCTCAATTCTTGTTGGTAGCAGTACATGGGTGGATCTCTTGGTAAGCTACTTTTAAGGCCTGAGATAGTTGTTACCCGTAATTATTGAGAAAATTTTATTCGACGACTTGGTATAAATATGAAGTTAGAGACAGTTTGTCGAAAATGAAGTAGAAGATATAACTGTCAATAGGTTACTGATTCGAACTAACTGTCTTATTTGAATGTGGGAAATTGAATTGTTGTTTTACAATTGTTTGCAGCTATCAAAGATCAGTTTGTGATAATTAGAATCATAGCTCGATTTGTCTACAAGGCATTATAGGGCATGTAAAATTCGGGCTGTCGCTACTTGTGTGCGCGTGAGCGTGAGAGTGGAATTGAGGTGAATCCGTTTTGGCGCAAAATTGACGCTATTTTAAGTGTCGGTATTTTTGCCAGCAGCACTTTTTTTAGGTTTTAGGGACACTTAAAAGTGTCGCTATAGCTCAGTTTTGTTGTAGTGAGATTACATTTAGATCATTGAGACCTATAACCTACACTTTCGCCTCGCGGGCAAGAATCCGCAACGGTCGCTCCTCGTATCTTAGGTCCTCGCTGATCTCAAGCGGAGTGAAATCAATCACGTGAGACGGATCGAATACATATTTCCTCAATGCCGAGACGTGGAAAACATCGTGGATGCCGACTAGTCGCGGGGGTAGAGCAACCCTATAAGCAACTGGCCCAACTCGCTCCAGAACCTCGAAAGGGCCAATATAGCGTGGACTGAGCTTTCCACGCATTCCAAATCTGCGTATCCCTCTGGATGGCGAGACTTTAAGAAAGACATGGTCTCCAACCTAAAACTCCAAGTCTCGCCTCCTGGTATCGGCGTAGCTCCTCTGGCGGCTCTGGGCTGTCAAAAGGTGTCGACGAACAACTTTCACCTTTTCCTCAGCCTCAAGTAGTAACTCAGGCCCAAGCGTCTTCCTTCCACCCACATCGCTCCAAAACGAAGGGGATCGGCATCTGCGTCTATACAACGCCTCAAACGGAGCCATCTGGATGCTCGCTTGAAAGCTGTTGTTATACGCAAACTCAACCAGTCTCAAATGCCGATACCACCCTCCTCCAAAGTCCAAGACACATGCTCTCAGCATATCCTCTAGAGTCTGAATGGTCCGCTCTGACTGACAATCTGTAACACCCCGAACTTCTAAAGTCATGAAGGCACGAGGTATGTTGGCTTAGAAGGCCATGAGAATGGTTCCCGTGAAGTTTGGAAGATTTCGGGTGTTTTCGGTGCACTAGGTGCGTGAACGAAGCCCGAAAGGCTATCATGGGCCACGAGCTAAATCCGACGCTTGCGCGGATGAGATAATGATGTGGACATGATCCAAATCATGTGTGGGGAGTCTCGGTGCGATTTCAAGTGAATCGGAGACCCACAAGTCCAAAAGTGAGTTGGAACGAAGAGGAAACGGAACCCGAAAGGCTACTTTGGGCCGTGAGCCAAATCCGTCACTTGCGCGGGTGAAATGATGATGTGGACATGATCTAAATCATGTTTGGAGAGTCTCGATTCGATTTGAAACGAATCGGAGGTCAAACGGGCCAAAAGTGAGTTGAAACGGAGAAGAAACGGTGAAAAAGCTGAAAATTTGGCTAAGTCCTGAAAAAGCTGCCTTCGGGATCCGGATCCCATTGGTGAGGTCCGGATCCCACGCGCGATGGGACTCTGGTGAAGACCCTTGGAGTCCGGACCCCATACATGAGATCCGGACCCTGCAGCCCGAAAATGCCCAGTTTGGGCTGTTGCAATAGATGAAAAGTTGAGGGGTTTATATGCAAAGTTGGCATGAGATGAGTGTATAGAGTGGATTAAACACTCTCTTTCTCTCTCTCACTCACTCAGCTCCCTCCCTCTCTCTCTCTGTTCGACAGCAAGAAGAAAGGAAAGAAGAGAAGGAAAGAAAGAGAAGGAAAAGAAGAGAAAGAAGAAGAAGAAGATGGAGATGATGAAGAAGATGATGATGGAGATCCTCTTGGTCATCTTCTTCCTCTCCCACAAGCTAGGGGCAAGCTTGTAGAGGTAAGCTTTAGCCTCCTCTCATGGTAGATCCTTAGATAATGGGTTTCTAAGCCCTAGATTTAGAGTTTTGAGCTTCTTGTAAGCTTTAGAACTATGTGGAGACCATGAACTCCATGAAATCCATGGCTTTCATTATGATGCTCTAATGGTGGATTTCTAGGGTTTGCTCTAAGCACCCTATGGATGGCTCTAATGCTCTTAGATGAGTTCCTAGAGGTTAGACAAGCTCTCTATTGCTTGTTCTAGGGATCAAATCGGTGGGTTTTACGAAAGTGCAAACCTAGGGCTCCAAAATTGGGGTTTTTGTAAATAGATGAGTTTGATCTCATTTGACCCCATAGAAACCTAATTGGGGGCCTAACGAACGCGTTGGCGCGCTCGGTTCGGTGATCCGACGAGCGAGTACAAAGATATTAATTATTTAATATATTCATACCAGATGTCCGCAGCACGCAAGATAGGAGCCCTAAATTCATGAAAACGGAACCGGGGCAACTTAAAGGCGTGGGGCAACGGCACAAAGACTCGGATTGCAATTCGGAGACCGTTTGGTTGGTCGTGCAAGAGTTCGAGCCAAACCGGGTCAAGAGTGCCGGGAGCGGCCGATTGCAAGTGTCGACGAGCAATCGGAGTGCGAATTGAGGTGGGTTGTGTTTACCGAAGCGACTAGGTCGCCTAAATATGTCTAAGAGTAATGGTTTCAAGTTGATGCATATAATTGACATATGTTGCAAGTATAAAAATGCATGTTAAAGAACATAGTGTTAGATGCTAAATGAAATGTATGAATAAATGAATGCTTAGCATAATGAGTACATGCTAGATATAATTATGTGCATGTAAATGGAATGGTTAACATAAGAATGATAAGTATATGAATGCCAAGTATAAGAATGCTAAGTAAGAGAATGCTAAGTAAGAATGTGAGTCATGGACTAATACACATATAGATCGAGTGGCATCTAACCTAGTGTTAATAAACATAGGTTATAGTAAACCTAGAGTCAATGGACCTAGGAGTGTGGCATCCAACCTAGTGTTAATAAACATAGGTTATAGTAAACCTAGAGTCAATGGACCT
This sequence comes from Aechmea fasciata, assembly GCA_025177825.1. Classification (NCBI taxonomy): domain Eukaryota; kingdom Viridiplantae; phylum Streptophyta; class Magnoliopsida; order Poales; family Bromeliaceae; genus Aechmea; species Aechmea fasciata. Next base: position 1,300,007 of record CM045932.1, on the reverse strand, counting down.
AGGAGTGTGGCATCAAACCTAGTGTAAAGAACATAGGTTGTAGTGAACCTAGAGTCATATGGATCTAGGTAAAGGACAGTGAACCTAGTGTCGAGGACATAGGTTGGATAAAGAGGATCATGGACCTAGTGTTAGAAAACATAGGTCGAATTGGAATGACATTGAACCTAGAGTTAAGTCAACCTAGGTTATGTGACAAGAACGAACCCTAGTGTCAAGTGGACCTAGGAGGTAAAGACAATGGACCTAGAGGGTCGTCTCTTGAGGGCCTAGCTAACCCTCAAGCTAAGTGGAACGGATTCATGAAATCCCGTGATATGTGCACCACTGAGGGTGCGGGCGTGTGCGACGATTTCGCCGTCCGGGGCTATACCAACGACGTGGCGTTGTGCGACGATTTCGCCGCCGGGTGGGTGAGCCGAAATGAGTTCGATACGGTTAAGCCGGGTGAGGATCGACCGCCATGAGTGTTGACACCATGAGTTTGGAAACCATTCTTTGGGTAAGTACGATACGTTCGCCGCCAGGTGGCGGGGAAGTGACTCGATCCATTGTTGGGTGTGATGCGATAGTTCGCCGCCAGATGGTAAGGTCACGACTTTAGTCCACACTGGGTAAGTACGCCGTGTTCGCCACCAGAATGGCTATGTCAGGTGACTCGAGCCGTTCCAAAGTTGGGACACCACTGAGGGTGACGAGCGTGTGCGACGATTTCGCCGCTCATTTGAGTCACGAGCGCGGCAGTGTTGGTGGTGAGGTAGTTGTGAGACGTCCAACACCTCGGGCTAGACAGCAGGCGGATTATCCGCATTTGATTGACTCAAGACCGAGTCGGGTGGCATAGTGAGCTAAGGTAGAGTGGACCTTAGAAGTGTTTGCTAAATAGCATATGTGCTAAGAGTAAATAGTAAGAATATAAATAGCTAACTTATTCAATAGCTAAGTAAGAATGGAAAAGCTAAAGTAAAGAATAGCAATAAAGTAAAGAAAAGCTAAGAGCTAAGTAATGATTTGCATATTGCATATTGCGAGGCGTGTTTTTATGTTAGTTGCAAATTATATATCTATATATGTTTTTGGACTAACATATCTGCGATGCCTCCTTGGACCTATTGGTCGAGCTTTTCTCTTGGGTGGGTACCCACGAGAACTATGGACAATAGTTCTCACCCCCGTGTTGCGTTTTGGGGGTACGGGTATGTTCGTGAGCGGCTGACGGCAGCGAGGCAAGGGCGTAGCTCGGTAGATAGCGCCCTACCAGGAGACCCAGAGATAGAAGTACCCCGGTTGACGAGCTTAGGGGTATAGCAAGGAGAACAAGTTGTAATAAATTGGAAATAAATTTGTAATAACTAGATTGTGTTAGGAAGTTTTAATATGAATGTAAAATGTAAAGATTGTAATCTGGGTTAAGTGGATGTAATAGCAAGTAGCTGTTTTATGTTTATGATACTTCCTTATGCAATCTGATTGTAATATCTGTTCCTATTTGGAACCTTCTTGTAATTGTATTGATTGCGACGCCTTGAACGTACAGGGGAAACTCTGTCCGTTCGGCAGTCTGTCGGCGCGCCCGAATCTGTAACAACCCACTCCCCCGTAAAGCGCGCCGAGTTCCGTCAAAATGAGCGGGACCCGGAGTGGAGCGAGTAAGTGTGGGTTCTATGTGCTTTGGAACACGTGCGCAGCGAAGTGGGGTCTTGGAAAAGCTAAACCGCAAGTCTGGTGGAAATTCCCAGGACTTGGGCAAATGCGAGCAGACGTGGGGAGTTGTCAGGATGCCTGAGTGCCCAGTACTTGTGATGAAAACAATAATCTTGAACCAGACGGCAGCCAGGAACCAGACTGATCCAAAACCCAAGACGACAGCCAAAAGAGCCGGACGATGGGCTGCGTAACATGCAGAGAAAAATGGCTAAGTCTGGAAAACGTGCGAGCAGGACAACTGACCAAGGCCGGACCGATCAAAAGACCGGACGGCCGGCCAAGATCGGGCGGTGGGCTGCGTAACATGCAGAAAAATGGCCAAGTCCTGGAAAACCCGTGCGAGGCCAGGACAACCGTAGAGGCAGGACGATGGACACGCGCAGTTCGAAGCGGTTGTAATTTTCGCAAATGGAGGGGCTTTTTGGCAATTGTCACAACACAATATGTACCCAATGGCTTCCTCTTCACAGCCATTCACTCCCAATACATCCCTCTCTCATTTCTCTCTTTCTCTCTCTAGAGATTTGCTCCTAGAGCTTGGAGAAGAAGGAGGAGAAGCCCAAGGAGGAGATTTGGAGATTAGGGAAGACCTAGAAGCTCTCCTACAAGGTGGAGCTTGGGCCAAGGTGAGGTTTCATGGTAAACCTAGACTAGGGTTTGGGTTTTAAGCAAGGAACTTAGAGTTTTGAGTCTTCTCTTTGGTGTAGAAGCCTAGTAGAGGCTTGAGCTCCATGAAAACCCATGAAAGCTCAAGGTCCTCTCATGGTGGATTCTTAGGGTTTCAAGTAGAGGCCCTAATGATGGTTTAAATTGTTCTAGATGAACTCTAAGAGTAACAACAAGCTCTCTTTTGCTTGTTTAAGAGATCAAAACCTAGGGTTTTGCATAGGGCTTGGATAGAGCACCAAATTTGGGGCTTTTTGCCATAGAGGTTCTAGGGTCAAATTGACCTTGTAGAAACCTAATTGGGGGTATCCCGACGCGTGGGACAACTCCGTTTAATTAAACGAAAAGCCTACCTATGAGTTGCTATGTAAGTTAGCCTGATGTAAAATCTGATAACTGCGCAGATTGCAAAATAGGCCTCGGTTAGCTACGAGACTCGACGGGCAACCCATCCGTAATTTTAGAAGGTGGGTGGTGCATTCCAAGGACACCGAAATTCTTTCTAAGTCTATGTGTCACTTTTGAGCATTCTATATATGTTTGAGTATGTATGCATGATAGGGTAAATTATGAGGTATATTGCAATTTGTGAGTTCAAATGCATGAGATGTAATTGTATGAGATTATATGACAAAGAACAAGAACCCTATATATATGCATGTTAAAGAACAAGTAGTGTAATTGACAAGTGAATGTGACATTGGACATGTATTAGAGAATGTGACAAAAATGAGTCTAGAATACTTAGACAACATGTGTGACATCAAAGAGCAAGAACAAGAACTTGTAGTGTACATAACACTAGTAGAGTCATGAGATTGACATTCGACAATAACCTTAGAGTTAAGGGTCATATGAACATAAGTTCTCCTTGAAGGCAAGGAATAGATTGAGATTTGGAATCCTTAAAGTTAAGGATTGATCGTACTCACCATATAGTCCTTGCTCCGGGGCGGTAGCTCCCCCTCGAGCGGTGCGCTCCGGAGTAGGTCACCACGGAATGAGTTTTCGGGGGGAATGAGGTTTTCCGAGGACGGTCCCAACGGGTCGATATTGAGCCTCCCCGGTATACTATGGGATTTTGAGTTTGGTTGAGTCTTGTTGAGGGCGAAACCACGGGTTAGCCAAGAGATTGGGTATTGAACTTATGATCTTGCATGTTTTACAGTTTGAGCATATTATCTTTACTTTCAAGCGTATTAGTTGCATTTGATAGTTTGGTTCTTATCTTACCCTTCCTTCTATTACGCTTGAGTTAGACCTAGTGGGAAAGTCGGCGTGGTTGGTTGCCGAACCCACTGGGAACTTTGTTGTAGTTCTCACACCCCTTTTTCCACAGAGCCGGGACCGAGTGAGCCGGCCGACGATCGCGGTAAGGGCATCGCGCCCTAGGTAGAGACCGCCCGAGTACTTTACTTTTGTTGTAGTTGCATTACCCTTTTGTATCATCTTTTGTATTTGATGATGGTAGATGCTAATATCAAATGTATTTAAGCTTTATCTTTGAAGACTATGAGATGTAAAAAGAAATGATGCAAAGAATGTAAAGAATGGTAGTCTTTAAAGAACGCAAAGTTGTAAGAATTATGCATGTATGTGATTGCAATTAATCATGTTACTTGTATGTATTACATTAGTTACTTTCATTTTGGCTATGTTGCTTACCCTCGTGTAAGCCTTTTGTGTATGCTTCCGCATGTGTAAAAATTATACTCTATCTGTACTTGTTGAGCCTTGGGCGGACAGGGGAAGCTCTGTCCGTTCGGCGTCTGTTGACGCGCTCGAACCGGCCAAATGGATTGGTCTCGGGGCGTGACAGAATCCGACCGAATTGGCGGGCTCGGGGCGTGACACAATCTGTCTGTGGGTGAAATGCTGTGCTGAAGTGCAGCTGTGTACCCAAGACTGTCTGTAAGCTCCTCCAGAAATGAGATACAAATCTTGGGTCTCTGTCTGATACAATCGACACTAGCACGCCGTGCAGCCTGACAATCTCATCCAGATATAACTGCGCGAGTCTCCCTCTAGGTCAGGTGGTCTGAACTGGTAGGAAGTGAGCAGACTTGGTCAGTCTGTCCACTATCACCCAAATCGCATCGAAACCACCCTGAGCTCTAGGTAATCCCACGACGAAGTCCATCGTGATCTGTTCCCATTTCCACTCGGGCACTGACAGACTCTGAAGCTTGCCAGCAGGCACCTGATGCTCTGCCTTCACCTGTTGGCAAGTCAAACACTGAGCCGCATATCTGCCAATGTCTCTTTTCATCCCATTCCACCAGAATTGTGCCTTCAAGTCCTTATACATCTTGGTTCCACCGGGATGCACTGTATAAGGAGAACAATGAGCCTCTCTCAAAATATCAGCTCGAATCTCTGAATCCATAGGCACACACAGTCGGTCCCTTTACCGCAGTACTTCCGAACTGTCCTCTGTGAAACCCTCTGCTTGTCCCCTCACTAACTGCTCTCGAATCCTCATCAAGTACGGGTCTCCACTCTGTTTCTCCCGAATCCTATCAATCAGAGTGGGCTGCAAAACCATAGACATCAGTCTTGCAGTAGACCCAGGGGACACAACCTCGAGTCTCAACCGCTGCAGCTCCTCAAGCAACGGCCTCTCCTGCGTGATCAACATGCTTAAGCTCTGCACTGCCTTCCTGCTCAACACATCTGCCACCACATTCGCCTTGCCGGGATGATACTGGATGATAATATCATAATCCTTCAGTAACTCCAACCACCGGCGTTGCCTCAGGTTCAATTCCTTTTGGGTGAACAGATACTTGAGACTTTTATGATCAGTGAAAATCTCACAGTGTTCGCCATATAAGTAATGCCGCCACAACTTCAATGCAAAAACTACCGCGACAAGCTCCAAATCATGCGTAGGGTAATTCTTCTCGTAATCCTTCAATTGTCGTGAAGCATAAGCAATTATCCTACCATGCTGCATCAACACACAACCCAGCCCGCTGTGTGATGCATCACTATAAACCATAAATCCTTCCCCCATAACTGGAAGGGCAAGGATAGGAGCTGACGTCAACCTCTGTCTCAGCTCATCGAAGCTCCTCTGACAATCCTCACTCCAGTTAAACTTAATTCCTTTACGAGTCAATCGAGTGAGGGGCGTGGAAAGTTTCACAAAGCCTTCCACAAACCGACGGTAATATCCAGCTAATCCAAGGAAACTCCGCACCTCCGTCACCGTCGTCAGTCTTGGCCAATCCCGAATAGCCTCAATCTTCTTCGGGTCCACTGCCACTCCATCTGCAGAAATCACGTGGCCTAAGAAAGCAACCTCCCGTAACCAGAACTCGCACTTCTTTAGCTTGGCATACAACTCCCTTTCTCGCAGGAGCTGTAGCACTATCCTCAAGTGCTCCTCATGCTCAGTGTCACTACGGGAGTAGATCAAGATATCGTTGATGAAGACTACAACAAATCTGTCCAAGAACGGCTTGAACACTCTGTTCATCAAATCCATAAATGCGGCAGGGGCATTTGTTAATCCAAAAGGCATCACTGTGAACTCATAATGCCGTCGAGTCTGGCCGTCTTGGGAACATCCTCGACCCTCACCTTCAACTAGTGGTAACCAGACTGGAGATCAATCTTCGAGAAGACACAAGACCCTTGCAGCTGATCAAACAGATCATCTATCCGCGGCAAGGATACTTGTTCTTGATGCTCACTTTATTTAGCTCCCTGTAGTCAACACATAACCTAAGTGAACCATCCTTCTTCTTCACGAATAACACCAGCGCTCCCCAAGGCGACACGCTGGGTCTCACGAATCCTTTATCCATTAGATCTTGAAGTTGCGCCTTTAACTCTCTCAGCTCAGCCGGTGCCATTCGGTAAGGTACCTTCGAGATTGGTGCAGTTCCAGGGACTACATCAATCACGAACTCTATCTCTCTCTCTGGCGGCATCGTCGTCAACTCCGGGGGAAACACATCCGGAAACTCACGAACCACTGGGATATCCTCGAGTCCCGGCGCTGCCGTAGGTACCTCCGCAACCGTCGCTAGATAGGCAATGCATCCTCTACTCATCAGCTGTCGAGCCCTCGCTGAAAAAATCCACGTGGCGAACAATGTGCTCCTGCAGCCTCTGAAAGTAAACTCCTCCTGGCCTAGCTCGCGGAGTGTCACCCTGGCCTAGCTCGCGGAGTGTCACCGTCCTCGCTCCACAGTCGATAGTAGCATAATACCGCGCCAGCCAATCTATGCCGAGTACTATGTCGAAGTCCTACAGTCGCTCTAAAACCAACAAGTCTGCGGCAAGATCCACGAGTCTAACTGCACCGGACACGACCTACAAAACTCTACAACCTGTAGTACATGGTCGGGGGTCTGGATCTCCCGGGTCTGCGGCAATAACCCTAACTCTGGACCATGTAATAATACAAATGCTCGGCTAATAGTAAAAGAATATGATGCACAGGTATCAAGTAATGCGCCATTTAAATACCCGAACTTAAATTGATACCTGCCACCATTCGATCGGCTGCTATAGAGTCCTCCCCGGTGGTAGCTCGGCGATGCTACGAATGATCGCCGAGATGCGCATTTGCTCCGATGCGATGATGGAGCCGATGATGCCGCTCGCGAAAGGCATCCTAAAGTGTCCCTACCGGCCGCATCCAAAACACCGGCCCTCTCGCTCACACTGCGTCGGGCCCCGTGCGGTCCTCCGCAAATCACGCACTGCTGAGTCCTCTGCGGCTGCCCCCGCTGACGGGTGTCCCTGATACGCTGACGCCCCGAGGATCCACGACTCTGAGGACGTGATCGTGGAGGCCTCGGTGGACGCTTGCTGCTCGACTGTCCTCCATCATCTGGAGCGGGGCGCTTCCTGTTCTGACTCGGCCTCGGCCCCAGTGCTTGCTCTCGAAGTGCCGCCTCGCCTCTCTCCGATAGTGTCTGCTGTACCGATGCTCTCAGATCAACACCTGACTGCTGAGTAATAATCTCGCACATCCTCTGCAACAGCTCCCCCTGTTGTCTGATTACTTCGGTCAGGGCGATCAACTGCTCTCTCAAATCTGGGGGTGAACGCGACCCTGCCTCCTCCGGCATATCAAATGATGCGACAAAATCCCAAGTCTGCGGTTGACCTCAGCGTCGATATTAAGCTGAACAAAAGAACACGGGGTCAGGTAAACACAAACACTCTCGACCCAATCAACGAAAGTCTCGAAGGCGATCCCTGTTCCACCGCAAAGTTATGTCGTCTGCAGCCAACATAATTTTCCTGGACCGTAATAGACACTCCCTTCAGTCACACACTCCGCTTCAGGATGAGTAGAAAACCAATCATTGACTTTCACATTAAATCACGCCTCTCGCGCTATGCCTTCCTAAGGTTTGCCAGCTTAGGGTTCCTAGGTCCCAACGACCTAATACTAAGCTCTGATACCAACTTAATCTGTCATGCCTCGGGTTGCACATTCACCGGACACGCCGACAAATCCACCGTATACAAAAGAATTTCTTCTGTATACGAAGCGTAGCTGTACCTATATAAACATACAATGCTACAAACAGTAGCATAGAGTTGATAATATAATAAACAAGCAGGTAGGACAGTAAAATCTATATACATACAAGTTCTCTTATACAAACACTACTCGCTCCAGCGAGTTCACAACTGTATGTACAAAAATACAACCCCAAAAGTGTCACTACCTACAGAAGGATCCTCTAGCTCAGTACTCGACGGGATAGGGCTCTAGCTCGAAACGCCCTTACCGCGATCCGCCTCGGAAGGTGCAGCAGCCGCAACAGAAGGCCCTGCAACAACGGTAGAAGAAAAGGGGCGTGAGAACTACAGTAAAAACTAGTAGTCCTCAGTGGGTGCCGCCCTCAACGTCATCGGTCCACCCACTAAGTCTACAGGGTAAGCAGGAGTAGTAAAGGAGGAAAAACTGGAACTACTCTACCGCTCTAAACCACTACTACGAATCGCTCTAACACTCACCACCTGTAGCAAAACCACACTGACCCAATCTCACCAGGGACTGTAATACACCCGTCCCGCCTAGCGAGGTGACACCGTGGCTCAAGAGCATCTGGCGGAGAAAACTCTCTCGAAACTGGAACTACCCTCCGTCTCGCCTACTAAGGGTACACCATATCTCAGGAGCAACGGGCGGAGAAAGCTCTCTAGACTGTGAACACACCCGTCTCGCTCAACTAGGCTCTACTCAAGTCACAACCTCACTGAAGGTAGAACAAAGGGTCACTGACTGTCTCACTCGGGATGCCCAAACGGACCCACCCTGCCTGTATCTAGCTACGCCGTACACCGCCTTTAAGATGTCGGCTCAAGAACTGTCCCAAACTGAAACAGCGAATGGCATCGCACTGAAACCTCATTCCGGAATGGCATTCGCGGGGCGCGACCCACGCGAGTATACAAGTATCTCTGTCACTTTCATTCTAGCTCTCACAGGCAAAAGTCGAGTAAACAGGGTCTAACCACTCATACACCACGTGCCCTTGGCACACTCGTAAGCCAAACGGGACTGCGGGACCACCGCCAACCCCGACGGTTCCCGACAACACCAACGATCCCGAACTCTACCGTGGCTAAGCTCGGCATCCCGACAAGCGCCAACTGTGACTAGACTCGGCATCCCAGCACGAGCGTAAAAGTAAGCTACACTACCCTGGGTATCCATCGCCCTCCCACCGCGATGATACGACACTGTACGGCTCCTAGAGCTAAATCTGGTAGTGTAACATATGACGATCAATCGTGGTTTTCTCCTAAGTCAAGTCCAAGTCCAAACATGTATAAAATACTACCAACTAGGCATGCTCCAAAATTCAGATTCTAATATGCTGAAATCCATGAATTGAGCTAAGGTTTGTCGATAAAATTAAACTATACATGTTGACTACTTTAACTTAGAAGTAACTGATGAATGCCCACCTCAATAGCAATCCCTTGGCAGCAAGGGTATCCTAGGTCCACTCGATCTCCCCCCGCTGGTCCGCCAAGGTCCGAAAAGTCCTGCTGCGAAGAGGAAAACCCACGTTGCACAATTTCACAAAATCTGTCTGGAAACAGCAGCAGAGTAAACAATAATTCTGACCATGCTAACCTTCTCCAAATTTCTCGATTCAGGGCTCTGTAGCTTCGTCTCGAAGTCACGAATACAATGGCCCAAGTTTCGTCGAATTCCGCCTCTCCTACGCAGAGAACGGGCCAATGTACGAAACGTCGACGCTGGAAACCTGCAGTTCGGCACCTCAGAACCAGCTCTTGTAAAGGTTTCGACTAGGCAAACCTGCTCCAAAAATTGTGATCTTGGGATCAGAATCTTCGTCTCGAAGTCGCGGATCTAGCAAACCAAATTTCGTCGCGATCCGACTTCCCTACACGGAGAACAAGGCAAAACACGGCGGGTCGACGCTTGAATCAGCATTTCAGTATTTCCAATCTGCTTGTAAAACAGCAAGGTAGTAAATCATGATTTCGAGTAAGCAAACCTTCTTCAAAAATTCCAAGTAAATGCTCTCTGGATTCCTCTCGTCGTCCCGGATCCAACGAGCCAACCCTCAGCGAAATCCGACGCTCCTACGTCGAGTACGGCCCAAAATACGGCGAGTCGACGTCGATTTCTGCAGCAGTCCGAACTCAGCTCGAAAATAGTAGACGTAGAAGTCATGGAGGTGATCTAGAAGGGCCACTCACCTCAGGAAGTGTGCTGGAATCGTCGTAAGGTCGAAGTCGGCGAAATCCCGTGCTCGCTCGGCTCCCTCGCAGCACCACGGCGTCGAAAATACTCTCGAACGGCTTCGCGGCGCGTCGTCGGCGATGTCCGCACTTCACCTAAGCTCCCCTCCTTGCTTCGGTTGAACCAGAGGGAGGAAGAAGGAGAAAAAGGGCAGTGGGAAGGCTCCTTTCTCTCTCTCCCTACGTGTGCGTATATGCATGATGTGGGTGACACAACCAATAAAACAATTGACCAATCTGCCCTCAGCTCACCTACCACTCTGTACCGGTATACGGGCATCTGTACCAGTACAGATGGGTCAACCCGAGAGCAGTCAACGCAGCCCCCATACCGGTATACCCCTGGTGTCTATACCGGTATAGCCATCACTCCCATACCGGTATAGCACCAACCTTGTACCGATACAGCTCACTGGAAATCCACTATTTCGCAGATTTTCAGGATTCTAGCTGCTCTCGCGTTCCCACAAGGCCCGTTCGGCGTCCCGTTGGCGCCAACGCGCCCCGGACTTGTCCCGACGCTCGCCTGAGTCGTCGACAAGCCTCTGCAGAAAAATCCAGGTCACTACAGTACAAATTTAAGATCTGATCTAATTTCATAATCAATAACTTGTAAACTTTAAAGTGTAAAATCATCATAAAAGCGATTTTTCTTCACTGCCCATCACTTCCTTCCATGGTCCTTTATATGCACACACAAAGCGCCATTTTTTTCTTCGGAAATATATAAACAATCTATTTTATTTATAGTAGGAATTGTCCCCTTAGTTTCTTTGTTGTTCACCTATTTATTTTGTGGATGTGAAACTTGGTGCTGATTTTTCAATTTGTACTTCTCAAATTATTTCTTTTTCAAATTTTTGGAGATTCAGGTCATCCTCTCCATAGTTTCAAGTCATGGAATGCAGCACTTCTAAGTGTTTGTCGACCATACCATTATTTTCTTAATATAACATTATTATTTGTTTGTCTGCTAAATTATTTCCGTACACTCAGGCGAAGTTGTTGTATGTATTTTCTGTATCAGTTTAGTTATTTCATTCGCATGCTATGTATATTGTTTTACAATATAATGTACAACGTATGATATATGGTAATATCTTATGGATCGGAACTATTATGTAAGAAAACATTATTGATAATAATGTGCTATATATTTTGTTGAAACATTTGCATCTATACTAACTTGGTTTTTTGTATTCTTAGTGGATTTACATCTGTTGTGTACTTTACGAAGACTAACCAAAATATAATACCAGGAACACTTACAATACAAATACAACTAACTTCTATCCAAATATCCAATAGGAGACATTGATTGAGAAACCGGATAAAAGTGGCTGGTTTGAATATATAGTTTCGATCTGTTGTGGGTGTGCTGATTTGATCTATCAAGTAATGGCTTGTCTAGCTCATTTTGATCTGACAAATCGTTGCCAGAGTCTATGTTAGGCTGTTAGCTAATCACTTCAACACTCTATACAATAGCCATTCGTGCAACTGGCTCATACTACAGAAGCTGTATAGAAATGTCAGGATTCACTACAACAGAATTAGATTATAGTAACATATTTTTTAGATACTTTTATATAAGTGTCTTATTTATACCAAATTTTTTTAAAAAAATCTATTAAGACTTAAATATCAAACTCAATCCAATCAAAAATAAAAAATTTGTTTACTCAACAAACCCCGCCCAGCTCACTCGGCTCGATTTCAAATAAAAAAGAACAAAAATAGAAAAAAAAAAAAAAAAAGAAAAAAGAAAATTTGATCACCCAAATTTTTCTTCTTTTTCACCGCCGTAGTTGATGAGGTAGGGTTCTGGCGGCTGGAGTCCGGCCGCGAGGATCTCGCAAAGACCGTAGAGGGCTACGATCGCCACGTATCCCTCCGCCACAAGTCGCTGCAGGAGAGGGTGCCAAATATCAAAGCGGTCCTACCTATAGCGACTCCACATATAGCAACACTTTTAAAAAGTGCCTGTAATTTAGTTAGCAGCACTTTTTTTGACCTATACCGACATTTGAAAGTACGCTATACAACGTTTTTTTTTTGTAGTGATTTCATTTTTCTTAAAAAAATTTGAAAAATAAAAATATTAATTTGCAATGAAATTTCGAAGATAAATTTTAAAAAACAGTTTTTTTTAACCAAACAAACGGAAAACTGAAAAAAAAAAATTCCATTACATTTTTTTCTCAAAATAAATATTTTGAATGATTTTTTCCACACTTTTTCGACGAACAAAGCACCCCTTAGCGTCACATAAAGTCGACGTTTCTTCGGCATTTCCTTTCAGCAAACGCATTATTATTAGTTAGCACCTCCAATATCTATAGTGTTTTCAATAGAATTGTATTCCAAACCATATCCGTTTAAAGGTTGCTTGGTTCATGAAAAAAGAAATTCGAGAAAAAAGCTTTTCCTGGAAAAAAGTTTTTAAGAAAAACTAGCATGAAATATTTTTTCATGCTAAAAAATTCATGCTAAAGGTTGCTTGTTTCAATAGAATATATATTCGTTTTCCTAAAAAATTCAAAAAAATATTAATTTATCATGAAATTTGGCAAATACATTTAAAAAAAATAAATTTTAAACTAAATAAATAAATAACTGAAAAAAGAATTTTCTTGAAAATTTTTTTCTTGAAAATTTTTTTGATGCTTTTCCAATGAACCAAGCACTCCTTAGCATCGAATAAAGTTAATTGATGTTTCTTCTTCATTTCCTTTTCGGCAAAGGCTCTATTATTAGTTAGCACCTCAGCTACTATCTCCACATTTTCAATAGAATTGTATTCCCTGTAAGGATTGCTTAGTCCCTCGGAAAAGCGTGAAAAAAAATTTTCGAAAAAAATTTCATAATTGTAATAAACCGACTTTTTACCTAAAGGAAATTTGACTTTCGTTTCTGAATGTTATTGTGCGTAAATGTATTATAAGAGCACACGTCAAATTTCAGGAGAAACCGAGCTAAAACGAAAAAGTTACCCGACCGGAAGATTGACTTAAGTGAATAGTAACTTCGATTTTCGGATGAGCGGAAATAGAAGTTGGGTTCGAGTGCGTCTCGAATTCGAAATATGGGCTTCCAATAGCTCATTTCGAACGGCTCAACTATACTGGAACCGTTGGCACTGACGGAATCGAATTCTGGTGCACGGATATCGAGAAAAAGGATTTTGAACGATTTGACCTAGATAGTTAAAGAATTGGAGGTTTACGGAGAAAAAGAGGAGATGTGATACTTCGTGAATCCGAGACCAAATCAAACGAAGTAAAAGGCCAGATTCGATGTTCTCGACGCGCTGAACGCGCTGGCGCGATCCGATCGTGAATCTGACGGACGGATCTCCGGGAATCGCGAAAAGAATGCGAAGAGGGTGAAATCGCGCAACGACGGAACGCGAAGAGTCGCGATATTTTATGCGCCGAAATGCGAAGGTTCGAACATGGAGGGTCCTATGCGCATAATTGTCATGCTGGCAGGGGCTGAAATGTAATATGAGGTTTGTGGTGGACTAAAATGCAAAAAGGGCCTATATGCATATATGGGTTCTAGGGTTCACTTCCACCAAACCCTAACCCTAGTGACCCTTTACCTCCCACTAGCCCTCAGCCGCCACCTACCTCTCCTCTGCCATCCCGAGCGTGCACCCCCGACCTCCGGCAACCTCCCCCGGCCGCCGGAGAACCTCCCCGAGCCCTCAGCCACCTCCTCCACTTCTCCCCTCGGCCACCTAGCCACCAACTTGACCGAGTGTGTGCGGGGTTGATCTCTAGGCCAAGCATCATCATCCCCGGGCTGAGACCAACCGCCGGCGCCCATCGCCGCCGCCACCGCCGTCGGAGTCGCCGCCGGAGCCGAGGAAAGCCGCTGCGCCATTGTTGCTCCACCAGACCGAGCTCGGGGAAGAGGAAGATCCGGGCGTTTCCTTCGGTGTGGAGGCTTGAATCCTCCTTCCCGACCACGAGCCACCTCCGGCGCGCCTCCCGCTTCCCGTACACCGCCGACCATCGCTCCAACTCCCCGCGGCCGCCTCGGGTTGGTGCGGACCGAGGGTTGCACCCCTCGGCTTCCGGGCGCCCTCGCCGCATCCCGAGGGGAGCATCGGCTTCCCTCGGCCTCCGGTCTTGGGACCGGCGCCGTCCGACGTCCCCGGCCGCCGTGCCGCCGGCGCCTCCTAACCCGAGAGAAGGAAGGAGGAGTGGATCTCCTCCGCCGCGCCACCGGCCGCCTCCCGCCGCCGGCCGGGACCTTCCTCGGTCATCTCGGCCCGCGCTTCCGTCCCCGGCGGGCCGGCCGCCGCCGCACCGCCGGCGGCCAACCCTGCTCCCTCGGCTCGGGTATCTTTGTGTAGTTGTTAACAGCATGCTAGATTAGGGTTTGTGCACAATTCCCGAGGCTACAGTGGGTCTTTTTGACCATGTGAGGTGAGCACGATCATTGGAATTTCGTGCTGAACGCGATGCTCACCTCTGTTCTGAGTCTCGATGCCTCGTTTAGCGCGACGAACGTACTTTACGCGCTGTGCGCGCGTCACAGTTTGATGTTGTTTGTGCGTGCACTACGATGCCGACAGTGTTCCGAAAGGCGAGCACGGTCTTCAGCATGTCGAAGACTTACAGTGAGTGCGATTTTGGAATCTGCGATGCACCGATTTGCGTGCACGATCCATAAAAACCTTATAATCACATAAAATAATGCGATTTTGGAATCTTCAGGGGTTTTTATGCAATTGTAGCCTCCTGGGCTATCTTGGGTAGTGTGTACGTGCTGCGGGTAACCTCTGGACTAACTGTTCAAGGTCCCGAGCTTTTCGGAAAACAGTAAGTATGATTCCGGAGCGTTCGTTGGCGAAATTCGACGACGGAACGCGACTTTGGTTCGGATTTCTTCCGATGCTTTTCAGAGATTATTTCCTTTGTCGCAAAGCCTTATTGGTTGGTCACCCGCGTCGTTTCGAGAGTCCGGAAACGACGGGTGAGCGACGGTGGGTTCCGGTGTCAAAGTCGACGCTTTCGGGAACCCTGATCGAAACGGTCGTTCTATTCTTAATCGTTCCGAGACAGTTACGTCGTGGGGTTGTGAGTTAATGTTCTAGTATTCAGTGGGTTAGTTTCTGACCCGGTGAACCCTCGTAGGTTCCGTTGTTTCTTCCCGGCGGTCGCGGATACACCTTTCGATACTCAGGTGGGTATCCGGTTTGACATCCGTACAGTGGTACACGCTTGGTGACACTCCTTCACTTTACTCTACTCTACTTTACTTTTCTTACTTGCACCTTACTGTCGCTTCTATTCTCTACTCATTTATATGCATACTTAGTATACTTGATAGGAGTAGAGTGGTTTGAGTTTACAGCTCTTCAGCGACCTACTTGGTCGATCCTTTACAGTTTCAGTGACCTATTTGGTCGGTTTGCTTCTGTTACCAGTGACCTATTCGGTCAGTTTGTTTCAGTTACAGTGACCTGTTCGGTCGGTTTGTTTCAGTGCTTCTGTGACCTATGTGGTCGGCGAGTTTACTTAATGACCCAAAGGGGTCGATGTTCCTTTAGGGACGGGATTGTCGACCGATTCTTTGACGTATGGTTTTTGAGCATAACAGCATCGATTGCCCAGGATTTGAGCGCAGTTCACGAACACGGGCGGTCTGATCCACCGTACCATGATGTGTTCTTTTCCGGAAAGGTGGTTGGACGAGCCAACCCGTGAGCCCATAGGCGACCATTGGTTGATATGGGTAGAATGCGGGCTTTGTGATACGGGGGCATAGGCTTGAGGTCGAGGACCAATAGAGCAACGATTCAGATTGGGTATTTTACTTTATCGACTTTTCGATGCATACATACGGTAGCGATTTATTTTATTACATATATCTCTCTCTCTGCTTACTTAGCTACCGTATCTACTTATCGATCCTTCCTTCGTTTTACTCCGTTTCTAGTGGATACCCAGGAGGGAGACATGTTTACATGTTCTCACCCCTCGCCTTCTTCTTTCGGGTGACGTAGCGGTACTAGTGGGACGGGTGAGGAGCGAGTCTAGTGCGCGTGTAGCTCCTACCCGTATCGGTTACTTCTTTACTTTCCTTGCTTTATTATCTAGAGTACATTTTGGTTCGGTCTAGTTCTACTTTGGTTCACTTACAGTGATATTTTGAGACTTGTGATGTTTTTGGGATTGTGATATGGAACTCATATTTTGGGAAACAAACTGTCTCCTACCCTTCGTGGTAGCATTTCAAAAGAAAGGGTTTAAAAGAGAAAAGGTTTTCTACCCCTCGTGGTAGTGTTTTTAAAAGAAAGCGTTTCCGTGTGGGAAACGATTTTAAAAAGGTTTTCTTAAGATTCATAAATAAGTAAAGTGTGAATATGGTGAATGGTTGTATGATATTGTGTATTCGGTCTATTTGTTATTCATACTGTTGTGGTTGAGTTCCTGGATGAATTTGTAAACACTCTGTACTTGTGCGACGCCGTGCAAATACAGGGGAGACTCTGTCCGTGTGTACAGTGGCCTCCCTGTATTTGTGGCGGATCTGGTTCACCTCTGGGGGTCAGGCTTTAAAAAAAAAAAAAAAAATTCCGCTGTATTTATTTACCTAAGGGACCCCGGGGCGTGACAATAATTAGTTGGATCCTCCTCTATCTATCTCTGTATTGCTATTTTTCTCCATCATTTCT
This sequence comes from Aechmea fasciata, assembly GCA_025177825.1. NCBI lineage: Eukaryota > Viridiplantae > Streptophyta > Magnoliopsida > Poales > Bromeliaceae > Aechmea > Aechmea fasciata. The sequence goes on along the minus strand of CM045932.1, from coordinate 1,283,191 downwards.
CTCTTCTCTTTCCTTTCTCTAAGGTTGCCAAACAATATATGCATGGTGGATATCTCTACATGATCACTAGCTAGCTTGAGAAGACATTGGAGGAAGAAGAAAGAAAAGACGGCAGGGCTGCTGCCGTTTGCTGCCACACGGCTGTTGCAATCGGAGGAAGAAGAAGGAAACCGGCCATGGCTATCGCTACGGGTGTGGTTGGTTTCAATATAACTTAAAAAATCAGGTACTTGTTAATCAAAATTTTGCTAATATTGTATTACCGCAACTTAATAGCAGATTACTGCATGCGCATATAAGACCATCATATTTGGTCAGTAGATTCCAATAATTAATTAATGCTAATAGTAAAATTTATACTATTTTAAAAATATTCTTACACTATATTCATTTAAATATCAAACTTCAATTGTAAATTCAAGATATGATTTTGAGTTCGAATTTTAAATTTAGAATTTGACTACGAATTCTAACTTTGAATTCAAATTCAAAACTTGAATTCAAATTTGGATTTGAACTCGAATTTTAGATTCAAGTTCTGATTTTTCAATTCAAAGTTCGATTTCAAATTTTAATTCGAAATCGAATTTTGTTTTCAAATTCTAATTTTGGATTCAAAAAGAAATTCAAATAAAGTTTCTAAAATCAATTTTAAATTCAAATAAAGTTCTAAAATCGAATTTAAAATTCAAATTTAGATTTGAATTCAAAATTTAACATCAAATTCAAATTGAAAATTTAAATTTTGAATTAAAAAGCTTAATTATTTCAACTAAATGAGAAATTAAAATTTAATTTATTTTAAATTAAATTTTGAGTCAATTGGTGGTTGGGTAAAAGCGACTTTGAAATTTTTCATAAATTACAGAATTAGCAACAATAAGTAATGTAAGACCTCTATCCCCTCATCGGTAATATTTTTTTAGTAATCCTACGTTGTCAGTAATTCAGCATTACATATAAAATTACATGAATCAAATATAATAATTAGAAAAGATTCATATAGAATTTTCGATAATCGTGGTAGGATAGTGCAAACCAAACACACATAGTTTAGTTTGTAGCAGATTAAGAAGAAAATAGGAAGGGTTTGGATTTGGTCCACAAATTTGACTTGGGGCCCACTTGGCTTGGATTCTTGTGATATCCTAATAGTCTCACATTAGATGAAAATGGAGTTGTGATTGGGTATATAAGAGATCATGGACATTAGTAATAATAACTTAGTTTAAGCATTTTAGACTGGTGGTTTGAGCCCAACAAGTTATTTTTGCTAGCGGATCGAATTGTTACATTTGGTATCAGAGACAATTACTGGCCGAAAGTGTAAGACGAGTTTCGGCTGAGTTAGGATCAAAATGATAGGCCAAGCTCTGTGTCACGCCCCGGATTGCTCGTTTCCCCGGACAAGCTAACAGACCCGCCGTATACGTAGGAATTCCCCCTGTATACGAAGCGAAATAGTAAAAGTATCTGTAAACATACAACACTACAAACAGTAGTATAGAGCTGCTAGGAAAAGTAAACTATATATAAAATAGTGGTTTGACACATACATATCATCCTGATATAAAAACACTCGCTCCAGCGAGGTACAATATCAGTATGTAAAGAACCAAAAAATACAACTACACAGCCGGTACTCCGCTAGCTACGCTCGTCTGGAAAGGCTCTAACTCGCGACGCCCTTGCCACGATCTGAATCAGTAACAGCAGCAGTCGAAGGCAATGGCTCTGTTAAAAACAGGGGTAACAACTCGGCGTGAGAACTACTGCAAAAGTAGTGCTCAGTGGGGTACCGCCCTCAAACTCATCGGCTCACCCACTAAGTCTACAAATCTACGCTTAGTGATAGAAAAGAAAGCTAGAACAAATCTACAGCTATATGTCATTATCCTATCATGATCCAGCACTACTATCTGTAGAGTAATGCAACCTCAGCCCCAAATCCATAGGGACTGTGAACACACCTGTCCCAGGGACTGTGAACGCACCCATCCCACCTGTCGAATCCTAAATGCTACCTCCACACTAATCAGTCTGTGGAGAGCAAGTCCAACCAGGACACTACACAACGCAAACGCACAAAGCCCGACTCCGGAGTGGCACTCGTGGGCGCTACCCAACCGAGTATGCAAGCGTATCTCTTGAGCTCAATCGGGCTCTCAGGCTATAATCAAGTAAACGAGTCCAATGGTCTAACAACCAAAACTCAAGTGCTCTCGGCACAATCGATGCAAAACCTACAATCCGGGTCCAGATCCTTGACGGCACCGACGATTAAATAGCCTAGACACTGCTGTAAAAATAAACTCGGCATCTCCGCACGAGCGTAACTGCATTCTACACTATCTAGGGTATCTACCGCCAACAAACTGCGATGATACAGATCAACTACAGCTCCTAAGCTTTCAACGTATCAAATGCACACAACAGTGTGGATACTGTCTGCGACAGCTTCAGAAGCTATCTCAATATCAAATGCGCACTAACAGCGGGGATACGAAGCACAACAGCTTTAGAATCTATCTGAGTATCAAATGCACACTAACAGCGTGGATACAAAGCACAAATATTTAAGGAGCGAACAGAAAAGACAGTGTAGAACCTACAGTTGAATATTACCCAAGCTTGGCATCCCGCACGAGCGTAAATGCATTCTTAACTACCCTGGGTATCCACCGCTCTGAAACTGCGGTGATACAAACAAGCACGGCTACTAGAGCTAAATCTGATAGTTTAAGCATATGACGGGGTTGAATTGCTGGTTTTCTCCTAATTCAATTTTCAAGTCCAACATGAATAATTTATCTAACTACTACAACATGCTCCAAATTCAGATTTCATTAAACATGCTACTCAATGAATTTGAGCTAAAACATGATATACAAATGCTGAATTTATACATGTCGACTATTCAATGCTTAGGAGTAAAACCCGATGAATTAACCCACCTTAAACGCGACTCCAACAAAGGCAAGAAGTCGCTGGAGAAGATCCTGGAAAAGACCTGCCTCAAAATAGGTTAAGTCAAGTTGCTGTCAAGATCTGGACCCTCTGCGCCAACTTCTAGGCGCCCCCGAACAAGAGTCCGTAACGACAAGGTGGCGGCTACAACCTACACAAGTTCAGCATAGGGATTAGATCCAGTTCTGAAGTCCAAATACAGTGAAACTTCACCCATCATCTCAAGACGTTCAAGAATAATCCCCCAGGACCAGCAACCAAACCATTCCGAGAATCTAAACATAAAAAACACCAACACTTACATTACAACCCCAAATTTCAGCACTTAGCTAATTTCATCCCAACTACAATGTCAAAACTCACCTAATCACCTTCAAATCAGGTGAGGAAGGTCTCAAATCCAGTGAACAATGTTGGAGTAAGCTTCGCTGGTTCAAAATCCAATTTTCTCCAAAGCTAGCATCAAGAAAACTCTTAAGTTCACAATTCTGTCTAAAAACACTAGCAACAGAGAAAAACTCAAAAACGACCAAGCTAATCTAAACCAAATTTCGTAAATGTGAGCTTCACGGATTCCTCTTGAAGTCTAGAATCCAACAAACCAAGTTTCATGGAAAATGGAGCTTCCTACGTCGCACACGAGCCGAAACACCGACGGTCACTGCTGGAAAAATTCTAGAACAGCACTGTAAGGATGTGAATTCTCGAAATCCAAGAGTTGCACTTCATCCAGAATCGACTAATTGTCGAGTGGGTATGCTTCGGAAAAGCCGAAGATGCCTAAAGCACCAAAAGTGCATTGGAATTGGAGTCCACGAGAGCAAAATGCGAAGAATATGCATTCTGGCAGAATCTGCTCTCGGGGACCGGTCTCCGGATGGAGGGACCAGTTCCCGTACGTGTGGTGCGCGAGGAAAATCCCCTGCGCACCAATATTGCTCTCGGGGACCGGTCACGGCGCGAGGACCGGTCTCCTCGAATGGAAGGTCCACTGTCGGGACCGGTCTCCCAAAGTGAAGACTGGTTCCCGTACGCGTCCCTTTGAGAGCAAGCTCTCGGGAACCGGTCTTGGCTGGAGGGACCGGTCTCCGAGGGACCGGTCTCGGTGGTGGAGACCGGTTCCTGTGTGCGAAAATAGGCTGGCAGAGGACTTAACCGCGAGGGTGCTCTCCGGGATCGGTCTTCCCATGGAGAGACCGGTCCCTCTGGGCGAAAAATGCCCAGACAGCCGGGTTGAGAAAATGAAAAGTGGAGGGGCTTGGCTGTAATTTGGCCATTAGTAAGGGGTATAAGGTGAAAGCACACTCTCTCCCTCTCTTATTTCTACCCTCACCCACTTTTCTCTCCCTCTCTCTCTCTCTAGATGGCAAAGAAGGAAAAGAGAAGGAGAAGAAAGAAAAGAAGAAGAAAAAGAAGAAGAAGAAGAAGAAGGAAGAGAAGTAGGAGGACTTGAAGAAGAGCTTCACCATCACCCTCTCCTCTTTCTTCTCCTTCCATTGTGGTAGCTCAAGAGGTGAGCTTTCTAAACCCTAGCTTATAGAACTTAGGGTTTAGGGTTTTGATGCTTAGAAATGCGTCAAATGGACCCTTAGTAAGCTTCTAAAGAGATCAATCCCTAGTTTTAGGGTTTTGATCAAGTGGTTGGCTATATGTGCAAACCTAGGGCACCCAAATTGGGAATTTGTTAGATAGAGAGGTTTGATCTCTATTGATCATATCTAAACCTAATTGCTAGGTGTTTAAACGCGTTGGCGAAGACGGATCGACGATTCGTCGAACGGTTTAAAAGCTAGAGGAAAAACAAGTTGATCGAGGCTTCGTTTCGACCTAAACGGTCGAGGAGTTGGCGGAGCAAGTGCCGAGGAGTCTTTTTAGAGCCTCCACAACTTAGAACTTCATTAAAAGGTGGGGGGTGCCTTATCGAAAACTTCGAACTCCTTTCTATGTCTTAGAAATAAATAATTTTCATCTCTTGCATGTTGCATTGTAGGATTGCATGTTAGACATTTCCTTATGCTTCTAAATGTAACCTAGTGTACGTGGAATGCTAGGAGAATGGATAGGTGAGGATTGGGTCTGAATAGTGAATCCTATAGTGCTAAAGAGAGAGATGGACTCGATGTTATTTAGTGACATAGATCGAGTGGCATATAATGTAAAGAAAATGACGAGTGGCATTAATATAGTGTATTTGACACTACAAGTCTATGGACTTAGGGATAGGTGAAATCCCAAGAGAAATGGCTCGTGAACATTGAATTTAGTAAAGCTAAGCATATGTGTACGTTGGTCGGAATAGTGGAGTTTCGAGAGAAATGTTAGCCCTAGTTCGTAGGGTATCCTCACGTGGAGAGGATAGATCAAGCTCACGGTCTGTATTTGGGGTAGTATAGCCATCCATGTCGTCGAGTACTCCGGAGTGTCGCACGATCGGAACCACGTGGAGGTCCACAGACGATCCCGGGTTTGAGTGCACGTGGAGCCTCCTACCCAAAAAGGGATTTATATGTGAGGCGTAGGCAAACCCAAGGGTTCGCCACAGATTGGGTAAATGAAATGTTAATGTTGTCATTGAGCAATCATTTGTCGAACATAGAATGAACTCGGTAGCATGATAGTAAACCATTACTATATGATGCATGCATTCATTTTACATGATAATGGGCATAGTAGCATAGTTTTCCTATTATGCATTTACAGCTTTCAGATATATATCTACATATCTAGTCGTTGCTTGTGCCCACTTGGACCTAGTGGGGAGATCGGTGGAGTCGGTGGCCGAGCACACTGGGAACTATGGAAGATAGTTCTCACCCCACTCTATTTCCAGTGCTAGGTACAGGTCAGCCGGGTGAGGACCGCGGCAAGGGCATCGTGCCTGTCCAGTAAGGGCATGGTAGTATAGTAGCTTCCTTTCTGCATTAGAGTACCATTGTATCTAGATGCTTTATATTTTTGAAGAACTATGTATTTGAGTAAATGAACATGTATTTATTTTGGAAAGAAAAGATGTAAATTGTAAATGATTACAAAGTTGTAATAGCTAAGTAGTATGCTCTCTTTATTTCACTTGTGTATTACTTGTGGATTACTTGCTCTTAGTAGATGTTGGCACCGTTTGCGCCCATCATCGATTGTGCACGTTAGAATTTAGTTTTTCCTGGGAGAACTCTTGTACACAATGCATTTGTTGAGCCTTGGGCGGGCAGGGGAGGTGCTATGCGTCCGGCGTCCGCTCGGCGCGCCCGAACCGGACCAAATAGGTAGCGATTTTCGGGGTGGGGGCGTGACAAGCACTCCTCAATGAAAACTTGGTGAACTTGAACAATTTTGGAGAATTTAGAGGTTTGGATGCCAAATAGCCTTCTTTGTGAAGAAAGGGAGAAAAGAGATCACGGGGTCGAGTTCCCCTATTTATAGTGTCTTTGGAAGGGTCCAAAAAGCCTCGGGAATAATTCTTTGCTAAACCGCACCGTTGCGAGAAAAATCGAGTTATCACGCCCGCCCCGAAACCGCTACCGATTTGGTCCGGTTCGGGTGCGCGAAGCGGACGGGACGGACGACACCTTCCCGCCCGCCCAAGGCTCAATCACGGATTGTGTACAAGAATTTACCCGGGAAACTAAATTCTAAACATACACAATTGAAGAAGGGCACAAACGAGTGCCGACAACAACAAGAGCAAGGAATCCACAAGTAATACAAGTGAAATAAAGAGAGTATACTACTTAGCTATTACAACTTTAAAATCATTTACATTCACATCTTTTTCTCAAAATGGATTTATGATCAACCAAAATACATAGCTCTTCCAAAATATAAAACATCTAGATACAATGGTACTCTAATGAAAAAAGAAAGCTACTATACTACCAGGCCCTCACTGGATGGGCGCGATGCCCTTGCCGCGGTCCTCACCCGGCAACCCTGTACCTAGCACTGGAAATAGAGTGGGTGAGAACTATCTTCCATAGTTCCCAGTGGGCTCGGCCACCGACTCCACCGATCTTCCCACTAGGTCCAAGTGGGCACAAGTAACAACAACAAGATATAGATAGATAAATATCTGAAAGCTGTAAGTGCATAATAGGAAATCTATGCTACTATGCCCATAATCATTTGAAATGCATGCATCATATAGTAAGAGGTTTACTAACATGCTACCAAGTTCGTTCTATGTTCAACAATGATTGTTCAATGTCAACATTAACATTTCTCTTACCCAATTTGTGGCGAACCCATGGGTTGCCTACGCCTCACATATAAATCCCTTTTTGGGTAGGAGGCTCCACGTGCACTCAAACCCGGGATCGTCTGTGGACCTCCACGTGGTCCCGATCGTGCGACACTCCGGAATACTCAACGACATAGATGGCTATACCACCCCAAATACGGCCGTGAGCTTGATCTATCCTCTCCACGTGAGGATACCCTAGAACTAGGGTCAACAATTCTCTCGGAACTCCGCTATTCCGACCAACATACACATATACTTAGCTTTACTAAGATCAATGTTCACGAGCCATTTCTCTTGGGATTTCACCTATCCACAGTCCATAGACTTCTAGTGTCAAATACACTATATTAATGCCACTCGTCAAGTTCTTTACATTATATGCCACTCGATCTATGTCACTAATAACATCGAGTCCATCTCTCTCTTTAGCACTATAGGATTCACTGTTCAGACCCAATCCTCACCTATCCATTACCCTAGTATTCCACGTACACTAGGTTATCATTAGAAAACATAAGGAATTATCTAAACATGCAATCCTACTATGCTACATGCAAGAGATGAAATCATGTATTTCTAAGACATAGGAAAGAGTTCGAAGAATTCGGTAAGGCACCCCCCACCTTTTAAAGCTTTTCTAAGTTGCGGAGGCTCTAAAAAGACTCCTCGGCACTTGCTCCGCCAACTCCTCGACCGTTTAGGTCGAAACGAAGCCTCGGACAACTTGTCTTGCCTCTCGCTTTTAAACCGTTCGACGAAACGTGATTCCGTCTTCGCCAACGCGTTTAAACACCTAACAATTAGGTTTAGACATGATCAATTGAGATCAAACCTCAGCATTTACCAAAACCCCATTTCGGAGCCCTAGGGTTGCACCTATAGCAAACCCAATGATCCCACCCCTAAAACATGGGATTGATCCCATTAGAAGCTTACTAAGCGTCTATTTGACCCATTTCTAAGCATCTAAACTCAAAACCCTAAGTTCTACAAACTAGGAGAAGAAAGAGGAGAGGGTGATGGTGAAGTCCTTCTTTAAGTTCTCCTACTTCTCTTCCTTCTTCTTCTTCTTCTTCTTTCTTTTCTTTCTTTCTCCTTCTCCTTTCCTTCTTTCTTTTCTTTCTTTCTCCTTCTCCTTTCCTTCTTTCTTTTCTTTCTTTCTCCTTCTCCTTTCCTTCTTTCGTTCAAGAGAGAGAGAGGGAGAGAGAAATGAGTGAGAGGGAGAGAGTGAGGGTAATGAGAGAGTGAGAGAGAGCCTTTGCTCTCTATACTCTCTAACTAATGCCATTTTGCATAAAATCCCATCCACTTTTCATCTCTCAACCCAGGCTGTCTGGGCATTTTTTCGCCCAGAGGGACCGGTCTCTCTATTTGGGGACCGGTCCCAGAGAGCACTCCCCGCAGCTGGGTCATCTGTTAGCCCAATTTCGCGTACAGGGACCGGTCCCCACCACCGAGACCGGTCCCTCGGAGACCGGTCCTTCCAGCCAAGACCGGTCCCGAGAGCTTGCTCTCAAAGGGACGCGCTCGGGAACCGGTCCTCACTTTGAGAGACCGGTCCCCACAGGGACCTTCCATTGCTTGAGGAGACCGGTTCCACGTGCCAGGGACCGGTCCCAGAGAGCAATATTGGTGCGCAGGGGATTTTCCTCGCGCACCACGCACTCGGGAACCGGTCCCTCCATTCGGAGACCGGTCCCTGAGAGCAGATTCTACCAGAATGCAGATTCTTCGCATTTTGCTCTCGTGGACTCCAATTCCAATGCACTTTTGGTGCTTTAGGTATCTTCGGCTTTTCCAAAGCATACCCACTCGACAATTAGTCGATTCTGGATGAAGTGCAACACTCGGATTTCGAGAATTCACATCCTAAGCCGAGTTCTGGTCGCCCTAAGCCGAGTTCTGGGCACCCAGAACTTCCAGCCTGCACAAACAGCCCTCTTCAATTCCTCCGCCCGCGGTGTGCTGCACCCTATCCTGGTCCGGCGGATCTCACCTACCACCAGCCACGTGTCAGGGCAAACGATACTCACAAGGTGAACTTCTAGACCCACTGCTGGGCGCCCGGAACATAGGATCCGAATTGGCTTCCAGTTTTGCTCAAACCAGCACTCAAGATCTGGGCGCCCTAAACCCACTTCTGGGCGCCCTAAACTGGCAAAACTTCAATTTAGCTTATTTGGTACGACGAGTCCATTTTTGCATCCATTTCATGTAGAAATGATTCCGACTCAGTCCGACACTCTCCAGATGTGTCGACGAGTCTCTAATACTGTAGTCAATCCTACCCAAATCTTCGAAACACTACATCTTCCCCTACTACGAAAAGTTTCGTCCTCGAAACTTAATACATATCTCAATCGTGAGTCTTAAACAAGTAGGGGTAGGACTCCAGCATCACAGTCTCCGGCTCCCAAGTCGCATACCGTGCCTCGTTATTACACTCCACTGCACCTTTACAAAGGGGTGACCCGGTTGCGCAATTCTCTCGTCTCACGAGCCAGAATTCGTACCGGTCGCTCCTTATATCTCAGGTCATCGCTAAACTCTAGCAGAGTGAAGTCAATCGTGTGGGAGAGGTCGAACACATATCCCCTCAAAGCCGAGACATGGAAAACATCATGAATGCCAGCTAGTCGTGGAGGTAGAGCAATCCTGTAAGCAACTGGCCCAACTCGCTTCAATACCTCAAAAAGGGCCTACAAAACGTGGATTCAGCTTTCCACGCACTCCAAATCTGCGAATCCCTTTGGACGACGAGACTTTAAGAAACACATGATCTCCAATCTGGAACTCCAAGTCTCGTCTCCGGGTATCAACATAGCCCCTCTGTCGACTCTGAGCTGCTATAACATGTCGCCGCACTGTTTTAACCTTTTCCTCAGCCTCAATCAGAATCTCAGGCCTTGGCATCTTCCTTTCACCCACATCACTCCAATATAAAGGGGATCGACACTTGCGTCCATACAATGCTTCAAACGAAGCCATCTGGATACTAGCTGGATAGCTGTTGTTGTACGCAAACTCAACCAGTCTCAAATGTCGATGCCACCCTCCTCCAAAGTCCAGGACACATGTCCTCAGTATGTTCTCAAGAGTCTGAATGGTCCGCTCTGACAAACCGTCTGTCTGTGGGTGAAACGCCATGTTGAAATGCAACTGAGTACCCAAGGTTGTCTGAAGGCTCCTCCAAAAGTGCGAAACGAACCGCGGGTCTAGATCCGATACAATTAAAGTGGCACGCCATGCACTCTCACTATCTCATCGAGATACAACTAAGCGAGTCTCTCTCAAAATCTCCTCTTGGATCTCTGAATCCATAGGCACGCAGTCGGTTCCTGTGCCTCGGCACTCCCGAACTGTCCACAACAAAATCCTCAGCCTGTCCCCTCTCTAACTGCTCTCAAATCCTTGACAAATGCGGATCTCCACTTTGTTTCTCTCGGATCCTATCCAACAGAGTGAGCTGCAAGACCATAGACATCAGTCTCGCAGTAGACCCAGGGGACACTATCTCGAGCCTCAACCGCTATAACTCCTCAAGTAACGGCCTATGCTGAGTAATCATCAGGCTCGAGCTCTGCATTACCTTCCTGCTCAACGCATCTGCCACCACGTTTGCCTTGTCGGAATAATACTGAATACTAATGTCATAGTCGTTCAGTAACTTCAACCACCAACGTTGCCTCAGATTCAACTCCTTTTGAGTGAATAGATACTTGAGACTTTGGCGATCGGTGAAAACCTCACAATGCTCGCCATACAGATAATGCCGCCACAACTTCAAAGCAAAAACCACTACGGCAAGCTCCAAGTCATGCGTAGGGTAATTCTTCTAGTAATCCTTCAATTACCGTGAAGTATAAGCAATCACCCTACAATCCTGCATCAACACACAGCCCAAACCACTGTACGATCCATCACTAAAGATTACAAATTCTTCCCCCATCACAGGAAGGGCAAGGATAGGAGCCGACGTCAATCTCTGTCTCAACTCATCGAAGCTCCTATGACAATCCTCACTCCAAATAAACTTAATTCCTTTACAGGTCAATCGAGTGAGGGGTGTGGAAAGCTTCGCAAAATCTTCCACAAACCGACGGTAATATCCAACCAGTCCAAGGAAAATCCTCACCTCTGTCACCGTCGTCGGTCTGGGCCAATCCTAAATAGCATCAATCATTTTCGGGTCCACTGCTACTCCATCCACAGAAATCACGTGGCCCAAGAAAGCAACCTCCCGGAACCAGAACTCGCACTTCTTTAACTTAGCGTACAGTTTCTTCTCCCTCAGAAGCTGTAGCACAGTCCTCAAGTGCTCCTCATGCTCGGCATCACTCCGGGGGTATACCAAGATGTCATCGATGAAGACTACCACAACCTATCCAAAAACGGCTTTAACACTCTGTTCATCAAATCCATAAATGTGACAGGGGCATTCGTCAATCCAAAAGGCATCACGGTAAACTCATAATACCCATACCGAGTCTGAAAAGCCGTCTTGGGAACATTCTCGGCCCTCACCCTCAACTGGTGGTAACCTGACTGGAGATCTATCTTCGAGAAGACACAAGATCCTTGCAGCTGATCAAACAAATCATCAATGTACGGCAAAGGATACTTGTTCTTGATGGTCACTTTATTCAGCTCGCGGCAATCCACACACAACCTAAGTGAACCATTCTTCTTCTTCACAAATAACACCGGCTCTCCCCAAGGCGACATACTGGGTCACACATATCCCTTATCCATCAGATCCTGAAGCTGTGCCTTTAGTTCTCTCTGCTCTGTCGGTGCTATCCGGTAAGGTGCCTTCGAGATTGGTGCAGTTCCAGGAACTACATCAATCACAAACTCAATCTTCCTCTCCGGCCGCCTCGTCGTCAAATCCGAGGGAAAAACATCCAGAAACTCTCGAACTATAAGAATATCCTCGAGTCCAGGCGTCACCGTAGGCACCTCTGCACCCGTCGCCAGACAAGCAACACATCCTCTACTCATCAGCTGTCGAGCCCTCGCCGAAGAGATCCAAGTGGCAAACAACGCGCTCCTGCAACCTCTAAAAGCGAAATCCTCCTGGCCTGGCTCGCGGAACGTCACAGTCTTCGCTCCACAATCAATAGTAGCATAGTACTGTGCTAGCCAATTCATACCGAGCACAACGTCGAAGTTCTGCAGCTGCCCTAAGACCAACAGGTCTGCGGGCATGATCCAAGAATCTAACTACACCGGACACGACCAACAACACTCTGCAACCTGTAGAACATGGTCGGGGATCTGCACCTCTCATGCCTGTGATAACGGCCCTATCTCTGTCACCACACAAACTACCGTCGCGAAGTCCTCACTCTGCCGCAGCACTGCAACCTCCTCCACCTGTCTATAGCTCGACGGCGTTTCAAAAGCCTGCTGTGGTGTCAGCTGTGATGACGCTGTCATTGATGCTGGGAATGCTGCTCGGGGACAAGCCGCCCTCATATGTCCAGGCTGTCCACATCCATAGCATCGGCCCGCTCTCTGCCCACACTGTCGAGACCAGTCCGGTCCCCCGCAAATCACACACTCCGGCATTCTCGGTGGCTGTTCCTGCTGACGGGAAGCCCTAGAACGCTGACGCCCCGAAGACCCACGACCCTGAGAGCGTGATCGTGGAGGTCTCGGTGGGCCTTTCTTTGCTCGACCGTCCTCCATCATCTGAAAAAGGCGCTTTCTGTCCTGGCTCTGCCCCAGTGCCGTAGTCCGCTCCTAGACTAATATATCTCCATACTCCACCCAAAGTACATGTTGCACAGACGCTCCTGGTTCACCGCTCGACCACTAAGTAACAGTCTCGCACATTCTCTGCAATAGTACACCCTGCTGCTTGATCACCTCTGTCAAGGCAGCCAACTGCTCTCTCAAATCAGGGGGTGTACTCTCCTCGGGTCGTGCACTCGGCGCTGCCTGCTCAAGCCTCACAGGCGGTGCAGCGCGATCCCTGGTCGGCGGTCGACCTCGACGACGATACATAGCGGTCAAGAAAAGAAAATAAGGGTCAAATACAAAAGGCAAACACTCTCGACCCAATCCAACGAAAGTCTAGAAGGCAGTCCCTTTTTTCTCCTCAAAATTATGTTGTCTGCAGCCAACATAATTTTTCTAGGCCGAAACAGGCACTCCCTCAACCACTCTCTCCGCTCTAGGAGGAGTTAGAACAATCAATCACTGACTTTCGCGATAAATCACGCTTCTCGCGTCTTGCCTTCCTGAGGTTTGCCAAACTTAGGGTTCCTAGGTCCCAACGACCTAATGCTAAACATTATTTGATAAACAGATGGGGCGTCATATACGTAGGAATTCTTCCTATATACGAAGCAAAATAGTAAAAGTACTTGTAAACATACAATACTACAAACAGTAGTATAGAGCTGCTAGGAAAAGTAAACCATATATAAAACAGTGGTTCGATACATACATATCATCCTAGTACAAAAACACTCGCTCCAACGAGGTACAATATCAGTATGTAAAGAACCAAAAACTACAACTACGTGTAGTTGGTACTCCGCTAGCTCGATTAGAAGGGCTCTAACTCGCGACGCCCTTGCCACGATCTGAATCAGTAACAGCAGCAGCCGAAGGCAATGGCTCTGCAAAATTAGGGCTAACAACTGGGCGTGAGAACTACTACAAAAGAAGTAGTCCTCAGTAGGTACCGCCCTCAAACTCATCGGCTCACCCACTAAGTCTATAGATCTATGCTCGGTAATAGAAAAGGAAGCTGGAATAAAAAACCACTCCGAGGATCTAAACATCAAAAACACCAACACTTGCATTACAACACCAAATTTCAGCACTTAAGCTAATTTCATCACAACTACAATGTCAAAACTCACCTAATCACCTTCAAATCAGGTGAGGAAGGTCTCAAATCTAGTGAACAATGTTGGAGTAAGCTTCTCTGGTTCAAAATCAAATTTTCTCCAAAGCTAGCATCAAGAAAACTCATAAGTTCACAATTCTGCCCAAAAACACCAGCAGCAGAGAAGAACTCAAAAACGACCAAGCTAACCTCAACCAAATTCTGTAAATATGGGTTCCAAGGATTCCTCTTGAAGTGTAGAATTCAACAAACCAAGTTTCGTAGAAAACGGAGCTTCCTACGTCGCACATGAGCCGAAACGCCGACGGTCGCTGCTGGAAAACTGCTAGAACAGCACTCCTCAATGAAAACTTGGTGAACTTGAATAATTTTGGAGAATTTAGAGGGGTCTAGATGCCAAATAGCCTTCACTTGTGAAGAGAGGAGAAAAGAGATCACGGGGTCGAGTTCCCTATTTATATGTCACGCCTGCCTGGGCGTCGGAAACGGCGCAATGGAAACCACGCACAGACCCGCCGTGCTCGTGTACACCAAACAAACACAATGCACACAAGGCGTCTACTAAAAACATGGAAGGAAAGAGAGTAATCCTGACAGGCTATCAGAGCGAGTAATATAAAAACCACTAGTTCTAACATAAAGGTCCACAAAGATACATAAACAGATTACTAAATCCAGAATCTGATACAATACTCTAAACAGATACATAATACATCTTTTCTACAAGTACAAAAAGAAAAGATGACAACGGTTCACTATAGAATCTCCGTATGGCTCTAGCTAGCCGCAAACCCTCGCCTCGATCCCTAGCCACTCCCGATGCGGATGGCTCGAAATTAACAACGAGAGGCGTGAGAACTATTAAAAATAGTTCCCAGTGGGCAATTACTGAGCTCAGCGAAATGCTCCACTAGGCTAAAAATAAGCATGCTATAAAGAAGTAAGAAGCGATAAATAAGAAACGAGTATATAACTGAAATTAAACATATTCGTGCTTCTACTACGAGTCCAACTATCATAATCATGATATTCTACCTTTAATGGCACAAACATATGTCCAAATTAATTAACTTGCATAATTAACGTAAGCTCATACTTAATTACATGCACAACGATAATAATCACATTACTACATAAAGTAAGTTATACTATCAATGGTTCTCTATCAAGCATGTATACTAGTCCATAAGAATGAAAGCTCTCTACCAAGTATACATATTATACATGCCGTGATTCTATACCAAGCATACATATTATACATGTCATGATTCTATACCAAGCATACATATTATACATGTCATGATTCTATACCAAGCATACATCGTGGTCCAAAAATATAAGTCCACTACCACTAGTGATGACAACAACACTTTGTTCCAAAGTTTCCAATTACTATAAACGCATCAAGTAGTGATCTAAGGTAACAACCATGTGTGGATATCTACTAAGTATGCATTCAATCATAACTATATACTAAGTCAAGAGAAGTCTCAAACCCAATCCATAAGGAATGTACCCAAGGTAACATCCCGGCTCGTGCCATGCCTAGGTGGCCCCGTGGTGGTCAAACGACTTTCCCTGCAGAAAAGGAGACCCGAGAACACGGCAATCCACTTTCGGCGCCCCATCCCGCACGGCGAACGTATCGCAAGGCTAACTCCGGAGTGCCGCGGCTTGTAGGTAGCGAGCCTCACAAGCATGTGCGAATGAGCACAAGGGCAAGCAAGCGTAATCATAGCATAGGGTCCCTATTTGGGATACTCAATCATCAAGTCTACGACTTGGAATCTCACACGTCGACTCGACGGTCGGAAAGTAGCTCAACATGTCACAACTCATTTACAACTACTTGGGTGGTAACTCTCTACCAAAACACAAGACGTGTAAAACATATACAACTCAAATGACACTATCCTACTTGGGATAATTCATTATATAAACAAGATTTCCAAGGAGTTATAACATGCAATATCCAACAATTATCGAATAGATATCTATCAACACTATATGTAAGAGAACTATGCATTACTCACAAGCATCATAGTATTAAAATACACATGTCCTTTCCACTATAAAGCACACAATGCAAAAAGTTTAAACCACTTATAGTATATGCCAATAACTCATATAAAATGCCCCAAGGGCTTTACTTTACCTTTCCTCATGTCTAAAACATGAAATAGAAATCGTCGATCCCTAGATCGAGTGCAATAACACGAAGGCCAAAGCTAGATATAATACTAGAATAAATGCACCCAAGGAATATCACAAAGATCTTGTCGTGTCTTATGTTATATTAACATTACTATCTTGTCTACAACAAGTATAAGGCGGAAACATACCAAGGCTCATACGTGCATGTGTCTCAATCATATAGGTATATCATTCACTTTAAGGTCAACACCTTTTTATTTACCAAGTCACAAAGCCATGTATTTTATCTACCAAACGTCAAGGAAGAACACTTAGTTCTAATTACTCGTCTCTAACAAGTATCATAATGTAAACATGAGTGATACTTTAAAAGTAACCCAAACATTAAGCACCCTTAAAGGTTCATCTTAATAATCATACTCTAGCATGCTTCTTATGGTGGCACAAACAAATAGTCTCAATTTTAGTCAACTATGCCCAAACCACATATAAGTCTCTACTACATAGAGCATGTAAATCCCACTATACATAACATAGTCATTTTATGTTCCCATAAATTCAAGCATGTCTTAAAGAGCACAAGTCAACATATAAACATGTCCTAAAACCCAAGGGAGGACAAAGAAAGAGTTCACCCATTTCGGTGAGATCAAACCCACCGGATACGCTTCGAAGCCTGTTCGATTAGTCGAACGAAGTTGCCCCCCAAGCTTCTAGTACCCTAAGATAAATATTTGAAGGGATACAAGCTTCAAATAAACATCTAACAAATTTCATCAAAATTCACATAGAAAAGCGGTGGAAATTACCTTTGATCAAGAAGATCTTGTCCAAAGCTCAAATCGACCCAATGGATCTTCAAATCTAAC
Source organism: Aechmea fasciata (assembly GCA_025177825.1). Taxonomy (NCBI): domain Eukaryota; kingdom Viridiplantae; phylum Streptophyta; class Magnoliopsida; order Poales; family Bromeliaceae; genus Aechmea; species Aechmea fasciata. The sequence goes on along the minus strand of CM045932.1, from coordinate 1,266,102 downwards.
CTAATAGAGAGTTCTACAACCATCAATTAGGTTCGAAAGGCTCCAAAACGAAAATCCCCAAATCTAAACCCTAATCTCAAAATCTAGGGTTTCTACCAAAAGAGAGCTCCAAATCTCAAACTAGAGGAAGATGATGAGTTGCTTACCTTCTAGAAGCACCAAACCAAGATCAAAATCCCCTAGGCTTGAAGATTTCTCCACCAACAAGCTCTACTCCAAGCTTCAAGTCTTCTCCAATGGAGGAGAAAGCCACCCACAAGCAAAAGAGAGCAAAGAGATGAGTTCAAGCTCTAAAATCCCAACCAAACCCACACCAATCCAAAGAGGAATGAGGAAAGGCTCCCTACCTCTTCTCTCCTTGGTTCTCAGCACAAAAGAACCCTCAAAGGGTGTGGGGTGCTCTAATAGAAAAGCACAAACGCACAAAAGCCCCTGCAGTTTTCAGATTTCGAAAACTGCCAGGCTGTACCGGTACAAGCCGGGTCCATACCGGTACAGACTCTGCGAAACAGCCAAACCCGAGGCTCGGGTTGGTGTCCAACAGCCTTCCCATACCGGTACAGAATCCTCCCTGTACCGGTATAGCAACAATTTCTGTACCGGTACAGCAACAATTTCTGTACCGGTACAGACACCCAGATTGCAAACCGAGAGCAACCTAAAATCCAACTTTTTGGACTTTAGTGCTTGGGATTCATCCACTAACCTCGGTACCCGTGCCATAGGTCGGAACACAGTCAACGACCCTCCAGAAAAATCTGGAAAAGCTCAGATCTCACCTCCGACACTCGAACCTTGCTATTTGCGAAAGTTCAGTGCGTCACATTCTCCCCCCCTAAAGAGGAGTTTCGTCCGCGAAACTGCGAATCAACAACAACACCAACCCATATAAAGGGAATGGCAGGTGCACTCTAACAGTGCACAAACTAGACAGTAAGGTCTCCAGACTGGTGAATTGCTCCAAAGCACAAACATTGTAGAATTCCGCGGCTCCAAGGTACGGCGAAGAGTAAGCATCTTCCATAGCGATTTCTCGGATTTCGCTTTTCATAGATAAGCCCCGTCACAATCGTAACTGACCAAACTAGTTCCTCAGCTGGTCATCAATCAGTTGCTGACTATGTTCTTCCACACAAAGTCAAACCTCATCCAGAGTTTGCATAAAAGTGCAATTCCACTCCACAGAGACAAGGATCAAATAAATCATCCCAAAAGCTCATCAAAGATAATCCTTGGATTTCATCCTATGCCTTGACATCACAATTCTTCCCCCTCGATCATGATTCCATTAGGGAGGTAATAGTCTCAGCATCCACGCTATATTCACTATAGTGGACCAACACTTAAGAGTTTTCTCGACTTCCAATAGAATTCTCATGATCCAATACCCTTGGCCTTAGCCACTCAGTAGCTCGTGAATCATTACTCAAAATCCTCGTCCTCAATGCTTTCCTTAGCATTGGATTTTCCAGTTGTCCACAACTTATAGATTCCAACTCAAATGATAGAGAGTAGTTCACTCAAACCTCATTAAAAGTTCTCTATCAATCCATCTTGTACACAGATTATGAATAGGGCTAACCCGATCTTCTCGTCCGACCACCACAGTAACATCAATTCCATAACCTTTTCTCGCTGCTCCAAACAGCGTACTCAAATCCTTATGCAAAAACCGACAAGGAAAGTAGGCACTCGGTAAGTTCCTCCCGCGATTCGAATCGCTCAACCCATTAATGGGAGTTCCATATCTCGGTCTCGTCCAACAGTCGACGCAGTCAGTCTTCACTTATTCCCGACAAGATACTCACGGTCAAAAGCCTCCGATTCCACAGATCCATCCAGAAGGGCTGGGAATAGCATTCCACAAATCCCCAACGTTGGTGGCGCACAACCAGTTTAGGTATCATCACAGTAATTCTTGTGGTGTCTTCACCCAACAACAACGTCCGTTTGAGGTACAACCTCAAACTCCAGCACAAAGCGGTGACACTCAGATTGCAAACCATCATTCGGAGTACATCAACTCGCAAAGTCGATTGAACATTCGACGAGCTTCAACTCGGGTCCAAAATCTCGACCGTGGTTCAATTTAGATCACGATGGTCGACACACAGTCAACACGAACTCAACCGGTCTCACGTCAAGCGAGAGCGCCCCACGGGGAAGCAGAACTCGAGATACCAAACCTCCCCGCCAACTGAACTCACGATTTGTGACTCAGTTGGGAAACATCAACCACCACTCAAGAGACATCCTTCCTTCTGAGGATTCTCGCACATCCAACGGTCATCGGCCAATTAGGCCCCAAATCTACTCCAAAACTACCTGAATTTAGGCAGGGAGGAAAATCATCGCAACCAGCGGAAAACACAACCATAAGGTGCACTAAAAGTGCTCAAGTCCCCAAGGCGAGTCAATTTAGCTCGCGCGGCAAAGGGCATCAAGTACCCACAATTCTCCCCCACAACTAAGCCAATCCATTCGTTGGCCCACAAAACTCTCTCGAGGTAGGGTGGTAAAACGACACACCCAACTATCCAATCAACCCTCAAGCAACGCGAAGAGTCTAAGCAAACAACTCGGCGAATAGCCGATCGAAAGTGCAAAAGGCGCAATCATTACAATCAGGAGGAATTTCATAAAGCCCCGTAAGACATGCTACCCGGTAGCTCTCTGCGGGATCACATCTAGCTCCGGTGGGTCGGCGGGTACACCTCCACTAAATGTCCCTCCCGTCGACGTCGGCGCCGATGTTCCGATGGTCTTGCCGCTCCTTGGGCATTCCCGTCGAAGGTGGCCCGCACAGCCACACAAGTAGCACTTGCCTGCTTCGCGAGCACCGCGGTGGGTAGTGACGGCCACCGCAGATCACGCAACTAAAAACTCGACGGCGATCTGGCCCTCTCTGCGATGTAGATGAGCCTCGTCCTTGCGACTGGCTCTGGCTCCTGGGATATCTTGGCGGATTCCTCCCGGAGAAAGAGCCGCGTCCTCGACCACGGTTCTTCTTTATCTTCTTCGACGACTCGCCGACATGTAGCTCCTTGCTCTTGGTGGTCTCCTTGGCCACTCTGGTGTCCACACCTTTTTCCGCGGTTATTGCTCGGTCCGGGCCCTCCCGGGGCCTCCGGAGGTCGATCGTCTCTTGGTTCGGCGGATTCTCCGATCGTCCAATCCCCTCGTCCCTGGCGGCGTAGAGCTTGACTGAAGTAGCACAACGCTCGCTTTGTCGCTCCACCACGCCGACCAAGGTGGTCAAGCTGCTCCTTCAACTCCCGAATCTCGCCGGATCGGGGGATGCGAGCTTCCGGTTTCGATCGCGTCGGCGCCATCGCGGATGTCGTGGATGCCTCTGCAACAAACATAACAAGCACAGGTTAAAAAACCTATGACCAAGCCGCACCACTCATAAACACAATATCCCAATCATGCGAAAGTAATGAAGTGACTTTCAACCATTCCTTGATATCACGTTGTCGGCCGCCAACGTGATCCTGCAAGGACATAGATGTCGTCCACTTCGATCCAACTCCAACACTTATGGAGTTATAATTAAGACCCAATCACAATACTTTCGCTCACAACGGTCCCAAAGACCCCGTCTCTCTCGTTCCTATCCCTTAGCGTCCAACCGGCCTAAGGTTTGCTAGGTCCCCTAAGACTCAACCCTAGGCTCTGATACCAAATTAATCTGTCACGCCCCGGGCCCAGCGGAAGCCCGCCGGCGCGTGCACAGACCCGCCGTGTACACCAAACAAACACAATGCACACAAGGCGTCTACTAAAAACATGGAAGGAAAGAGAGTAATCCTGACAGGCTATCAGAGCGAGTAATATAAAAACCACTAGTTCTAACATAAAGGTCCACAAAGATACATAAACAGATTACTAAATCCAGAATCTGATACAATACTCTAAACAGATACATAATACATCTTTTCTACAAGTACAAAAAGAAAAGATGACAACGGTTCACTATAGAATCTCCGTATGGCTCTAGCTAGCCGCAAACCCCTCGCCTCGATCCCTAGCCACTCCCGATGCGGATGGCTCCGAAATTAACAACAAACGAGAGGCGTGAGAACTATTAAAAATAGTTCCCGGTGGGCAAGTGCGAGCTCGGCGAAATGCTCCACTAGGCTAAAAATAAGCATGCTATAAAGAAGTAAGAAGCGATAAAGAAGAAACGAGTATATAACTGAAATTAAACATATTCGTGCTTCTACTACGAGTCCAACTATCATAATCATGATATTCTACCTTTAATGGCACAAACATATGTCCAAATTAATTAACTTGCATAATTAACGTAAGCTCATACTTAATTACATGCACAACGATAATAATCACATTACTACATAAAGTAAGTTATACTATCAATGGTTCTCTATCAAGCATGTATACTAGTCCATAAGAATGAAAGCTCTCTACCAAGTATACATATTATACATGCCGTGATTCTATACCAAGCATACATATTATACATGTCATGATTCTATACCAAGCATACATATTATACATGTCATGATTCTATACCAAGCATACATCGTGGTCCAAAAATATAAGTCCACTACCACTAGTGATGACAACAACACTTTGTTCCAAAGTTTCCAATTACTATAAACGCATCAAGTAGTGATCTAAGGTAACAACCATGTGTGGATATCTACTAAGTATGCATTCAATCATAACTATATACTAAGTCAAGAGAAGTCTCAAACCCAATCCATAAGGAATGTACCCAAGGTAACATCCCGGCTCGTGCCATGCCTAGGTGGCCCCGTGGTGGTCAACGACTTTCCCCGCAGAAAAGGAGACCCAAGAACACGGCAATCCACTTTCGGCGCCCAATCCCGCACGGCGAACGTATCGCAAGGCTAACTCCGGAGTGCCGGCTTGTAGGTAGCGAGCCTCACAAGCATGTGCGAATGAGCACAAGGGCAAGCAAGCGTAATCATAGCATAGGGTCCCTATTTGGGATACTCAATCATCAAGTCTACGACTTGGAATCTCACACGTCGACTCGACGGTCGGAAAGTAGCTCAACATGTCACAACTCATTTACAACTACTTGGGTGGTAACTCTCTACCAAAACACAAGACGTGTAAAACATATACAACTCAAATGACACTATCCTACTTGGGATAATTCATTATATAAACAAGATTTCCAAGGAGTTATAACATGCAATATCCAACAATTATCGAATAGATATCTATCAACACTATATGTAAGAGAACTATGCATTACTCACAAGCATCATAGTATTAAAATACACATGTCCTTTCCACTATAAAGCACACAATGCAAAGAGTTTAAACCACTTATAGTATATGCCAATAACTCATATAAAATGCCCCAAGGGCTTTACTTTACCTTTCCTCATGTCTAAAACATGAAATAGAAATCGTCGATCCCTAGATCGAGTACAATAACACGAAGGCCAAAGCTAGATATAATACTAGAATAAATGCACCCAAGGAATATCACAAAGATCTTGTCGTGTCTTATGTTATATTAACATTACTATCTTGTCTACAACAAGTATAAGGCGGAAACATACCAAGGCTCATACGTGCATGTGTCTCAATCATATAGGTATATCATTCACTTTAAGGTCAACACCTTTTTATTTACCAAGTCACAAAGCCATGTATTTTATCTACCAAACGTCAAGGAAGAACACTTAGTTCTAATTACTCGTCTCTAACAAGTATCATAATGTAAACATGAGTGATACTTTAAAAGTAACCCAAACATTAAGCACCCTTAAAGGTTCATCTTAATAATCATACTCTAGCATGCTTCTTATGGTGGCACAAACAAATAGTCTCAATTTTAGTCAACTATGCCCAAACCACATATAAGTCTCTACTACATAGAGCATGTAAATCCCACTATACATAACATAGTCATTTTATGTTCCCATAAATTCAAGCATGTCTTAAAGAGCACAAGTCAACATATAAACATGTCCTAAAACCCAAGGGAGGACAAAGAAAGAGTTCACCCATTTCGGTGAGATCAAACCCACCGGATACGCTTCGAATCCTGTTCGATTAGTCGAACGAAGTTGCCCCCAAGCTTCTAGTACCCTAAGATAAATATTTGAAGGGATACAAGCTTCAAATAAACATCTAACAAATTTCACCAAAATTCACATAGAAAAGCGGTGGAAATTACCTTTGATCAAGAAGATCTTGTCCAAAGCTCAAATCGACCCAATGGATCTTCAAATCTAACATAATAGAGAGTTCTACAACCATCAATTAGGTTCGAAAGGCTCCAAAACGAAAATCCCCAAATCTAAACCCTAATCTCAAAATCTAGGGTTTCTACCAAAAGAGAGCTCCAAATCTCAAACTAGAGGAAGATGATGAGTTGCTTACCTTCTAGAAGCACCAAACCAAGATCAAAATCCCCTAGGCTTGAAGATTTCTCCTCCAACAAGCTCTACTCCAAGCTTCAAGTCTTCTCCAATGGAGGGAAAAGCCACCCACAAGCAAAAGAGAGCAAAGAGATGAGTTCAAGCTCTAAAATCCCAACCAAACCCACACCAATCCAAAGAGGAATGAGGAAAGGCTCCCTACCTCTTCTCTCCTTGGTTCTCAGCACAAAAGAACCCTCAAAGGGTGTGGGGTGCTCTAATAGAAAAGCACAAACGCACAAAAGCCCCTGCAGTTTTCAGATTTGTGTCAGACGGCAAGCCGGGTCCATACCTACGGACTGCACGACCAAACCCGAGGCTCGGGTTGGTGTCCAACGACCTTCCCATACCGTGCGGAATCCTCCCTGTACGGTATAGCAACAATTTCTGTATGCAGACAACAATTTCTGTCTGCATTACGGACACCGGATTGCAAACCGAGAGCAACCTAAAATCCAACTTTTTAGACTTTAGTGCTTGGGATTCATCCACTAACCTCGGTACCCGTGCCATAGGTCGGAACACAGTCAACGACCCTCCAGAAAAATCTGGAAAAGCTCAGATCTCACCTCCGACACTCGAACCTTGCTATTTGCGAAAGTTCAGTGCGTCACATTATAGTGTGCTGGAAGGGTCCAAAAAGTCTCAGGAACAATTGCTGCTAAACTGCACTGTTGCAGAAAAACCGAGTTCTCGGCGTCCTAAACCCAGTTCTGGGCGCCCAGAACTTCCAGCCTGCACAAACAGCCCTCTTCGATTCCTCCGCCCGTGGTGTGCTGCACCCTATCCTGGTCCGGCGGATCTCACCTACCACCAGCCACGTGTCAGGGCAAACGATACTCATGAGGTGAATTTCCGGACCCACTTCTGGGCGCCCGGAACATAGGATTCGAATTGGCTTCCAGTTTTTCTTAAACCAGCACTCAAGATCTTGGCGCCCTAAACCCACTTCTGGGTGCCCTAAACTGGCAAAACTTCTGTTTTGCTTATTTGAAATCTTGTAGAGTCCATTTTTGCATCCATTTCGTGCAGAAATGACTCCGACTAAGTCCGACACTCTCCAGATGTGTCAACCAGTCACTAATACTGTAGCCAATTCTATCCAAACCTCCGAAACACTACACTCTGGGAATAATAGGCTAAACCAAAATCGGAATGATAAGGTAAGTGAGACAAGTCTTACATCACTTAGTGATCTTGGGCCCAGTATGTGATTAGGTTGACGAGGACGTTAAGGCCAAAACTGGAGAAGTCTCTGACATCCCAATAGTTTCACATCGGATAGGAAGGGAGTTCTGATTAAGTATATAAGAGACTATGGACCTTATAAATAAAAACATGGCTTAAGCATTTTGAGCCGATAGTTTGACCCAACGAGTTATTATTACTAACTGGGTCATTATAATTCTGGAAAAGCGATTTCTGTCGAATTGATTTTGATTTTGAGAATAATTTTTGTTAAAAGCTGCAGAGCATTTAGGTGAGCGTTTAGATGAAAACTTATTTTTCTAACATGATTTTATAAAATTTGTTTGACAAATAAAATTTCTTGCAAATAATAATTTTTCTTGAATTTTATTTTAAAATAATTAAAATTTTGAATTTAAATTCAAATAATTATCATAAATTAGCTAAGCATGCTCCACAACTTAGATTTCATCTATAACATACAAATCTACAATTTGAACTATAAAATCGGATGATTATTTGTAAAACTACACATGCTGGAGTTTCAAATACTTATGAGGCACTTCGAAGGCTTCGGACAACATCAACCCACCTTATATGTAAAACTACACATGCTGGAGTTTCAAATACTTATGAGGCACTTCGAAGACTTCGGACAACATCAACCCACCTTAAACGCTAGTCCAACAACGGCTAGAAGTCGATAGGAGAAGCCCCGTGCAAGATCAGCCTCAACCGAAAAAAAACCAGCTGAAAAATAGGATTCGGACCCACTCTGCAGCACTTCTAGGCGCCCAGAATCTGAGGTCGGAAGCTGCACTGCGAGTTAGAAATAGAATTTAGCTAAATTTTCAAGTCCAAAAGTAGTGAAACTTCACCCAACTCACTCCAGATGCTTAAGAATAATTTTCCAGCTCCCTCACCAAATTTGAGCTCGAATCGATCACCAAAGGCCCATAACCAGATTCGGACCCACTTTTGGATGCCCAGAACCTGCATCCAGAATTCCAGCATTTAAGCAATTTGCTTGCTCTAGCCCAATCTAAGAGGTTTAGCTTACCAAAACAGTGGAGTTGGATCACAAACCTCCCAAATAGAATGGGGAATCAATCCAAATCTATCAATAAGCTTTCCACCAAAATATGGATTCAAAAATCCAAGAAATCCATCAAAACTCTCAAAAATCAGTATACAAGCTTAATTATCCAAATCTGAGCTAAAACACACCTCTCAAATCTCGAATTCAGGAGAAAAAAGCTTCTAAATCAGTAGAGGATGATGAAAAACCAACTCCTACATCAAAAATCCAACTCCAAAAAGATTGGTATCCCAAAACATCAAGAAAACCTCAATTTCAGCTCAAGAACATTAAAATTACAGGAAAAATAGCAATTCGAGCTTACATACCTAATCAAATTGCTGTTGGAAAGATTCAACACACTCTCCCACGAGTTCACAATCCTCCAAATCAAGTTTCACAGAATTTGGCTGTTCCTACTCCGCACATGAGCCGAATCTCTCAAGGTCGCCGCCTGGATTTCTCGAGAATTCTAAGCTTCCAAGGTCCAAAAGTGGAGTTTAGAGATATTGGAGGGCGTTAATTACAAAATGCATGGTTCCCTGTGAAAAGAGGAGAAAAGAGTTCAAGGGGGTCATCCAAATCCTTTTATAGAAGTAGAGGTTAAGTGCATTAAACCTCAAGAACAAACACTACTAACCCATGCTCACAGAAAATTCAAGATTCGGATGCCCTAAACCCAGTTCTGGGCGCCCAGAACTTCCAGCCTGCACAACTCAGTCCTTGGGTCTCCGTCCAACGGTCTGGTGCACCCTAAAGTGGTCCGGCAGACCTCACCTACCACATCACACGTGTCAACACGATCGATATTCACGAAGTAAACTTTCGAACTCAGTTTAGGGCGACCTAAACAAGGTCCGAAATGACTTCAACATCTAATATAAAACAGCACTCAAGATCTCGGCGCCCTAAACCACTTCTGGGCACCCTAAACTGTCAAAACTTTAGTTTTGGCTTATTTGAGTGCGCCGAGTCTGTTTTTGCGTCCATTTCGCGCCAAAACGACTCCGACTTGTGCCGACACCCCACAGATGTGTCGAGAGGTCGCTGATACTGCAGTCATTCCGACACTAAACCCTAGGGACACTACATAAAATTTAATACTTAAAATTTAAAATTCAAAATTAAATTTAAAAATTAAAATTTAAAAAATTAAAATTTTAAATTTAATATCTAAATTTAAATTTTCAAATTTCAAATATAAAATTTAAATTTGAATTTAAATTTTAAATTTTGAATCTAAAATCAAAATAAAAATTTAAAATTTGAGTCTAAAATCAGAATCAGATTTTAAGGAGTAACTTTTAACTACTTTTGATTTTGGGCCTCGAAAATCAGAAAATTGAAAATCAAAATCAGATTTTAAAAACTAGGTTACCAAATGCTCTGCTTAGCCGAAAATGATTTTGGACTCAAAAATCACTTTTCAAAACCTAGGCCACACACCCAAGTTGGACTAGGCATGACTTCGCTGGAAGGACTACAGTTACACCTTCCCAGATCAAAAACCTAAAACCGAGCCACTAGTACAGACTTAGTGGTGAGATTCCTCTAAGCTTATGTCTGATTTGCAGATTTGGCCCATTAGATTTAAAGCCCGAACCTACAAATAGTTTTGATGAGAACTAAGCCTATATTGTGATTTGAATTATTTAAGGTCTGAATTGTTTAGAGTCTGCGAATTTAATATTGGAACAACTTAAAATTTTGAAATTGGAATCAAATTCAAAATATCCTAACATATATAGTACCAATTCAAATAAAACTTTCAATTCAAATTTAAATTTCCATTTCAATTTAAAGAAAGAAGTTGGTTTCGTAAGTTATAGTGCATATTAAATTCAAATTTAAAATTAATATTCACAAACAGAAACTTTATGTTTAAATATATAATAAAAGTTAGGTTTATAAGTAATAGTACAAATTAAATTCGAATTTAAAATTCAAAATTAATTCTCAAAAATAAAATTCTTTATTTCGAAATAAATAAGAAATTTTGAATTCAAATTCTTAATTCAGTATCGAAACAACATAAAAGTTTGAAAATTTTAGTCAAATTCAAATTTTTCTTGGAAACAAAATACAAATTGATAATAAAACTTTTGATTAATTTTGATCAAAAACTTACATTTCAAATTAATTTTTAAAATTCAAATTTAGTTTATTTATTGAGGTGTTAGCTACTTAACGGATTAGCTACTACCTAATTACAAAAGTAGGGAAATCAAGTAAAGAAACAAACAATTGTAGGGCACATAATCGGGCTAGTAAGGAAACAAATTAGCCATGTCAATTCAAATTTAAAATTCCAATTTCAACCTAAAGGATCGTTGGGCCCAACCACCGGCCCAAAATGCTTAAGCCCAGTTATTGTTGCTAGTGTCTAAGTCTCTTATAAACCCAATAACAATTCTATGGGCCCAACCACCAGCCCAAAATACTTAAGCCCAGTTATTGTTGCTAGTGTCTAAGTCTCTTATAAACCCAATGACAATTCTATTCCCATCCGATATGGGACTATTGGGGTGTCACAGACTCCCCCCGTTAAGGGGGACAATTCTATTCCCATCCGATGTGGGACTATTGGGGTGTCACAGACTCCCCCCGTTAAGGCCCTGACGTCCTCATCAGTCCAATCACACACACAGCCCAAGATCACCAAGCTATGTGAGACTCGTCTCGCTAGCCCGTCATCCAGACCCTGGCTCAGCCGAAACTCGCCACACATGTCCAGCTGGTGAACCGGCTCTGATACCAAATGTAAGGACCCAGCCCACTAGCAACAATAACTCGTTGGGCCCTGTAAGGATGTGAATTCTCGAAATCCGAGAGTTGCACCACGTTTAGAATTGACTGATTGTCGAATGGATGGACTTCGGAAAGCTCGAAGTTGATCCGAAGGCAAAAAGTGCACCGGAGTTGCTCCAGGTGAAGTGCGGAAGCATTCGGGCGTTTTGTGCGCATAGGCGCAAAAACGGAACCCGAAAAGCTATATTTAGTCGTGAGATAAATCCGGCATTAGCGTGGATGAAAAGATGATGAAAACGTGCTCGAAAACATGTTTGGAAAGTCTCGGCTCGATTTGAAATGAATCGGAGGTCAAACGAGCGAAAACGGAGAAGAAACGACGAAAAGGCGAAAAATTTGGCTAAGTCCTTAGGTGGTGAAGGTCCCTGGAGGAGGACCGGTCCACGAAAGGGAGACCGGTCCCTGAAGGCTGTCCCGCGAGAGCAGGCTCTCTGGGACCGGTCTCTTAAGGGGGAGACCGGTCCCCAGCTGCGCAGAGTGGCGCAAAGCTCTCTGGGACCGGTCTCGTAAGGGGGAGACCGGTCCCCAGCTGCGCAGAGTGGGGGGCAAGGCTCTCTGGGACCGGTCCTTGATTAGGGAGACCGGTCCCGGCGAGCGCCGGTTTGAAAAATAGAAAGGTGGAGGGGCTTTTATGCAAAATGGCTTTAGTAAGAGGGTATAGAGGGGATTACACCCTCTCACTCTTTCTCATTTCCCTCCATCTCACTCTCTCACATTTCCTCTTTCTCTCTCCAGAAGGAGAAGAAGAAGAGAAGGAGAAGAAGAAGAAGAAGGAGAAAAGGAAGGAGAGGAAGGAGAAGAAGACAAAGAGAGTTCTCCATCATCCCCTTCATCTTCTCCTTGGCTTTGGAGCTAACCTAGAGGTGAGCTCTTTAAACCCTAGCTCATAGAACTTAGGGTTTTGGGTTTCTATGCTTGGAAATGGGCCAAATGGGACCCTAGCTTGATTCTAAGGAGATCAAACCCATGTATTAGGGCTTTGATCAAATGGGCTAACTAGTGTGCAAACCTAGGGTTCCCAATTGAGGGTTTTCATGGTAACTCCTCCTAGAGTGTTCTAAATCCTCTAGGGGTAATTTTTGTGGAACCCTAGGCTTCCTAAGAGATGATTTGCACAAGTAATTTGGGCTCTAACGCGAGATTTTGCTCGGGGCAATTTCTAGGGCTCAAATTGGGGCTTTTCTTAATAAGAGGTTTTGATCTCTTTTAACTTCATTTCTAACATATTGTTAGGTCCACGAACGCGTTGGCGAAGACGGAATTTCGTTTCGTCGAGCGGTTTGAGTGATCCGAGCCAAACAAGGGCTTGGAGCTGCTGTTTGGCCTAAAGAGGCCAAAGCGGTGTTTAGAGACTACGGGTCGGACGTCGTAGCTTCGTGAAGCTTCCCAAAAGGTGGGGGGGGGTGACACTCGAATACTTCGAACTCCTTTCTATGTATTAGAACTGTAATAATTTCATCTCTTGCATGTTAGCATAGTAGAAATGCATGTTAGACTATTCCTTATGCTTTCTAGTGATGGCCTAGTGTACTTGGAATGCTAGGTGAATGGATAGGTGAGGATTGGGTCTGGACATTGATTCTATTAGTGCTAAAGAAAGAGGTGAACTCGAGGGTTATTTAATGACATAGATCGAGTGGCATTAATATAGTGTATTGACACTAGAGGTCTTTGGACATAGGGATAGATGAGATCCCAAGAGAAATGGCTCGTGAACATAGATCTTAGTAAAGCTAAGTACATGTTAATGTTGGTCGGAATAGTGGAGTTCCGAGAAAATTGTTGACCCTAGTCGGTAGGGTATCCTCACGTGGAGAGGATAGATCAAGCTCACGGTCTGTATTAGTGGTGGTATAGCCATCGGTGTCGTCGAGTACTCCGGAGTGTCGCACGATCGGGACCACGTGGAGGTCCACAGACAATCCCGGGTTGGAGTGCACGTGGAGCCTCCTCCCCAAAAAGGGATCTATATGTGAGGCGTAGGCGAACCCAAGGGTATCGCCACGGATTGGGTAAAGGAAATATTAATGTTAGCATTGAATAGTCATTGTTGAACATAGTGAGAACTTCTAGCATGTTAGTAAACCTTTTACTATATGATGCATGCATTCGTTTCACAAGATTATGGGCATAGTAGCATAGATTTTCTATTATGCACTTACAGTTTTCAGATATCTATCTATATCTAGTCGTTGTTACTTGTGCCCACTTGGACCTAGTGGGGAGATCGGTGGAGTCGGTGGCCGAGCCCACGGGAACTAAGGAAGTTAGTTCTCACCCCACTACTTTTCCGGTGCTAGGTGCGGGTTCGTCGGGCGAGGACCGCGGCAAGGGCATCGCCCGTCCAGTGAGGACCTGGTAGTATAGTAGCTTCCTTTCTGCATTAGAGTACCATTGTATCTAGATGCTATACTTTTGGAGAGCTATGTATTTTGAGTAAATGAACATGTAATCTTTTTGGGATGTAAATGTAAATCAAAGTATATGTGATGTAATAGCTAGTTGTATTCTCTCTTTATTTCACTTGTGTATTACTCGTGGATTACTTGCTCTAGTTGTTGGGACTGTTTGTGCCCGTCGTCGGTTGTGTATGTTTAGAATTTAGTATTCCTGGGTGAATTCTTGTACACGATCTGTTGTTGAGCCTTGGGCGGGCAGGGGAGGTGCCGTCCGCCCGGCGTCCGCTCGGCGCGCCCGAATCGGACCAAATCCGAAGCGGTTTTCGGGGCGGGGGCGTGACAGCTGTGGTATCAGAGCCACAAGAGCAAGTAAGAGAGAGTCTAGGATGACCTAGGAAACCCTAGGATGGAAACCCTAAGGCTAATAGGTGCGTGAGTGGAACGGGAACCTATGCCGAGTTGCGGAAGTTAATTCGATTGGGTCGAAGGGTTGAAATGTCTCTAGTAGTGGCTAGAGATAAGATTCAAGTGGTGCGAGTCCTTGTCTCGAGGTGGTTGTGTTGGCGGCCGACAACATGATGCGAGAGACGGGATGTGCTTCCGCCCGATTTCAGTATTAATCGTTAAGTATCGAACTTAAGACGAAATGCTGGTTAAGTAATTAACCAAAGTGTTGTGTTTTCAGGGGTTATGGCGCCTAGAGGACGCCCCCGAAAGAACCCCATTCCGGCACCGCCTCCCGAGGTGACGGAGCAGGCGGCGGCCCCCGAGCAGGCGGGGCCAAGTGAAGTGCAGCAGCTACGGGCGCAAGTGACCGCCCTAGCTGGACAGTTCGAGCAGCTCCGGGAGCTGATGGAGCGGCAACTGGCGGCGGCGGCGGCGGCTACTGAGGGCCGTGATTTACCCGTGCCCCGGCCCGCGTGCCGAAGCGGGCGAGGGTGGGGGTATCCGGCGGTCCGGTGACGGCACGCCCTCCGCCGGAAATCATCCCTCAAGCGGCATCGGGTTCAGCAACACCCGATGCAACGACCAAGGAGGCGGATAAGGAGCGCGCATTGGCGGCTCTTATGAAGCTGAACAAGCTTAAACCGCCGATCTTCGATGGTGGAAAGGTGGAACCCGAGGTGGTCGAGTCGTGGGTCGACTCAATGGAGACCTTCTTCGACGACTTGAGCACCTTGGGACGGGACAAAGTGTACCTCGCGACTCATTGTAGGGGTAAGGCGGCGAAGGCCTGGTGGAAAGGGATAAAGAGGGAACGTCCTTCCGACCTTCCGCCAATGGATTGGGAGGAGTTCAAGAGGAGGCGTTCGCCAATCACTTCCCCGATACGGTGAAGCGAAAGCTCCGGAGAAGTTCCGCAAGTTGGAGCGGGGGACCGCTCGGTGGCGGACTATGAACAAGAATTCTCCCACATAATCGACTGCGTCCCGGATGTAGTCAAGGATGACCGGGACCGGGCCGATTGGTTCTTGCGAGGACTTCGGCCGGGGATTTATAAAGCCGTGCAGATATTGAAGCTCACAACCTTCGCGGAAGTCTTCGACAGTGCGCTTTGGGCGGAGCACGGTGACGCGCACGTTCGGGAAAAGCGCGAATCATTGGCCGAGTCTAAGGACAAAGGCAAGAAGCGCCAGGGCGGCGGTTCGGGGGGACAATCGAGCTCCAAGAAGCCCCCGAAGTATCCGCGGACTCAATCCAAGGGCCGTGGAGCACGACGGTGCGTCATTTGTGGAGGTGACCACCCGGTGTCGCGTTGCGAGAAGAGTCGGGGCAGGTGCTACCAATGCGGGCAACCGGGGCATTTTGTACGCGATTGCCGGGAGGAGGAGCCTCGCCGCTCCTCGATTGCATCGGCACGGCGAATTATGGAGGAGTTCCACCGGTGCGTCGGCGGGACGTGCTTCGACGCCGCGTCAACCGAAGCGACGCGATCGGCCCCGAGCGGACGGGTGTTCGCCGCTCGGGTCCAAGGCGAGGAGCTGGCGAGGCAGAGGAGCATCGCCTTGTGGCAGGTATGGTTCTTATTAATGGAATTCGCTCTAGGGCCATATTTGATAATGGAGCCACTCACTCATTTATTAGTAGATCATTCGCACACATGCATGACATACCCATAGAAGCGAGTGATAGGTGGCAAGTCAAGGGCCCGAGACGTCATTTGACTTCAATAGGGAGTGTTTATCGTTTCCAGTACAGGCGGGTGACTGGATAATGCCCAATAGGATGTTAGGGCTCAGGAATCTCATAGAGTACGACGTCATACTGGGCATAGACTGGCTCACGAAATATCACGCAACAATCGACTGTAACAGCAGAGTGATTACATTCCGTGAGCCAGGGCAACCCGAGTTTACATATCAAGGATGTCAGAGCTCGTGCTTTGTCGCGACGGTGTCGGCGGCGAAAGCAAGGAAATTGGTCAACGGCGGTTGCGCAGCCTACTTGGCGACCGTTGTAGAAGTGGACCGAGTAACTCCGACCTTGGAGGAGTTGGGTGTAGTTCGGGAATTCCGGATGTGTTTCCCGCGAGTTGCGGGAATACCGCGGATCGGGAGATCGAGTTCGTTATAGACTTGATTCCGTGCGCGCCAATCTCGAAAGCTCCGTACGAGAATGGCGCCGAGAACTAAAGGAGTTGAGGAGTCAATTACCAGAGCTTCTTGACAAGCAATTTATCCGACCGAGTGTATCACCGTGGGGATCCCCGGTGTTGTTTGTGCGGAAGAAAGATGGATCGTTTCGACTCTGTATGGATTATAGAGAGTTGAACAAGGTCACGATCAAGAATAAGTACCCACTTCCCCGTATCGATGACTTGTTTGATCAGTTACAGGGGTCGTGCGTGTACTCGAAGATAGACCTGCAGTCCGGCTATCACCAGTTGAAGATTAAGCCGGAAGATGTGCAGAAAACTGCGTTTCGCACGCGGTACGGGCACTATGAATTCACGGTCATGCCATTCGGACTCACGAATGCCCCGGCAGCATTCATGGATTTGATGAACCGTGTCTTTAGAGAGTTCTTGGACCGATTTGTCGTGGTCTTCATAGACGACATATTGATCTATTCTCGCCGTGACGAGGAACATGCCGAGCATCTGAGAATTGTGCTTCAAGTCCTTCGGGAGGAGAAGCTATATGCTAAGTTAAAGAAGTGTGACTTCTGGCTCCGAGAAGTTGCATTTCTAGGGCATGTTATTTCCGAGGGTGGAGTTTCTGTAGACCCGAGGACAGTTGAGGCAATCAAGGATTGGCCGCGCCCGACGAATGTCACGGAGATTCGAAGCTTCGTGGGCTTGGCGGGCTACTATAGACGGTTTGTGGAAGGCTTCTCAAAGATAGTCGTTCCGCTTACTCGTCTGACCCAGAAAGGCACCAAGTTTATTTGGAGCGACGAGTGTGACCGGAGTTTCAAAGAGTTGAAGGAAAGACTAACCGACTCGGTGCTCGCTCTACGGTGCGGGGTGAAGACTTTGTGGTCTACGGTGATGCGTCCTATTCGGGCTTGGGGTGTGTCTTGATGCGGAACGGGAAGGTGATCGCTTATGCGTCCGTCGGTGAAGAGCTATGAGAAGAACTACCCCATTCACGATTTGGAGCTGGCGGCGGTGATCTTCGCCTTGAAGTTATGTTTTTTTTTT